>JAKSZU010000004.1:19854686-20454686 GCA_026018925.1 Tupaia tana
ATAGAATCACTGAACTTTAACACTCACTAAATAATACAATTACGGTTTCTTAATATCATAAACTGATCTAAGCACAGAACTATATTACTTAGATTTTAGAATCAGTAAACTCTTAGGCTGTCAGAGCTGGAAAAGATCAAAATAGTAGTCAAATTCTATGACAGATGATACAGGTAGGAAGTATTAGACATTGAGGCCAAGAGAGGAGACAAGGCTGCCCAGTAATAGTGGTGGAGTCAAGATTCAAACCCCAGTTGCTGACTTCAAAGCCAGATCATGAGTTAAAGTTCCAACCAACAGAAAGAAAACCATGTAGTCTGCATGGGGCTAAGAAAAGTGGAAACGGGAACATTGGCTGAGTACCTACCAGATGCCAGACAATACTAGGGACTATAGATACAATGCATTGTTTTGCCCTCCCAATAGCCCTGCAAGGGGGGTATTATTATTTTATATGGAAGAAATGGCTCAGAGGCAAGATAACCAGCCCCAGGACCAGCAGTTACCATAATGGCTATGTCACTGGACTCCCACGTAGTCGACTGCGGTTCGCGTCCCGGACCTGGTGGCTTAAAACTCACGCCAGGCACATGTGCGTGCGTGCCCAAGATCCCAAGAGGAGAATGGAGGAGAAGGGATTGTGGCGTGGCCATTCCCCCTAGGGGGGTGATTTCTCGCTTTCTGTCTCTCTGTCTGTCTGGTGAGCGCACGCGCCCTATAGCAAAAACCTCTCAAAAAGATTAAAAAAGATAACCAGCCCAAGGTCACAGAGCTAGGTATACATTAGTGATTGTGTCCATGGCTTTATTACTATAATGTAGTGGACAAAGGAAGTCAGAGAGCAAGACCCTAGTCATGTTTAGCTGGTGCTTTTCTAGGGAGAAACACTGAACTGAAAGACACATATGCCCTGGTGTGTGGGGAGATGGATACTGTTATGGGCCTGAGTGAAATATTCCTCAGAATTCCCACCTCTCCCAGTCCCTCATCTGGCTTCCATGTGTCCTGATACTGGGAGGGAGGGCACCCTGGATGACAGACACAAGAAACCCCATCTGGGAACTGCATGTCTTCCTATTGTGTGAACCAGCTGGTGTTCTGTGGTTAAGGCCCTCAATTGTGATGACCTTACCAATGCCCTTTACCCCATGAACCCTGCAACACAACCACTGACTTGCTCTAATAACTGTATCTACCTTCTTTAACATGAATGTCAATCCTCATTCACACTTGTATAAACCTTTCCAATGCTTTTACCAATAGGCACCTAATAATAAGTTTACAGTGCACATTCATTTACTTTATTTCCTTTAAACTTCATTGCAACTCAGTGACATGAAGAATTATTTTGTCCTTTTGTTACCAATTAGGAAACGGAGGCCCAGTGAGGTTCTGCAACTTGCTCCACACAGCACATCCGAGTGGCTGAGCCAGGCCTCAAATCTAGACACGTCTGACTCTTAAAATCTGTTCTCGTTGCATAACACCATTCTTTTTTGCAAATATTTCTATTTCACGCCCATAGCAGGGGTTGAAAAAGTGTGAAAGTCCTCTGTTCCTTTGTAAAGGTGAGGGAGCTCACCTCAGAGAGGTTAGAGGACTTGCTGAAGGGCACTGTCTGGGATGATGCTGGTGTTGTCATCAGAATCCAAGTCTCCTGACTCCCAGTCTAGAGGACACTTTCTCCCAGACCATATTGCCATTCCCATCAGACCATGTAATTTCTTTTTCTGATTGGGACATGGAGCCAGCAGCCAACAAAGATCACAATCTGTCTGCCTGAAGTCACCCTCTGTTATGAGATGAGGGTTTTTAAAAAATATATTTCAAACAGGAACCAGGTTAAATCACTCTGTGTGCATCAAATTAGCCTGAGCTACCCTGGTGCGGCTCTGGGTTCCTCCTCTCCTCTGGATGATGGAACAAGTCAGGAGGCTCCAAGAGCACCACGACCTCCTCAGCGTGAGCACAGCCTTCCAGCCACCCTAACCTGTTCTGATCACTAGTTCCTGTCCCTATACTACCAGTCCAACCACTACCAAGTCTTCTCAGTCCCATGTTCTAAAGATTTCATCATTACCACCCTCACTAGGCCTGAATTATCTCCCACCAAGATTGCCCTGATAGCCTCCTACTGTATGGTCCTACTTACAGTCTTGTTTCTCCAATCTATGCTTCCCACTGCAGCCAGAGTAGTTTCCTACTTGGATTAAAAACCTTCTGCTCTCCATTTCCTTCACACTCAGATGTGAATTCCCTATAGCCCACCATTTCATTCTTTTATCTCCTGTATCTGAGGTCCTTCAACCATGGTAACCTCCCTTCCTCCCCTCTCGGTCTGTGATGTCCTGTCCCTAACAACTCACCCAACTCGATTTGACTAATTTCTACTCAATCTTTTTTTTAAAGAATTATTTATTTAATTTTATTCATCTTTATTATCTTTTTTTTTTTTTTTTTGAGAGGTTTTCGCTATAGGGCGCGTGCACTCACCAGACAGACAGAGAAAGACATAGAGATAGAAAGCGAGAAATCACTCCCCAGTGGGGATCGCCACGCCGCAATCCCTTCTCCTCCATTCTCCTCTCGGGATCCTGGGCACGCACGCACACGCGCCCGGCGTGAGTTTTAAGCCCCCGGGTCCGGGACGCGAACCGCGGTCGACTACGTGGGAGTCCAGCGACATAGCCATTACGCTAACTGCTGGTTCCCATCTTTATTATCTTTTAATTTGTTATATGGCACACATGCTCACCAGAGAAAGACAGAGAGAGAGAGAGAAAGTAAGAAAGCAAGCCTCCAGGTTCAGGGCTCAAACTATAGTTGACCATATGGGAGTCCAGTGCCTCAACCACCATGTCACCTGCTGGCCCCTCTTCTTAATCTTAAAAGCTCAGTTTGGATGTATCTTCCACTGCAAAGCCTTCCTTGACCCCAGAAGGAGTTTTTGTCCTTATTATGTTCACTGCTACATTCCTTGCATCTAGAATTTTACCTGACCTACAGCAGGCATAGCATATTAACAAAATATATTTATTAAATGAAAGTATTCCATCACCTTCTAGAATCCTTCCACCACAGGACTTACCATAAATTTTATAATTCTTTCTTTCCTTCTCTGTCTCCCCAAGATACCTGGGGAAGAAAAATCTTTGAAATCTCTGTGAGTCAGAACCACACTTTCTTCTCCTTATTCAATTTTAAGACAAAGCCTTGCTATGTTGAATCTTCCTGCCTCAGCTTCCCAAGTAGCTGGGACTATAGGCATGCACTGTGCCTGGGTTTTTAGGGTGAGCCAAAGATCAAACCTGGGTTTCCCATGTGCCTTAGCCTGTTGAGTAGCAGTGACAACCAGCATGCACTACTATGGCTGGGCTGGGAACCAAACCTTCTTGTTCGCTAGGTACCTTGTATGATTCTTGGCACATACTAATGGTGTCTTCACATTTGGTGAATGAGGATTAGCTGTTTGGGCTGGAAACCTTGGGCCTGGGCCAAGGAAGGGACATTTCACCAAGAAACAATTTACTTCCAGCACAAAAGCATGTCAGAGGTGCCAAGAAAGAGTAGGAGAACCTTATCAAGTTGGACATCAGAAATCAACAACAAACTAAGTGCTGGCCTCTTCTGGAGGAACCATGTCTTGTTCTCAACAAGGACTGCAGAATCTCCTTTTTGGTGCACAGTCTCAAACTCTTCTTTCAGGCGACTCCCTAAACCTCCCTGGTCACAATATAATGGGAGAGCGAAACAAGCACAGTGTGGAAGGAGACCTGTGCGTGTATTGTAGGAGTTGGGGGATCCTGGAGAAGTCATGGGCTACACATCATCCAGTGTGTTGTATTGGGGGAGTTGGGAGAAGAGGGAAGAGGAGCAGAGAGGTACATGAGAGAAGGCCATGACTTTGAAAACCATTGGTCCTCTGCCTCAGAGCAGAGTCTGCTCCCTCAGCCTTGCTGAGCCAGGTGGGTATTAAAGTGACCTTCAGATGATTGTCTCAGTCTTGATGACTGTAGGAGAATCTCAGTTCTTATCATCATCTTACAGTGCTCTACATGGCTACACCTGACCTACCCTCTGCCAGCCCTTCCCTCTGGGCCATTAACTTGCCTCTCATGTTCCCAGCAAGCCAGTTGGATCCCAAGAGTCATGAGGCAAGGACTGGCTGACTGGACAAGTCGCATGTCACGCCATGACCAGAAAGGATGCTTTCCTGCCCAGAGCATGGTAGAACTCCATAAACACTAAGTGTTGAAGCAAGGCTAAACAAGGCATCTCTACTTCTGAGGAGAGAGAATTTGCATATATGCAGTGTTCATTTAATCCTTTTCCTTTCTCCTCCCTCAACTATAATTTTTCTCTGAGAAAACTAAGTAGGAGCAATGGGTCAATCCATAAACAGAAGATGAAGAAAAGCAGACTTTGTAGCAGCCCTGATGCAGTGGCCTTGAAATTAAAATCAACATCCAGGAAGCAAAAAATCCCTAAAAAATCAAACAAACTAGAAAGTAACCTCTAATTTCATCATGGCCAGCTTGGAAATTTTCAGAGAAATTTTACCAGGAAACTCAAAGAAAAAGTTACATTTCAAAGGAAACAGAAAGGCAGAGAAAAAGATGCACAGATGATATGAGAGGAAAGGCAGGGAAGACAGAGGGCTGGCAAACAGGAGAGGAAAGGAAGATGGGAAGAGGGAAGGCCAAAAGGGGAGGAGGAAGAGGAATTAAGATGTAGGGAGAAAAAAACACAGGCCAGGCGAGGAAGAGAGAGAAGTGGAGACAGGATGGGAAGAAAAAATAAGTAAAAGGAAAAATAATGAGCAGAGAAAAGAGAAAGTGAGAGTGAGAGCACAGAAGACAGAGATGGAAAGGTAAAATACAGCTTTATATGTTCAGAGTTAGATCACCCAGCTCAACCCTAGGGGCAGTCATGTAGTCATCCGGCCTTTACACTTACATACCTTGGATGCCAGAGACTCACTGCCCCATGAGAAGGGAGGGAAAAGAAAGCTGAGAGCAACTTAACAGGTGGGAGGGCTGTGGGCCCAGAGGTAAGACTTGCAGCATGGTACAGAAAGCTGTAAGGGATGGAGATTCCTTATGAAAGGCAGGGCAGATGGGACAATCCAGAGATACCATAGCAAAACCAGTCTCTTCCATTTTTTTTAAAAAGGGGTTTTTGCCTTAGGGCACAAGCACTGGGGGGGTGGGGGTGAGCAGGGTGGGGGAGGGGAAGAGAGAGAGAGAGAGAAACAGTGAGAGGGAAAGTGTGGAATTAACCCCCAGGGGGGATGGCCACACCACAATTCCTTCTCCTTCCAGGATCTTGGGCACTCATAAAACACAGTGGGCCATGTGGGAGTCCAACAATGTAACTGCTATGCCATCTGCTGGTCCTGAGCCACTTCCATTCTTATAGCAGTCTCCGCCCTTACCTGAACTGGGAACCTCATTTCTGCTCTGCCTAGCGAATCCTACCAGACTTGGGTCTTCTCCTGGCCCAGGGCTGGACGGGGACCTGCCAAGGATACAGGCTTCTTCAGTGTAGGGCACAGCAGCTGTGGTGCCCCCGATGATGTAGCTGTAGAAGGAGACTTCTAAGGTATAGCAGTAGGAAGTGTGGTCCAGGAGTCCCCCGAGGAAGCGGCGTCCAGTTCCCGCTTTCACAGCATCCCGGTTGAAGGATGTGCTGGACTGTAGGAGACAAAGTCGCGAAGAGAGAATCAAGGCTTGGCACCTGCTGGCTACCAGATCTTGAGCAAATCTCACAGTACCTCCTGGTCTCAGCTTCCTCATCTGAGAAGAAGGATGTTACTCCCACATCACAGGATCATTATGAAGACTGATGAGGTAAACAGACATAATCAAATGAAAGTACCCAGCAAAATTCTTGGGGCAGAAACTGCCACTCAGCAAATACAGGAATGGGGACAGATGGAATGGGGAAAAGTAGGCAGGGAACAATATGATGACAGTAAGTCAAATTCTGGCAGTGTTTTAAACTCTGTAATATTATTCCCCATGTGGTATTTTATTTAGTTTTCAAAATATCACTTCCATTAAAGGAAGTGTTAACATTTTAACCTCTCCATAGATGAGGAAACTGAGGGTAAATGATACAGCAGAGATTTGAATCCAGGTCTAAGTGACACCAGGATCCTCAACCCCGACCCGCAATTAGGAACACAGAACTCAGATCTGATATCACCAGAGGATAGGAACCATGGCTGCTGCTTGATTAGGGTGTAGGCAGCATCCATTTAGGTGGATGGAGATAAAAGAGTGAACAGTCAAGGTCTCGAGTCCTCTGTCTAAAAACACAGTCCTGCTGTCTCACCTACAGATTGCATGGCACTAGGCAGGTTGCCTTATTTGTCTTAGCCTTGGTATCCTCACCTGTAAAGCACAGGTAATAATAATACTTCTCATAGAGTTGTGAGGTCAGTTACTTACAGTTATAAGAACATTCTGTGCTAACCCATGGAAGCCTAAGTAAATGAACAGACTGTTTTGTTTGTTCGTTTGTTTGTTTGTTTGTTTTGCCACAGGGCATGTGCACTCTCTGGAGACAGACAGAGAGAGGGAAAGTGAGAAATCACCCCCACCCCCCGTGCATCTCTTTTCCTCCACTCTCCTATTGGGATTCTGGGCAAATACAAATACGTGTGCCTGGTGTGATTTTCAAGCCACCTGGTCTGGGACTCAAACCATGGTCAACCATGTGGGAGTCCAGTGTCTTAACCACCATGCCATTTGCTATTCTCCAGACTATGTTTTTAGTAAACGAATGTGTCTTATTCAGTAGGAGATAAGAGAAGAAGGAAAAGAGAAAGAAGACAGAAAAAATTAGTGCTTTAGAGAAAGAGTGAAAGAAACAGAGAAATGCATGTGTGTATTTTGAGATAAAGGAAAAGATCGGAAAACCACATAATGTTAGATCTTAAATGTGAGTTCAACTCTCCTATTGCAGAGTTAGGCACTGGAACCAGCAGTTAGTACAATGGCTATGTTGCTGGACTCCCATGTAGTTGACTGCAGTTCGAGTCCCTGACCTGGTGGCTTAAACTCACACCGGACGCATGTGCGTGTGTGCCCAAGATCCCTAGAGGAGAAAGGAGGAAAAGGGATTGCAGTGTGCCATACCCCTGGGGGGTGATTTCTCACTTTTTGTCTCTCTGTCTCTTTCTGTCTTTCTGGCTAGCGCATGCGCCCTATAGCAAAAACCTCTCCAAAAAATAAATAAATAAATAAATAAATAAATAAATAAATAAATAAATAAATAAATAAAGTTAGGCACTGAGGATCGGAGAAAAGGAGAGACAGTGAGTGGCCTGGGGTATATGACCTCAACTCCAGCCTTAAGTTCAAAGTTGGCTGTAATGCAGGAATTTCATCAAATAAGCCCAGAAATAAGGTTTCCAATTTGTAGACCTTGGAAGCCTCACCCTGTGAAGGTCTCTGAAAGCTAAGATCAAGCTTTCCAAAGAGCCTGGACCCAGGAGGCCACAGTCTGTCCTGAAATGGCAGTGGTTTCAAACAAAGGTGCTGGCCATCCTGTAGAGATTCCTATGGAAACAATTGTGGCTGTTTCTGTCCCACAGCTGCAAATGGGGTGCCATCTGCTTTGATTCTGCCACCAAATGCTGGGTGACCTTGAACTAGATCATCAACTTTTCTGGATCTTAGTTGTCTTCTGGGTGTCAAGAGTGGACTGGGCTAAATAATCTCCCAGTTCCTTTCCTGGTCTGACAAAGATTCTGGAATTCAAAATACATCTTACCACACATAGAAATTCATCATCTCCGCTAATGTCCAGGCCTGAAGCAATGGGCAGGTGAGTTTTCAGCTCATCAACTTCAAAAATTGCTATGACCTCTGTGGGCTTCTCCCCTTCTGGCCACATGGAAATAACAGGCCCCACAAATTTAGTAACCAAACAAAGGAAACTGTGCAGAAGTTTGCTCCCATGTCCCCATACTAACGTCAGTTCTCCCATCTTCTCTCCCTGCCTTTTCCCAATATTGCTTTTTCCTACACCTTTGTCTAACTCCCACCCCTTGGCTCTCCCTACTCCTCTTCAGCATGTTGGGGTGGGCAGTAACAACAACAGTCTCTGGACTTTGTGGAGCGCTTTACTGCCTGCAAAATACTTTCATATCTATAACTACATTTGTCCTCCAGGAAGCTAGAATGCAGGCAGGGTAAAAAAATGCTTACCCATCAATGATTACTAACAAATCATGGCTAAAACGAGTCATGAAGGGGCCCAGCTTGACTGGAAAGATGCTGTGATTTGTGAAGTGGAATTAAATGGGAGGCCTGGGTTTGATCCTTGGTCTAACCTAAAAGGTGGACATGGTGGCATATACCTATGATGCCAGTTACTCATAGAGGCTGAAGAAAGAGGAGCATGAGCTCAAAGCCAACCTGGAAAGCATAATGAGATGCTATCTGAAAAAAGAAAAGAGCCAGATGTGGCGGTACATGACTGTAGACTCGGTGGGGCAGCTGAGGCAGGAGGATAGTGAAAGGGAGACCATAAAATAAATACAAATAAAGAGTCATGGAAGAAGGTAATGAGGGCATATGACCTCCTTCTGCAGACATGTGCTTAGAGTAAAGAACTGGGGTGGGGCCCATGGTGCAGTGGCTAAGGAGGTTGGACCCCACATGGCCCACTGCAATTTGAATCCTTGTCTCGGCAGCTTGAGATACATGCTGGGCATGTATGCATACATGGGTGAGAGGGGTACTTTTGCCTTGTCTCTGTATCTCTCTCTAGCAAGTGCATGCACTCTCTGGCAATTAAAAACAGAAAAAGAAATGGAGTGAGTGAAGACAGACCTTGAGTCGGAGTATAGCATGTGGCAGGTACTTAGTTTCTTTCTCTTATCAATGCCTAGTCAGATCCACTAACCAAAAGGCCACATATCAGACAGCCCAAACGCTACCTTTTCAAAATGTCTCCTTCCCTGACTGGTGATGACTTGATGATGACATAGACATAGCTTGTTTACCTACCCATGCGAGACCTGGCCCAGAGTAGGTGTCCCCCATAAAGGTTAAATCAAACTGAACCAATAATAAAGAGAAGGAGGGAGTGAGAGAAAGAGGGGAGGGGGTATCAAAGGGTGGCTGGAGCTGGCTCCTCCTGACTTACATAGGAGAAGTCCTCGGCATTCTGGCAGAGGAGCTTGGGAAAAATGGCCTGCCTCTGGAACCGTTCCTCATCCTCAAAGATGTTGCCGTACATGAAGCCATTCATCATGGTAGAGTGGGCATGGATGTCAATATAAAACTCTAGGCTTGTTTTCTGTTGAGAGAAAGGATACTAAATGAAAAGCCTGGTCATAGAGGCTTGCCTTAAAGAGACCAGACACTACACACACAGACGCACAGACACACACTTCTATTTTTTTTGTTTATTCTTTTTTCCCTTCTATTATTATTATTATTATTATTAATACACTCAATTGCCATACATCATTTAGCTTGTACAGAGAATTTGCACAACATAAAATACACCTCAGACCAATTCACTGGAGAATATTATACACGTCATCATCAACACATAATAAAACATTTCTGTGTCCCAAAAATGTCTTACCGCTCTATTTTCTTTTCCCTAATTTCTTTACCTATACTTTTCCCCTCTCCCACCCTCCTTCCACACTGTCTCCAGTGGTCATAATGATTTTCAATGTTTTTATGTCCTCCAATCTTTCAATTTCTACCAGAGTGTGGACATTTGGTATATGTTAAGTGGAGACATACAATGTCTCTTTCATAGCCTGACTCACTTCACTCAGCAATGAATCTTCCATATTTGTCCACTTTCTATCAAATGCCAGGGTCTTGTTTTTTACATGGCTGAATAGTATTCCATGGAGTATATGTGCTACAGTTTTTCAATCCATTCATCTGTTTGTGGACATTTGGGTTGGTTCCATGTCCTAGGAATTGTAAATAATGCCTCAATAAATATAGATGTGCAAGCGCTTTTCCAGCTGAGCATTCTCCTGTCCTTTGGGCAGATTCCCAGGAGTAAAATTGCTGGGTCATATGGTAGTTCTATTTGTAGGTCTTTGAGGAACCTCCATATTGCTCTCCACAGTGACTGGGCCAATTTACCTTCCCACCAAAACTTTTATTTAAATCATCGCCATTCTGACTGGGGTTAGGTGATGTCTCTGGTTTTGAGCTGTATCTCCCTTATGATGAGAGACGTTGAGCATTTTTCATATGCTTTTCAGCTATTTGTATGTCCTCCTTAGAGAGTTGTTTATTCAACTCATTTTCCCAATCTTTTAATTGGGTTAATCATTTTCTTTTTTCCAGGTAAGCTGCTTGAGTTCCCTGTGCACTATGATTATCAGTTCCTTATCTGGGGTACAGTTTACAAAAATATTCTCCCACTCCAAGAGTTGTCAATTCACACTAATTACTGTGTCCTTTGCTGTGCAGAAACTTAACTTAATGTAATCCACTTGTTTATTTTGGAATTCTGGCCTGTGCTTTGGGAGTCTTATTTAAGAAGTCTTTGCCTACCCCAGTGTCTCCGAGTTTCCTCAGTGTTTTCCACAAGTACTTTTTTATTTTTTGAGAGGTTTTCGTTATAGGGTGCGTTCACTTGCCAGACAGACAGAGAGAGACATAGAGACAGAAAGCCAGAAATCACCCCCCAGGAGGGATGGTCACGCCGCAATCCCTTCCCCTCCATTCTCCTCTCGGGATCTTGGGCACGCACGCACACGCGCCCGGTGTGAGTTTTTTTTTTTTTTTATTAATTAATTAATTTATTTTTGTATATACTTTCAATCATATTGTTTGGCTTACAATGAGACCATTTCGATATGTGAACATTTCTCCCCAGACCCGTTGATCGAAATATCTTCAACAGATAACACCACACCTCTCCATCTCATCAATGCTCTACCTCTGTATCCCTTCTCCAAATGTCTAGCCACCGGGTCCGGGACGCGAACCGCGGTCGACTACGTGGGAGTCCAGCGACTTAGCTATTACGCTAAATGCTGGTTCCCTCCACAAGTACTTTTATACTTTGTGGTCTTAGGTTTAGATCTTTGATCCACTTTGAGTTCATTTTTAATTGTGAGAGATAGGAGTTCAGATTCACCTTTCTGCAGGTGGATACTCAGTTTTTCCAGCATCATTTAATAAAGAAGTTTTCCTTTTTCCACTGGAGTGACTGGTGTCCTTTGTCAAAGATCAGTTGGCTGTATGTTTTGGTTTTTTTTTTCTGGGATCTCTATTCTGTTCCATGGTCCACCTGTTTGTTTTTGTGCCAATACCATACTATTTTGATTATCACAGATTTCTAATAAATTTTGGGTTCAGGGAGTGAGACACTGCCCACTTTACTCTTCTTGAGTAGGGTTGCTTTGGCAATATGGGGTCTTTCATGATTTCAGACAAATTCTATGATTGTCTTTTCTAGAACTGTGAAGAATATCTCTTGTAATTTTATAGGGGTTGCATTAGATATGTAGATTAATTTCAGTAGAATTGCCATTCTGATTATATTAGTTCTCCCAATCCTGGAACACGGGATGTGCTTCCACTTTTTTTGTGTCATTTTTAATTACTTTTTAAAGATTTTCAGTTTTCCTTGTAAAAGTCATTGATTTCCTTGGTGTCAGTAGATTTAGTAGCTATTTGAAATGTGATTGGAGAAGTTGAGAAACCTGAGGTTCCATTTCTCCTCACATTTTTTTTTTTCTTTTACTTAAGTTTATGCCATAAGGCACGGGTACTTGCCAGAGAGAGAGACAAAAAGATTCAGAGAGAGGGAAAGTGAGAAATCACGGGAACCAGCAGTTAGCATAATGGCTATGTCGCTGGACTCCCACGCAGTCGACCGCGGTTCGCATCCCGGACCCGGTGGCTTAAAACTCACGCCAGGCGCGTGTGCGTGCATGCCCAAGATCCCGAGAGGAGAATGGAGGAGAAGGGATTGCGGCGTGACCATCCCCCCTGGGAGGTGATTTCTCGCTTTCTGTCTCTATGTCTCTCTCTGTCTGTCTGGCAAGTGCACGCGCCCTATAGCGAAAATCTCCAAAAAATAAATAAATAAATAAATTAATTAATTAAAAAAAAAAAAAAAAAGAAATCACTGCCAGGGGTGATTGGCTCAGTGATAAAATGTGACATTGTTTCTACAAGACTGACACACATGGGAATGTTTCTATTTGCACCTGGACACCTCCCTGAATACTCCAGGCATGTACATGCCCATGATCCAGGGCTGGCTGAAGCTGGGAGTGTATTGTGGCTTTGAGACCTGTTCCGAGTACTCTCTTTTTGTCTTTTTCTGTCTGTCACCCCCACAATTCTTTCGCCCCCATTCTTCTCTTGGGATTTTGGGCAGGCACACATATATGCCTGGTGTGATTTTCAAGCCTCCAAGACTGAGACTCAAACTGTGGCCAGCCATGGGGAAATCCAACACCTTATCCTCCACATCATCTCCTATTTCTCCTCTCTTTTAACACCATCTGCTTTCAGGGTCTGCATGCCTTGTCATTAGCATCCCTTTTAATCATGAAATTATTGTATCCCTTTGTAGAAGTCTCCCTAGAAGTGAGATTTTTGCTGGATTAAGTCATGATGTTAACAGAACAGTTAACACATGCATAGGTAGATGTTAGTAGAATTTATTTCTCTGATTAATAAGAAATTCCCTCCAGGAAACAAAACTGTATTTACTTTCAGGCATGCTTACAGTTTTGTCCAGTGCAACTATTTCTATATGGAGGAAGTGGGGGGGGCTGGTATAAATTATATCCCCACTTACAGCCTCGGTTTTCTTTTCTTTTTTTTTTTATTTTTTCCTTGCTATAGGGCGTGTGCTCTCGCCAGAGAGATAGAGAGAGACAGAGAGAAAGACAGAAAGTGAGAAATCACCCCCCCACCCCGATGGGGGATGGTCACACCGCAATCCTTTCTCCTCCATTCTCCTCTCGGGATCCTGGGCATGCATGCATACGTGCCTGGTGTGAGTTTAAGCCACCGGGTCTGGGACTCGAACTGCAGTCAACTACATGGGAGTCCAGTGACATAGCCATTACGCTAACTGCTGGTCCTCCTGAGCCTCAGTTTTCTTATCTGAAAAAAATGGGTATCTCGATTCCAACCTCAGAGAGTTATAATAGGAAGCAAGCACAGCAGTAATACTGAGTAATTACTATCATTTACTGCAATGCATGCCTGGTGCCATTTTGGGACCCATACATATGGAACCTTAGCTCTTTCATTGTAGTTAGTTCTTTTTTACATTACCACATGAACTCCCCAATTAATAGGGCACAGAAAGAAAAATGCCTTTGTAATCTTTTTTTTTTTTTTTTTTTTTTTTTTTTTTGAGAGGTTTTTGCTATAGGGCGCGTGCACTCGCCAGAAAGACAGAGAGAGATAGAGAGATAGAAAGCGAGAAATCACCCCCCAGGGGTATGGCCACACCGCAATCCCTTCTCCTCCATTCTCCTTTCAGGATCTTGGGCACACATGCACACACGCCCAGCGTGAGTCTAAGCCGCCGGGTCCAGGACTCGAGCTGCGGTCGACTACATGGGAGTCCAGCGACATAGCCATTACGCTAACTGCTGGTCCCTGTAATCTTTTGTTGTTGTTGCTAGAGGGTGTGTGCATCTGCCACAGACAGATAGACAGAAAGAGGAGAGAAGATCATTCCCCCCATTGGGGAATGCTCACATATAATCTCTTCTCCATCTCTTCCTCCTTTTGAGATTTTGGGTATGCGTGCACATGTGCCCAGAGTGTTTCTTAAGCTGCTAGGTTCAGGACTCGAACCCAGCCATGTGGGATCTGGCATATATTTAAGGCACTTTCTTTCTAGTTTGATGTAGTATTATTGGTTAGCCTTTCCTGGGGGTAGGGGAAAACCTTTTCTGAAGGCCACCTCTCCATCTCCTTTCTAGTCTTGGGAAAGAAGGAAAGTCCACATTTAGAGTGATTCTCCCTCCTTGAGACACTTTCAAATGAAGTTACAACCAAATGAAAACCATGTTGCTTCTAGAATGTGGGTTCGCTGACTGTCATTTCATTTGCCTCAGAGTTGGAGTGAAAAATTATGTCTTGCTGAGCTCCCAGTTCTCTGGGTAGCATAAGCTGTCTTTTGAGAGATACAAGATGCACTGCTCCGTGTGATATTAAACTCATCATTTTCAGCTTTGGAGGTGGAATACACAATGATTCAACAGGAGCCCTATAAAAGTCATCTTTGCAATTTTATTTTCTCCAATTGTCTGTCTTTTCCTCTGAGCTTTTGATGAGCTGCAAAGGAAAGGGGGGAGGTAGAGAGATGCCTTAAGAAATGTGTAAGGAAAACCTGCAATTTTTATCTCTGGATGTCAGAGTTAGAGAGGGCCTTGGACACTGGTTCCTCTGACCTTTCTTGAATCAGCCCTGAATGGAGAGGTTGCTTCCTCAAGACTCTCCAGCAAGTTAGTGAAGAAGCAAAAATTAGAATGTGGCCCTTCTGATCACCTTCAGGTGTGGTTTCCATTGTCCTATCTGACATCTGGTAGTTAATGTGATGTCACCTTAAACAACCAGCAGGTGACTTATATTCATTGGTTCATATGACTCAAAAGTCAAAGGACATGAAATGATTTACAGGAAAAATTTCCCTTCCACCCCATCCTCCGGTCACCCAGTTTTTCTCCCCAGAGACAACTGTTATCAGGTTTGTTCACTGTTCTGGAGATACTGGCTTGTCAGAAAAGTCATGACATATTTTCTATGTTTTTTTTTTTTAATATATACAAAAATGTGTCATGACTTTCCTAACAAACCAATAGTTTGTGCACATATAAGTAAGTATCACATATCACCCTGCACAACCTCTGCCTCCCCCCACACACGGCAGCACCCTTAACACACTATTCAGGTCTGCTTTTTGTCTCTGAATGTATCTTGGAGATGATCCTTTCTCAATGCCTATTGGGTCATCGGAAAAGTCATGATACATTTTTGCACAGGTAAACATAGAGAAATGCATCATGACTTTTCCAATGACTCAATAGTTACCTCATTCTTTCTAACAGCCATCTATAATATACCCACCAGTTCCCTACTAATGGACACTTGAAGTATTTTTAGTCTTTTCCTGCTACAAGGTTGTAATAATGGACTTTGTATATACATCACTTCACACATACATAGTTATGTATAGAAGTGAAATTTCTAGATCCTATGTGAATTTGCAATTTTAACAAGTATTGACAGGCAGACTTTAGGAGGGCCAGTACATCCCTGGGGCTATGTATAATAGAGTCTCTTTTTCCCATTACTTTGACAACACTGGTAGGATCCAACTTTTTGATATTTTCCAACTAAACAAATAAACTTATTTCTTCGAGTGTGCTTATGAGAGAGAGATAGAAAGGGACAGAAAAGACAGCACCCTCCCCAGAATCTTAATGCCACAGTACACTTCCAGCTTCAGCTAGCCCTGGATCATGGGCATGCACATGCCTGGAGTACTCAGGGAGATGTCCAGGCGCAAAGAGAAACATGCCCGTGTGTATCAGTCCTGCAGAGACAATGTAACAATTTGCCACTGAGCCACTGTCTGGTGACTATTTGTCAATTTGATGGGTAAAAAATGGTATCCATACTTAGTTCTAATTTGAATTATCTTGGTGTAATTCTCTCTTATTATATGTCTAAGCATCTTTTCCTATGTTTGAAAATTATTTGCATTTTCTTTTGCATGATGTATCTGTTCATTTTCTTTCCCCATTTTTTTTTTTTTTTTGAGAGGTTTTTCCCTATAGGGCGCGTGCGCTCGCCAGACAGACAGAGAGAGACATAGAGACAGAAAGCGAGAAATCACCCCCATCACCCCCCAGGGGGGATGGTCACGCCGCAATCCCTTCTCCTCCTTTCTCCTCTCGGGATCTTGGGCACGCACGCACACGCGCCCGGCGTGAGTTGTAAGCCACCGGGTCCGAGACGCGAACCGCGGTCGACTACGTGGGAGTCCAGCGACATAGCCATTACGCTAACTGCTGGTTCCCTTCTTTCCCCATTTTAAACATGGGTTCTTGGGCTTTATTTCTTATTGATTTATAGAAGCTATGTATTAGAAAACATTAGTCTAAATGTATAGTATAAAATAATTTTTTGCCATTTGTCTTTTTGCACTTCACTAGTATATTATTCCATAAAGAATTTTTTGAGAGATTTTTGCCATAGGGCACATGAACTTACCAGAGAGAAAGAAAGTGAGAAGTCAACCCCCCCACTCCCTGGGGAGATGTCCATGCTACAATGCCTTCTCCATTCTCCTCTCAGGATTTTGGGTTTGCTCGCACATGCGCCTGACATGAGCTTAAGCTGCCTGGTTTGAGACTCGAACCGTGGTCGACCATGTGGGAGTTCAGTGATGTAACCATTATGCCATCTGCTGGTCCTCATAAAAATTTTTTTTAAATGCTAATATTTTATACAGTCAGATTTATCAGTCTTTTCATTTGTAGTTTCTGGATTGAATGATTTAATTATTTCTTCCATTCTTGTTTTATTGTTTATTTTAAAATATTTTGTTTCAATTTATATGGTCATAAAGTATGAGGTAAAGATTAAACTTTATTGTTCCAATACCATTCATTGAATTTTGCGTCTTTTCCCCACTGTCTTCTGGGCTGGCCCCATGGCCTAGCGGTTAAGGGAGCCAGATTCCACATGGCTGACTGCTGTTTGCATCCCAGTTCTGGTGGCTTGAGAAACACAATGGGTGTGTGTGTGTGTGTGTGTGTGTGTGTGTGCCCAGAATCCTGATAGGATAGAGAAATGGAGTTGGGACTAGTATGACCACTCCCCATAAGAATGTGCTTCCCCCTCTCCTGTCTCTGTCTCTCTTTGGTGAGTGCAGTCACCCTCTGGCTGTTGAAAAAAAATACAACAAACAAAAGCCATCTTTATCTTATACATTTTAAATTTGTATTTGAGTTTAGCTTTTGAATTTCTTTTTTATTTTTTGAAAGGTAATAGAGTCTTTATAAAATATCAATAAAGAGGAAAGGAAGAAGTGAACAACTTATATGAACAAAATTTTTACAAACCTTACGTACACCCTAACTTACTTACTCCAATCTATTTTCCAAAAAAATATTTTATACATTCAATCACTACACATCACTACAACTTGTAAAGTTAATTTACCCAACATGAATATACTTCACACCAGTCCAATTAAAGATACCATACACGTTATCATCAACAGATAATCATCCTGTTCTGTGTCCCATAAATGTCTTGCCTCTCTATTTTTCTTCTTGATTCCCTTCCTCTCACTCGCCCCCTTTTCCCATGCTCTTCTCACCCCATCTCCAGTATCATAGCTTTTGAACTTTCCATTCTGTTCTTATCATTTGTCTTTTCATGTGTTAGTCTCATACGGTTTTAACTATTTTCTGTTTATGACATAATTTAATATTTGGAGGGCTCATATTGTTTCTTTATGCTTCTTTTTTTGAACTTTCATGAATTTTCTTGCATATGATTTTAAAAAATATTTTGCCAGAGGGTATATGCACTCACCAGAGACAGAGAGAGAATAAGAGAAAGGGAGAGAGAGGGAGAAAGTACCCATCATGGGAAATGGTCGTGCTGCAATCCCTTTCCCCCTATTTCTCCACCGTGTCAGGATCTGGGGCAGACATGTACACTCACTCAGCATATTTTTCAAGCTGCCAGATCTGGAATCTAAATGATAGAGCCAGACATGAGGGGTCTGGCTGCCTTAGCCATCAAGCCATGGAGTCAGCCTTTGTATATGTTTTTAAATACTCTTTATAATTAGCTTGTTTAATTTCTCTGCCACTAAAAATTCTGTTAATATTATCAGTATTTATAATGTAATCATATTAAATTTATGATTAACCTTGAAAGAATTGATTTATACTTTGAGACTACCCATCCAAGAACATGTTTTGACACTCTGCACTTTAATTTATTCAAGACTAGAAGGTGGGAGGTAAGCAATTCTGTAAAAGATTAGTTAATTTCTTTCTTTTTAAAATAATTATTTAATTTTATTCACATTATTATTATTATCTTTTAATTTGCTACAAAGCACGCACACTCACCAAAGTGAAACAGAGAGGAAGTAAGAAAGCAAGCTGCCAGGTCTGGGACTTGAACCATGGTCAGTCATGTGAAAGTCCAGCACCTTAAACACCACACTATCTGCTGGCCCAAGATTAGTTAATTTCTAAGATCCCTTTCCCACTCTGAGATTCTAGAGTCTAAAAACAGAGTAGCAAAGTTCTAGGAAATTTACCTGATGGAGTCTAAATTTGATGTCTTAACTCTTTTTCCTTTTTATTATACATCTGCAGTACTTCACTATTAATGCCAAAAGACACAAATACTCACTCCCATCAAGTTATGATTATGCTCTGTGCCTAAATTGGCTTTATGGACTTGTGTCGGCACAGTTTAAATAAAACATGACAGACAGAAACAAAAGTTGTAGTTCTGGTTCTAATGTTAACATAATATGTTAAAAAGGTAAGTAGCAATTTCACTGGATGTCGGTCGGTTCCCTCATCTATAAAAGTGGTAAATTGTGTATGATAATATCTTTAACTATACTAACAAACAGTGTATTTATGCTGGAAAAATTAATTTAACATGTTGTAATGATATACAGTGATTAAACATATAATATATATATGTGTATACAGATATATATATATATATATATATATATATACACACACACACATATATATATATATATGTATATATATATATATATAAATAAAATGGTAAGTTGATGAGATATGAGCTTCTTAAATTTTTCATAATTTAATCTCATCCTTGGTTAAAATAAATTCCTCATTCTCCACTTGGCTTCTGGCTTGGACTTTGATATCAGTACTTGGTACTATATGCCCAATATGCCTGATAAATATGTTTGCCTATGAATAGGTTCTTTGAGGACCGGGACCATGTGTGATCCAACACTCAACATTTCTTACTTGGTCAACTACAATAACTTATAACTGGTTTCTTTGATGCTTCAGGGTGATTTTTTTTTAAAGCTTGTTTATTTCTATGAATGAGAGAGACAGAGAGATAAAGACTGAGATAGTACCTCCCCCACAACAACGTCTTGATGCCAGGATCCACGCCCAGCCTTAGTAGGTCCAGATCATGGGCATACCCAGGCCCCGTGTACTGAGGCAGATCTCTGGATATAAACTGGGAATAACCTCACGTCAGTCATTCTCACAGATGATCAGGTTTCACCAGAGCACCACTGTCTGACTTCACAGTGATTCTTTCATACAAGGCAAGCACATTCACGTCACTTGCCTGGTTAGAATGTTCTACACTTCCCTATTACAAGATAAAGTTCAAGCCTCTTAATATATTTTAAAAGGCCCTTGATGGTCTGATTCCTGCTCCAGTCTCAGCTCTTCCCATTTCTGGTCTGATCCTCTACAGTTCAGTCATTTGGAGCTACTCAGAGTGCCTGAAACCACTATACTCAAGACCTTGTATTTACACACAATATCTCCTCTGCCTGGAATACACTCTCTGTGGCTCTTTATCTAGTTAACTAACCCAACGTTATGATAATCGTGCTGAAAAAAAGAAATGTTATACACTGTAAAGATATATGTGATTAAATGTAATACAAAAAATAAATAGAAAGAAAGAAAATATAATACAGAAACTGAAAAAGAGCAGAACACAGATCAATATATGCGAACCACAGACATGTTACAAGGATAAATGAATCATGTTGCCAAACTGTGTAAAAATACCATTTACCAAAAATAAACCACACAATACTAAAAAAAAAAAATTAAATAACAATTTGAGGCAGAAAGTAAATAGATGTTCACCAATTTCATTTCTTTTTTCCTGGGCAACAGAGGAAAATTTTCCAATCTCCCTTGCATTTTGATGGGATCAAATGGGATGTGGTCTGCAGTAGTAGTAATTGCTACTTTGGGGCTGGCCATAAAACTCATAAACAGTGACTCACATTCTCTCTTGCCCTTTGCGTAGAAATTATATGTAAAAATAATGGTGTCATAAGAAGGAAGCAGCCTCTGTCTTTGAATCAACATTTAGAAGAAAATGGTCTGGAAAGTCACCCAACCTGCATTAGACTGTGATGTGAGGGAGAAATGAAGCTATAGCATATGTATTAAGCCACTGAGATTTGGGGATTATTTGTTATAGAAGATAATGTTATTCATCTTGACTAGTACAAAAAATCTCAATTCAAAAGGCCTTATTTTATCCCTTAGGCTGAGGTAATAGCCTCCTCTATGCTCTTAAAATTCAAGGTACACATCTATCTCATGGTACTTACCATAACACAGCATAATTCTTTCTTTATTTCAATCTCTCATTATAATGTGAGCTCTTTAAGGTCAGGGATCATAGATTTATTTTTTAAATCCATAATACCAGACCAAAGCCTGGTATATAGTAGGTTATCATTAAAGGTTTAATGAAGGAATGAATGAGAAAATAAAGTGATAGAAGGATGAGTAAATGAATGAACAAATACATCTTCAGCTCTTTTCCAGAAGTAAAATGAAGTACTTCTCTGTGGCCTTGCCAGAGCAAGGGGTGTGTCTCTAATGCAGGGCCCTTAATTACAATTTGGGAATGAGACTAGAAGGTGGTGGTGGGGGGGAGGGGGGTTGAGCAGCTCTGCTTTTTCCTTCCAAACTTAAGAACCTTAATTAAAACCAAGTGATGAAGGGCTGTCCCCTTGCCAGCAGCCAACAGCTCATCCTACAATCAGGGGCCTAAAGAGTAAATTAAAATCAGCGCCAATAAAATTAAAACTACCTTGGGGCATATTTGCAACATAATTTAGTGTGGAGTTTGCTTCCTCCTAGACACCAGGGAGGAAATAGGTTTTCTTTCTACATTCTGAGCTGCTTCCCTGCTTCATCTCACTTGGCACAGGCCAAAACCTGCACTTGGTACTCTGATGAGGTGCTGAATCCTTCACATTTGGGCAGTACTTCAGCGTTTATCACGTATTCCATACAGCGGAGGAAGTGCAATCTAGAGAAATCCAGATCAAGAAGGGCAGAAGTGTTTCATCTCAGGTTTGAAGATGGAATGCTAAAGCTTAGGCGAGGGTAGTGGCAAGTTGGGAAGGGTGAGCTTTATTTCTCCTGTTTTATAGAGGATGGAACTGAACAGAGAGGGTTCCTGCCCAGTGTTCCAAAGGAAGAAGTGGCAGAGCTGGGACTATAACCCAGGCTGCTGGACACAAGTCCTGGTGCCAGCGTGCTGTTGTGTTTTCAGGAGCTCACAGTGCAACAAGGCAGTTACCTGATCACAGAAAGTCAAGCCCTGTGCGGGTTCCTTCATCTTGGGGCCGAGGGACTGTAAGAGCTGGGAACTAAGACTATCCACTCAAGCCTCTTCAAAAGGCATTGAGATGAGCTGTGTGTGAGGAGTGGGAAGTGTTAGAGGACTTCCAGACAACTCTCTCATTAGGATTTGCCCTAGCAGGATGTTTTCCCCTTGACATCTAGACAAAAGGGCCCCAGATTGATTCTCCCTGTTATCAACTAAAATATTTCCCTGTCAGTTTTTAAGAACTGAAATCTATTTCTAGAAGTTAGGGCACATGCCCTAAGGCAGAAAGAAAAAAAAGACATCAGAAAAAATGAGGACTGTAATAATGACCAAACAAGTAAAATAAAATACTATAAAAATCCTCTTTCTCCCATAGTACAGATCTTTGAAGAGGCCCAGTTAAGCCTTCCTTCCTCCGTATGCTCTGAATGTGGCTGGATAGAAGTTCTAGCCCAAAGGGGTGTGATTAATCAAGGAGACAAAAAGAGGAATAACAACATTGGAAAGTGAGGCAGCTGCCCAGAGACCTAGGGGATCAAGCCAGGACACTTCATCTCCTGCCTCCCTCCATCTTACCCTCCACTCTGTGCTTTTTACCTACCATTTCTTTTTTTTTTGGAGAGGTTTTTGCCATAGGGCATGTGTGCTCACCAGACAGACAGAGAGAGACAGAGAGACAGAAAGCGAGAAATCACCCCCCAGGGGGGATGGCCATGCCGCAATCCCTTCTCCTCCATTCTCCTCTCGGGATCTTGGGCACACACGCACAAGAGCCTGGCGTGAGTTTTAAGCCACCGGGTCCGGGACTTGAACCACAGTCGACTACATGGGAGTCCAGCAACATAGCCATTACACTAACTACTGGTCCCTTACCTACCATTTCTTCAGGTGGGAATTTTCACCCTCTCCCTTCTTTTTCCCACCTGGTAACATCTTGGCCACCTTTTTCTGCCAAGCCCAAATGTCCCCATGATAAAGAAACTTTCCTTGATTCTCCTGGAATAATGATTCCCTTCTCTGGATACCTACAGATTTTTAGCATGTCCTTCTGTTAAAATAAGCATTAATTCTTTCAACAAATATTTACTGTGAATCTACTATGTGGTAGATGCTATCACCCAAAGAGGACAGATAAGGTTGCTGTTTTTAAGGAACTGATACCCAGGTGGGGATCACAGACCATAAACAGCAGGCAAGTGAGGAAATCGCAGACTGTAACACATGCTGAGAAGGCACTAAAATGACCCACAGGATGGTGAATAACTGAGTGGATGGGGTGGAGTCCACCTTAGATAGTGTGATCAGGGGAGGCCTATGACATTTGAGCTGAACCTCAAAAGATGATAAAAGCCAAAGATGATATCAAAGCTCCAGGAGGTCCATATCTCCAGCATCAAGCACAGCACCTGCACAAAGTATCACTGTGTGATCGGAAAGAATATATTGACAGTGACGAGCTCCAGATATTTTGCTATATATAAAGCCAGTCACCTCATTTAACTTCATGACAGTCCTGTGAAGTTGGGATTATTGTCTCCAATTTTCAGATGAGAAACTGGGGGAGAGAGAGAGAGAGAAAGAGAGAGAGAGAGAGAGAGAGAGAGAGAGAGAGAGAGAGAGAGACTTCTACACGTCATAAGGCTCACCCATGGCTAAGCTGATACTTGAAGCCAAGTCTACCAGGCCCCAAAACCACATAAGGAAGTGAGGCAGCTACCCAGAGACCCAGGGGATTGGGCCAGGGCACTTCATCTCCTGCCTCCCTCCATCTTATTCTCCACACTCACCTCCTCCTACTCTGTGCTACTTTTTACCTGCCATTTCTTCAGGCGGGAAGAAATGGGTAATGGTAATCCCATGATTACCCAGCAACATAATCTGAGAAAATATAGGCCCTGTAACAAGAATGAGTATGGCATGACATTTTCCAAGACCAGAAGGAAGGTGAGTGACTGGATTATGATGAGCATTGGTGAGCCTAGATCATGCAGGGCCTTGCTGGTCAGGGCCAGAGTCTACAGTTTATCCTATGTAAAGTGGAAAGCCATGTTAATAGTAAAAACTATAAAAGGATACTTTTGTGTAGATAATGTATTTTAGTGGGACATGATTGGAAGCAATTGATATAGCTGAACTAAGAAATCACAGTAGTTTGAACTAGAGTGGTGGCAGTAGAGTTGAAAAGAGGATATATTTGATAAGTATGGCCACATCGCCATAGGACTTGCCTGTGGATAATACATAGTAAGACTAAAAGATAAGTAAAGGATCATGTCTCGAGCAACTGAGCAGAGGTAATGCTGGCTACAAGGATGGAGACGAGTGGGATGGTGTCCCACTTGGGATGGTGGTAAGAAAATTGAGAACTTTGATACGGATTTTTGCAGTTTGAAATGTCTACTGGATACCAGAGTAGAGGTGTTAAGTAGATAGTTAAATTTATGCAAGTAGAACTTCTCCCTGGGGAGAGAACTGGACTGGAGATATAAATATAGGCATCATTAGCACAGAGGTATTATTTAACACTGCTGGGAGAAAGAATGGCCCAAGAAGAAATGGCCCCAAGAAGAGGTACAAGAACTGAGCCTGGAGCCCTCTAAAGATGCAAAGGAGACTTGGAGCCCAGAGAAGCAGGAAAGAAACAAGGAGAGTGTAATTTTATGACAAGCAAGAGCAGGGAAAAAAATGTTTTAAGTAGGAAGGCGTGGTCTGTGAACTCCTTGAGAACTAGGACCGTATCTGTTTCACCTCTGCATCCACAGGGTATATCATAGGACTTGCCACACGGGGGGATATTTGGGAGTGACTAAAGGAATACACCAGACACTTATTGCTCTTCATACAGCCTTATCAGATAGAAACATTTACAATAAAGGAACTCAGGAGTTGTGAAGTTAACTTGCAAGGGAACCCCCAAATCACAGAGTGGTAACTGGCAGAGCCCAAGCAGTCTGGCTCTACAATCCACGTTCTTAACCTTGACACCATCAAAACTATTATCATTTTCAGAGTGTAAGAATGGTCTCGCAATCATTTTTATAACAATTCTGAGGTTAAGTACTGCTATCATCCAGGGAAACTGAGGCAAAGAGTTTGCAAATGGTAAAGCTAGGATTCCAATCCAAGTATTTCTGACTAGTGGCTAAACTCTTCATCTCTAAACTATTCAAAATGTCCAGCTCCTACATCTATGGCCACTTAGGCCTCAACAGAATAAAGGAACAAAAGAACTTAGTGACAGTTAGGCGTAGGTGTGGGGGAAATGGATCTGTAGCTGCTGCAAGATGAGAAGTAAGACTGTAATTTTCTAACTTCCAAGTTGCTTCTTACAATTCAACTCTAAGTATAAGTGAAAAGTAAAATCTGCATGTAAACGGAGGCATTTCTGAATCTCTTTCTTCTAAGGATCCAGGAAGAGCCAGTCTGACCTGGCAGGAGGAAGCCTTCACTTGCTTCTATCCCCCACCTGCACCTCTATACCTGGCAAAAAAAGAAAGGTGATGGGAGGCTCAGCACAGGAAGTTTGGATCCTAACAGATCTTCCCAGGGAAAAGGAAGTACTCCAGACCTCTACCTTCTTCTCTACAAATCAGTAACTGGTGACCCTCGTGATGACCATGGCAATGGCAGTGATGATAAAAGGGTTGTCACAGGAATAGTGCAGTTTTGGGGTCTGATAGTCTTGGCTTCAAGTGTCAACTCAGCCATAGGTACCCCTTATGACCTGTAGAAGTTTCTCTTTTTCTCTCAGCCTCAGTTTCCCATCTGAAAATTGGGGATAATAATCCCAGTCTCACAGGACTGTCATGAAGTTAAATGAGGTAACTGGCTTCATGTCTAGGAAAATGTCTGGCAGCTTATATACATCAATATATTCTTTGCAATCATGCAGTGATACTCTGCACTGGTGCTATGCTTGACACTGGAGACATGGACCTCCTGGAGCTTAAAACCTTGTGGGTAAGTGGATATTTTACAAGTAATTGCATGTGTAATGAGGGTTTTGAAAGGAGAGATACAGATGTTACAGGAGCACAGAGTTGAGCGGGAATTAGGGACCCACCTCACATAAATGTAAATTTATTCCTTGTTCAATAGGAAACCTACTGACAATAACCATCATCTTGCTCATTTGTAGACTTGATAAACAATTCTCACATCAATTAGCTCATTGATTCTCTCAACAATCCACTGTAGCATATAGGATCATGATCTTATTTTCTCAGAAGCTCAGAGTCTGGCTTGTCAAGATCTCATAGCAAGTTAGGTGTTGAGATGGAATTCTATCTTACATTTCACCAGCTCTAAAGCCTCTGCTTGATTTTTACTCTTGGAGGTCACCCCATGCATCCACGTCTATAGAGTAAACATAGATACAGGTGGAAACATCAGGTAATCCCTCAGGAAGCCCCAATATAGGCAAAAAGATGAGACAAAATAATTAGGGAGTTCTCAACTAGGAAGAAGACTGAAATATAATATTTAAGCCTGTGAGGGCAGAGGGACATTTAAATTTGATAATTAAAAGTTAATGTTGCTTCATTATAAATCAAAGGCTGATAAAACTAGGACACCCCTAGGCACATATTAGGAACTCAATATATAGTTGTGAACTGAATGCTTAGGGATACCTACTGCTAGAGGTAGTTAGCTGATCCAGGGAGCGAACAGTCTACATCTAACTACTGAGCTGGGGGTACAGTAGGTCTTAGGTGATGTTAGTGCTTGTCTTCCTATGAAACTTATCTTAGCTCTCCCACTGGCCTACTCTGTGACCCTAGAGAAGTCCTTTTCCCCCTCTGGATTTCAATTTCTCCATTTAGAGAATGAATGCGATGACTTCTCACCATTTTGTCCTCAGAGTCTTTTATCTTTCCAATATCTCATCTTCCTTCTTTGTATTTTTTTTCCCTCTCCTTCCCCTGGCCTCTAACTGAGGACAGATGCTGCCACCATTCCCCACCTTATCTCCTTCAAGACATGAGTACAATGTCATTTTCCTTGGCACGGCCCTGTGAGAAGAACCTACTGCAAGAAGGCAGTTCAATCATTTCCCTGTGCTAATGCAGTCTTCCCACTTGGCACAGTCTATATCCCTACTTTTCAAAGAAATGTTCGAGGGTGCCAACATTCATGCTGAAATTATGTTCTTTATCCTGGGGGAAAATAAGATGGTTCATATCTGCTTTATTCCATGAAGGCAGCTGGAAGAGAGAAGGAAAGAAGAAGAAAGCTAAAGGCAGGAAACCCATATCGGTTCTTTCACCCATTCTTCCTCTTCCTTTCCCCTCTCTCATCTTGCCCCTTCTCTTTTCTCCCTCTTCATTCCTTCTGTCCTTGTGTTCCCCCTTTCCCACCTCTCTTTCTCTTTTCATGGATCAGTGGAGGAAGAGAGACAGGAAACAAATATATATACTTCAACCTTTCAGGTGCTGTGAGACATGTATGTGAAGACTGGATAAAAGTATACCTGAAGGTGCCATTAAAATTTGTTGAGTGGAAGGGCCAGGAGATGACGTAGTGGATTCCCACATGACTGACCACAGTTCAAGTCCTGAACCCAGAGACTTATAACTCATACCTGGTGTATGTATGACAAAAGCCTTAGAGGAGAAGGGATTGAAGTGTGGCCATCCCCTCTGGGGGATGATTTTTCACTTTCTCTCTCTCTCTCTCTCTCTTTCTCTCTCTCTCTCTCTCTCTCTCTCTCTCTCTCTCTCTCTCTCTCTTGTGCACCAGCCTTGTGGCAAAAACTCTTTCAAAAAATAATTGTTGGATGGTTAGGAAAGGCTTTACAAAGGAGTGATTGTTTAGAAGGATCTAGACAGATGAGAAGGTATTCCTCAAGTAGATAGTAAGAAAGATACAGTCCAGGCCAAAGAAGCTTCTGAACAAAAGCTTCAAGATCAAAACCACCTGGCCCATTAAGGAAACTGAAAGATGTTTGGCATAGATTGGAGACATGACGGGTGGTGGGGTGAGAAAAGAGACTAGAGAAGGTTCCATAGCGCCACCCGTGGAAGCCGTATAAGCCACTAAGAAGGCAGGACTTGTCCTCTAAAGTAGAAACCAGACAGCCACAGAAGTGTCTTATGGAAACATAACATGTTATGTCTACATTTTAGTGATTGTTTTAGAAGCTGTGATGAGAAAGAACTGGAGATTGTAGACTCAAAGTCCTATATAATAGATAGAACATTTTTGCTACAGTCCAAATGAGAAGTAACATTTGGAAAATGATAATATTCTCAACTATGCAGGAGCAGAGAGGATGTAAAAAGGGTACAAACATAAGACCTATACAAAGTGAGATCGACAGTGCTCAATATGGGACCTAATTTTGGACTGATTCTGTGGTTTCTGACTTGGGTGACTGGGTAGATGGTGAGGGGTATTCACTGACATTGGAGGTGTCACCATCTTATAAGTTTGAGTTCAATGTTTGTGTCCTGGGCACTTGTCTCTACTAGAGTAAGATGCTCTCAGATTTTCTGTCACCTTAGGTTATCATATTTTTGAGCCAAACAAATTTTTTACCTAAATATGGCTAGTTAAGTAAATGAAGCATTTTCCCCATATCATCTTGACTTTCCTATAAAAATAGCTCTCTATTAATATAAGTTAAGCATAAGCATTGAACATTTTTGTTAGGATATAGACCTAGAACAAGTTTTTAAAAAAATCAAATAGCTAAATATTATATAATCAAATACCTGTGTTCCCTTCTAGAATGTAAATGGGATGAAGGCATGGATTTTCCTCAAGCTGTTATTCTGCCACAGGCTTTAACTCCCTCCAAAGATAAGACTTAATGTTTACCACCGTTTCACAGCCAGAAAGCAGTAAGGAGTGAGGAGCACTTGTGAGAGTTAGCAGGGGTCAGACAAGGAGGTGTGGGAAACATATCAGGCTTTATTGGTTTGAAGGGAAGTCTAGAAACAGTGCAGGCCCCTTCATCCACATCTGCATAAAAACCTTTATTAGAATCAGATAGAATGACTGTATGTCCTCTCTGGCTCTTTAAATTATGTGGAGTTTTGCTCCCTTACTCCCTTTACTTTGACAAATCAAGTGCTATCAACAATCTACATAATTTATTTGCTGTCATTATCTCATTTTCATATACCTGTTTCATAGATGAATGTGCTGCTCAGGGTCACACAGCTAATAAGTGGCAGAGCCAAAGATAAAACCCAGATCTTCTATCCACAGTATAGATATCATTCTGCCTTGACTCTCTTAGTTTTTGGCTCGCCTTTAGGGAAGCCAAGAGGACGATTATCAGAATTCATGGAAGACAGTATCTGTATAGGAACGTCAGGTCCTCGATGACCTGCTTCCATCTCCAATCTCGTTACCTACTGCTGACCGGTACGCCATGAATTTACTGTGCCAAATCATGTGTTTCCAAGTTGTTCCAGGATCTTTGTTTTCCAATACTTTTCTCATGCTAAGCCAGGAATGCCTTGTCCTGCTTGCTATTCTCTAGGGCCTAAAACAAGCATCCCTTCCTGTGTAAAGATTTCTCCAACCTATCTGATGTGGTTGATCGTGACTTTCTTAATTTATATCATCATTCTATCTTCTTTTTAAAAAATGATTATATCCATCTTATTATTATATCCATTTCATTGTTTAATTATTACTGCTTTGGACATTCATTTCTTCCCCTGGACCAAGCGCTCATACCAGGAGTCACATTGTCTTACTCTTTATATGTCAAACATGTAGCACAGTGTCGGGCACATAGTAGGTTCTGAGGGAATTCATATTGAGTGAATAAATGGGTGAATCAATGATAAAGAAGAAGACGTCTTTGAACACAGTCGACCTCCCTCCTTGATCTTCTGTCAGAAATGCTATTGTGGAACAGGGAGAGAGAAGGGCAGCTATCAAAGGAATATCATGGGCAAAAAATTCCTCCCCATTCTCTCTGTTTTCTCTTTTTTGCTTTTTCTTCTCCCTGCTTGCTACTGGAACAGAAATAAAGAGAACATCGTAAGCAAAGCTGTATTTTCTGTTTATTGCCACCAGGTTAATAACAGTAATGGTGCGAGAAGAAAATGAGGTGTTATGTAAAATCCTGCATTGCAGATTTTGCTGCTGATGTAAAGAACTCAATAAAGTGTAACACTTTAATCATGGAGATAAAAATCACACGGCAGCTTCCCACAGACTCCCAGAGCCTTAAGACAAAATAGTTCTGGGGAAATGAGAGATGAGAGAAGAATATTATCAGACATCACGAAAGTTGTGTTTGGGCTTTTTTTTTTTTTCCTCCTTATTCTCTAAAAAATAGAATAAGCTTTTTCTACCTACTTCCAAGACACCTTGCACAAATTTCTGTATTCTCAGGAGGACATGTTCAAACTTCTAGAAGAAGACTTGTTCATTTTTTTTGTAAAAATTTATTTGTTTAGGGAGAACTAAATTCCTGCCTTTAGGTAACTTGGTGGCATTTAAGAAAACAAGGGCAGTCTTTAAAAATGAAAGGATAATTCAGGTGGAGGTAAGATGGGTGATGATAGTGAAATATATCTGTGTCTGGTGATGAAAGAAAATCATAACAGGAAATGGGGGCTCTTGTGCCAACTCTGATAACCTTGGGGGATTGTTTTCTTGCCACTGTAGCTCAGGTTCATCAGAATTTAAGTAAAGACTTGCACTGGATGATCTCTGAGGGACATGCTAGAACTGACACATAACAGACCATGAGGCTCCCAGCAAAGAGGCCCGTGACTCGGCTCTTGCCATGGCTGTTGTGGTTCTAGACTACTGCAATTGACTCCTGCCTGTCTGTTTCTACTCAAAACGCTTTCTTTCCTCTCCAACTACCTGAATCCATTCTCTACCTTATAGCCAGAATTACCTGTTTATTACAAAAGAAAGCTATACATACACCCTGGAAACTATGCATATACTGCTATAAGATAGCACGAGCATGTATCATAGAGAGGACGGCTTTGCAAATGGAGATCTGGACTCAAACCTTGAACTAGCTGTGTGATTTTGAAGAAGTCACTTTATTTCTACAAGCCCCAGTTTCCTTACCAGCAAAAAGAAGGTGACAATAAGAACACTTATATCACAGGGCTGACATGGGTTAAATGAGTTAGTACATTTCCAAGTGCCTAAAACACAGTAATGTTTCATACTGTGATAATTATTTCAGGTATAATTAAAAACAAGAGCATATCCTAGGGCTGTGCTGTGTAATTCAGTAGTCACTTGTGAGTATTTAAATTTAAATTAATTAAAATTAACTGTAAAAATACATAGTTCCTCAGCCACGCTAGCCACATTGCAAGTGCTCAATATCCACATGTGGGAAACTACTGCATGGACGGTGCAATGGAACACAAGCATCATCCCAGAAAGTTTTATAGAGTGGCCCAATCTCAGAATGTTAACCATCATAATTGGTAGATTAAAATTTAAAATGTATATCCATATACAAGCACACTAGCACAAATACATCTGATTTTATACATACAAACACATACACACATACAAAACTACAAGGCAGGGTGTTTACGTTAGTGACAATACGCTTCATTACTAAAGAAAAGTAATCTGAGTCCTGAGTCCTGATTCTGAGTCAATCCACAGAGCATATAAGAGGGCAGATCCTATGTTAAATAGTGCCCATTGTACTTGTATCAGTTAATCCTTACAATAACCTTCATAGGAGGTATCATTTCATCTAGTTAATTCTGACACTGAGGCCCAGAGTGGTTGAATAAATTGATTAAAATCACAAAGCTCGTAAGTGGGAGAAGAGGACTTATTCCTTACTATATAACAGTGCTTCTTAAGGGGTGTTTCAGAGATGAGGGGTTTACAGGACAAAGTCACCATGGACTCTTTACAATCTTTGATGTGGATTTTTGGAACTGCCTGGGGACTATCTAGTAGACTCAGATTTGTCACAGAGCTTGTAAAACTCAATGAAATTAACTCCATTCTGGGTTGAATGTGTTCTTTCTTTCTTTTTAAAAACATTTTCATTTGTCAGAGTGTGTATGCACTCACCACTGAGAGAAAGAAAGAAGAAGAGGGACAAGCACCCCACCCTCATGGGGCATGGTCATACTGCAATGTCTTCTCTTCCATTTCCCTATTCATTTTCCTACTTGGGGCATGCATGCACTCATGCACTCAGCATGTCTTTCAAGTGGCCAGGGATGGGATTTGAACTGCTTGGTTAGCCACGTGAGATCTAGATCCCTTAACCACTAAGCCACGGGCTGGATCCTGGGTTGAATGCTTTCAACATAGCTTTCTTGGCTTATTGGAATGTGGTAGGTCCAGATCTATGGGACCAATTCAAGTGTTCAAGAAAGTCTGGCAGCAGAGGGGCCAGCAGATGGTATAGATGTTACATTACTGGATTCCAAAATGGTTAACTATGGTTTGAGTCCTGGACCAAATTACTTGAAAATCACACCAGGCATGTGTGCATCCATACCCAAGATTCTGAGAGGAGAATGGAGAAGAAATTTCTGGGTATCCATCCACAGGGGGATTATTCTCACTTTCCCTCTTACTGACTCTGCCTCTGTCTAGCTTCTTTGACAAGCACACATGCCTTAAGGCAAAAACCACCTTAAGAACAAAAGTCTGGGAGCCACATGAAGATGGGGTATGGGGAGGTCATAAAACTGTAAAAAAAAAAAAAAAAACCTCTAGAAGAGTGGTCTTTTCATGATTTAGTTTTCTACCTTATTTTAAAAGTATATGCTCTTTTGAACCAGCAGATGGAGTGGAGGTTAAGGTGGCAGGATCCCACAGGACTGTGTGGTTTGAGTCCCAGACCTGGTATGACTTCTTTCAAGGTATGTGTGTGCATGTGCCTGAAATCCTGAAAGGAGAATGGAGGAGAAGAGATTGAAGCATGCCCATCTCCCTAGAGGGTGCTGTCTCACTCTCCCTCTCTCTGTCCCTAGAAAGTACATGCACCTTATTAAAAAAATAATAAAGTAAAAGAATGTGCTCTCAAAAATTGCATGACCACAGGTGGTTTATAGTGGTAGGGTATTGCATGAGAGGACTGATGTCACTTGGATGGCTCTAAGTCTGTTACTGCACAGCTGGATAGTCAAAGAGATGGATGGATGGATGGAAGAGCAGATGGGTGGACCAATGAATAGACAGACAGGCAAGCAACTGGACGGATGGGAAATGAGTCAGAAACACATAATAGAGGCTTATATTCTAGCTTTTTGTGTATTTCTATTATTCTCTGGTCTCTAGAGGGCTGGTATTGTGTCTGATTCATTTATAGTCCCTTTTTCACCAGCTACTATGCATGGTATCCAGCCTAGAGTCAATACCCAATGAATATTTGTTCAGAAAAAAAAAACAATAAAAAAATCACTTGAGACAGCAATAGATAGATAATCCTTCACATTTGTATGGTACTTTGTAATATATAAGAAGATTTCACATGCAGTATCAGACTTAATCCCTAATCTAACCTTGTGAGGTTGGCATTATGAGCCTCGTTTTATTGATGAGGGACCCTTGGCTCAAAGTGGTAAAGTGACTTGCCTAGTGTCATACAGGGAAGCCAAGGAATCAGATAAATAAGCAGGTCATATAGGAGCTAACTAGACAGATCCAGGCAGACAGAGACAAGACAGAGGAGACCAATATGTGGATAAATGAAAGAGACAAATGGAGATGGATGGACAGATGCTCAGAGAGCCTATGAGCTCCCCTCCTTCAATTCATCCTCTTCATACGGCTACAGATAACTTTCCTAAGCACAGAACTGACCATGTCACTCCTCCGTTTAATAAACTTCTGCTGTTTCCCTTAAGCCTAAGGGATAATGTTTTTAATCACAAAAAGTCTCATGATCTGGCCCTACCCACTTTTTTGGCCTCATGCCTTACCAATTTTCTATAATCATTCACTTCAGTCACAGGACCCTTCAATTGCCAAGAAAGTCATGGCATTGTCACTACTTTATGTTTATCATGTGACCTCCCCCATCTTTATGTTTATCATGTGACCTCCCCCATATCAAAAACTCTCTTTTCCCTGCTGTGGATGTCTGGCTAACTCCTACTTACCCTCTGAGACTCAACACTAGATTACTTCCTTTATGAAGGCTTTCCTGACCATTCTCCCAGACTGGGTTCATTTTCTGTCCTCCCAGGTCACCCTCTTCTTTATTACAAAAATCAAGAGAATGGGAATAGGAAGACCCCAGATCCTGTAGTAAAATAGACCTGGATTTATAACCTATTCCCTCACCTACCAGCTGTATGAGGTTGGGCAATGCACTAAGTCACCCCTTAGTCTTGCTGCTATTGTTTGAATGTGTTCTCCAAAGATTCATAAATTCAGTCAATGTAACAAGTTTAATTGGTTAAAACTTATGGCATCCAAAGCTGGGGTCTTTGGGAAGAGATTAGTGATTGGGTGGTTACAGTAGGGTCTCTACAATTGCATCCTGGTGTGTATTTAAAGAGAGAAACAAGACAAGCAGAAACCACATGGATACTGCCCGTGTTCTGCTCTGCTTAAAATCCTGTCCTCTGCCAAATTGTAGCCTCCCCATAAATTGAACCCTGGACCTCTGAACTGTGAGCTAAACAAACCTATTTTTTTAAATTGCCCAGTCTCAGTCATTTCTGTTAGCAATGCAATAATGGACTGAGACACTTGGTTCCCTCATCTCTAAATTGAACCTGATAATACCTGTTCAAGGATCATGTTTGGATTAAAGGTAACATGAAAGTGCCCAACATGGAATATATGCTCAAGGTGCATAGACTGCTGCTGCTGCTCTAGCCCACTGTGTCTGCTGTAATAATCCCACATTGGGTCTGCTTCTCCCTGAAGTGTGAACTATCTGAGGACGGAGGCATAACTCACCTCTGCATCTCCAGCATTCAGTGCCTAACACCTGGCTGGGACTTGCTGAATCCCACTGTGAATTATCCCTCCTGCTCACCTTGGGCCATTGATTGGGATGTGTTTCCAGGCACCAAAAGGCATACACTATAGTCATCCACAGAATCACTGTCAGGTTTTGGTAGAAGAGGGTTGGGAGGATGCAGATGAAGTAGGGTGTTGGATGCATTCCTGAAGCTGAGGATGAAGAAATGAATGACTGAAACCTATTTTATGGTGTAAGATACAAAATCTGTATAAATGTTAAAGATAAAGATGACATGTAAATAAATGTTATGAGTGGTAGCTTTGTCCTCTTGTTTCAAAATATACAGAACTCTCATTTTCATGATAGAAAGCACATGTGTGGACATGACCAAAAGAGAAGAGAGGTGAGAGAGAGAAGCAACTTCTATCTACAGGTGATCATACTGTGATCCCCTTTTCCCAGCTCTCCAGCTCCTCAGGATCCTGGGCACCATTGCTTGCTTTCAGGCCAACGTGGGGATCCAAACTCACAGTTGGTATTTGGCTTCCAGCCTCACAGAGTACTGGGTCACACTATGCCACAGCAGCTGCTCAATTCAGAACTTTTATGTTCAGTCTTGGTCATCATTATGCATGTTTAGGTGAAAAGCCTTGAAACTAGGTGGTCTAAGATAATATTATGTATCTTCTTTTACTTTCCAAGCTGCCTTCATTTCTGTATGGCTTTCATTTTTCTCCATGAATTCATGGATTCCTTATAATTCTCCTCCTTTATACTCCCTTCCTCTTTGCACACTTCCTCTACTGGACTTCAGGAAAACCCCCACCTCCACAGATATGCAACCTGGAAGAAGGCGGGAGTCAAGTGCAGTTGGACAGCTGTCAACATGGTTAAGGACAAGAAACCATCCTACAGTCAGAGGGGCAAGAGCTGGCAGCTGGACCTGAGCAGTGATGGTTACTCTCCTCTGTGATTGCCAGGGCAAGGCCTCCGGGGCCATAAACACCCACAATAGGCTGTGCCAGGGCCTTCATTGAGATTCTGCTCACAGCTAAAGCCATTTCCAAGCTGCCCAGCTCTGTCAGCTGCCCTGATATCTGTGTGTGAAAAACGGACAGGCTGCCCAGCCCCCTGGCAGACTGACAAATGGCTGAGAAGCAGGCCTGAGGCTTCCTGGCAGAGGCCCAGGGCTCTGGGCTTCAGTGAAGGGTGGGAGAGAGGGTAGTTTCCTGTCAGATGGCCTGACTTTCAAGGCATGGGGCACAGAGAACAGGAAAGAGTCATAGGAAGGAGAAAGAATCTTGGAAAAGGGTCCTGGCCCGAGCCAATGCCACTCATGTCCTGATGGTCGACAGCTGTCAGGACTGGGTCTGAGTGCACGCAGTGCTCTCACTCCCTGGGTACAAGTATTTTCTGTAGGACAGCGGGGGTAATTACATTTCTTTTCCTCATCCATAAAGTGGGGATCATAATGATAGCTACCTCATAGTGGTGAGAACTAATTGAGTTAATATAGATAAAAGACTTTCTAAAACAGTGACTGGCATTGGCAAATATTCAGTAATGGTTAGCTATTATAATCCAACAGTTCTTACCATTGAACTAAAATGTCAGGCATTGTGTTATGTTTTACATACATTATCTCCTTTAATTTCCACATAAACCAGAGCTTTGGATATTATCCTCATTTTAAAGATAGTTTCAGAGAGGATGCCTTACTTGCCCAAGGTCACACAGATAAGACAGAAAGGATTCAAACCAACCTGCATGTCTGCAAAGTAAATGCCTTTAACCACTCGGTACTACTGTGTATGACTGTTTTGTGTGCCTCTTTGAGTCTGTGTAAGACAATTCTATTGGTTGAAAGATAATAAGATTTTTTTTAACTCCCTAGTCAGAAGCAAACAAATAAAAACTCAAGATAAAAATCAATCCATTTATTTTTAAAGTTTAAATGCTGCAACATTCCACACAGGGAAAAGAACATAAACAGCTAGGTGCAAAGCCAGGGAACTCTTTTGGCCCTAGGAGGAAGAAAAGGAGGGAGAAAGTGGGACTGCTGATAATTCAAATATGCAAAGGCAGTGTGGAAGAGTGGTCATTGGCTCTACCGACATAGAGGGGGGCATAGAAGCCTGTTGCTGGGTAGGAGTCAATACTTTGTAAGAATCAACTGCTGGGTTAGATGGAATAAAACTAACTTTACCAATTCATCAACATATATTCAGTGAACACCTACCATGTGTCAGACCCTATGCTAGGATTAAAATCCTAGGATTAAAGAAATCAATAGGCCCCAGTTCCTATATAAAACGTTAACACTCTCTGGGAGGATACAAGCACCTCTTATGCAAGATGTTTGAAAGTAACGGAGTATTGAAAGGAAGGAAGCTAAAACCCAGGGGATGGCTGGGAAAGAGAAGGCTTCCTGAAGAAGTGCTGTCTATCTGGACAGTTCAGGATCCATTGCAGTTACATAGACGAAGGTGGAGAGAGGCAGGAGTGCTGCTCTACCAGCTAAGACCTGGACATTGTCTAAGCACAAAGATGAAATCGAGTCATTTGCAATCCTCCAGCCCAGAATTAACAACTATGAACAACTAAGTGCACATAGGAAAGGTTTTAGTATAGCTGGCTGGCCAAATGAATGACTAAACAAAAACACTTTTTATAAAAATGGAATATACTATAAATACTTACATTCAAAATGTATTAAAGTCCATTTTTCTTAAGTATAAAGGAACTTAAAAGAGTATTATTAAAAACATTTGCTGGGACCAGCAGATGGTATAGTGGTTATGTTGTTGGACTCCCACCTAGTCAATTGTTTGAGTCCCAGACCAGGCAGCTTAAACTCACAATGAGTATGTTTGTGTGCTTGCCCAAGATCCCAAGAGGAGAATGGAGAAGGGATTGCGGCGTGACCATTCCCCCTGGGGGTGATTTCTCACTTTCTCTCTATGTCTCTCTCTTTCTGAAAAGCACACACCCACTATAGCAAAAACCTCTCTTAAAAACAAAACAAAACAAAAACCATTTGCTCTTTTTTTTCTGAAAAAGAGACATCTTTTTTTTTTTCTGAAAAAGAGACATTTTTTCCCTAAAAGATATTTTTAAAGTTAAAAATAAAAGATTATGGGAGGCGAAAGATTTATATGATCCGAAGAGAAACCAGGGTATTTGACACAAAGTGGATGAATATGGAAGACTTAATGCTAAGCAAAGCAAGCCAGACTATGAAACACAGACTTTCTATGTCCCCTTTCAGTATATATGTAATGTCTCCACTCTACAATAGAAACTGAAAGATTGCAAGGTATACTAGCAGGAAGGGCAACTGTGGGTAATAGAGATAGTGGGGGGGAGTAATAGGGGTTGAGTAACAGGAGGAGGGAGGGGAATAGGGAATTACAAAATACATTTAACTGACACAAAAATGAAAAGTTATTTGCTGATGATAATATATAGGATAATGTCTTTGTCTCGACTGATACGCAGTATATTTGGGCTGGACAAAAAACATGATTTGTACACTGTAAAGATGTATGGTGATTAAATGTAAATAATAAATAGAAAAGAGATTATGAGAAACATTAGAAGTTGAAGTCACTGTGTGTGCAGTGTGTTAAACTGTAGATCTGAATTTTAAAAGAAATGTGAGGAAACTGAGAGAGTTGAAGTAACTTATCTAAGATCACACAGCTAGTGCAGCTAGGATGCAACTGGGATCCGAACTTGGATATATCTGATTCTTTCCATTATATTAATTCACTTCCCTACGCCAACTTCCTCATTTTGAAGATCAGAAACTGGAAACCAAAGAGGGCAAAGAGGGCAAGAGACTTCCCTAAAGTCATATTTTGATACAGCAACAGACAATTTGGATCATCAGATCATCATTCCTCAGTATTCTCTCCTCTCCACAGTAAATAATCGTCATTTTGTTAGCCTAAGAATCCGAGAGGAGCATACCTATTTCCACCTCACTGACATTGGCCTTGGGACATGCTTTGACCAATGGAATATGAGCAGTCATGATAATGACCATCTCTGTGTGGAAGCTTTAAATGGGAGTTGGTACCTGCCCTCGACTGTAAGAAGAGCAGGTCCTAGACAGGGCTGCACCCTCAGCCTGGGCATAGGTGAGCAGATGTATGGAACTGAGCAGAGACCACAGAGCCATGACTGACTCACTCATAGTCCTCAAGAACATAGACCAAACACAAAGATTTGATGTTATAATGTATCAAGCTTCTGGGGTTATTTGTTAATTACAGGAAAAAGCTAACTAATATTGCAAAGCTTTTTTTGCAGAACTGTGTTCTTGACTTTTCCCATTCTCAAAGTTGTCTCTAATTGTGCAATAATTATGAGTTCAGACCATAAAATAAAGACCACGTTAGAAAACACTTTAATTTTAAGTATTAAGTATATAAGAAATAATTTGAGAAAGGGTTGAAAAGTACAAAGTATAAGAGGAAAACCCAAGTGTCAATGGTTTAGCTGTCCAAGGTCACTCTGAAGAAAAGAAAACTGGTGGAAGCCTGCAGACAGACAAGGATGAGTCAGAGAACTGCAGTTTCTTTCTCAGACTGCTTCCACATGCAGGACTGCTGGCATTAACTAAAAGACACATTCACCCAGAAGCCCCTACCTCTGAAATGGAAAATGCTAAAGAAAAAACATGCAATAAATGCCAAATGAATCTGTGCCACAAAATCACTATGTGACCTTGGAGAAGTCATTTTCCTTCTGGCATCAGTTTTCTCATTTGTAAAATGAAGAGGCTGAATGAGAATCTCTCACTTTCCTTCTGGCTCCAACATTCTATGATTTGATTGCCTCTAACTCATTAATCCCAACTGCCTTGAATGGGACCCAGTAGTATTGAGGCTAATCATAGAAATCCATCAAAATGTAACCCAAAGAAGGTGATCTTGAGAACCAAATGGAATAATCTAAGGAAGCTGCTTTGCATACCATAAAGGACTCTCCCGTTGCTTTTTCACTGAAAAGTGCCAGGCACATATGAACTTATTCTTCAGTTTGCATTACCCTAGAAGCCCTTCCCCCACTCCAGCTTTTTTTCTTTTTTTTTGAGAGGTTTTCGCTATAGGGCGCGTGCGCTCGCCAGACAGACAGAGAGAGACATAGAGACAGAAAGCAAGAAATCACCCCCCAGGGGGGATGGTCACACCACAATCCCTTCTCCTCCATTCTCCTCTCGGGATCTTGAGTACGCACGCACACGTGCCCGGCGTGAGTTTCAAGTCACTGGGTCTGGGACGCGAACCATGGTCGACTACGTGGGAGTCCAGCGACATAGCCATTACGCTAACCACTGGTTCCCCCCCACTCCAGCTTTTAACATCCAACAATCTTCCAGGTAGTTCTATCTACCTCATCTTTAACCCAGCAGAACTGTTTTCTCCTCTCAGCAAAAGAGGAGCTGTACAACCACTAACTCTTATTTCACCATAAAAGACATACAGTGTACTGGGGAGGGGGAAAAAGGGAGAGAAGAAATGAAGATTTCAGACTTCAACAGATCCAGGTTGGAATTCCAACATCTCTTTCTGCTCATGTATAAAATGTGGACAATGCCGACCTAACACTGTTGTTTTGGGAATAAATACATTATGGGCTCACCGTAAATGTTCATTCACAGCTGTGATGATGACGGGAGGCTTCCTAGATGCAGTGGCATAGGGACAAACCTGAACGCTATATAGAATTCTCATGGTTGGACAATGAGAGGAGCAGGGTTAGAGTCCAATTAGAGGGGAGCGTGTGTTGGCGAAGGTACAGGTATGAGTACGTGACAATGTGAATGTGGGTGGGCCAAATGTCTTTTTGGGCAAAGAGAAGTAGGCAATTAGAGTAAGATTAAAAGTTTCATGTCAAAGAATATAGAGAAATTAGTCTGGACTTTTGAATAGCAAACTAGGGAGTCAGCACTGCAGGTAAGAGAAGGCTTTGAAGGGCTTTAGAAAATTGAGAGTGTGCTGGTGCATCTTGGGAAAGGAGCTATACACCCCCCCCCCCCCCCACACACACACACACATCTACACCAACTTGTGGGGAGGGAAAAGAGTTGCCCTCCCACAGGAGTTATTGCTGTATCTATCTGAGATAGAAATCTGAGCTACAGGGGAAAGATCAGACTGCACCCCAAATTAAAACAGATGTGATCACAGTAGCAAAGATCTTTAAAACCTTAAAAGTTCAATTTTCTTCTTTTTAATCTCTTGAGAGAATCACTGGTTTAAAATCAAAGATAGTATAAAACCTCAGGTAAGAAAGTGAACCCAGAATTCCATTTCCTGACCAGATCTGAGTAAGATTGCTTTTCTGGCCTGTATTTCTTCAACTGTCTTAAACTCACATCCTCAGTGGGTTTACCCTGGACCTAAAGTTAACGTCCATCATAGGTCATGCCCTTGCTACTCAAAATGAGTTCTGTCTTACTCTGTATTCTTCTGAGTCCAGGCAATTTATAGATAATAAAATATTATTTTGCATAGTTCACATGGCTGGGAGGTCTAGGATGAAGGCACCAATGCTGTGTCCTCATTTGGCAAAGAATAGAAGGGCAAAAGGGACTAGTTACTTTCTTTGAGTACCTTAAAGAATAAATTGGGGGACCAGCAGTTGGCATAATGCCTATGTCGCTGAATTCTCATGTTGTTGACCGCGGTTCGAGTCCCAAACCTGGTGGCTTAAACTCAAACCGGGCACGTGTAGGTGCGTGCCCAAGGTCCCAAGAGGAGAATGGAGGAGAAGGGATTGTCTCTGTCTCTCTGTCTCTCTGTCTTTCTGGCGAGCACATGCACCCTATAGCAAAAACCTCTCCAAAATTTATTTATTTATTATTATTTAATTTTATGAGAGAGAGAGAGAGAGAGAGAAAGAGAGAGAGAAAGTGAGAAAGCAAGTTGCCAGGTCTAGGATTGGAACCATGATCAGCCATGTGGGAATCCAGCACCCCAACTACCATACCACCTGCTAGCCCCCTTGAGTCCTTTTTTAAGGCATTAAACCATTGATGAGGACAGAACCTTAACAATCTAGTCACTTCTTAAAGGCCCTATCTCTCTCTCTCTCTCTCTCTCTCTCTCTTTTTTTTTTTTTTTTTTAGGTTTTTGCTATAGGGCGCATGCGCTCACCAGAAAGACAGAAAGAGACAGAGAGACAGAAAGCGAGAAATCATCCCCCAGGGGGATGACCACGCTGCAATCCCTTCTCCTCCATTCTTCTCTTGGGATCTTGGGCACACACACACACACGTACCCGGCGTGAGCTTAAGTGCCCGGTCCAGTACTTGAACTGCAGTCGACTACATGGGAGTCCAGTGACATAGCCATCCCAAGGCCCAACTCTCAATATTGCTTAACTGGTGATTAAGTTTTAAAATATGAATTTTGGAGGGGCGTTTACATTCAAACCATAGTAGGGTCCTTTAACTAGCAGCAGCAGCATCACCTGGTCATAAACGCAAATTCTCAGGATACCCTTATTGATTGGAACTTGAATTTTAATTAGATCCTCTGTTGTATATCATTAATGTATGAGAAACCACACCCTCAGAACCTGGAAGTTCTCTACCATCAGAGGTTGGAGCTGGTTTAAACTCTCCATTGAACTAATGTGAAACTGAGGTACAGAGTGAGTAAAAAACTGGATTTTCCAAGGGCAAACTTAAGTATAATTAAGACAGTTATAGTTAATACTAGCATATCCCATGGTATAATAAAGAATAATTCTCTGTAGCTATTGGGTCATCAGAAAAGTCAATGTGTTTTTCTATGCAAAAATGAACCATGACTTTCCTGACAACTCAATAGCTAGAAGCACAGTACTTGCAAGCCACTCTTATTTTGGAGTCAACTCTGCGTATAACTTTTATAAACAAGGCAAGCCAAACTAGTTCATCTCTCTGAGTTTCATTTTCCTCTTTTGAAAAAAATGAGACCAATAAGACCTCCTGAGTAAAATTGTGAGAGTTAAGTGAAATAATATGGTTAGAATTCTTATTCTGGTTTGGATGCCTAAGGACAATTTCTCTACCAGAAATGGGAGTAGAAATAGAACTCAAATCTTAGAGTCCTACTAGGTATCTTTTCTCCTTATTAAGAGTCTTAACCCAAACTCTACAGTAGGGTACAATTTTCCCCTCTAAAGGAGGCCTTCCCTTCTACAGAATGGATAGCTGCTTCTACATGTGCATTAAGTGCTTGGCTTGTTCTTCTCTTTTGGCATTGAGACACACCTATAATGGTTGGGTTCATTTTCTGCCTTCCCCACTAGAAGTTTTGACTTAAAGCGGGGCCCATGTCTCTTATCTCTGTATCATAGTAGATGGGCTGGCAGATAGAGGGAAGGAAGGCTGAGAAGAGAGGAAGGAAAGAAGAGTGGGAGTAGAGCTGGGAAGATACTGAGTGCTGTAAAGCAACCATTTTACAGCATGATGGATTCATTCAGAGAAATAGCTTGACAGTACAGAATTCATCTTTTCATGACTGTGACAACACTAATACATTTATTTCCCTTCTGAAATTAACTTTCTAATATTAAGAAAGGTCAAAATGAACTGCAGCAAAATGAGACATTTTGTCATTTTTAACAAATTATACCAAAGCAGACTGTCAGATTAAGGGGGTTACCATTTTGAGGTCTAAACGCTAGTGCTGATTGCATAATCAGAGCTAATGCTTGTCATTCTGCCCTTTCCCTGCTCACAAACCTCCAACAGTTGCCTTTGGCCAAAATAATGAAACTCAAATATCTCAGTCTGGTGTTCTGGGGATCTTTAGAGTCTCATCATTTATATTTTACTATATTCCATTCTTCCCCAAAAGTACCCTCTACACCATCTAGACTAACCTCCTTCCTGCCATTCTCCTTTTCCTACATGACTTTGTCCACACTATGCCTCTTGTCTTAACTGTCATTCCTCTTACAGTATGCCAGTGGGGCTTCTCTCTACTCTACTTGTCCAATTCACCAGCTAGCCTGAGTCTCCATTTCTGCTCTTTCAGCCTTGGGTTGGCCCTGACCATGACTTAGACCCTGCGTACCCTCTGCCTCTCTCACATCTGGCTGTCACTCTCCCTTTTCTTCCCTGGAGACACTTGGAAAAAAGGGCTTGGTGGTCTTTGAGACCACCCTGAATAAAGGTGCTTGATTAAAGAGGTAAAAGAGGGAAGAACAATAGTGAAGACTTTCTGGCTCGCTCTTCCTGCTCTTCTCTTCCTCCAGTTTATGTCAGTCTGTGATGCTCAACCCTGGACTAAATGGAGTCAGAAGAACTAATACTGAACCCTGATTCTATTTTTTGAGAAAGTTACTTAATAATGTTAGGTCTTAATTTCTCCATTTATAAAGCAAAACAATAAACCTGAGGACAGAAGTCTGATTGATTTTTCCTATTTCCAAAAATTCCCTTACAGAGGGCCTGGGGTGAGTCATGCCCACAAACACTAACAGACAATTTTGACTCATTGATAACAGGACTCTTCCTACATTCTGTCCTTGGGACAGTATCTTTTGATGTATACAAGCCCCTTTATCCATATCAAAGTACTCTTTGCTTATCCCATCCCAAAACACAAACCTTCCACTCTAATCACCAACCTAAGAATTGTAAAACCCACCTATGGCCTATAAGCCCTTACTTCCAGATGTCTCACCTTTTGGGGTCAGACAAATGGGCCCAAACTCACTTACACTAAATTTCAAACCTTGTCTCTCACTCTCAAAACCAAATAAAAAGAACCCATGTATCTGATCACCCTGAAAAAAGCATGTTTGCTTTTATCTGGGCCTGGTCACACACATTTGTGTTTAGAAATAAATTGCATTGATTATTATTTCTGCAAAGGTGGTTATTTCTGTTGACAAACCCTATCTCCCAACTTTGTAGTAGTAAGAGTTAAATGATGCTTATAGGGGAATGTGCTCTGAAAATTATATATCCTTGTCACTAACTTGTGAAAAGTCATGACAAGATCACATGCTAGTGATTCATCCTCTGGACCTAGAGTGCATATGCTCCAAGTCTGATGGAAATCATGGGGGCCTATGCTCGAGTCCCTGAGCTCTCCAGTACTGTCCTGGTATGAGACATTGGGCAAATGTTTCCCTGCCCTGGAGGGGAGGCATTCTCTTGATATTAAGGGTTAATTTGGAACACCTCTTCAGATCATCCAGTTACGAAGTTTTCTGGATCTATATAGTATAAAAGTGAGCTCTGAGACATCAGGACAGAATTCAGTTATGAATTCAAGGTCTAAATTAGCCAGGTCAGGAGAAGTTTGGGATGTGCACCTCCTTGAGCTCTGACCACAATCTGTGGATGAAGAGTAGACATCCTAGGAACAAAACTTCTTGGGGGCATTTGTAGCAGCCAGCTCTCCTTAAAACCCCAGCTCCTAATTTACCTGGCATGTTCAAACTATGGAGTTCATTTCAGACTTTTCAAACCAAAGTGTTACTCACAGAGGTGGGGAAGGGCGAGATGCTCAAAGAATGAAATAAATTTCTCTATATATTTACATTGTCAATTTAACCTAAAGATAATGGCAGTAATTCTGAATTTTTGTTCTCGAAAAGGATGTTGTCATATTCAGGAAAAAGCTAAATTAATAAAATCCCTCCTTTGTAAACTGGCCATTTTTATGTCTTCTAGAAATAAAACAGGAGAATTCTGAGAAATGTTGAGCCTCTGGCTGGCTGCTTTATACCTGGGGAGCATGCTTGCCCTGTGCCACGCTGAGAGAGCCTTAGAGTTAGACCTGCCTTCTCCCATTTCAGGTTCTGCTACTACCAGTTGTGTGACCTTGCAGGTTCCAACTGCTTTTCATTTGTTTCTTCATTCAGCTGACATTTCACTGATGTATTAGGCACTATGCTTTGTGAAAGATAATGTAGAGGTGACAGAGACAGAGTTTATCCCTCAAGGAGTTCACAGTTGAGTAGAGAAAACAAGCACATAAACAGATCATTGTGATGTGGAATGATAAATATGTGTGCCAGAAAAGATTACAGTTGGAAGGAGGGGTGTTCACTTAGGACCTTAGATTCCTCACCTGAGAAATGGGGACAATCATTTCCATTTCGTGAGGCTGCTATATGGACTAGATGAGACAATGCCTGGCACTTAATAGATCCTTAGCAAATATCAGCATCTCCCTCCTTTTCTCCTTTAGGATCCTGAAGAGCTGCTTTCATTTGCCTCCTTCATGCCAGAAGGTCCAATTATATAGCAAAGATGTCTATTAAAGACCATCTATGAATTTGGAAACTGTATTAATTTTTAATTTTATATGCATATATTTTAGGGCTATACATTTACTTACCTAATTTTGTTTTCTATGGCGTATTCTTGAGCACAGAATGGTAATTGATTATATCTACACATCATCTCTTTGACTTTTCCAAGCCCTCCTTTTACAACTATTGGCATTTTCCTGGCTCTGGCCTCTGTGGTAACTGGAAACGGCAGCATTATCTTTTTTATGTGAGACATAGGAGGAAGATTGGTTCCGAGTTGGGACTAAAAATCTGGGCCTCTTCCTGTGAGGCTGGGAGGCAGAAGTTTGGCTGAATGCCTGTTATAACTTCACCAAGGGGAAACCTTAGACCTGCCGTTACTGAGTACCATCTACATGCCATGGCTGGTGTAGCCACATGACAGAGCAGGTGCCCCTGTTCTGCAGATTTTGTGGACCAGGGAGAGTGGACTGTTTTAATCCTAGCTGACTCCTTTTTTGTTATTTATTTGGATGTTTTCACTGGTCTCACTTATACCAAAGGGCAATCATCATCATTAAAGTCTGTATTTCTCAAAAAAAAAAAAAAGAACATGCCTTAACAAGTAGAGGATTTTTCAAGGAAAGAAAATAACCTTCTTGTGACTGGGAGCCTGAGTAAGTCAACTTTCAGTCTGCACAGAAGTTTTCAGGAGTTTAAAGAAAAGCTTAGACCTTAACATACTCTCTAGGTGAGCAAGGGTTCTATAGAGTGGCTGATGGGATACAACCTCACCTCCCTTGTCCCTGTTCTTCCAACAAGCTCCTGTCCCAAAACCTTTGTGAGTGAAGCGCAGCCCAAGACCTGGTGTCTGGAATTGCCCCTGGGAGGGAGCATCTACAGGGTCATATTCACTGAAATTTAGTTTAGAAACATCCTGGCCCATAGGGGTTATAATGAATTGCCCCAACACATATGTGCACACATACCCAAGCCTTGAGAATGAAGGAAATACACTTGCCCTCCAAATGTTAAAATGTAAATAGAAGAATGAATTGGAATAGACAAATTCAGGAAACTCTAAGACAGAAAGTTACCTGGAACTGTAACCCAATTAAAGGTATTAGCACTCCTGAAAAAAGACTTTGTTAAATATGGGAATTGAGGGTAGCCAGAGAAACTGAGTTAAAAGCCACAACTCTCTCCCAGACTGTTTGAAGACCAACATGTTCTGTACACTGCTATTTCAATAATCAGAGCTGTATTTGTTTTCAAAATGCCATAGTTTAAAGATGGTGATAATATAATGTTGTTCCAAAGACCCTCTGTGGACTTAACATTAAAATATTAGCTATTATATATTACTAGGTTTGTGTTTATAAGAATAAATGATAACTTTTATTCAGTACTTACAATTGGCCAGCTTTACAAAATATCACAATACATATAAATCTTAAGCACTTTTTATGCCATGTTCTTTTAATCCTCACAACATCTCTCTGAGGAGATGGTACTATCCCATTTCACAGATAAAGCCACAGAGGCTCAGAGAGACGAGGTTGCAAGTAAAGCCAGAATTAGAGGTTGGAGACAATTTTTTACTCTAGAGACCCTGATCTTAATCCCTGGAGATGAAAGAATCTGTCTCTAGTCTTTCTGGTTGATAGAGTTGTGAGTGAAGGTCAATGATTTAGAAAGTCAATGATGAGAAGGAAACAAAATGGGAAGAAGGCAAAATTTGAGGTATACTCTAAGAAGGAGAAGACTTCATAGGATGTGAGGAGTCTAGATATTGGAAGCCCTGTGAGATAGGAGATTTGAAGAAGAGATAAGATGAATAGATGGATTGGAGAGGAGAATGGCTAGATGGGTATAAATCTCAGTTTTTTGTTTGTTTGTTTCTGTTTATTTATTTTTATTTATTTATTTATTTTTACTTCTCTACTGTGGGCAGGGCTGACTTCATGAGGCTGTTATCCTATAGACTGACCAGAAATCATCAGTTAACTGTTGAGTTTGGTTCTGTTTTTTTTTTTTTTGTTTGTTTGTTTGTTTGTTTTTTTTTTAGAGATTTTGTTATAGGACACATGCACTTATCAGAGAGACAGAAAGTGAGAAATCACCACCTTGGGAGGATGGTCACAAAATAATCTCTTCTCTTCCATTCTCTTCTCAGGATTTTGGGCATGCACGCACATGAGCCCAGCTGTTTCAAGCCTCTGGGTCTAGGATTTGAACCATGGTTGGCCATGTGGGAGTCCAGCAACATAACCATTATGCCATCTGCTGGTCCCAGTTTGTTTCTGTTTATTAGGCTTCTCCTCACACCTGGGTAGCCAGGTTTCTTCCTCCTTTCATATTTCTTTTTCTAGTTATAAAGTCAACATATACTTGTGAAAAATTGTTGGAAAATGTTTTAAAAGCAGGGGAAATAACATCCTAGTACCCAGAAATACTACCGCTAACATCTAGTTTACATCCAATCTTTTTGTGTATGTTTTAAACCTAGCTATTATATATGTCTCAACATATAATTCATATGCAACTTTGTCTTCTGCTTTTTTTCACTTAAAATTATAGCATAAGCATTTCACAATATTATAAACTCTTCATACACATCCATTAGATGAATGTATCATGATTCACTTAATCAGTTTCCCATTGTTAGGCATTTAGATTTTTCTTGGTTTTTCACTATTTATAAATAATGATTTAGTGGACTTTTTTGCATAAATCATATTTTCACTTCAGATTATTTCCTTGGTTTCAATTTTTTAAATACTGAAATTGTTGGCTCAAAGCTACAAACACAATGACCTATTTTTTAAGCCTAAGAAACTTATAGTAACATGTATTTCTCTCTCTCTTTTAAACCCTTGTGTCTCTCTGCTTCTGGAAGAATAGTTCTCCACGGCTTTCAGGGTCAAGTCTAAGCTTCTTAGGATAGCCCACAGGGCTGTTGGCGACTAGTCTAAAAAGGCCTCCTGGCCCTTTTCCATGTGCTCCCCCAGTCCAGCAAACAAAACTCCTTGTGATTCCCCAAGTGTGTTCACCTTCCTAATAACTGTCCTTACACACGCTGCCCCCTCTGCCTGTAATGATCCCCCTGGTCTTTGTCTAAACAAACCCTACTCTTCCTTTAATACTCAGTTCAGATATTTGTTCCCCAAGGAAGCCTTGCCTGACTTCAAGTCCAGAGAACCCTGCTTTACCCACACAGCACCTAGAGCCCTTGCCTGGTACCACTTGTCACCAGCGCTGTAATCATTGGTTTACTTGGTCAGGGATTTGCAAACTTTCTGTGTCCGAAGACTCCTTTAATAAAAATAGATTTCTTTGACCAGTAATAGTTTATAAATGTTGAGAATATTTATGCCTGGCACCTCGTCTCCAGCAAGTCACATGTATCACTCTATGTAATCCTCACGACAGCCATTTACAAATGAAGAAATAGAAGCTTAGAAAGGTTAAGGAACCTGCCTAAGGTAGCAAAGCTATTGAATGTTAAAATGAGATTAAACCCAGGCAGAGCTGAGTTTTTAACCATAAAATTCTACCGCTCTGGTTAAAATGGAGAGGAGGCCCATGTGAGGAGCTTCATCAGATCCCATATGATTTTTGTGAAAATCATTTGAAAACTGCTCTGATCTAGACTATCAGCTTCTTGAAGGAAACAACTGTTTCTTATTTGCCTGTGTGCTCTGGTATACAGTGCTTGAGTTCAGGAAATATTGCTAAGTGGGATGGATCACAGCACTGGTGGTTAGTGTTACCAAGGAATGGCTTTTTTTCTTTTGAAGATGATAGAGGGGAACCAGCAGTTAGCGTAATGGCTATGTCACTGGACTCCCACATAGTCGACTGTGGTTCGCGTCCCAGACCCGGTGGCTTAAAACTCACGCCGGGCGCGTATGCATGCGTGCCCAAGATCCCAAGAGGAGAATGGAGGAGAAGGGATTGCAGTGTGGCCATCCCCCCAGGGGGATGATTTCTCGCTTTCTGTCTCTATGTCTCTCTTTGTCTGTCTGGAGAGTGCACATGCCCTATAGTGAAAACCTCTCCAAAAAAAAAAAAGATGATAGAGAAGTTATTCTTATTTATCCATTTTACTAGCCTTGAAGTCAAAGCGAGCAATAGGATCCAGGGATGGCTTGCTGAGTAGGAGAACATCCAGGCTTACTGGCTACAGGTCAGGTGTTCAGGCTGATAGACTTCTCACAGCTAGACATCTGGGACCAGTTTGGGGCTTGGGAGATGGGCATTAGGACTTAAGGAGGATAGGGGCAATTTCCTGATAAAAGGTTAAACAGTTCAGTGCTTGCTGGAAGCAGTGATTAGTCTGGTCCTTTTCATCAGAATTCAGCTCTCTCCACCACAGTAAATAATGGACTAATTAGGCATCTGGCTTACTTGATTTCCCATGGCTAAGGCCAATTTCTGAGATGCAATATGCTATTTGATGTACCAGCATGAATTCATCCTGGGCTCAGAGAGCCTCCCAACAGCAATAACCAAAAATAACTCTCAGAAAAGTTCCACATGTGAGCACAAAGCAGCCTAACATGTAACCTGTACTCTGTTGTAGGCCTGCTCAGCTAATCCCTAATGAGGTAGCAGAATGTATGTAGATTTCAACCTGCTCAGACCAGGGGGATGGAAGGGGAGGGACATGTGAAAGGGGGTAAGAAATGGATGACGAAGGTTAATTGGAAAAGAACCTGGAAGAGATGACCTGGAGGTGAATCGGCCTGCTTGGATAACTGACAAGATATTATTCCAGGAGTGTCGGCCTGTCCACAAAGACTCCTTTTTAGCTGATTGTTGGCTAAATAATTGGGTGACCACAGGATAGGAAGAATGGGAAAGCAATCTTACTCTAACTTAGCAACCAAGGTAAATGGAACAGACACAGTAGCAGAGAGTGAGGAGAACTTGAGATAATGTGTGGGTATGTGATAGAGATTCTGTATGGCTGGACTTGAATGATCCAGAGTTTTCAAATTTGTGAGTTTGAGGGAACCAGCAGTTAGTGTAATGGCTATGTCGCTGGACTCCCACGTAGTCGACCGCAGTTCACGTCCTGGACCCGGTGGCTGAAAACTCATGCCAGGCGCGTGTGCGTGCGTGCCCAAGATCCCAAGAGGAAAAGGGAGGAGAAGGGATTGTGGCGTGACCATCCCCCCTGGGGGGTGACTTTTCGCTTTCTGTCTCTATGTCTCTCTCTGTCTGTCTGGCGAGCGCACGCACCCTATAGTGAAAAACCTCTCAAAAAAAAAAATTTGTGAGTTTGAGAAAAGATTCTATACGTGGGAGGTCTTTGTGACAGAGGAACAGCAGAGGCGAAAAATGAAGGAAAGATGAGTCAATGTAAATGTAATACAGTGAGAGAGAACTGTAGACATTTGAAACTTGAGACTGCAATGGATTTCCCTGGGATGTTTCAGTGCTGCCTTGCTGGAAAACGATAGGTTGGATAAGGGAGAACCCAAGATTTCACTAAATACTCATTGAGTGCCTACTAAGTGTTGGACTCTGCTAGGTGATATAGAAACAAAATGAAAAACACAAATTCCAACTTTGAGGAGCTCACAGTCTGAAGCTGGCAGAGGGAAATTATCACTGAAATACACACACACAAGCACACTCATACGCGCGCACACACACACACACACACACACAGCATGATGTATATTAATCAAAGGGTATACCAGCTCTGTGAGATGCCTGTAGAATTTTTTTTTTTTAAATGCCCTTCTGGATAGAGTGTATTTTAATCAATCAACTGCTCAAGAGGTTCTCATTGAGCTACCAGTGAGTGTCTGACCCTGCCAGGGCAACAGAGAAGTGAAAGCAGACATTTTGCTCTAGAGGAGTTTTCAATTTACCTGAGAATAAGGAACACTACGGTCAAAGGATTTCATACTATGGTACAAAGCCCATGGAATATACAATATTAATGTTTATTGAATAAGTTATTAGCTGAAGAAGCAACATCTGTTGACAGTTAAAGAAGAATAAAGAAATAAAAGGTCATTGGGGGTCAAAGTACATAGAAAATTATTCGAGAAGATGGGATTGGAGGTGGGTCCTGAAGAATAAGGAAGATTGTGAGAGTGTCTCTGGGCTTGGAATACATTTTCTCCTTTTCTTTTTTTAAAAATATATTTATTTAATTCCATTTGTCATTATTATTATTTTTCAATTTGACCAGTTAGAGACAGAGAGAGACTGAAGGGAAAGCAAGAAGGCAAGCCACCAGATCCAGGACCTGAACTGCAGTTGGCCACGTGGGAGTCCAGCGTCCCAACCATCAGGCCACCTGCCAGCCCCCATTTCCTCCTTTTCACTCAGTAAATTCCTATCCTTTCTACAGAACCCTGTCCAGATATTAATTTTACATTTTAATGAGTAGATTTTTTATTTTTCACCTGCCTTTCCTCTTTCTCTCCCAACTCATGTTCACTGGGGGCCTTTGCCCTATGCTGCGTGTTGGGAATATAGAAATGACTAAGGTGAAGCCCAAGCCCTCACTGGATCACAGTTTATGGTAGAGTATGTGTGGGACTAGGGCTCTGAGGACAGTGAGCTAAGAGCTATAATAGCCAGATCTATAAAATAATAACAGCTCCATGTATTATACATCTACTATTAAAGGTTATTTATATGCATAGTATCTAATCCTGAAATCCCAGGAGATAGGCAATGTGATTCCCAACTTACAGACAGAGGTCTGAGACAGAGAGAGTTTAATAGACCTGAGTCAAAAAGAATGTTTTAGAAACTTTGCCCATCCCTATGTAATTGAAACAATATGTATCTAGTCAGTTGGTAAGACATACCCAGTCTTTCGTGGTGAAAAGTTGTTAGAGAAATTGAAGGGAACAACCAACTTGACAGGAATATTACTCTGAAGTGAGAATTCCATCTCTCTACTCACTTTCTGCCAGAGTCAAACTTATCATCTAGAGTTAGAAAAACCATGTCTATTTTTGTTTTTTGTGGGTTTTTTTTTAGAGAGGTTTTTGCTATAGGGCACGTGCGCTTACCAGAAAGACAGAGAGAGACAGAGACACAGAAAGCAAGAAATCACCCCCCGGGGGGATGGCCATGCCGCAATCCCTTCTCCTCCATTCTCCTCTCAGGATCTTGGGCACGCACACACACGTGCCCGGCATGAATTTAAGCCACCAGATCTGGCACTTAAACTGCAGCCAACTACATGGGAGTCCAGTGACATAGCCATTACGCTAACTGCTGATCCCCAAAAACCATGTCTTTTTATCACAGGTGGGAGAAGTTGTTCTTTAGAAAAATAATAATTTCTCTTAAAATTCCTTTAAGTTTCATGAACCACTTGAAACTGTTGTAAGGAAAACTTTCTAGTTCATAAACCCAAAGTACTCTATGTTCTCTATGTTCTCAAAGTCCCCACTATGATATTACATTTACTTCAAGTCTTTATTCTCGTATTAAACCTTATGCCCCACTGTCTATTTACTGATTTCCTGAGCCATTCAGGTAGGAGTGGAAAAGTATTTGAACAGATCTGAGTATGTGAACTATGGTGGTATTGTGGATACATTAAACCATACCTCATGAAATCTCTGGTAGCTAGTTGCAGTTTGGATAGTCCTTTTTATTAAAAAAATGTATTTATTTTACTCATGATAGTACATACACATCTATGAGAGAGAGAGAGAGATAAGTACCCTTGACTGGATCTTCATCACATGATGATATCCTTTCCCCAGCCCTTCAGTTCATCCTGATCTGGAGAACATGCATACATGTGCCAGCTATCTTTTGATGCCAACATGGACATCTGAACCCACTATCAGCTATGTAGCTCCCAGCACTGCAGATTAGTTTGCTACTGCCTGCCTGTACACCAGGCTGGTCTGTGCAGTCTACACATTCCTCTCTACCCTACCCCAGGGCAATAATCCTTCCTCACCTTTAAGTTCATGTAATCAGATCTTGCTCTACAACTGGTAAAGTAGGCAAGTTAAAGATTGTCCTTCCCTTTTAGCAGATGGCACACTGAAGCTTAGAAGCTAACATTTGTGGAAGATCTGTGCCTTGTGCTAAGCCCCATCACAGGCATTCATTCAGGCTTTCCTTCCCTGGCAGGAGTCAGAGCTTCTGTGTATTATGGAAATCCTGCTCTTTTGTGGATCATGCTTGAAACCCAACAGACAATGGCAAGATGACTCAGGCTATTAGACCAGCAGGGTCCTCTTGGTGATCATGCTTTAACCCATACAATGTACGGATGGGGGAAAACATGAAAGGACCCGAGTAGGGAAGAGACTTGCCTAAGAGCACCAAGCAAATGAGTGGTTCAACTGCTCTGGTGGAAGAGAAAATGTTCCCAGCTCCTTTTGTTGTCACAGACACAAAAGCCCACATAGTTTTAATTGCTTCCCGCAGAAAACCTCTGAGATAATGAAGTCAGAGGGGATGAAACATGGGGATGGAACAAAGGTCTGGGGATTTTTGTTGGCCGAGTTCATGAGGCTTCCATGAGACAGTCTTCAAATGCCCCAAAGGATGTGGTTTTTGTCAGAGATGGTACTGTGTAGTCCAAAGAAGAACATTCTGCCACGGGGGACAAAGGATTACCCTACTCCCAATGCCGTGGGTGTGGCCTCCTGTTAGCCTCTAGTTTACTTCTAACTGTGTCTGTGTGGTGGGGATGCTTCCCCAGCTGTCTACCCTTTATCCTCCCCACAATGGCTGCACCCCTTTCATAGCAAGGGTCTCCTTCCAGCCCATGAATGGAAAATTCTGGCAGATCTGGACATCTAGGTGGCCTTTGGCTTCCAGGGAGGATTTGCTGTCTCAAACCTTTAAGTCTGATGATCCAGTGAAACTCCTGCCCACCTAAGACCAGACCTATGTACCATTTCCATCCATTTTAATTGACTGGTGAAACTGCTTGGCTGTGTGTTTGTGCACAAATCCTTTGTGTAATTATGTACAATTCTATACTTGTCTATGTGTCTGGTTTTTTTGCCATGCTAATGTTTTTATGTATATATATATATATATATATATATATATATATACATACACACACACACACATATATATATACACACACACACATATACATATTTTCTATTTTATGTACTTGAATATTTTTTCTGCATATTTCTATGTTGTGAGTGTGTGTGTATGTATACTTTGTGGGTCGCTGTGAATGAGTGCTGGTTCTGTGTGTGTTATTTGACCATGTCACCAACTGCTCTGTTTGTCAAGAAAATGTGTTATAATTTATTTATTTATTTGACAGAAAGAGAGCAGCTTATCTTGAGGACTACAGGAGGGAAGGAAGGAAAAATAATCCAGCCCTGTGTTGCTCTATTTTAAAAGCTGCTCTGTGTTGTTATGGCAGCTAATTTTCCTTAAATGATTTAAGGAAACGGATCTGTCTAAAAGAGCTGCAGCCAAGTTGTTATAGCAACACAGGCAGTTGCTGAGGAGGGTCTTTCTCCTCCAGGAAAATGGAGAAAATCACCTCAAAGTGTAGCAACCTCTCATAAAAGGCAACTTGGGTTCTGGGGAACTGGGGCGATATGGGAAATGGCTGCCCTCCCCCATTCAGATCCTGGTGTCCTTCTGAGCACCAGCCATTTTCTCCCTTGAGCTCTCATCTCACCATCCTGCTCTGGGATGCCTAACTGGCCTCTCTTCTACCTACTTAGTCCCCCCTCTTTCGGTCCACTCTCTGTATTGCAGTCTTAGATATTTTCTAAAAAATTTCTTCTTTGTTCATCTGTTCATTCATCATTCACCATACTGTCTTCTACGGTGTCATGTTCTGTGCTTGGTCCTGGGAGTACAGAAATGAGTGGGGCGTGTCCTTAAGTAGCATGTCAAAGAACATTGGCTTTTAACCCGCAAGTAATAGGAAGTCTCTGAAAGGTTCTAAAGCAAGGGAGGGAGTTCCAAATGGATTTGAATTTTAGAATCACTCTAGGGTTTTTAGATTGAGGATCTGAATTGCTGGGAATGCTATTAATCAATCTCTCTCTTGCCCCAATGTCTTTGAGGACTCTCCACTGACTCTGCTGATTCTCAAGACTGAGAGAGAGTGTATGCTAGCTTAATTCTGACAAGCAGCATTTACTTCCATTGCCTTAATTTCTTTTTATAGTTATTATATTTAATTCAATTAAAATAAGTTTGAAAGAGAGCCTGAGATTTAGATTTTAATGAGAAGAGAACACTGGGAAAACAGCCAAATTTCTTAGCCCATGGTTCAAACCCATCTTGAGCTTCCTTAGCCTGCCCCTCACATGCCCTCTATGGCTCCCTATAAATCCTTCACAATGACCCCAGCTGCTGAGGTCTCCCACCTCCATTCCATTGGTCAGCTACTCCTGGAATGTCCTCTCCTCTTTACCAGTAACCTCCTTCATTTCTAAACCATAGTCACATGATGAGGCATTACCATTCCTAAAGGCCTAGCCCAAATGCAAATTCCTCTGTAGACAGAAGTCTGACTACTTTTCCTATTTGTCCAAAATCTTTTCAAAAGGGACTAGGGAAGTCATGCCCACAAACATTAACAGAATTCTTCCTACCTCCTTTCCCTGGCTTAGTATCTTTGAGATGTGTATTTCAACAGATTACAGTATATTCTTTTGTTTATCTCTTCCCAAGATACAGATTTTCCCTTCCAATCACCAACCTAAGAATTGTGGAACCCACCTATAACCTACAAGCCTCCCACCCCCTCCACATGTCCCGCCTTTTTGGGCCAGACCAATGGAAAATCTTTTCACTAAATGTTGTCTGTCAATCTCAAAAACAAATAAAAGGAACCCCTGTACATGATCACCCTGAGAAAGGCATGTATGCCTCTTCTCTGGGCCTAGGTCACTCATATTTGGCTTGGAAGTAAACCACATTAATTATTAATTAATTTTACAGTTGATTATTTTTCTGTCGACACCTCAGAAAAGCGTCCTCGGATTCTCTACTTCTACTGTCCCCTTTGGATTAATCTTCCCAGTCCCATGTTCTAAAGTGCAGTGTTTTCCTTATTCTAGCACACCTTCCTGACTGCTTTGGGTTAAAATTTCATATAGGTTTGGACTTCCTATCAGATTTTAAGCTTCTCATGGTTTGGGACCCTGTCCTAATGTTCTCTGTAACCCCAGAAATTACCCAAGGGTCTTATACATAGTAACATGAAGAAATACATAATGCATGCAATTAATGAAGCATTTTAAAACAAACATTATTTTTTGTTTTTAGAGATATTTTTGCTATAGGGCACATGCACTTGCTGGAGAGACAGAAAAACAGAAGTTAGCCCCCAGGGGGATGGGCATGCCACAATCCCTTCTCCTCCATTCTCCTCTTGGGATCTTGGGGACACATGCTCACAAGCCTGGCATGAGTTTTAAGCCACCAGGTCCAGAACTCAATCCACAGATGACTACATGGGGTCCAGCAATGTAACCATTACATCATCTGCTGGTCCTCAAACATTGCTTTTTTATTTAGCTTCATTAACCAATTTTCTGAGTGACCTCAGGTTCACAGATTCTAGCAGAGTTGCAGAAGGATAATTCTAGGAAGCCCATCCACAAATGGGTTTAGGTTCTTAAGCTCGGAACTGGATAAAGGTGTGAGAAGAGGGTTCTATGTGTGTCCTGGTGTGTAAGTGACTCTGGTTGTGTGGCTGATTGTACGATGTGAAGTCACTGTCACAATATATGGTGTGTGTGCTAGGATAAAGCCAAACACCCATGTTAGAGAGTGAGCTTTCACCTGGATGATGTCATATCTGGTGCTAATATGCAGAGGAGAGGTAGCTCTCAGAACTAAAACCAGAATGGGGAGAAGAGACCTGGTCATAAAGCAGAGTTGGAGCTGACTCCCCTGGTCCCACCATGTCAAAAATACCAGAACATCTTAGCACAGCTCCCGAACAAGAAGAGGTTGGATGATGGGGACAGATTAGGGATTGGAAAGGCAAGGGATATGGGATCTTCGTGAGCTCTTGGTGACCAGAGAGAACTAATTTCAGTGGTGGGAAAAATAGGGCAGGCACTGAGTCCAGACTGGAGTAAGTCAATGAAGATAATCGGAAACCTATGTTATGGGGATGAGCTTGGGTCAGGCTATCTCAGGTTCTATCCCTGGGAGTTTTCAACAATCTTAGCAGGTTGTAGGTTGTAGGTGTACCCAGGAGAGGTTTGTGTCACCAGACCATATCCTTAATTAAAGAAGGGTATAGTAATGATTGCAATGACATCAGGGGACATTTCAAGAAGAAGGTGAGATGGGAGGGACCTGTGGCTCAGTTGTGCCTTTTTATTAAGAAAGTGGAAATGAAATCTCAGAGGCTCTAGGTTTGTTTCATCACTTGTTCAACATTTCCACTGAGCACTTGGTCAGGGTCAGGTTCCTGATGAGTGCCAGAGACTCTGAGATGAATTAGCCAGACTTTGTCCCTAGGGACAATCAATCACAACTGGTAATCAAAGGCCACACTGTACACAGAAAGCTATCATGGGAGTGGAACATTAAACACTTCATGTATCTGTTCCAGTGTAGTCTTCTGACTTAAATACTCCTTTTTCAAGACCATAATTTAATATCCAATGTTCCCAAGAAAGGTTAAGGGTTTAGTGAGCAAAAGGCTATGAAAGCAGCCTCTGAAATAAATGCCATCATTAACTCAAGGACAACACAAAGACAACAATCTCCTATTGCCAGGTTAGGAGGACACAGAGGGGCTCATTCCAGAAGACTTATAGTGAAGGTAGGACCTTCAAATTTGGCTTATCTAAAGATGCATGCATCACACTGTCCCTGTTTTTACTGTCCTTTCTAGGTTCCCATCTCAGGAAGTATTCAACATCCACTCTTGCCCAAATCAAAATGATGGACATTATGTAAGATTCTCTTCTTTCCCATCAGCCAAGTCACCAAGTCCCTCATGTTTCACTCCTTAATATCTCTAGACTTCACCTCCTTTTCCTTTCAACCCGACAGTAGCAAGGTCTCCCAGTCTCCTGCCCAGCACCCTTCAAATCTATCCTCCTAATAAGGCACCAGAGGTATCGTTCTGAAATGCAAACTCGATTATGTCACTTCCCCGCTTAAAATTCTTTGGTGGCTCCCTGTTCCTGTGCCTCCTTCTCAAGGCGATACACAGACTACACTGGAACAGACACATGAAGTGTTTAATGTTCCACTCCCATGATAGCTTTCTGTGTACAGTGTGGCCTTTGATTACCAGTTGTGATTGATTGTCCCTAGGGACAAAGTCTGGCCCTGAGATACACATACTGTGTCCTCTGCCTGTAAAGTTTTGCCTGCCTGGAGCATTGCTCATGTATCAGCTCAGGTGACACCTCCTGGGTTGGCTCTCACAACCACTGTGTTCCCTCCATAAATGCTCTAGAATAGCTGCCTGAAAACACCTGTCTTTACCAGGTTGTGAACCCCTTAGGGGCGGGTGCCAGCACTCAGCACTGGACCTAGAGGAATTCAATAAGGAATGACATTCAGATCTTGAAGGGTCTTGCTGATTCTTCACTTGGGATTTTGTGAGCTGACAGTCACCAACACAGAAGGAATGAGATTGTGAGCATTCAGAAATAAGTCCAGAACCTTCCTGGCAGTTTAGATGGATGGAGGTTGAATGATTATGGTTATATCTGTGACATAAAAGGTCAGGAGTGGAAATGCATTCACAGTTATCAGGGCAGATGTCTTGGGGGCACTGAAAAGTTTGTGACTGGAAACAATGACACCTAAAGACAAATATAAATTAGAATCATATTCAGATACTGTTTGTTTAGGATCTGCTACACTTTAGTATTGTTCTAAGTGCTTTCACATAGCTTCTAATTAGCAAAAAGGTATAATTTATTATCTTAACCCAGACACTTTTAAGAGTGAAGGGGGTACTATTTAAAAATATCCTAGGGACCAGTAGGTGGCATGAAGATTAAGGTATCTGGATCCCACATGGCCAACTACCAGGTTGAAGGCCTGGACCTAACAGCTTGAAAAACACACCAGGCATGTATGTGTGCATACATGAACACAATACTGAGAGGAGAATGGAGAAGAGATTTTTGCATGGCTATCCCCCTGTGGGGTGATTTCTCACTTCTCTTTCTGTCTCCAGTGAATGCACATGCCCTGTAGCAAAAATTAATAGTAATAATAATCTAGGACAGCAGGTGTATACCAGAATTTCCCCAGGAAGTCTAACACTTATGATCAACTTATTATCATTCTACCTGTAAATCACACTTCATGCTGGTTTTTTTTTTGTTTTTGTTTTTGTTTTTTTCTTGTAGCCCTTGACATATTTTGTAAGATTTTATCTATCAGTATTTACTTATTTAATTTCTTCAGTATATTTCAAGGATTATTGTTTTGTTCACTATTATAACTGCAGTGCCGGGACCAGCAGTTGGTGTAATGGCTATGTCGCTGGACTCTCATGTAGTTGACTGTGGTTCAAGCCCCAGACCCGGTGGCTTAAACTCACACCAGGCGCGTGTGAGTGCATGCTCAAGATCCCAAGAGGAGAAAGGAGGAGAAGGGATTTCAGTGTGGCCATCTCCCCTGGGGGGTGATTTCTCTCTTTCTTTCTCTCTGTCTCTCTCTGTCTTTCTGGCGAGCGCACATGCCCTATAGCAAAAACCTTTCCAAAAATTAAAAATAAAAAAAGAACTGCAGTGCCTAGAACCTAGAGCATGGTAAGTGATTTGTGGAAAGACAAAAGGAAAGAATGGAGTAAAAGATTGGGTGAGGAGAGAGGGAACAGGAAAAGGAGGAAGAAAGCCCAGGTACTGGGATCCCATTCCAGGTCAGTGTGATTCTCTTTTGGTGTCCTGTGTCCCTGCTTGAGTCACAAAGGAGTGGACTTTCAGAAGAAACTGGCTTATACAATGAGCTCAATATCCAAACTGTATTTATTAAGATCTAAAAAACTGCTAATCAATCCATTCCTGGCACAAATAATTTTCTAATTTCTCTGTTCCTCAGTCTTGCCTGATGTGTGCTTTGCAGCATAGAGGAGTACCCAGCTGTTTGTCAGCAAATCAGTAACTTCTAATTGATGATAGCATGGGCAGTCTGAAGCCTTTTTCTCTTTAGTAACCTTAGCCTTGGGTCCCTCCCTCATTCTCTCCTTGGGGATTCATCTAAAGCACCACTCTGCTCACTGACTCCCACTCTATCCCTTCTTCTGGCTCAGTGTCTGGTTTTATTTACCACACCTCATCATCTTCTCTGTGAATAACTGCTTTGTATCTATAAACCATATTATATTTGGCAATAATAGAATTTGTCATGTTCAGTGCAATTCAACTCAACAAACAACTACTATTTATTATCAGCCTGATCGGAAAAAAAAAAAAATGTAAAGGCTGTTCTCTTCATGAAGGAGGCAGCAAAAGAAGAGGGCATTGTGACTCTATCAGGGAAACTGTAGTTCACATAGAGCCTGAGAGGGCAGAACTCAGAGAAATACTGGTACTTCCTGAGAAAATCAGAAGCAGCTCTCTCTGCAAGGAAAACTAATCAGGATGGTATTGAGAGGTCAGGGTAATAAAGGGAATTAGTAAGTATAGTTAATACCTTCCCTGGTAGACAAAGAAAAGCTGGAAAAAAGAAACAAATATACTAAAGCTATAACTATGTAAGCCCTGACACAGGAAGGAGGCTATAAAAAGACCTAGGAAAGCAAAAAGTCCCATGGAAAGATCCAGATAACAGTTGAGTTTCATAACCAAGATAACTATATCACACCTAAGGATTAACTTTTTCATTAATTCTTGCTCTAATATTTGTATTTATTTTTAACACAGTTTTGTTTCTTGTCAATTCTGGATATTTTTACTGACATCTTATAGCTGCATTAGTACATCTCTGAAGGACCCCAACTCCGGGACCTTTGCGGTGTTAGCAATTACCACCTGCCACCTAAAAGCAGTCAAAGGGCCATGAAATCAGTCATCAGAGTTGGATGGGACTCAGATGCAATTTTACTAGAATGTCTTCCAAACAATTGAGTCTCCTCTATACACCATTTTTGACAGTGTCATTTAGCTTCAAAGTTGAACATTTTTAGTAGGTCAAAGCTCACAGCTCACACCACCACTCCATTCTTAGATAGAACTAATTGTTAAAAAATTCTCTTTCTCTGTAGTCTCTATCTCTTCCCATGCCTCTCACTTAAAGAAAAATCTGTCCTGTCCTTCCTCTGATAGTTCTTCAGAGATGGAATGATTGTGATCTGCCTTCTTTCTCTTAGCTATGAACCTCCAATGTATTGTTCTATTTCTTACAGACAAGAACTTGCCTTTGTGAACAAACTTGGTGTGGACACTCATTATTCTGTCTTTCTAGTCCCCCTTTCTTCTTTTGGAATAATAGGTACTCTTCTTTGGGAATAGGTACCATCCTATCCCCAACTCCAACCATGTGGTTCCAGTGAGGCTGCTCTGTTTCTTTCTTTCTTTCTTTCTTTCTTCCTTCCTTTCTTTCTTTCTTCCTTCCTTTCTTTCTTTCTTTCTTTCTTTCTTTCTTTCTTCCTTCCTTCCTTCCTTCCTTCCTTCCTTCCTTCCTTCCTTCCTTCCTTTCTTCTTTCTTTCTTTCTTTCTTTCTTTCTTCCTTCCTTCCTTCCTTCCTTCCTTCCTTCCTTCCTTCCTTCCTTCCTTCTTTCTTTTTTTCTTTCCTTCCTTCCTTCCTTCCTTCCTTCCTTCCTTCCTTCCTTCCTTCCTTCTTCTTTCTTTTTGACATAGACTGTGTGTGTGTGGGGGGGGGGGGGAATGTAGGGGGAGAGAGAGAGAGAGAGAGAGAAATCACTCCTCCAGGGTGGATGGCCACACCATCATAATCTTTTTGGAACTAGAACTGTCGAATGAAAGTAAGTCAAAGTAGTGTGGGAGCCACTAGGTGTGACACTTGGCAGTCATGTTTCCTATATGTAGAGGAGGCCAAGTTTATGACATATCCCTAGCACTCTTCAAATAAATTCTCTATTTTGCTCCAAATGTAAGCAAAGAGCCTCAGCAAATATGAATATGCTCCAATATATTTCCTTCATTTCACAAGCCCTACACAATTGAACCCAATATTTTTGAAGGGTGAGGGAGGAGGAATTGTGAGAAGATACTTGGGTCAATCAAGTTCAGAAATAAGGAGGCCTTGGGACCAGCAGTTAGCATAATGGCTATGTCGCTGGACTCCCACATAGTCGACCACGGTTTGTGTCCTGGACCTGGTGGCTTAAAACTCACACCGGGCATGTGTGCGTGTGTACCCAAGATCCCAAGAGGAGCATGGAGGAGAAGGGATTGTGGTGTGGCAAAGCCCCCTGGGGGGTGATTTCTCGCTTTCTGTCTCTCTCTGTCTGTCTGGTGAGCGCACGCGCCCTATAGCAAAAACCTCTCAAAAAAAAAAAAAAAAAAAAAAAAAAAAGAAAGAAAGAAAGAAAGAAAGAAAGAAGGAGGTCTTGTCCTCCCTGACTTTGACCAGTTATTCCCAATTTTTGCTCCTAGTGAACTTTCCCAATACAACATCTCCTTTCTCAGGTCAAGCCATAAGATCAAGGCATTCAGTTACTCACTGGATCGTTGTACATTTGGATGATGAGTTGTTTCACTCCATGGAGGGTAGGATGGGCCCATGGAGAAGGATCCAGCCAGTGTCGATTCAGGTCAAATCCCATCAGAGAGCACCTGGACAGTACCCAAAGTCAGTACAGATCACACAAGGAGATCTTTTTACACACAGTAGGAACAGTAATTACGCCAGTTAATTAACATTTATTACTTTCCAGAGATAGTTCTTTTTAAAAACAAAAGCAAACCTCTCTTTCTAAAAAAGAAAATAATAATTTCTTTATTTTAATTCAACCAGAGAGTAACAAAGTGAGAGAGAGAGAGAGGAGGAAAATGAGAAAACAATCTTCCAGGTCTGGGAACCATGGTCAGCCATGTGGGAGTCAGCACCCTTAACTCCCATGCCACCTGCCAGCCCCTCCAGAGATAGCTCTAAGCCCTTTATGTGCATGAATTAATTCATTGCTATCACCAACATAATGAAGTCACTATTATTGTAATTCTGACTTTACAGAAAAAGAAAATGAATCACAGAGAGGATCAGAAATATTTCTGTGGAGCAGTGTTGCTTCAGCATCCATAGACTATGACCCATAGATACATGTACATCTTCCACACAAGAGAGTTCAAAGAAAAGCTCATACCAAAGCCTTTGGTGTCCCCTTTATTCTTCTTTGTCTCACTCCTATAGCTAACCCATTGTCTCTATCTTCAAAATATATTCAGAACCCAATACCTTTTTTTTTTTTTTTTTTGGAGAGCTTTTTTTTTTCGCTATAGGGCGCGTGCGTTCACCAGACAGACAGAGAGAGACATAGAGACAGAAAGCGAGAAATCACCCCCCAGGGGGGATGGTCACGCCGCAATCCCTTCTCCTCCATTCTCCTCTCGGGATCTTGGGCACACACGCACACGCGGGCGTGAGTTGTAAGCCACCGGGTCCGAGACGCGAACCGCGGTCGACTACGTGGGAGTCCAGCGACATAGCCATTACGCTAACTGCTGGTTCCCAGAACCCAATACCTTTTAATCACTTCCACTGATACCACCTTGAGCTTGGACCAAAGTCCCAAGTACTGTAATAATCTCTTACCTGGGCTTCTTGTTTCTATCTTTTCTTCTTTCTACCCCACTTTCCAATCTCCATTTTCCACACACTCTATATTTTCTTCTTTCTACCCCACTTTACAGGGTAATTTTTACCCATTACAGGGTAATTCTCTTACAACATAAGTCAGGTCATGTCCTTCGTCTGCTCAAATGATTCCCTGTCACACACAGCACAAAAGTTCAGGTCCTTACAATAGGCTCCAAATGCCCATGTGGTCTGCCTGTGTCACCCTCTCTGTCCTCAGCTCCATCTTGTCCCTCTTGCCTCCTCTGTCAGAACTGGCTCCCTCACTGTTCTCACTGTTCCTGCAACACAACAGGTGCTTCCTGCCTCAGCCTTCCAGCCAGCTGAGATCACTTATGCATCCAGTGTGCGCAGGTTGACCTGAGATCCAAACCTCCAGTCTTCCCATATGGTTCCAGTACTGTGCACTGCTGACCAATTGCTGCCTGCTGTATCCAACTGCCTGTGCCATCATGGCTGGGCCTTCTTCTAGAGATCTGAGTCATTCATTCTCTCACTTACTTCAAATCTGTGCTCAAATACCACCTTCATAGTGGTGCCTACATTGGCCACCTTCTCTATACTTTCCTTTGGGAACCTTCCCTAGGGCAAGCATAATTGTGACTTTTAATTCTTCCCCCTCCTCCTCTTCTTCCCCTGATATGTTCAAATCCCTGCTTATACTTTGGAAGGGACACCTCCTCCAGGGCTCTGTCCTCATGCTTTCACCCCCTGGGCCTTCATAAACCGTACATCCTCTCTAGGCTAGTCCAGGCTGAGGTTCAACTTCCAGAAACACTACCCTTACTCACAATCAAATTGCCACTCTCCTTCTCTCCATCATCCTTATTCCCAGAACGAGTCTCCTACACAAATAGGACTATGTCTTGCTTTCATGATCAAGATTCATCTATGGCAGTCCATTACCTATAGAATACAATTTCACTCTGCAGATTTCACATTCAAAACTAATAGTAGCCTTATCTTCCATGTTTCTCTTTTCTTTCTCTGTCCCTCTGCTCCACTATTTTAACAAGATTTTTTTTTGCCTTACTATTTTTTTTTTCTTTTTTTGGAGAGGTTTTTGCTATAGGGCGCGTGCGCTCGCCAGACAGAGAGAGAGAGACAGAGAGATAGAAAGCAGGAAATCACCCCCCAGGGGGGATGGCCACGCCGCAATCCCTTCTCCTCCATTCTCCTCTCGGGATCTTGGGCACGCACGCACACGCGCCCGGCGTGAGTTTAAGCCGCCGGGTCCGGGACTCGAACCGCGGTCGACTACGTGGGAGTCCAGCGACATAGCCATTACGCTAACTGCTGGTCCCTTACTATTTTAACCCTCACCATTTTATCTTCCAAGCTTCTCTTTATTTCAGTTAGCAATACAATTTAATGCCTTCTTAGCTTACAAAATTTGCATTTATACCTATCAATCTACTCAGCAAAATGAAGGAAACTAATGAGGACTCACCTCTCCTTTAAGGTGGCTGAGGTGAGGATTTGGTAGTACATAATAATAATTCTATCACTTAAAAGGAACATGGTGGGTGCCCTGTGAGAGAATAACCAATGGTTTGAGGAGATACAGGGAGAAAGGCTTTACTGAGGGGAAGCCATCTGAATTCGGTCTTATTGAAGGAGTAGGATTTTCCAGGCTCTGGGAGCAGAATAAAATGCAAAAGCAAAGAAAGGAGATGTGAAACCATTCAGGATTTGGGGGAATGGCAGACAATTTAATTTGCTTGGATCATAGAGTATGCGGTGAGGGAATGGTAATAGTGAAGCTATAAAGGGAGATGGGAATGAAAGAATGAAATGGAAAGGCTCTTGAATGCCTGGCAAAGAGTTTTATTATTTTGTCTTTTCATTACTATATTTAGATTAACCAAGTGCTGATATTAGCATCTCATGCAGAGCAAGAACAGAGACAGTCTCACATGCAGGCTACGACATCACTATCACAATCAAGGGAACACAGTATTTTGTTCCAGTAACTAAGTACTTTACTAAGTACTAATACTTTGTCTAAATTCATTCTGACAACACCCAATATTCCCATTTTGCGGACTGAATAGACTCTATTATTCTAAACTGAACAATTTGCTCAAGAAATTAGTCTTCAGTCTGATTGCAGACCTTGAACCTCTAGCCCCTTTACTTCATAATGATGGCTATTACTTAGTATCTACCTGTCATGTATCAAGTACCAGATTCAGCCCTTTCTATACCTTTTGGCATTTTCACACAGCAGTAGTACATTCCTTTTCAACGGTTATTTCAGTATCTAGACTCCTAGCCGGGGTTCTTTCCACTGCAATAGGTATTAGAGTTGGGGCTAAAACTAGACTGTCTGAACTCTCCATCCACAGCTGAATTCTGGATTCCATGTCTTAGAATTTCAGTCAGGTTTTCTTCTCCTTTACGTTTCCATTCTCAAAGAAATGGATAAATCCTAGAAAGTAATCTATCCTCCTTGCTTTCTTCTCTCACCATTCTCCCTCTACTTGACTGGAGTCCCCACAGTGTGTGGAGTGCTCAGGGGTGCACAACCTCTGAGGCCCCTAAAAGCTCATAATTTGCAGCAAGAAACAAAGTCTTTGAGCAAACAGCTCTTTCAGGAAACAGCAAAAGAAAGAGGACTTCCTTTTCCCTCTAGCTGGCCATATCACACGACAAAGCACAGAGCCGATCAAAGACCTCCAGACTTCCAGACATTTCAACTTAGACTTGGATTTAGTGCTCCAGTTATGTGTGTATGTTTAGTTTTTTCCTTTCTTTCACTCAGCATGGAGAGTCAATTGTATATGTGGATTTGGGAGCTACTAATGACCCTCCTCCCCACACAGAGCATCAGCCTCCTTCTTACAAATACCTCTTTACTCAGTCCTTCTTGGTGGGGGGGACTTGGAAAATCACATTTCCTCATCACAGTGTTGTTTTTACTCCTGTGAGATCCAGAGAATAACATGGAATTTTCCAAGAGCGCTTTTGGCCCATATTCAGATTCTCACTAGAGTCCTACTTAGCTTCTCTCCCTTCTTGGGGCCATCTTGGCCTGATAATTCTATTGCTGGTGCATCTGAGATCATGCCCCATGGCCTGCAAAGGAAGAATAACTGAATTCAGGTTCCCTGCTCTGTTGTTGGCTTCCTATGCAACTGGGGGCAAGACCCTTTCTCTCTTGAGGTTGAGTTTCCCTAACCACAAATGGAGAAGCACAATTAGCCTTCTAATAATCTTTTCTAGCATGGACTATATTCTCTTTAACCCATCCCCGCCAGAGAGGAGCTCGCAAAGCACTGTCTGGTCTCTTCCAGGATTTTCTTGAGCACAGCGATGCCTGGACACCAATCATACCCTCTGCTCTGAACAAGAGGGGTCACTGATGCTCACCCTCCTGCATAGTCAAGTTACTTCCTGACCAATACAGGTATTTTTCCTTGTTACTAAACTCTTTGTAACTACTATTGTAATCATGTTGTAATATGATATATTATCCCATTGTAGGAATTCCCTGTAACTCATATAACCACTTCCCCACTGTGGTACAGTTATATTGTTTCAATGCTGCTCTGTTTTCCAAAACACACTGTTTAATACACAGTCCCTAAAATTTTTTCCATATTTTACAATTTTTCCTTAGAACAGTTTCCCAGTAGAATTAGTAGGTAAGAGAACTGACTGACTGTAATAACTGTAAACTTTTTTTTAATGAAAGGGCTTTATTTTGTTTTGTTATGATGATGATTGTTTTTGTTTGTTTGTTTGTTTGTTTCGTTTTGTTTTGTTTTAACAGGGTCTTGCCATTGTGGTCCTCTGCTCCAGCCTTCCAGTTAGTTAGGATCCCAGGCACACCTGTCTTCTCAGGTTTGTCCAGGATCCAAACACAGGGCTTGGAGGTAGTCCCAGCCTCACACAAGGGTATCCTACTGCTCGTGCCACTGTGGGTGGGTCAAACTCATCTCTTAAAATAAAAAAAAAATAGTCTTTAATATAGAAAGCAGAAAAGAAAAATAAAAGTGACATTACCTTCCTATCACCCAAAGATAGCCAGTGTTGGCCTTTTGGTGAAAGTTCTGCCATTCCTTTTCTAAGTTTATAGCTGCAAGCACTCACCAAATGAGTGCTTACTATGTGCCCTTACTCATCTCCACTTTTACCCAATAGAAATCTAGTATTATCATTTTATAGATGAGAAAACAAAAGCTTACAAAACTTAAGTAACTTCCTTTAGGGTCACAGAGCTATTATGTGGTAGTTTGAACTTGAGCTCAGATCAACCTGTTTTCAGAGTTGAAAATCTTACCTGCTGCTCACCTTACTTTGCTATCCTCTGACTAGGCTAAATTTTCTTTCAAAAAGGAGATATCTAAGCTCATACTTAGTGTCTTAATCTAAAGACTTACACTTGCCATTCTTAAATATCCTTGACTCCAATTTTATGACTCTAGAGAAAGTTCAAGGGCAGACCAGTAAATATCCACACGCATTCATCTGAAAGCTGCCCAAGATCATTTAGCTAGTTTATAGTAGAGCAGGCTTAAAACTCAGGACTGCTCGGCTTTAGTGCCTGTGCTTTTCTATGGAACAAATGGGTCAAGATAAGCTCTCTGCTTTTGAGTATGTATAGTAAATAAGTTGGGGGCAGGGGTGGGGGTATTTATTTAGGGAACAAGTATGAGGCAAGAGATAAATACAGCAATTCTTCAGGCTTATTGAGAACCTTCTATATACCAAACTCCATAGTAGTGTTGCTAGAACAGAGTGATGGATAAGAGATGTTTCCTGGTCTCAGGAAATACATATTCCAACATGAGAAAGAAGATACGCTCATGGGTTTATATTCGTTTAGAATTCAGGACAATGATATGGGAATTAGATGAGAAAAATGCACATATTAAACAATTTAGCACAGGTTCTTGTCTGTAATAGTAGTTCAATAATTTTGTATTGCTATTTTTATTGTACATTATTATTGTATACTTTTCCTATAAGACAGGCATGGGCTAAGAGTTTTGCTGTCCCAGTCTGAGAATCAGACAGATCTGAGTTCAAATTCATGCTTTGTTCCCTCCTAGCTACAATAGGCATTTGTCCATACTCTTTGGGAGTTGCCCAGCAACCAACTCTGTTACTAGGTGAGGCGCTGAGGTGGAATGAGTTTGCGCCTGTGTCATTACAAAATAAGGAGGGCATGGTTGTGCTTTGTCTCCAACCATGGAAGCCAGATGGGCCAGATCCCCCTTCTTGGTGACCTGCCTGTCAGGTAAGCAGAAGGGGCCCTGGGCTCAGGCAAAGGTTACTTCTGCCCAGGGATTAAGCTTGGGAGTAGGCGATGCAAAGTGGCAGGTTCTGTTTGCCCCAGTACTGCTGTGGAATAGGGCAGGCTATTTTGCCCTTCAGTTTGTTTTTCAAGTCTGACCCCCAGTTTCTGCCTGTTTCTGGAAGCTTCTTCCTATAAATTCTCTTTTTGCTTAAATGGCTGGAGTCAGGTTTTAGCTGAATGCATCCCTTTCTGTAGGGCCTATGGAGTTAAATCATGGAAAATTCCAGCAGGCTTCTATATCGTCCACTTCCTGATGGTTGGTCACCAAGCAGAGGGAACCACTGGTCTGGGTGCTGTGGCCCCAGAGCTCTTTCAGCCCCTTACTGACCACCCAAAAATGAAGAAAGGAACAGTGTGCTCAATAACAGGACTTAATCATAAACAATGGTACCCTGAGAGACGCTTAGTTACATTTTCTCCCCTGCCCCCAAATATTATTGGAATATGTGTTGGCCATGTGTTGGCTAGATTACTAGCTCACTCTAGGATAGCTCTGTGACCTGGAACTCACCATCTTCCCAGGTAACTTATTTCATTCCTGGATAACTCCACTAGGAAATTCTTCCACCTCCTCAGCTGAAATTTGCTTTCCAGTGACTTCTCCCATCAGTCTCAGCCTTGGTCCATGGAGTCACACAAACCAAGAAGCCTATATTGTGAAGATTTGGGACTTAGGGATTCAACAATTTTTGTTTGGTTTGGTTTGGTTTTGTCTTTTTTTTTTTTTTTTTTTTTTTTTTTTTCAGTTTTGGCTGTACTACTCATCAGTTATGTGACCTTTTTAAAATTTCTTCTTTTAATATCCCTTGGGGCACTGTTTTATCATATGTATAATAAGGATTAAAAACTTTGACCATCTGGATTGTGTACATGAACTAATGTCTGTAAATGGCCCAGCAGAATGCTTTAGAACAGAAGGAACACTGAATAAATGGTAGCCAGAGATGACAGTGGCAGTGGTGAGGGTTGTGGTATCATTGAAATTGTCTAAACTTAAATATCACCTCCTCCCAGGAGCCTTGCCAGCTGACTCCCTGCAAATGTGGAGTAGGTATTTTTCTTCTGCTCCTAGAGCATCCATTGCTCCCTAAGGGAGTGGTGATAGCACAAGATTTACAGTAGCAGTTGTTGAATCTGTCTTCCCCACTGGTCTATGAACTCCTCAAGGGCAAGGATGATATCTCATTCATGTTTGTATTCCTGCGCCTGACAAAGAACACATAGATGTTGAAGAAATAGTTGTTGAATGAACTTTTCCTTCTTCCCAAGCATTCTTCTATCTCATATTATATAGTTCTCACAATCATTCAACCACATAGTGGACTCCATTTTTTTAAAGCAGTAGTATTGATGTCCTGAGAAGGTAAGCCATGCCTTCAAGGCCACCTAATCAGTACTTCACAGAACCCAAACTAGAATCCAGGTGTCCTGCTCTGGGCTCCATAGTCTTCCCACTTGGTCATGCAGCTTCCAGGAAGCTTCTCTGATTCAAAAAGTGAGATTGAAAATAGAAGGAAAAGTGTGACAGGTGAGAGATCCTGAAAGATCAACTCATTGATATAGGCTGCTGATGAAAATGGAGTGTGTTTGGTGAGTCAAAGGCAACTTCAATCCTCAAAGAACCCTAAAGTGCTTTAGAAATTAAAGCATTTGTGAATTTCTTCATTGAATAGTACCGGCATGACATTTTTGGAGTGGATTTTAAAAGAATGCTTCTAATGGCAATCAGCCTATCAGTAGGTAGATATTTACGAAACAAAACATTGTAATAAAGATGCAAGAACCGTGGCGAGGTGCCAAGGGGACAGTGTCTATGTCAAATTGAGAAAATCCCTGACCTTCCCCAGGTTCTGTACTGCTCTTTGTAAAACGAAGAGGTTATACTTCACTCACAGAAGTCTCCTCCAGCTCTCTTACAACATGATTCTAAATGACCATAATGGTCTTACCCCCTGACTTGGGGACTTTAGAGGAAACATATATTTCTAATAAAGTTAAGAAAGAGAACAAAATATTCTAAAAAAAAGATTAGATACAGTTTTTAAAAGAAACACCAAGTGACTCAGGAGTTACCAATATTGTAACACTAACCGCATGCATTTCTCAAGATTTGAGATTTGTGTGGGACCCAGAGGGGAGTTTGCCAAGAGCCAAGGCATGAGTGAGCATTCCAGGCTGAGCATGTGGCATGGGAAGCAAAAATGGTCAATAATTATAAATATTCCAAGCAGGCTACTAGCATGCTCTGCCTGTGTCCCTAAACTGGCTGTCAAGCCCTGCAAGGCCAAGGCTGGTTCAGGCTCTTTCTCTTTTGTGGTTTTAGGAACAAGCAACATCTGCCTAAAGACAGAGGGACATATAAGATGAACTCCAGTTGACAAACTCACATCTGTGATTGCCAGTTTCAGTTTAGAGTCACTGAATGTAAAGTTGTCTCTGACCTAGATCTCTGTTTCCTTGGTGCTTTTCTATTCTGCTTTTTTATATTTAAGATTAAATTTCTGCATGAGCTCAAAATCAAGACCTACAAGGGTAGGGATTATTTATGGCACCAATAGAATATTTGACATTAGGAATATTCTAGAAAATCCAAGCATATGGAGGCCAAATTCTTATATTACTATATAGCATATAATTTCTTTCTCCTCAGCTGGGGGTACTCTGGAGTATTTTTTTCTTTCTTCTTCCAAACCATGAGCTCCATGAAGGAAGGCACAAAGTCTGCATCATCTTGCCCCAGCCTACTCCAACATTATTTATTGTAGACCCAAGTACAAAGAAGGTTCAATATCCCTATTAAATGAATGAGTGAGTAGCTATATGTACACATGCATGAATGAATGCCTGAAAGGTTGGCCAACAGGCTCAGGTAATTATTTTCAGACATATTCTGAAAAGCGCTTAAACACCTATTACATGCTATTCACAATAATCACATATTCACAATAATCAAGTGAGGTAGGTATTAATCATACTCATTTTATAACTGAGAAAATAAAATTAAAGAAAGAGTTGACCTTGAAAAGGTCACTGACAACTACCAGGATATAGAGCTGAGATAAGAACTCAGATCGTGCTGATGTTAGTCCATAGTCACCCTTTGAAGACCCCTAGCTATCTGTGAGACTATGTGATCTATGAAAGAGACACTAAGCTACTAATTTGTCTGCTCTTCCTGTCCTGGTCTTTCTCCTCTATCCAGTAGTAGAGACACAATGGTTCCAGAGAATGTTATTCAAATGGCAAATAAACAGTTTCATTTCATGAAGGGCATCATGCCTCATCCCTGTTGCAATAATGGCAGCTGAAATGAGCGCAATGATTTCAACTCCTCTCCTTATGATTTCCTTTTTATCTCCTCTAAAGGAGGATAGAGAAACAGGCAGCTTGGCAGCTCCAGATCAATCTCTCCCTTAACATCATGGGGCTGCATGCTCCTGGGAGCATTGGCATTGACAAGCAGAGATGTATGGGGCATGCATGCAATTGTCCTCCAAACACAGCAGTTTTTCAGCATTACCAATGAGCTGGATTGGATTAAGTATATTTGCACCAAAAGCAAAATAAATATTGCTTTATTTAATGCCACTAAAAGGTTGGGATTCAATTGCCCTTGGCCTGAGGCACCCTTCAGCACTATTGATTGGCCAGTGTCAGAATGCCAGACAATCTGTCATTAACAGTCCCTGCAAAATGCTTAGCAAGTGGATTGGGCTCTGCTTTGGTGTAGATAGACGGTAGCAGGCAGTGCATTTTGTCCCAAATGCAAGGGATAATCATAACACAAATACTCCCCCTCACCACCAAGATATTTAAAGCATTTCCCTCACAGCCCATTTTATAGCACCATGACAAGGAGAGATATCTGTGACCAGAACTGTGATGACAGACAGGAGGATGGATGAGAACATAGGCTTCAAAGTCAGAAAGACTTGAGTTTGAGTCCCAGATCTGTCACCAAGTACTTTGTGACCTTGAACAAATTCATTCATTTTTCTTAAAGACCTCAAAGGTTTGGGAAGGCACAGATTGATTCTATTTCAATTGCCATTAAGTCTCAGTGTTCGTACAGTGTCTGGTACATAGTTGATGCTCAGCTGAACTCATAAAAACGGGCTCAGAAGGGTTAAGTAATTTGTCAATAGTGGCTAGGATACATGACAGAAGTAGGACTTGAACCCAGCCTGCCTGACTCTAAAGTCTATTTTGTTAGCCATAATTCTACTCTCTCTTATCATTCTTGAGAGTTATGTCAGAACCTGATAGAGGGACAGTCCGTCATGTAAGGTGGGGGGCAGGGAAGAATAGTTAAAACACCCTGATTTTTAAAATGAAGAAACAAAGTTTTAAATGGGAGACTAGCATGAAAGGTACTTTATGCAAATTGACAGAAGGTGCTCTTTCCAGCCTGAGAAGCTAGAAACAAATGCCCCTTTTGCATGGGTGAGGACAAAAATGGTGCCACTCACTCTAACCACACTTTAGATTGGGGGGAGAGTCACAGCCCCCATTGACCCTCTGACCAGGAACCTTCTTGGAATGCACAGCTGTTCACAGGAGGCCATCTCGGATGTGCCCAAGGCTCATAGCCAAGCCAGGATTAGTGCTCCGTTTCCTACTTCAAAGTTTCAGCAAGACTTTTACCCATTTATGGTGGCCTTTCTGGCAAGGTGGTAGGATTGGGGCAGGGAGTTCTCAGACCAGAACTGGAAAAGAGGTCATCTCCAACCCTGAACTTCCTGGGGCCCTTTGTCTCAGAAATCATTCCCAGGAGGCAAGAAGAGCCTTTGTGAGAATGCCGTCTCACTCCCAGTGCAGAGCATATACTCTGGGGATTCGTCCTCCCTCCTTCCTGTCTCCTGCTTGGCAGCAACACACACTGGGCTCAGGGGATTTAGAGAACTGCAATGGAAAATTCTTAGAGTTGGTCACAACTGGAAGGACCTGAAATTCCTTAAAACCCAATAACACATTTTAAAGTTGGGGAAACTGAGGGCAAGAGGAAAAAATGGGTTTGCCAAGGTCACAGCTATGTAGGATAGAACTAGAGGTCCATTCCAGAACTGATAGATCATTTTTCTCGATGTATGAACACCAACGACAGATTTGCTCATTAAATGGAGGGAAGATATTTTCTTTCTTTTTTTAAGAGATATTTTTCTTATAGGGTGAGAGCGCTCACTGGAGAGACAGAGAGACAGAAAGACAGAAAGCAAGAAATCACCCCGTAGGGTGCCTTGTCACAATCCCTTCTCCTCCATTCTTCTCTTGGGATTTTGGGTGCGTGCACACACACACATACACACACACACATGCCCAGCATGAGCTTTAAGCCGCTGGGTCCAGGACTCAAACCATGCTCGATTATGTGGGAGTCCAGTGATATAACCATTACTCCATCTGCTAGTCCCAAGGGAGGATATTGTCTAAGGGTTCACAGGTCCACTGGTTCCTGAGGCTAGAAATCACCTATTTCAATTTCTTAAGTGGAAAGGTGCAGGGGAAACTCAAAAGGGAAGAAAAGTCATTCAGGGCTTCACAAGATCTGAGAGCTAGCAAGACCATGACCCACCTGCACAGAGTCGAGAAGGGTTCTGATTCCATAGAGCACTCCAGAGTCACACGGCCTGGGTAAAATCCTGGCTTAGTCATGTATTATCTCTGTGGCTGAACCTCTCTCTGCTCAGCCCTAATCTGAAAAATGAGAACCTTTCTTACCTCAGAGGGTTGTTTAGAGACTAAATGAGATCATACATGCAAAATGCTGAGGACATAGCCTAGTTTGAGAGAAGTGCTACACATACTAGTTGTTCTTTTCTTTTTTCCCCTATAGGGCATGTGTGCTTGCTGGAGAGACAGAGAGAGACAGAAAGTGAGAAGTTTCCCACTAGGGAGGATGGCCAAATGGCAGTATCTTTTCCCCTTGGGACTTTGGGCATGCATGCACACATGCTTAGTGTGAGTTTTAAGTCACCAGGTTTGGGACTCAAACCATGGTCAGCTATGTAGGAATCAAGTAACATAACCATTACACCATCTGCTGGTCCCATGTTAGTTGTTTTTATGGTTTGATCCTGGTATGACATTCAGAGTCCCCATAGTCTTGTCCCCACTCATTCCTACATATCTTATACTCTTTTGTCAATCTATATAGCATGTAAGGTCAGCCCATCATAGGGTCCCTGAGTTAACCACAAAGAAGCACCCCCTTCTGGGAGCTGAGGCCATTCCACAAAATCCCAAGGCTTGTCAAAACGGAGTTGCACGTCAGTCTCCATCTGCCCTCTTAGCTGATGTCTTTGTGCAGTGCACACACTGTGCATTATACGTAGACACCCCCACCTTAGACTGCTTGGCACTCTTCCAGGATTCCTGCTCACTCAGAGCTCAAGCAGAAAGGCTCAGAAGCTGAGCACTTGGGCTCTGAGTCAGCTTTCTGAGTTTGACTCCTGGATCTCCTTCTATCACAGTGGGATCTTGGGCAAATGACTTAAATTCTTTACTATGTAGCATCAGTTTTCTTATCTGCGGTATCAGGAGAATGTAAGAACGGACCTCACAAGTTCATGAAGTTGTTGAGAGGACTCCCTCTAACCCCCTGCCAATTACTTTCAGTTCTAAGGGAGACTTTCAATCCCCAAGAGTAAACAACAACAACAACAAAAAGGGTCTTACTCTCCATTCCACTGCTTCCTTTTCCTAGGAGAAGAGATAAAGCTTATCTGACTGGTCAACTCAACAGAAGGAACAGAGCCAGCTGGGCATAGCTTCTCCTGACGTGGAATTTTTGGGTCCAAAACTCTTCATGAAGGGTCCACTCCTGCTCCACGAATTAGCCCTAGGAACGTGAAGGTGTGCTTTTTGGGGATAACTCACTTCTGACTTTGCTTATTGCTAGGTGGGGAGGCTGAATTTTGAGATGATATAGAAAGAGGCCAGTTTTGGCCACAGAAATCCTACTTTTACCAATAATAGAGGTTATATTTTTGTCTCTATCTTTCTGATTTCTGTACCTCCTTCTAAATTGAAAGACATATGATGAAGGGGGGAACAGGAATATGGTTAATTATCACCCCCTCATTTCTAGTGAAAATAATAAATATAAAACACTCAGAGTAGTATCTGGCAGCTTGTACAAGTTCAGTTAATGTTTCATATTACTATTGTGTCATTTAACACTGATAATAATATTGCGTCATCAGAAAAGTCATGATGTATTAAATTGTTATTTATTATTGCTATTCCTTTGGTTTAGAACATATTGCCATTCTCTTCCCTTGGCCAACTCCCACTCAACCTTCAAGACTCATCTCACACAATCCCTCCTCAGGATGTTTATCCTGACTTCCCCTCTCCCAGTTCTCCTGGCTTCCTCTGTGACTTCACAGCCCAGGAACTCCTGGGCATCCCTCCAACAATGCAGGTGTCTCCTCTCTGGACTGGGAATTCCTTTAGGGCAAGCACAGGGGGTGAGCCCACCCCATAACCCCAGAGCATGGTACAAAGTCTGTGCTTGCTGAATGTTTGAGGGAATGAGGGAGGGAGAGAAGAGGATGAGAGAGGAAAAAGAGAAGAAAGAACAAAAATGATGAACTTGAAAGGCATCTTAAGCAGATGTGAGTCAGAGCAGGCTGGTTAGGGCAAAGGAAAGAGCCCAGGAAGGCAATAATCAGTCAGAGTAGGCTGGGGGCACAAGGGACAAGCAGACTATGGGAGCTGAACCTGAGAAGAAAGCTTAGGGACATGGCAGAGGCATACCATTCCAGAATTTGGGTTCCTCATGATGGTCAGTGGAGGCTGCTGAAGAGTTTTACATAGAGAACTCACATTCTTCAAGCAGTGGTTTAGGAACTAAGACCAGAAATGATGAGGTTCTTCATTCTATCACATTGTTTTTCTCCTCTAGACTCCCCAACCACTAATTCTGGGTTACTGTCTCCTTAGAGGCCTGTCTTCACTGCAGAATCAATTATTAAAATCAACTTGCTATCCACTCTAACTTTGAAATGCTATTCAGCTGCTTGCAGAGACAGAGATGGGGAGCTGCCTCCACAGACATCCAGCCATCTGGCCTTTTCCACAGAACCTGGCTGGGAAGCTCATTTGAATAATTGGTTTTGGCGGTGTGCACTTGTGGGTTAGACGCCTGATTACACTGCCAGCCCCAATGTCCTTTCAGCCTCCATAGAAACATTGCTCAGGTTACATAAAGTGGAAGAGTCTCTGGGGGTAAGGGTCTGTCTGGCCCCTGCTGTCACTTGGGCATCACTTGAACTTACTACGTAGCTCACTCACTGTGTGACATCAAGCAAATTACTCAGCCTCTCTGAGGCTTGCTTTCTTCTTTGTGCAAAGAAGAGAGTGATTTTTGCCTTGCTATGCCACAGACTTCTTGTAAGGCTATAAGAGAAGATGGGGGAATTGTGTGTGACTTAGTGGAAATGCAAGTGGAAATTTTTAGTTAAACATTTAGGTTGAGGAGAGCTCAGTGTCAGACAGCAATGCGCATGTGGGTTGTAGTAGAAGTATGGTCCCTAGAATGAGGCTTGTGATGGCTCCTTCCCACTCCTGCTCCACAAATTAGCCTTACGAACTTGAGGGAGTTACCTAATGTAGCTGTGCCTCAGCTTCCTCTACTATAACAATGATACTGTTGTTCTAAGAATTAAAAGAAACAATAAATGTAAAATTCCTAGGCTAGTGCAAGACCTGGAAAGTTCAATAAATGTTATTGTTGTCATCATCATCGCCATTGTTGTATTGTTATCATTTTCCTGGACGCCATGCCTCAAAGTCAGTCAATGACAAACTCGAGCATGTTTAGCAGACAGCAGGAAGGACAAGGAGAGGAATGGCTTTCAGATTACATATGAAAACACAGGAGGCTTTGGGAATGTTCAGCCTGGAGAAATCAGAACTGGCAGTGGTTTAGTAAGTGGGCGAGTGGGGAAGGGTGGGAACATACAACTTTCATCAGCTAAAGGACTACCTTGTGAAAGATGGGCTGGGCCTAAAAAATAATAAGGCAGAGGCAGAAGGTATAAGCTGGCAGCTTTAAAGGGAGGAACCACCATACCTAGAGATGGAAGAAAAGAGGCGGCATGGTTGTCTCTCACATATACTGCCCAGGGGATCCCCGTCCTGGTGGAGTGCAGGGCTAGCTGTCTCTTGGTGATGCTGTGACAGGGCACCCACCCAGGTGGGAAACAAGAACAGGGTGGAGAAGGAGGCAGGGGCCGGTATTTCTCTTGATGGGGTGAAACTTGCTGTGGATCTTTGTTTTCTGTTTCTAGCTTGATGAAGTGTGCAATTTTTTCGCTGTCATCACAGAGTAAATGGAACACTGACATGTATCTTACATAGCTGACTTTATGTCCTACCCTGCTATGGACAATTTAGATCGTTTCTTCCTTTGAATCTTGAGGTGAAAGAGGTAAGCCAGTTACTGTGTGTGTGTGTGTGTGTGTGTGTGTGTGTGTGTATTGGACATACTTTCTCTGTTTTTCACTCTCTGATATGCTTGAAGATGTTTTGCTGTGCAAATCCCTCTTCTTTTCTTTCTTTTTTCCCCCCCATTAGTTTGTTCTGGAGCATGTGTGTTTGCCAGAGAAAGACAGAGGAGGAGGAGGAGAAAGCATCCCTGATGGGATGTGATCATGCCACAATTCTTCCTCCTGCATCTCTCCATCATGTAGGGATTTCAGCAAGCATTTGGACCTGGCATGTTTCTCAAGCTGCTGGGGCTGGAACTTAAACCATTTGGTTGGCCATGTGGGATCTGATTCCCTTAATCACTAGGCCTCAGAGCCTGGCCACTTCTCCCTTTTATGTCTTGCATACCTCTACATATCCACCATCTGTCTTCCGACAATAGTGTGGCATGAGGTGAAAACTGTAGCAGGTTAGAATTGACCTCTGTGGGCTCACAAACCTGCTGTGACCCTTTGTGAAGAGGAACCTGGGGGAAGTTCTTTAGTACCCTGTGCCTGAATTCCTTCTCTACCTGACATGGAGCTGCTGTGCTATCTCTACCACAGGGCTGTTGTGAGGATTAAATGAGATGATACGTGTGATGTCCAGGGAGCAGGCTCTTGTTTTATCTCTAGGCCTCCATAAGCATAACACCCCTATGCCAAGTACAAACACAGGGCTTCTTATTGGCAAAGGGCTGCCTCTGATTTCTTTCAGCTTCTCCAAGGCCCTGCACAGGGCCTGACACCCAGCAGGCCCTCAGTGAAGCTTAGTTAAGTTGGATTTACTACACTGAAGCATCCTTTGCTACATAAGGATTGCCAGGGCTGAGAGACAAAAGGAAGGTGCATCTGCAGACTGTACAGCATCCGTTTCCAGCATGGGGTCTGCAGCATGGTGCTATAAAGCAGAATCATTTCTGCACCACCCATAGAGGTCTGTTCCTTGCCCCGCCTCCACACTCCCAAGAAGCACTGAGGTTTTCTGAAGATGAGAAATTTCACAGCATCTTGCTATCTTTTGGGTAACTGCGTATTTTATGATGACTAATAGGCAATTACTATGGTAATACTGCAATTCAGCATGTGTGAGGTTTGGGAAATGAGAAATTATGGGTAACTGCTTTGGACTCATTTCTATGGTAACAAAAAGTAATTGTCATTAAATACCAGTTATACTGAGGCTGTACCTGGTAATTATAGATTTTTATGCCCAGAAACATAAATAAAACCAATAAATTTATTCAAAGGTCTATGACTGTTTACTTATACGTGGCTCTATGGAATACACAATGACAAGCACCTAATTAAGAAATGCAAACCCAACACACAGTTTCATATTGTCATATGGAGATGGAAAGTCTGTTTTTCAAATGCAAGGTAAGTTGTACATTACATATGCTCAGAAGTGCAGTGGGTATGTGTGTGTGTTGGGGGGCTATCTTCTCTGCAAGGGAAGTGGTGAGAAGGAGGAAGCGACAGAGAGGGGGAGCAAATGCTGCATTTTGTGTGCAAATCCATGCCTTCAGCAGGATGCTGAGAATCGCCAACCCATTTTAAACTGATGAAGCCCTTCATCCCCTTATTTCTTCAATGGCCTTCCAACTACGAGTTGTCTTGCAACTTCTTGGTTGTGCAATACCTGAAGACCCCCGGGTCCCAGATCTCTCCAAAATGCTCTCAAAATGCTCACATTGCAAAGGCAGTAGGCATAACATCCTTTTTTTTTTTTTTTTTTTTTTTTGATTGTGCTAAAACACACATAATATAAAATTTACCATCTTTGCCATTTTTAAGCATATGGTTCAATGGTATTAAATGCATTCCTAACATTGTGCTACCATCACCACCTTCCATCTCCAAAACTCTTCTTTTTTGTAAAATCAAACCTCTATACCTATTAAACACTAACTCCCCATTCTTTCTGTCTCCCGGTCCCTGAGAACTACCATTCTGCTTTCCGTCTCGAAGAATTTCACCACTTCAATTCCCTCATGTAAGCGGAGTCATACACTGTCTTCCTGTGACTGGCTTATTTCACTTTGTATCGTGTCTTCAGGTTTATGCATGTTATGCCTTTCTTGACCGAGCCTCTCCCCAGTGCTGCTATTAAATGAAGGAAGTTGCCTTTTACCTCATTATCTCCTTTCAAGAGGGCAGGAAGGAGGATGAGGACAGAGAAAAAAACTATCTTGTCCAAGGGCAAGTAAGAAGGCTCAGGAAAGTGGGGAAAATTGGACCAACAGTTCTCTGCTTCTAGCCCAGCCAAGGCGATGTTTAGGAGTATAGAGAATCCCTGGATACACTCTGTGGTCTTGAACACAGCTCTTTGCCTTCTCAGCCTCAGTTTCCCTTTTCCTTAAGTGAATATAATAAAAATTGGCTTTCCTTCCTCAGGGTTCTTGTAATGATTAAATGTGATTTTAAAGTGCTCTTGTGTGCCTGACTAGGACCTGATGGGATGGAGAAATGGAGGCAAAAAAGATCACAGCATGACTATGTCCCACAAAGGGATTCTCTCTCTCTCTCTCTCTCTCTCTCTCTCTCTCTCTCTCTCTCATTGCACATGATCTTTGGCATTAAAACAAACAAACAAAAAAGCAGAATGCTTTGCCCAATTACAAAGTGTGGCTGAGAATTCAGTTTGTTAAATCATAAAAATGTTCATCATATTAAGTTGTAACAGTATTCATGTCAGCAGCCTACCATGAAAACCACTAGTGCAGAAAGCTGGTAGGTGAAAGTGATGGTAAAGGCTTGGGGGCTGACAGCATCTGGTGAAAGTTCTCTACACTGGGAATTGTAGCTTTGTGCCACAGCACAAGCATTAAACACTGATGTTCAGTTCATTTATTGACTCAGAAAATATATGCGAAGGGCCCATTCTGTACCAGGCATTGGAGAATACAGAGAGCATGGTAGACAGGACTTCATGGAGCTTATAGTCTAAAGGTGGAGACAATTATTAAACAAATAGTCACATATGATGGTACTTCAGAAAGCTCATGGAAAATGGAATTAAGATACGAGTTTATTCTGGTGCCAAGAAATTCAATGAAATCACATATAATTTTTTTATAACATACATTTTATTAAAAATAATTATTTAATTTTCTTTATTATTATTATTTTTAAAAATGTTGCTATAGGGCACATGTGCTCACCAGAGAGAGAGAGAGAGAGAGAGAGAGAGAGAGAGAGAGAAAGTAAAAAAGCAAGCTGCCAGGTCCAGCACTTGAACCATAGTCAGCCATGTGGGAGTCCAGTACTTCAACCACTATGCCATCTGCTGGTCCTCATAATATCCATTTTCTACAAACTTCTTTCCTTTTTTTATTTCTTTTACTGTAGGGTTTGTGCACTTACTGGAGAGAGACAGAGAAAGAGAGAGAGAGAGGGAAAGCAAAATATTGATTCCCTAGGGGGATGGTTATGTTACAACTCTTTCTCCCCCATTCTTCTCTCAGGATTTTGGACATGTAAACACATGCCCAGTGTGATTTTCAAACTGCTGGGTCTGTAACTTGAACCATGTAGTGAGATATACCCATGTGGGAATCTAGCCTCCTTAACCTCCATGCCACCTACTGGCCCTCTATAAATCTTTAAAGACCCCCTCATAAATTAAAATGACCCAGAATTAGGGTAAGGGGCATGAAAGGGCAGTATAAAAGGCTAGGAAAGAGTATAAGGGGAGACCTGCTATATATAGCAGGCACTAGAAGGCCTTTCTGTGCAGTTGCATTGAACCTGTGACCAGAACAGAAGAAAAGCCAAATGTAACTGGAGTGTAGTAAGCAAGACAGAGTGTACAGTTGCCCTGTGTCATTATTATGCACTGCAATATAATTGTTATCTATTGGTATGTCAACTAATATAACTGTTATAGATAGCTGCTGTAGAATATACTACAGTTACTATATATTTTTGCTGTAAACTCTGGTGTAGGCCCTATATACTCCTATCATAAGCCATAGTCTAGTGCCACATACATAGTCAGAAAATGGTGCTGCTACAAACAGAAAGAGCATAATCTGTCATGTATAGTGACCATCTGTTGCCATTAGATGTTAAAGTGAACCTTCTCTACTTTACTATAAATACCATAGTAGAGGTGCTTGTATTATTAAATATAAGCTTAGCTAATACAATCTGGGAAATCTCCCTGACTATTCTCTCTAGATTGGATTATATGCTTCTTTATGTGGAGGAAGGAGAAAGAGGAGGAATAAAATTTTATTTAGGATTTACAACCCACCTAGCACTGTGTTTAAATGCATTATCTCACAAAAGCCTCATAATTCTTTAATACCCCATTTATAGATGAGAAAAAGAAAGCTTAGTGAGGGCAGGTAATTTACCCAAGGTCATATGCATCAAGCAGATGGTAGAACAAAACTTGAAATCCCACTTGGCTGACCCCCCTTGTCTAAGTTCTCAAGCACTGACCTTTGATCTCTCCAACGCCTCAGCCTTCCCTTCTCACACTGCAGGGAACTGGCCAGTTGAGCTGTCTCGGAAGCAGAGCCAAAGTGCCTCAGAAAGACCTGACTTTCCTTCTGCTCACAGGGTCTGGCTAGTCTGGTGCTGGCTGTGGGAAAGTATGTGACCACAAGGAGGAGCACAGGTTCACTCAGACTGCACCCCTGCCCACTTCCCGAAGGCCCCAGATGAAAGGCAGATTCTCTACCTTACCAGAGATTTGCAAGACTGCATGTCCAGAGGGAGATGTTTAGAGAATAAAAAAGTCAGAGAATGTAAGACAGAGAAAGAGACATGGTTGCCTGCCTTCCGACTGTTTCCCGGTGATTTGATCAGTTCCTGTGATGTCTGGCTCTATTTATAGCTCTAGAATTTTGAGAAGTTTTCTTCTTCCTCCTTCCTCTTTTTGCTTATCTTCCTTTCTTTGCCCTGTTCACCCACAACAACCATTTCTCCTGTACTGAAGGTAGTTTGAGTAGATTTCTATTGCCTGTGTGCAGAGAAAGCTTCATTAAGACCCTACTTCACGTAATTGTTGTGAGGATTAAAGATGTGTGTGTTAGTGCTTGATAGGTCATTGGGTAGGAAGCAAAATTCTTGGAGTGATATTTCCCAAAATGTGTTTTATAAACCCTGCCACTGGTGGTAGGGGTGGGGACCATGGCACTGACCTTTGGGAATCACTATATTCCTCTCTTGAGATTTCCCATGTTTATTAGCATGTTAAAAATTGTGCTAAATCTTATTGTAAAAGGACGTGTTCATATTTGTTTATTTAACTCTGCACTTCCCAAACTTATTTTAACTCTGAATTTTTTTCTCTCATAATGCCTTGACCAAGTCCCACCAAATCATAGAAATAGTGCTGTGGAGAGCAGTGTGGATCTGGGAGAGGCTAGCCTCAGCAACCTTGAGGTATCTTCAAGCTCTCAGTTCTGTCTCTATTATTATTTTTCATATTCTCCAAAGCTTTAGTAGTGAATTCCCATGACTGATTGGCTCTTTGTTGCTATTCAGAGCTGTTTTAGCAACAGGATTAATGCCTGTGGTTAGAGATTTTTCTCCAGCTCTTATAATGAGAATCACATGTTCTTGCTAGGAGAATGTAGGGGGGGTTGAAACCATTTTTAAGGTTGGAACTCTTTTATCCCGAAGTCCCCAAACCATAGATTTGAAGCTTGACGACATGTAGAAAGCATTCAGTCCCTCATCACCACTTTACTCGCCATCTGAAGCCAAGAGGGGAGGCATTCTGGCCAAAGTCACAGACCTCTTTCCAGCTGGTCGTTCCCTGGACAGCAGATGATGACATAAATAAGCGTGTAGAGTGGCAGTATTGACTCCTCTCTCTGACCACGGCCACTTTCGTAATTAAAAAGAAATGTTAACATAAATCAGATGGTCTTTCCACTGCCTTTATCACTAACGGTGCATTCTGTCCAGGGAAGGTGAAGAGGCATTACTCTCAGGCTTACAACAAACCATAAAACCTGAAAATGCTAATGAACTTCAGCCAATTAAGAGAGGAAGCAAAACTGTCTTTAATGAAGGCTCCATGTATCCCATGGGCTCTCGCTAACTCATGCTCAGGGGTACCAGAAAGTCCCTTGGAACCCAATTGCTATGCTCTTGGAAAGCAGAGAACCAACTCTGTGTAAAACAGATCTAACTAGAAATCTGATTTGGTCTAAGCTTAGCTACTGACTTTGAGCAAGTCCCACCTTATCTCTGGGCCTTTTTCCTCAGTAAAGTCTTCCCTTGCATTCACTCTTATTCATGGCTACAGTTGGAATGTCTCCTCCAAAATTCATGTTGAACTTTAGTTGCCATTGTGATTTTAAAAGGTGAAGTCATGAGGGCTTTGCCCTCACAAATGGATTTCTGCCATTATCATGGGGCTAGTTTAGCTATCATGGGAGTGTACCCCTTACAGAAGGATGATGTTCTGTCCCTTTCTCTCTCTGTTTTGTTCAATAGCTTGCCCTTCTGCTTTCCACTATGGGGTGATGCAGTACAGAGATCTTTACCAGATGCTGGTACCATGTTCTCAAGACTTCCTAGACTTCAGAACTGTGAGTCAATAAATTTCTGTTCATTATAAATTACCTGGTCTCAGGAGACCAGCAGTTGGCATAATGGCTATGTCGCTGGACTCCATGTAGTTGACTGCAGTTTGAGTTCCAGATCCTGTGGCTTAAACTCATGCTGGGTGTGTGTGTGTATGTGCCCAAGATCCTGAGAGGAGAATGGAGGAGAAAGGATTGCGGTGTGGCCATCCCTCCTGGGGGGTGATTACTCACTTTTTGTCTCTCTGTCTCTCTCTGTCTTTCTGGTGAGTGCATGTGCCCAATAGCAAAAACCTCTCAAAAAAATATTACCTGGTCTCAGGTGTTCTGTTATAGCAGCATAATGATAACTAAGACATTCATCAATTTTTTTTTTTTTTGGAGAGGTTTTCGCTATAGGGCACGTGCACTCGCCAGACAGACTAAGAGAGACATAGAGACAGAAAGCAAGAAATCACACACCCCCCCCCCCCGGGGGGGATGGCCATGCCGCAATCCCTTCTCCTCCATTCTCCTCTTAGGATCCTGGGCACGCATGCACAAGCGCCCAGCAAGAGTTTTAAGCCACCGGGTCCAGGACGCGAATCGCAGTCGACCACGTGGGAGTCCAGTCACATAGCCATTACGCTAACTGCTGGTTCCCCACATTCATCAATTTTTGAGCATAAATTAGTGTTGATCCCTGCTGCTAGGAACCAAAGACATAAAGACCACTTGGATTCAGTCTCTTCCCTTTGGTGATTTGAAGTCCCATGCAGTGGGATAAGACTTGTTCAATAACCAGACCTTTGGGAGCTCGGAGAAGAAAGGGGCTAATTCTGTTTTGGGTTTGGAGGAATGGTTTCAGAAGAAAAGGCATGAGTTAAATTGCACAGAGGGTTAGTGAAATGAAGAGGGCATGAGGAGTTTTTTTTGGCTAGAGGGCAGACTGTGTGAAGATAAGGCAGCAGGAACTAAGACAACATGTCTGGGGAACTAGGCTTTGCTCAGAGAAGCTTGAACAATGGTTTTAGGAGGCAGAGTGCTGAACAGACAGGCTCTGGGTCATACAAAGCCCTGTATGGAAAGCTGGAAAGTTTGAATATTACCTTGAAAGTTGTCTAATCAGTTCTAAAGCTGTATAATTTGAGTAGTAAAGTCAGACCATCAATGATTTAAATCACCGTGACTTTGGGCAAGTCAGTTGCCTTAACTGTGAGACAAGAGTAATAACTCTATCTCAAAGGACTCATGTTCTTTTGGTAGATGATCCCCTGGGCAGTGGAATTTTAGGCTGTAAATTTTGGTGCTAAGCCAGAAGAAAGATATTTTACCACATAAAAGCGTGAGTGAGTGTGGAGCTAGCTGGTATGTTCACGCTAAAGATAACCACTATTCAGATGATTTGAGATAACACTTTCCTTCATTAATGACCTCTAAGATGAAGCACAGCAACAAAACAGTAATTATTATAACCACTGTATGATATTCTGCAAAGCATATTCCTCCCCACCTTTCTCTGATGCTCATAACTGACCTACCAGGTAAGTTAGTATTGTCTCCATTATGCAAGAGAAGCTGAGCATCAGAGAGGGAAAGTGAATTCTCGAAGGTTGCAGAAAGTAGGAGCTGACTGATAACTCTGCCTCCTGATTCCTGATCCAATGAGCTGTCTAGAAATTCCCTAGTGACCTCATGTGCCTGAGCATAAAACAGTCAAGTCTCACAAATCACATTCCAACAGCCAGGGTGATACTTCCTCTGCCTAACTTACTCGTAGTCTGAAAACTCTTCTTCAAATATATACTCCCTATTTCTTCCCTCTTCCATACCTCCATCCTGTAACTACCTTCTTCCAAGCAGCCTCCTGAGTTCCTCACCTGTAATTGCCCAGGTAGACTCCATCAGGATTGAGCATTGGTGCAATCTTGAAGACTAGGTGTTCTCTTAAGACACGAGCAATGGGGTGCTGGCTTACAAGGAAGTCAATGATTCCTAGGAAGAGAGAAGCATCTGAGTTAATCTCAAAGTATTTCAAGAAGGAAGGGATCACATTTTTTTTTTTCCAGGAGCTCATTAGGTGATTTTTGGCCTGTGCTTATTGACCACTGCAGTATGTGGCTGTAGATGAGGCGTTACAGTGACTTTACAAATACAACTCTGTTTCCAAGAGACAGGCAGTTTAATACACAATAGTGAGGCTCATGGGCAGGAGGGAGAGAGTACTTCCACTGTGGAGATTAGAGAAGTCTTTCAAGAAAAGATGGCATTTGAGTTGTGTCTTGGAGGACCCACCAGGTTTGATTTGTTTTGTTTTCCTTTCAACTTGCCAGAGGGCCTATGCACTTATGAGAGAGAGAGAGAGAGAGAGAGAGAGAGAGAGAGCATCCTCCATGGGGAATGGTAATGCTGCAATCCCTTCTCCCCCATATCTCGCCCCTTTCGGAATTTTGGGTACACACATGCACATAGTGTGTTTCTCAAGTTGCTGGGCCTGGGATTTGAACCACAAGGTCAGCCATGTAAGAGCCAGTCACCTTATCCACTGGGTCATAGGCTGAACATCAGACAGGTTTTGACATATAGAGATGGAGAAGAGGTGGGATAACTCTGGACAAGAAATCAAATGATGCTTTCTCCCAGACACACTCTTAGCTAAGTGTTGACATCAGATCTGATATCACAATGTCAGAGACTTTAGGGACCTAAATCCCTAAGTGTTGCTGACAGGCATCCCAAGAGAAGAGAAAGGATTTGGCCAAAGTTACATAGGAGAGAGTTACAAAGAGAGTTTTCTTCCATACTCTCCAACTCTGTTCCTTTCCCTGTTTTTGTTTGTTTGTTTGTTTGTTTGTTTTAGAGATTTTTGCTATAGCTACAGGTGCTTGCTGGAGGTAGAAAGCAAGAAATCACCCCCCCCCCCCCCCTGAGGGATGATTACACTGCAATCCATTTTCCTCTTGGGATTTTGGGCGCCCAGGGTGAGTTTAAGCCACTTGCCTGGGACTCAAACCATGGCTGATCATGTGAGAGTCCAGTGGCGTAATCATTACGCCATCTGCTGGTTCCCCCTTTTCCTGTTTTAATGGTCATCTGTACCCAGACTCCAGGGCTGACTGTCTTCCCTGCTTCTCCCTGGCACCAAACATTCCTACCTCAGTCATCAGTTTAGAGAAGCTGAATTCTCCATGACTTTCTTCCCATTGCCAGGCAGTCCCCATACCCCTTCTGAGAATCGAACAAGTCTGCCTCTCTGCATTCCTCTGCCTCTCTTCTGATCCAGATCACCACATCTGGTCTGGATGAGAGCCCTGACCCTTGGGATGTTCCCTCATCACTGTAGCCAGAGAGGTCTTCCTGAAGTGTGAACCTGACCCTGTTCCTTGCCTCCTTGATCTCCTTCTGGAGATGGTCCATATTGATCAATAGAAGAGATGAGAAAACAAATAACCCTAAGACCTAGCCCCACCTCCTCCCTCTCTATATTTCTACTTCACCAGAGACTTGAAAAAAATGGGCAAAATGGCACTCTGGTATTCCATAAAATTACTGTAATACCAGAAAGTGATAGAAAAATGCAAAACTCTCCCCAACTATAGAAGACAAACCTCTTTCCTACTGGAGAAAGCAAGAAACATGTTGAGGAGAAGAAAGCTTTTGAGCTGGGCCCTGATAGGTAAGTAGATTTTGACATTCAAGGAGGAGGAAGGCAGCAGGGTAATAGTCCATGTGCCCAGGCAGACATTTAGCTCTTGGAATGACAAATCACTCCAGAGCACATTCCAAAGCTGCTGTGACCAGTGAGGGACAACTCCAGTTTTTCATCATGCCAGGGCTGAGAATCCACTGGCGGCTGAAAGCCAGTTGGACATCATTTACTTCTCGGCTGAAGCGGCAGTAGACCAGATGCCCTAATTTATTTGTTGGTCCTCATATTAAAGCTGCGGTTTGCCAGTAAACAGGCAGGGTAATGATGCCAGGCGCCCTTGTTAGGGGCTAATAATTGCTTAATCTGTCCACTAATTGACCCCGGTTCCCGGGGCAGCCCTCTATCAAGGAGCCAGACTGTGCTCAGGGCCTGGCCATGCTGCCTCAGAGAATGGCTTCTGGAAATGGAGTAACTCATTGTGATCCATCCTCCTTCACAGATGAGCAGATTAATTGGGCTGCCAATTAGGCAGCTAATAAAAGAACGAGAGAAAACAAAGCCAGACTGGGGGCTACAGCTGCCCTAAGCTCCCTCTCCCAGGATGGGTGTGGGGCAAGGAGAGGGGGAGATTTCAGACGCATCTCCTGGCTTGAGGTCAGATACAACTCAACAGGAATTATTCACATTGATCAAGAATTTGGGAAGGAATTTCTCTTTTCCTTCCTCCTCTTTCTTCTCTTCCTCCCCTTTTTCTCCTCCTCTTCTTTTCCTCCTCCTCCTCCTCCTCCTCCTCCTCCTCCTCCTCTTCTTCTTCTCCTCCTCCTCCTCCTTCTTTTTGTTTTTGTGGGAGAGAGTGATTAAACAAAGAGGAGTGTAAGAAGTATGTTGGAGAAAGTGACAGTGGAGAAGAAAGGCCATTCTAAAGATTTGCATGGACCAAGAAAGCCCAAGTTCCAAGAATGAGGACCTACATTCAAATCTTAACTATTAGCTAGAAAAGTTATAACAGCTTTCTCTGACCACTTTTTCCATCTTGCAATAGATGAAAATAATAACAATAATATTACTAATAGTAATAATAATATTATTAATAATAATAATTCCTATTCTGGATGATGGCTGTGTGACTGTATTAGAGCTTCTATATTTTGCCTGCTAGACAAAGTTACTGAAAATTGTGATATACTTTTATAATAAACTCATTTAGATCAGATGTTGAAAGGTAATGAGATAGTGAAAAATAGGATTAATTCTGGAAATAGGAATCCTGATTTGTGAAATTTACTGACAATGGAATTGAGGGATAAGGATATCGAATTAGCGAAACCAACACACCAAATGAGAACCTGGGTTCTAGCTTTGATTCAGTTTTGGGGTGGTCTCTGGAAGGCCTCTGGGCCCACTCATGTTTAAAATTAGAAGAAAGAACTAAATAATTTCCAAGGACACATCCCACACTGACAATCTATGATTCAATCTATTTCATTTCTCTCCCCCAAAGTAGAAGAATCCTCATCTGTCAAGTGAGGAGAATCATCTCCCCGCTTCTGGGAGATACCAGCAACCCCTTGAAATGAGTTTTTGTCCCTTCCATAAACAGCATTTTAAAGCAACAATAACAACAACATACACACACACACACACACACACACACACACACAAGGCCAGCATTTGGCATGTCAATGAATGTTTGTAGAATGAGAGATTATCAGTTCAACTTTCCTCACATTCTGACAAAGCTGAATGCACTTCTGGAACCAGTCCTTCAATAAGCATTTAGTAAGCACCCGCTGTATGTATTGCTGGGTCCTTTCCTTTGAGCTAATTTCATCAGGAAGGTGGAAGAAAACAGATGACAGGAAAGCTAAAGAGGCTGGAAGAAAAGAAGGAAAAGTGGTGAGGATTTGAAACTAGAGCTGGGTAGCAGAAATCACTGGCCTTTGCTGAGCTCTGGCTGGCTAGGTTGAACTTCACCAAGCCAACCACAACTGAACTGGGATTCATTTTTTTTTCTCTCAGACTGGTTCAGTGCTATACATACAGCGGGTGCTTACTAAATGCCTATTGAAGGACTGGTTCCAGAAGTGCATTCAGCTTTGTCAGAATGTGAGGAGAGTTGAACTGATAATCTCTCATTCTACAAACATTCATTGACATGCCAAATACTGGCCTTTTGTGTGTGTGTGTGTGTGTGTGTGTGTTGTTGTTATTGTTGCTTTTTTTTTTTTTTGGAAATGCTGGCCACTTTAAAATGAGTAAGACATTTCTGCCTCAGAGGAGTACATGTTAAGAAAATAACTCCTCACTGGCTGCCAAAACTTGATGGGAACAGAACAGAGCTGTGAAAGTCTAGAGGGTTTCCAAACAGCCTGGAGTAGGAAAGGGGTCCTGGGGAGCTGACTGAAAGGATGAGTACGGCAAGTCAGATGAAAAAGGAGTGAGGAGGAAAGAATTCCAGGCAGAGGAATTCTGATGTCAAGGATTGGAGGCAAGAAAGATAATGAACTATTGTGTAACAATCGCATTTCACTTCCAGGGGTTAGACGCATAGACCCTGAAACTGGACCGTGGAATTGACTGTTCTTTCTGCCTTTCATTTGGTCTTGGGCCTTAATCTCCAGTTCCTCAGCTTTTTCATCAGTTAAAAAAAAAGGACAATGTTAACTAGTTGTGGGTTCTTATGAAAGTTTTAAGTGAGGTGTCTGGTACATAGGAAGTGCATATGTGCATTGTTAATCATTGCTCTTGGTTTGCTTATAGGTGTGGGGAAGAAAGGAATCTTGAGAAATGAGGGCAAGAGGTAAAAATGGACTTGCTGGTGCAGCTAAGAAAACAAGAAAGGGATTGGAAAGCCATTGCCAGGTTTTTAAGCCAGGAAGGTACAGGGTTAGATCTGGGCATAGAGAGTTCCCCCTAGCTGTAGTGTGGAATGCAGCTTAGAGGGGGGTGTAATGGAGGGTGGGCATCTTACAGGCAGGACAGAGGTGGAGGTAGGGGGCTGGCAGTCAGGAACCAGCGTCCAACATGGTAGTGACATGGTGGTGACCTGCATGGCCTCTGCAATGACCAAGATCAGTGAGTGGCAAGAGTGTAATGGGTGGAGGGGAAACGGTGTGGATAGGTGGAGACAACGATGATGAGATTATGTGTCTACTACCCCTAAGACCATCAGAACTCTTTGCTGAAATCACATACCACAGGGTTAGTATCAGCTAAGTTTCTAGCCCCTGGCATTAGAACCTCAAGGCAGGAACTAAGCTCAGTTATAGAAAAATAAGGAAAGGTCCGCTTCCTGTATCTTTGTTTGGGGGATTGAGGCTTGCATCTGCTGTGCAAGTTATGTCTTCCTTTTAGGCAATGAGCTCTGGATGGCAGGGACAGGTCTACTTAATTCTCAGTGCACAGTTCAGTGGCTGGCATGGGAAGTGCTCAGTAGATGCGTGTGAAACAAAGGGATGAAGAGAGTCTATGACTAGTATGTGCGTTCATTAGTTGGGATGATTTGCAATCTACTGGTTCCATTTTTCAGACAAAGGAACAAAGTCAGGGTGTGACATCACTTGCTGAGTGTCTCACATGGGCCTAGATGAAATCCAGACCCTGTTCTGCTGGCTTCAAACAGTGCTCTTTCCATCAGGGCAAGATGCGGAGAGCCAGGAGTCTATCTGCAGGTGACTGGCAGAATGATTTGCATGTTTTTCTCTCTCGAGAGTTCTATGTAAAGTTTGTTGTTTCTGTTCACTGCTGATAGGCAGCATATTGTAGTGAGGAAAGCACAGGCTTTAGCAAGACATTCTAAAGTCACTGCTGGGCCCAGGATGTAGTTTTCAAGACTGAAGCCACTTTAGGCCATCCCCTGACCTGGGACCAGACACCTGTCTTCCCTTAGCCAAAACAAGGGCCTCAACATATGGAATCACACAGTGTCTTGCCCTGCACAGCCTGAAGTTCACAGAGTATATAATTCCTCATCCTCCTACCCCAACAGATGAAAAGACAGAAGCATGGGGAAGGGACAGCACCATCACGATGCCTTAGTGGATCTAGCATTGCACTGGGAGAGAACAGGAAGAGTAGGTGAGGGACAGAAGTGAGAGGAAAGCAGGGGTTAGGGAGGGGCAGGGGTACCACTTCACTGATGATAAATTCTAGGCTCTGTTTGGTGCTTATGGCTGGTGACAACGGTAGTTGTGGGAGCATGGTGTGTGCCTGTGTGTGTTTGTGTGTGTGTGTTCATACTCACATTATCCTCTTTCCTCCTCTTACTCCCACAAAATAACCCTGAGGCGTGAACTCCACAAGAGAGGGCCAATTCTTTGTCTCTAGTCCTGGCCCTGGAGAGCACCTTAGCATATAGCAAGAGCTTGGGCTGAGACTCTGGGAAGAGACCTAGATCTAGTCCACTCTCTACCATCGGCTTGCCAGGTGACATTCAGTGGGGCCTTTGACTTTCCTGAGAAGTGGGGCTAGGAGCTGTTGATGTCTGGGTTGGAGTTTTGCCGACGAGCAACTGGAAGAGGGAAGGATGAGCACTGATGGGCACCACGTGGGTCAGCGCTCCAGGAAGCATAGACACACGCCATCTTCCAGTCCTCACAGTGGCTTCTTGAGGAATACTTCGCTGCCCATTTTGCAGGTGAGGAAACAGAGGCTCTAAAAGCAAGGATTTGCCAAAGGTGACCCAGCTAGGGAGACATGGTAGGACTAAACTTGGATTTGTTCAGCTCTAAAGCCTCAGTTGTGTCCACTGAGCCTCTGCTGACCTCCAGTGTCCAGCAGGCACTGCCCACAATGGCATTCCACAGTGTGAGTTTAATTAGCTCAGTGATGAAGGAGCTGGGAGCATACAGAGTGCTGCAGAGGCAACGCTTCAATGAGAGTTATCCAGTAACTCCAGGTTGGAGTCTGGGGTCTTAGTCTGGCTCTGGCTAAACTTCTAACTGTAATTTCATCCAGGACAGCAGCAAAGAAGAGTAGGGTATGCAATACAGGAATCACCCACCAGGGTTTGGGTTCACAGTCATAGCCAGGATTCAAGGAGCCATGTATAAAGTGCCCTGCAGAGGACCTGGCACCTGCAGCTCCACTAGTGTTAACTCCCCCCTTACACCAACACTTACTCAGAGGCCTTTCGAGATAAAGGAACTGTGGTGTGGAGGTTAGGTGACATGTCCATGAACTCACTGTAATAAGCAGAAAGCTGGGATTCAATGCCAGGCAGTTAAGCTCCAGAGATTTGCAAGGGACAACATCATTGCAGCTGAACAACAAGGATAGTTTGGCCTCACTGAGGCTATGAGTGAGGTTTAGGGCAGCAAAGGAGGGACTTCGAGTCAGCCGTCCTCCCACCAAGCAGAGTCCTGAGGAAATCAGAGTCCTGCTGCTCTTAATGCCACTCCTTCCAGAGCTCAGTGATGATGTGACTTCATTTTACTCCCAGCAGCAGGTGCATCGGCAGCTCGGTGGTGAGAACTGAGGTCCCAGCCAGATGGGGACAGCCAGGCTGCACATGCCTGTTCCTTGCTCAAGGTCACTGAGCCAGTTAATAGGGAGGAGTTAACAGAACCCAAGATATCTCAGCCATCATCCTCCCAGGCTTTAGACCTGACTGCTGTCCCCAGAACAAGATGGACTGGGGTAGGGGACCAAGCTGATGGCTATGAGTAGGGAAGAACCCCCAGGTGTACTCTGTGGAGCAGTGATCTGGGCTGTCTCCATGTGACTGAAAGCCCCTCAATTGAGACTGCACGTCACTCCCTTATTGATTAAATGGGGTAATGATGCCTGCCTTATGCTGCCCCAAAGAAGGGTAAATTGTGTCTCAAGAGGCAGAAAAAGAAGAGGCAGGGAAAGAAGAGGTACAAGATTAGGGAGCTAGGTTTCAGGTCTATCCACATCTGTAGGAGACCAGCCATGTGACTGTAGGTAAGTCATTTAACTTCCATAAGTCTCCACAACTATGTCTCTAACATGCACATCAATTGTTGTAGAGTGGTTGGAACTCTACATTCTTCCAGTTACAAAGCTTGGCCTTCTAACATTCCCATCCCTGAGTGGAATAATGTGTATGTGCTTTGGAGTTGGCCAAGCCCAGGTCCAAAGGCTCTCTCTTCTATTTACTAGCTGTTTGACATTGAGGTTCTTCTTTTTGACTCAGTTTTAGCATCCCAGAACCAATTCAGCATTTGTTCTGCACAATGGCCCCTTAAAATGAGCAACTTAATCCCATTTTACAGATGTGGAAAATGACAATGGCAAACCCAGCCCTAGACATTAAATCGCTTACGGTTGAAAGGGGGGAAGACGAGTATAAATCAAATATATAAAGAGTCAGCATTTCCTTCCTTCCTTCCTTCCTTCCTTCCTTCCTTCCTTCCTTCCTTCCTTCCTTTTTCTCTCTCTCTCTCTCTTTTTTCTTTTTTCTACTTACCCCTTCCTTCCTTCCTTCCTTCCTTCCTTCTTCCTTCCTTCCTTCCTTTTTCTTTTTTTCTTTCTTTCTTTCTTTCATTTTTTTTCATGATGGTCCCACGATGTAGGCACAAAAGCAAGGGGCTGGAGGGATTGGGCCAAGGAGGCCCACAGTGGGAGTACCTGAAATGAGCCTTGGGAGACAAGGGGTGCATGCCAGGTGGCAAAGAGAGGGTGCAGCACCTCCGAGGCAGAGGAAACAGCAGGTACAAAGACCCAATGGTGGGGAGAAGACTGCCCCTTCAGGGATTAAGCTGTGTGGGGCTGAGGTGTAATGAGGCTGAGGCCAGGGAATCTGGAAAGAACCCAGTTATGGAGGGCTGTGACTGTCACACCAAGGAGTTCAGAGAAGGTTGTGGGAAGGCACTAAAAGGCTCTTCCAAGGAAAATCTACAGGACAACATTGAGAATTATCAACACCACCCAGATTCCTATGTAGGAATGGGGTCTTCAGAGAGAGCATCTGAGACCCACCTCCTTCCCCTCACTCCTGGTCTGTAAAATGGGATGGCTGTCCTGCTCTCTAGTCCCTGCCCACAGAGGTGTGCATGGGGCTTTCATCTCCTGGAGATGAAGGTATTGATGTCAAGGCTACTGTCCTTCCACAAATAAGGACAAAACAGTTACATCCAATCAGCTGGAGGAACAGCTCTGCTGCCAAGATTAGTAACTGACAGATGGCTGCAAGTAAAGGGATTGGGAAACTCAGGAGGGACCTGGGAGAGGTTATTGCAAGGATAATTCTGGGGAAGGAAAGGCCAGAAGTGAGCATGCTAAGGAATCAGCGACAGTGACTGGAATCTCAGCCATGCCCCTAACTAGCTGCTCTGGGCAAGTCGCTTCTCACTCTCAAACTCAGCAGTTTCTTCAACTGATAAAAAGGGAGCTGATCGTACCTAATCACGACATTGTGAGGATATGAAGTGGGGTAATGAAGCCCATAGTGAAATGTACAGTGATTGATAGTTTACAAAGCACATTCCTGCTTCACCTTCTCAGATCCCCATGGGGAGGGATGTGACATCTGTTGAAGGCCTCCTGGGTCAGGCACGGGACTGGATGTTCTGTTTACACAGCAGCCCTCCTAGATAGCATTGTTATCCCAATTTTACACTTGAGGAAATCAAAGTTACTCTGCTAGGAAGTGGCAAAGCCAGTATTTGACCTCAGGATTGTCTGATTCCCAAACCTGGATACTTGGACTGTGGCATGATGCCTGCCTCAAGTCTCAGCTTCCTCAGGCTTTTCACAGCCTCTTGACTTCAAAGTCATCTTGAGGTTAAATACATTACTTAGCTTTCTCCAAGCTCCAGTTTTCTCATATGTAAAAATTCCGTTAATATTAGTTTCTGTGACATAGAAAATCAGGATAATTAAAATAATAATAAATTGATTGATTGATTAAAATGGAGTAAAATGCTTAAAACTGTGCATAGTGTGTGTGTATTGGATCATTGGAAAAGTTATGACATATTTTTTCTATGCAAAAATGTGTCACGACTTTTCTGATGACTATATATATATATATATATATAATTTTTTTACATCTAATATACGTACTATATAGGTAAAAAATGAAAAACTATTGGTAAGCATGTGGTAGAATAGGAACTCATATATCACTGATAGCAGTGTAAAGATTGTTTTAGAGAGAAACTTAGAAATATCTAATAAAGTTGAATTTGACTTTAATATGACCTAGCAATTTAATTCCTAAGTTTTATGTCCTAGAAAAATATTTATACATGTAGAATAGATAATATGTATACAAATGTCTTTAGCAGCATTGTTTGTAAGAAAAAAATACTATAAACAACTTAATTACCCAACATCAGGAGAATAGATAAATAAGTATACTGAGCTATGGACAGATATGGATACAATGCAGAAGTAAAAACAAGCGAACAGCATCTATATTCACCAACATGGGCACTGGACATAAGGCTCTATGCATATAGAATTAAATAATTTTTATAAAGTTCAAAACCATGTAAAACTAAAAATATATTGTTATTAAACTGTAACGTTTAAAAGCTAGAGAATGACAAACAAATTCAGGCTGATAATTGTCTGTGGGAAGAGGAAGGTAGAAAGGAGAACATCGAAGACCTTAAAAGGAATGGATAATATTCTTTCTTGAAATGGTGAGTACCTAGGTATTCTCTGTATCGTTATTTATATTCTACTTATTAGATATATTTACATTGCTGACTATAGCTAATTAAACATATATTTGCAAAAGTTAATTACTTAATAAATAAATAGTTAATAATTCAGTTATAAGAAGAAATGATGTCTTGTCTGATGCCAAGCATACTTCTTTGGTCTTAGTAGGTATTTCAAGTTATTTGTTGATTGAATGTTTTAATGAATAAATGAATGAATAGAACATTTTAAGTCCTTATTTTCCATTTAACAGACCCATCAATATACCAATATCTGACTTGGGGCTAGATATCTTGTGATTGTAAACCACTGGAGACAAGTAATCCTGGGGAGGGTAGATTACTCTATAACTCCCTCTCCCCCTCAATATGGCACACTTGAGAGAATTTCATTCAGCCTTACCTATTTGTTTATTCATCCATCAATTCATCCATCCACTCACCTAATTCATCCATCCAATTCACCATCCATATACCTAGTCAATAAACATTTATTGAAATAAAACCAAATAGGTATCAGGTGCATCCTCTTTAAATAAGTAAATTTCCATTCAAGATAATGTCTTCGTGTGATCACACAGAGATTATCATAGTGTTGCAGTTTAATGTGCGGATAGGGGCTAAGCACAGGACACCTATGCAACTCACCTTGGCATACAAATGAAGAAGGTGTTTCCCCTGGGTGGACTCGTCCAGTGATGAATATCACCTTCTGCTCTGCCCCTTCCCGCAGATTGTCTGTAAGACAAAATAGAAGAAGGTTTCTAAGGAGGGCAAAGAAAGCTGAGATGAGGGGTTGGTGGTATAATGGGGACAGGGAATGAGCTGGATACTTTACCCCTTGTCTCTTAAATCATTGGGTTTCAGCCATGAAGGTCCAGCCATTGCTTACTAACTAAATTATGACCCTAACTATTGAGTATTAAAAGACTACATTCCCTTTCCTTGGTGCAACTGATATTATGTTAATGTGTAATATTTATAATTATATGAAGAATTTATATGAGTGAAGGTGAATCCCAGATTTACTGACTGTGATCCTAAGCAAGTTGAGTATCCTTTCTGCATTTCAATTTCCTAACCTATAAATGAAGATAATAATATCTATTTCATAGTGTTGTTGTGATGATTAAACATGCTTGCACATTGCCTAGGACATAGTAATCATTCAGTAAAAGATGGAATAAAGAAATTAGGTATTTATATTAGCAATAGTAGCAGCTGGCACTTAACTAACTCCTTTTGTGTCAGGCATATTATACACATATTTATAGTCCTTCTAGTTAAGGCTCTTTTTATAGAGGCAGACACCAAGGCTCACAGAAGTTATATAACTTGTTCAGGGCCACACAGCTAATACATAGGGATAGGAACTGAAATTACAACCCACAACTTTGTCTGACCTTAATGAAGGAGCACACACTATACTTCCCTTTCACCCTAAAAACCTAGAAAATCAGAAAAAATATACAAAACAACAGACATTGGACAACAGGCAGCACAAGATAAACCCGTGAGAGGAAAAACACAAATGAGGTATGCCTTATGATTACCCTGGCTTTTTGTCTGACAGGTCCATTTCCAGTCAAAGAACAGGGAGGGGTATCCCACTGAGATTCACGTTTACCAGGGGGTAGTTGGGGGAAAACTGAATTCCAGAGAGGAGGAAGCGTCGTCAAAAAGAGTTTCTGAAATCTGTAAGGGAGTCTTCTTGAGATTTTATTAGATCCTACGATGTGCATACATAGAGTGACTCTCCAAGATGTGAGAAAAAAATGGACCAGGGAGTTGTGAGCCACACAGTTCTCAGGGTTACACAGAGATAGGAATCATTTGATTCCCACCATCACAGTGGAAGTCTTCACTGATCATCCAGGGAAATGAGAAATCTGAAGGACAATGTTGTAGTGGTGGGTTAAACTATTCTAGACTCCCTAACTCTCTAACAAAGCTTTAAAATAAGTCTCAAAAGGATCAGACTGAACTAAAAAACAAACAAAACTGCTTGCTTTACAAAACCTAACCCTCTTTAAAGACAAAAAAGTCCAAATATTCAACAATGTATAATTTTCAATATCCAGCACACAGACAAGTAGAAAACTATGGACCCCAAATCAGAACCCAAACTCTTATATAAGAAATCTACCTTGCTTAATATGTTTAGCTGTTTTGCAAATATATTATTAGACAAAAACAGTCATCAAGAATGGTGGAGAAAAGGATCAGGGAGAGGATATTCTGCACAGGCAGAGGAAGGGCTGACTGACACAGAACACAATGAGTTTTTTCAACAATGAGTTGAAAAAAATTTAGGGGGACCAGCAGTAAGCATAATGGCTATGTCGCTGGACTCCCATGTAGTCAACTGCGGTTCAATTCCCGGACTCAGCAGCTTAAAGTCAAGCCGGGTGCGTGTACATACATGCCCAAGATCCCGAGAGGAGACTGGAGAAGAAGGGATTGCAGCGTGGCCATTTTCCTTAGGGGGTGATTTCTCATTTTCCATCTCTCTGTCTCTCTCTGTCTTTCTGGTGAGCGCACGTGCCCTATAGCAAAAACTCTCCAAAAACAGAAAAAAAAAAAAAAAAAAAAAAAGCATTTAGGGAGGAACATTGACAGGAGTTGGATTAAGGGCTTCTACCTGTGTTAGAGGAACACCTGAGGAAGGGGGTTCATAAATAATTCTCAGACTATGTGGTTCATCATCACAGCAATGAATGCACCAATGTCAGAGACTAAGGCAAAAAAAAGATGAACTCTGCTGAACAGGTTTTAAAGGCTTGGGACTTGCTTGATCCACTAGGGTGACCAGTAGGGACTGGAATCACTATTTCTCCTGAAAGGCAGCAAGATATATAAAGGGAGCTATCCCCAAAGCACAGTGGTTAGGCACTTTGCAGAGGAAACTGGATCCCACATGGCCCACCAGGGTTCGAGTTCCAGCTCTGTTGGCTTTATGCCATGTGCACATAAGCAGGATCCTGACAAGATTGATAATTTGAGGAAACTTTGCAGAGGAAGCTGGATCCCACATGGCCCACCAGGGTTCAAGTTCCAGCTCTGTTGGCTTTATGCCATGTGCACATGTGCAGGATCCTGACAAGATGGATAATTTGAGGAAAAAGGATTGTGGCATGATTGGGCCCCATTGTGGGTGCTCACTCTTTTTTCCATCCACACATGTACTTTACCACATTACAAAAGGGAAATATGATGGATCCAAAATACATTCTCTCTTTTTTTTTTCAGTTACTAGAGGGAATGTGCACTAGCCAGAGAGACAGAGATATAAAAATGGGGGAGAAAACACCCTTCAGTGGGGCATGGTCATGCTGCAATCCCTTCTCTTCCAGTTTTCTATCCTATATTTTGAGTGCCCACACATATAGGCTTGGCTTCTTTTTCCAGCTGTTGGGGTTGGGATTCTGAACTATAGTCAGTAACATGGGATCCAGCTCCCTTAACCATTTCGCTATGTGGCGGGCCTCAAAATACATTCTTGAGAATTCATCCTATTCTCAGCTCTATGTTAGACACCTTTAGGAACAAAGGAAAAGAAAGAAGTCACACCCATCCTGAAGAAGCTTATGGTTTAAAACAGGAGCCAGACAACTGAGTATTTCCTGGTCTGAATTTAAGCTCCTCAAGGTAGAAACTGTGACTTTGCAAGTATATCTCTAATGTCTTTCCTAGGACTCGGTGTGGAGTAGGTGCTTGGGAATTGACTGTTGTATTAACAGGTAGAAAAACTTGGGGGAACCAGCAGTTAGCGTAATGGCTATGTCGCTGGACTCCCACGTAGTCGACCGCGGTTCGCGTCTCGGACCCGGTGGCTTACAACTCACGCCAGGCGCGTGTGCGTGCGTGCCCAAGATCCCGAGAGGAGAATGGAGGAGAAGGGATTGCGGCGTGACCATCCCCCCTGGGGGGTGATTTCTCGCTTTCTATCTCTCTGTCTCTCTCTGTCTGTCTGGCGAGCGCACGCGCCCTATAGCGAAAACCTCTCAAAAAAAAAAAAAAAAAAAAAAAAAAAAAACTTGTATAGATTGTGGTTTATCAAGAAATTTAGACATGTATTATCTCATTTAATTTTCATCATGCCTCTTTGAGGTAGATAATATTAACCCCATTTTACAAGTGAGGGGCACTGAGGAAGGGGCAGGTCCAAGATTATACAGCTAGTAGTGGTAGAGTCAAGCCCTGGCTTCCAAACAGTGCCCTTTCCCTACCCCATATACCTCCTTCTGGATCCACTAAGAACAATAGAGGAGCCCAGATGGACTGTACTTTTATGTACTGGGTCATCAGAAAAGTCATGACACATTTTTGCATAGAAAAATAAGTCACGACTTTTCCAATGACCCAGTACAATGTACACACGAGAGTTTGTTTCCATTATTATTGCTGATGGAAATGGAGCTGTCTTAGTATTTATAGTGCTTTTTCACTTAAAAAAAAAATACCACCCAGCCCTTCAAAAAAAAAAAAAATACTAACACTGGCCCTATCTATCCTAGCAGTCCAGAAATGATAAATGATATAACTGAGGCCCTCAGTGAAGGCTAACTTTATGGATGTCTCCCCTGACCCAGTATCAACTCAATTGCATTCAGCATTTCTGCTGACCACAGAGAAATGCAAAATGGGCATTCTATTTGCACACTAATTTTACTGAGCCCCTGCGTCTTAATAAAATGATAACGCGGGGCTAATAAAAATCAAGCATCTCGGGTGCTAATATAAGCAAATGTTGATGCAGGCAGGTAACAAATTGCTTTGTCATTTAGGAGGCTGTAAAAGAGCATTATAATCATCTTTAGGCAAAATGGATGGGTCGCCTTTGCTTAGCTTTTAGCTTTCATTTGCAAAATCAATTTAAGGTAATGTAGCAGCTCTGAGGTGGTGTGACATGGGACCACCCCCACCCCTCCTGTCACCAAATCCCCAGACTCTGTGCAAAGCCAATTAAACATATTTTTGGTTGAGGCGGCAGGGATGAAGATGGAAGTATGCTTGAACAAAGCCAGGGTAGAACAGAATGCAAACAATGAGACCGGTAAAAATCCATAAGAAGTAGTAAAACTGGAGAGCTGATGGAGATGGACTCAAAGGTACAAGGACATGCTCACATGCAATGGAGGCAGCCACACCAAGACCCCAGCTAAGTAGAAAGTGTCTGAAGTCAAATGTGCTTTATGTAGCACCCTAACACATGTGTGTGTGCGTGCACACGTGCACACACACACACACACACGCAGGTACCCCTTTGTCATCATATCCCTTTATCAGCCACTATTTTCTAATTTATAAAATGTTTATTGAAAATCTATTAGATAGCCAGGTACTAGATGTTATTATCTTCATTTAATAGAAAACCTAGGCCAAGAGAGATTAAGTGACTTACCCTAGTTCTCACAGGTAATGAATAGCAGTGTCGAAATTCCAACCCAGGCAGTCTGACTTCAGAAACTGCATCTTTAACCTCTACACTACACTGTCATTTTTGAGGGAGGACAATAATTTTATCCCATTATAACTGCAATTAGGTAATTTTTTACTGAGTATTTATTCTATGTCAGGTACTTTACATGCATGATTGTATTTAATTCTCTCAGAAACCTAGTGAAACTTCTACTATTCTTAGCCCTCTTTTAAAGATTATTAAGCTTCAGGAAGGTTAAGTAACTTGCCTAAACTTACATAAGGAGCAAATGTAGGAGCCAGGATTAAACCTAGGTCTTTCCAGGTCTCAAATTTACACTCTTAATCACTATGTCATATCACCTCTCAGAAATTTCTGTGGTGGTTTAAAAAATATATCCACAAATGCAATGTTAATCTCCTCCCTTCGAGAGGTGGAGATTAATTCCTCTCTCCTTCAGTGTGGGCTGGACTTAGAGACGTGCTTCTAACAAATGGAATACCGCTGGAGTGATGGTACACTGCTTCTGAGATCAGCCTATAAAAGACGTGGCTTGGAGATCAGCAGATGGCATAATGGTTACATTACTGGACTCCCACATAGTCAACGGCAGTTCGAGTCCCTGACCTGGTGGCTTAAAACTAACACTGGGTGCATGTGCATGTGTTCCCAAGATCCTGAAAAGAGAATGGTGGAGAAGGATTGTGGTATGGTTATCCCTCACAGGGGAAGGGGGGTGATTTCTCACTTTCTGTCTCTCTGTCTCTCTGGCTGTGATCATACATGCCCTATAGCCAAAATCTCTCAAAATGAAAAAAAAAAAAAAAAAAGATGCAGCTATTGTTTTGGGTGTGTTCTTTCTCTTTCTTGAATGACTCACTCTTGACAAAGCCAACTGCGATGTCATGAGGACATTTAAGAGACCTACAGAAAGGTGCACATGGTGAGGTACTAAGGTATTCAAACAACAACCAGGAGGAACTGAGGTCTTCTAAGGCCACCTGAGCAAGCTTGGACGGGGATCACCAGTTCCAGGGGACTGCAGCCTCGGCTGGCAGCTTACTGTAACTGCATGAGAAACCCTAAGTCAGCACCAGCCAGCTAAGTTGCTTCCACCTTCCTGACCCACAGAAACTGAGAGAGAGTAAATGTTAGTTGTTACAAGATGCTAAATTCCAGAATACAGATGTTTCTTTATTTACTAGGCTATACCTAGATAAAACCAACATACGTAAAAAATATTGTAAGTCAAACATGCGTTTAATACTCTGATAAGCCCATTGTAAAATTGAAAGATCATAAGCCAAATAATTTTAAGTTGGAGACAATCTGTAATTTGTTGTTGGAAAAGTTATGATGTATTTTTTTCTATGCAAAAATGCATCATGACTTCCCTGACAACCCAATGATAAGTATTTCCCTGGTGATAACCTAGTTGATTTGTAGGACTTCAGTAACTTTGCATCTTATCCATTAATGTTGGCCTTGAATGAGAAAGTCATAATCTTGGTGCCAAGATAGAGAGAAAGTTTTAAGCCATATGATCAATATCAGTAGATCTATGGCCGGTAGAGTTACTAGAAGATGCCAAGATGCCACAGAGAGCATCAGTTGGGCCCTCTGAGGACAAATATCTCCCAAAAGTTGACCTTGTCAGTTTTTTTTAGGAAAGGAATATAGAATGTTCTAAGGGAAGAAGAACGTTTTATTGACATCTAAGCCTTTTTCATTTTCTTGACTTCATGATCCTTGAAGATATCATAAAATCAAGAAAATATTCTCCTATTGGTTTCTAAACCAGACCAGTTGCAGTATTTTCCCTAATACTCCAGGGCCCAAACTGGCCCATACTACTACTACTAAGCTGGAAAAATGAGAAATCCTGGTAACAATAACAGCACAGTCAGGTGGTACCTCTCCAAGGGCCTGCTCGGGACCAGAACTGCCTCATCACTAGTCTCCCTGTGCCAACACCACCCTTGCCAGTTCATCTTCCACACAGATACTGAAGAGGTCTCTCTGAAATGCACATAAGGGCTCGCTCTGTGGCCTGGTGGATAAGGCAACTGGATCTTTAATAGCTAACTGCATGGTTCAGGTCCCAGACCCAACAGCTTGAGTATGTGCATGCCCATAACTTGAAAGGAAGGAGAGATGAAGGAGAAAGGATTGTAGAGGGACTACTCCTTTTGGGGTGTTTTCTGTTCTCCCTATCTCTCACTGGTGAGTGCATATGCCCTTTGACATAAAACAATAACTACACATTAAAGTGTACTTCTTCCTTTGCCTGGAAGTCCTCAGCAGCTCTCTATTGTCCTCAGGGCCTAGATCCTCAGTCTCTGGTGGCTCTCATCTCTCCAGCCCCTTCCACGGGCCCTGGCCTCAGCTAACTCTCGCAGTTCCCCAAACATGACATGTTCTCCCATGCCTTCACACTGGGCACAAGTTTTCCTGTCTGTCTAGAATGCCAGCCCCCATCTCGTTTGTCTGGCTTACACCTACTCGGCCTCCAAGACTTGTTTTAGATATACTTCCTTTGAGAGGGAAAGGATCCAGAATTTGTGTTAGGCCTACCCTGGTGTTAATGTTGTGTTTTATCTGATTTCATCAGCACAAAATATCGGTAGGTCACACAGAAGCCAATGTGAGGGTGTTGACATTGTTGTTGACATTGACAATAAAGAAGAATTGGGCATGGCGAATTATAGTATGAACACAGTCAAGGTGCAGTATTCCTTGTATTCAATTTTCTGAGAAAATGTATATTTAGGAGGCATCAACAGAGCGTTCTTAGAGGCAGGGGAGAACCAGCATTTGGGTACAGATGTGACTTGATGGAATTCAAGACATTCAGGGCTAGTTCAGCCATGCTGACTGTAGGATGAATCCCACAAGAGGGAAGAGCTGGTGAGTGGGACCAGGCAGAACCCTGTGCCCTCTCTTCTTTTCATACCCCGAGGGCTCCAGTGAAAGCCTGCTGACTTCCCTGGGCTGATGGGCTGGCTCTCATCACCAGGTTCCACGAATTATTAGCTGTGAGACTCTGGGCAAATTACTCACCCACTCTGAGCCTCCCAGTTCTGTCATTTGTAAAATGGAAATGAGAAATCCTAGTTAACAAATCAACCTTAAGCACAAGACTTTATGTCTTCACCACACGGCTTTGCCTATAATGGCAGGTACCATTTACTGAGTGACGAGCCCCAGGAGTGGGGTTCTGCAGCCTCACCACTGCAGACACCTTGTGCTGGATACCTCTGCTGTGGGAGTGCTGAGCTGTGCACTGCAGGATGGTTAGCTGCTCCCCAGCCTCCACCCACAGTTACAATGATCAAAAGTCTCTTCAGACATCACTTTGTGCCCGTGTCTCCTCAAAGGCTAAATAGCATCTGCCGAGAACCACTCCCCTACAAGAATATTTTACTTTCTTCAGCAGACTGGCCTTGTTGCTATCTTCCAAAGCAAACCTTCAGTTTTCCAGACTTCATTATCTTTGCCTTAATTCTTCCAAAAAAACCTCTCCAGATATCTCCAGACCACAGTGTTCTCACTCTCCTCTGAACTCACAGTTCACTGCCTGGACCTCTCTTCTGGTCATAAATCATTTTTTGACTCGGTCAGGCAAGACCAACGGCCACACTCAGATCTGCTCTGCTGAATGCCCAGCATCTGCTCTTCTGAACCTCTGAGCCATCTTGAGAAACAGTGGTGTTGGCAAACTTTATTTTCAGTTCCCTAACTCCTTAGTTAGCTACTCTTCCCAACACCCCAAGCCAGGTCACACTCCCTCACTGAGGTTCAGACCTTCCATGGTCTAAAATCTTGTATCTAATAGTAGACTCATCATGCTACAGAGTTAGGGACTAAATATTTTGCCCTCAGTGAGCTGGAAGAAGAAAACAGGAATTACCATAGAAAAGAATATGCTTATGATAAGTAAGTGCTCTTGGGAAGAAATGAAGCATCGGTTCTGGAATTTTAGGCCTTTCTGATGCACTTCATATGTCTTCACAAATTAGTGTAATACTATGCCTCAGGACATATTAAAACTGTTCCTTTGGCTTTAGAAAGCACTAGAGAAGTGTCTGACTTACAGGAGAATCACAGAGGCCATGAGAACAACGAGCTAAACATCCCTACTGTGCAGATGAAGGGCAAAGGACCAGAAAGGACAAGTGACTTGCCCCAGACCACACAGCTAGAAGATGGTGAAGGCAGGTATAGATCCCAGGACACTGAGCTCCAGCAGCCACACAGCCTCCTGTCACTGCACTGGGCTGCCTGGGGCAAGGTCCATGGGGGCTGGCACCTGGAAAGTGCCCTGTGCTTGCCTGCCAGAAAAGTGAGGAAAAGCTGGAAAGCAATGGGTCTGAGATCCAGGTGGCTTGGGCAAGCTGAGGAGCCATCACCTCGACAGTCGCCAGAGCAGAAGTGAACCTCCTCTGCTCAGGCAGGCTGCTCTCGCTGGGCTTCACAGCTTTTAACATCTCCTGACACCACAGGCCTGAACAGGTAGGCAGGCCAAGGGCAGTAAGACTCTCCCAGCCTCTACCTATCTCAGGCCTCAGCACCCTACAAACACCTCTAGAAAGTTAGAACCATGTCCATCTGCTCAGAATACATACTGGAGGAGGGTCCCTCAGAAACAGATTCAGAGACCTAGAGATTCTCATGCAAAAACTTTACTGAGATTGCTTCTGGGAATCCTTGCGAGATGTCTGAATTAGGGAGGATCAGAACACACACTCAGCAGTGACTTGAATCAAATCCATGGGAAATTCTGGGTCAGGTAGTTGTTTAAGGAGGCAAGGGGGCTGGCTCTGTGTCCTACGCTGATGGGCTACTGGATGTGGCTGCCTATAGGGCAGGGATCTAACTTCAGTCAAGGCTGAGTGAAAGGGCCAGAGACTAATTTCAGTCAAGGCTGAGTGAAAGGGCCAGGGAGGAACTCAGCTGTGAGCCTTCAGCCACCAATACACCTGGGAACTAGGAACTGGGTCTTTTTATCCTATCTATCTATCTATCTATCTATCTATCTATCTATCTATCTAACTATCTATCTATCTATCTATCATCTATCTATCTATCTATAATCTATCTATCTATCTATCTATCTATCTATCTATCTACTTATTTAATTTATTTTGAGGGGTTTTTGCTATAGGGTGCATGCACTTGCCAGAAAAACAGAGAGAGACAGAAAACAAGAAATCACCCCCTAGAGGGGATGGCCACGTTGTAATCTCTTCTCCTCTTGGGATCTTGGGCATGCACGCACACACGCCTGGTGTGAGTTTAAGTCACCGGGTCTGGGACTCGGATCACGGTCGACTACATGGGAGTCCAGTGACATAGCCATTACACTAACCTGGAACTGGGTCTTGAAGGAGGCTCTGAGCAGTGCTTACAGTGTGGCTGAGGCAGGTGAGCAAAACAGGGCTCAGGATCTGAGGCTTCGGACAAGACTGAGGAAAATGGACTTTTTTTAAGTTAAATTCAGTGCATATTTTCTAACATCAACCACATGCCAAACCTTGGGTTTGTTCCTAAGGACATGGAGAGGAAGCACTGTCCCTGTCACCAGGAACTCAAAATTAGTGGAAAAGAAAGATCAAGTCTGGCTTTGTGGTTATAAAGCTGAATTCTAGAATCAGACAGAGGAGAGTGAGATCTAAGTTCTGCCACTTACACTTGTGTAATCTTGAGCTCTGGGATCTGTCATTTTTCTCATTTGCAAAAGGAGGATCAACCTCATGGGATTTTGTAAAAATTAAATAAGACAAGGTATCAGTTTGATGCACAAGAACTGATGCATAGTTAAGTGTACCTTACAGGCAGAGCTCACTTAGTCTAACTGCCAGAACCCACAGATGCAGAAACTGAGGTCACCAGACTCTAAGCAACAGGAGAGCCATGACTTTGCTTGTGTTTTTCACTATTTCTATTTCCAGTATCTGGCACATAAAAGGTGCTCAATAAATACTTGTGCAATAGTTGTAGAGTATTCGTTCCCCTTTGGTTACTAAGTATGTCAGGCTAGAACTGAGTGCCCATGCTTTCTCCAACATGTGCTCTGCCTTTCAAATCCACTGGCCACTCGCAGCCTCCAAAATTCCTCACCAGTTTTGTTTCAGGCTTATTAGCAAATGCAAATTGAATTACAGAGTGCCCTTTTGCAACAAGGACAACAAAAACAGTTTCCCCAAGAAAAGAGGAGGGCGAGGAGAGGTGAAAGCTGGGATGAAAGTCGAAGACAATACATTCTAATCAAAATTGATAAATATGTAAATTAAAGCAGCTAAACAGTTGGCTTTGACAAATGACTTCTCCATAATGGATTTTTCCACAGCGAAAGGCAAGAGTTCAGCCTGCCTTCTCCTGCTTTCCTGGCAATGCCTGGTGATGGGGCAGGAACTGGGGTGCTACCAGGCCCAGCAGGGAACTAATTCTTTTATTAGCTGCCATTTATTGAGCATCTGCTAGCTTGTAGGCAAAGCCACCATCAGCACTGCAAGAGAGATGCGAATCCCTGTCTCATGGATGAGGGAACCTAAGATAAAGGTGGGTAAGGGCCAAACTCACCAGACTCCAAAGCCTGATGTCACCCAAGAGCCCAAAGCAACCATATCTTTAACTGGACTGAGATACAGTGTGTTCATGCTGGGAAAATTCATTTTACAAGTTGTGTTGATGTACAGTGATTAAATGTAGAAAATAAAGTAAGATCATAAATAAGGGAACCTAAATTTAATCCCTCCAGTGATTTTATCGCTTCCTAGATTCTCACCAACTCAAAATCTTACAGCTTTTTCCTCCCCTCCCAAGACCTGGTACAGTGGAGGTGTTTAAAACGATCTGATCCTTAGCTTGCTGTAGCCCCACGGGATCCTTTCCCTATGCCCCTTTATCTGTTTTTCCATCTGTAAAACAAGCTGTTGGAGTCCTGATAGCCGAAGGCCCAGACATCATGGCACAGAAATGAGTGGTCAGATGGAGGATTCTCTGCAAATTACAAGGCAACTGCCCTTTTAAGCCACTGTATTTGGGGGTGGGAGTAGGGGAGGTGATTATATTTCAATAGCTAAGCAGAATAATTGCTATGAAATTAATGATTCTAATAGGTTAAAATACAACAGATGAGAGGCTGCTGAAGAGGGCTGGGTTTTGAGCAGTTACTCCATAGCAAGCACTTCACATGCATTGTGCTCAAGATTCACCAGGCTCTGTGAGAACTGTATTGTGAGGATAAAATACATTGTCCAGCTCACGCAGCTAGCAGGAGTCAGAGCTGGAATCTGGACCCAGTCTTTCTAACTCAGACGCACTCTTTCTTCTGACACCCCCAAGGGGAAAAGTCTTTTCCCCAGATACACTAAATAAATGAATCATTACTCTGTGTACATGCATTCACCTCCTTCTGACTTCAAATCCTACACATATCTGAGTTTCTGTACAAAGTTATCAGAGGGCAAGTGAAAACAGAAATTCAGGTTTACAGCCTCAAAAAGACTATTTATGCAATTTCCCCAAGCAGAGAACCGGTACATGAGTGCTCCAAGTGCTTTAGGAAAAGAGCTTCATGGGAAGGCTGGGAGTAGCCTGATTCCAGCCCTGGGCTGAAGATCTGTCTTGCCTGATGCTGAAGGAATTCAGATTTGAAGAGTGTTCCTTTCTTTCCTATTGAGATCTTCATTGACTTGTATAAAAATACCACTTTCAATCTCAAATCCCCACTGGCATCTTTATATAAGCACCGAAAATGCTACTGGGCTTTGGAGATTTCATTTAATGAAGGAAAAGTATTTCTATTAAAGAGTGTAATCTTTTTTTTTCTCTCAACACAACATCTTCCGAGGAGCCAGGGAAGCTGAATTGTTCTGGGCTCTGAGAAAGCAAACCAACTCATGCCTCACTCATGAGGTGGTTACACAGACCGTAGGACGGCAACAGCCTTGAAAACACGGAAGGCCAGTAATGAGGGGAAAACAAGAGTAATGGTAATAAATAAACTCACATAGACCCACGACTTTATAGTCTAGGAAGCACTTTGGGGCTCATTAGGGAGCTTTTCTGTTTCTGGCACCCAGGTCCACACCACCTGCATCCTGTGACACCTGAGCAGCCTCCTGCTGCTGCTCTCCTGTCCCCTGCAATCCATTCTCACCCTCCGCGTCCAGTCCTGCAGTGGCACTAGACAGATGCTAGACGCTACCCCAGGCTGCTCTCCCCACCTCTTCTCCCCTCTTTCCTCTCACTGTTTTTCACCGGCTCATCGCACCACCTCACATGTCTCCAGTTTCCTCACACCTTTGTGGTTTCCTTGCTCTCTGCTGGGGGACCCTCATGGGTCCTTGGAGCAGCAGCAGGAACTTGGTCTTATTAACTGCCGAGGGTCCGGGTCTGGAATATAATAGCACCTGCCACATACACGTGCTGACTACATGTTTACTGAGTCAAGAAAACACAGCGACCAGTTACTGAGTGACTGCGCTGGGGAGAGGACCAAAGGAATAAGCCTGAAGAGGCGGTCTAGGTCAGCAAATTGTCAGAGTCATCCCGAATGGACCCAAGTCTGATTTATGTTAAAGGCTGTGTTCTTTCTCCACTCACAGAGAAGCCCCAGAGTGAAAGAGATGGGAGTGTTGGGGGGTGTGGGCAGGGACAGTGGGCATGACCTTAGTTACAGCTGTGTCTGATTTCAAATTCTGCCTCTGCCACTTATTGGCTGGGTCTTCGGAAAATCATTCAACCTCTGTGTGGCTCAGTCTCCTCATCCATGAAATGGGAAAAATGATGATATTCATCTTGGGGAGTTAGGAGGAGTAAATGAGTTAAATAATGCCTAACAACAATGCTTGTCATGTAGTAAACCTTCAGCTAACATTGACTACTATTCGTCATTTAGCACATAGTTCTTGAGCTCAAAGTCCCTCTCCCCTCCACACCAGAAGCCAGAAGACTGCACCCCACCCCCAGGCAGTCAGCCACCCGACTCTGTTCCCTCCTAGCCCCTTCTGCGATTACAGCAACTGCCCAGCAGCAAAATAGTAATTTGCTTCTCTTTCCATCTTGCCTTTCCTGTCTGGTGACGCTGAGCTTTTGGGGCAGAAGTCCTGTCTTGGTCATCTCTTCCTGGCATTCATTTCCTTTGTCTGAGACAGAGAAGGGCATTTTGACATGCTTGTTTTGATGTAAGAGTTTTGAAATGGCTACATCTAAATGTAAAATTGCTTTTGCAAATTACCAGGTACTATGTGAAACAGACCCCCTCACCCGCTGCAGGAATGCTCTTCACTGTCCTTCACTCCCACCAATTCCCTACTGCCCCTTCTTCCCTCATTCCCAGCCTGACCCAGAGCTCACCCCTGGGCCCAGCCTCTGTTGCCCTCCCTTCTCTGAACCCCTTTACCAGAAGTGGGGATTAAGGACAGGCAAATTTCTAGGATAAGCGGAGCTAGCCCAAACTGTCTACTTGACAAATTATTTGATAATGGTTTTTAAAAAGCTGAAGATGTAATGGTTTGTTTTCTCAGTTGTGTCAGAATGTCCCCATATCAAAATAATTATGTCAGAGCAGCTGCATCAATGTAGCTGAAACAAAAGAACCATGTCAAAACGATATGACCCTTCATGGGAAGCCACCTGGCATGCAGCAGCCCTCAATAATGGATTTTAAAACATACACTATTGCAAGTGGATTAATAGGCAATCAGCTACGCTTAATACCAGCTTTCCCTGTAGCAATTGCTCTTTGTTCCAGTGAAGATGGTTCTACCACCAGAAGGATAAGAGAAGTTAAAGATGCTGCCTAATATCACACAGCAGTCAGAACAGTGATGATTAGAGCTGAATATGGTCTAATCTCCATTTTGCAGCCAAGATTCTAAGAGGGAAAGTGACTTAACCAAACTCACACAGTGAGCTGAAATTTTACAGGTGAGAGTAGAAACTTATGATCCTGTGCCCTAATTCCTGGGCCACAGCATTCCCACTAGGCTTATGGCTTGAATTCAACAGAATGAAAAAGAAACCATACAGGTTACTAAAGTTCTGGATATGCTGCTTAAAAACAGAAATTAGTGAAGTTCTTGGTAACAAAACCTTTAGTATCCAACCAGACAGGTTGTCAATAGCTCACTGGCCAGGCAGTCCACTAAACCAGGAGGGCCACTGGGTTTGCCCAGGTCTGCATGAGGGGAGGGCGAGCTTCTGCAGATGTGTGCACAGGCGAAGAGCTGACATTTGCATCTATTTCCATAATTGGTATTTCTGTAGCAAGCTAAAGAAATAAACCCCTGTTAACCCGAGTTAGAAAATTATATATCCCTCCTGTCTTATTGGCTGCGTGACTTGGATTGAATGTAGTTTTTCCTGAATAAAATAAATTATAAAAATTTAATTTACAAGAACATGTTTCCAGAGGGTGTTTTAACAGAACAGTGTTATGTGCTACTAGGATAAAGCTTCCAAGGTAAACCTGGGCTCTTTATACAAATTCTGTCTTGGACTATAGGAAGGTTTATGGCTGTGTGGCCCAGGTAAGTCGCTGAACCATGGATTTCATCAGAGACTAGGTGAGGAGAGGTATGTAAATCATTATTGTTCCACACTGGTACCTTCAGAATCAGTGCTTTCAGGAGACTTCAGTCCCACCTTCCACACTCTGACAGACTTATCTATGGAAGCCCAGGGGCCTGAAGCTGCTGTCAGGAGCCACAGCATCAGCTGAGAACTGAAAGATGATTTGGCACAATGGCTATGAACAGGGACTTAGGCATCAGAGCAGTGACTCCAACACTTCCTGGGTGTATGACCTTGGGCAAGTTACTTCACCTTCTGTGTGTCAGTATTATCATGTATAAAATGGAGGTCAGAGCTGACCATCCCAGAGCAATGCTTTGAGAAGGAAATGAATTGGTATTTGTGAAGCACATAGACCAGTATCTGGCATAGGGCAAGTCTCCACAAGTGATAGTTGAATACAATAAATGTGTGATTAGTAATACCCATTCAGGTGCTCTGGGTCTTCAGAGAGTGGTGCTCACCTGGGGACCCTGTCCTATAGCAGGCCATCCTCCCCTCACAGACAGTCTCCTGTGGGCAGTTACTTGACACTGTTCTCTAGGTTACTACTGTGAGATTACTGTATTGGCATAAAAGCACATTTAATTTTCTGGTTCTCAACCCTGACTGCCCATTGGAACCACCTAGGTCGTTTTTTTGTTTTGTTTTGTTTTGTTTTGTTTTAATTTTATTTATCATTATCATAATCTTTTTTATATTACATTGAATCACATATATCTTTACAGTGTATTATATTTCTTTTTCCAGAAAGAATACTATGCATATCAGTCAAGACAAAGACATTACTATCCACATCATCATCAAACAGCTTTTCATCATTTTTCCAGATTATTATCATTATTCTCATTGTTTTTTTAAACATTCAATCATTATATATCATTTTGCTTGTAAAAAGAATTTACACAACATGAATTACTTCTCAGACCAGTCCAGTTGAGAATACTACACAAATTATTATCAACAGGTAATAAACCATTTCTGTGTCCCACTAATGTCATGTCTCTCTATTTGTTCTCTTGCTATCCTTCTCTATACTCTTCCTTTCTCCTGCCCCATTCCACACTGTCTTCAGCATCCCTAACTATTTCACTGCTTTTATGCCCTCCAATATTTCAATCTCTACCATAAAGTGCAGATACTCAGTATATGTTAAGTAGATACATATGATATCTTTCTTTCATATCCTGACTTGCTTCACTCAGCAATAGATCCTCCATATTTGACCATTTTCTATCAAATGCCAGGGTCTTGTTTTATTTTTATTTTTTTAATGGCTGAGTAGTATTCCATAGAGTATATGTGCCACACTTTTTCAATCCATTCATCTGTGCACACTTGGGTTGGTTCCATATCTTAGCAATTGTGAATAATGCTGCAATAAACATTGATGTGCAAGCACTTTTCCAACTGAGCATTCTCACCCAGGTTGCTTTGTGAAAATATTGATGCCAAGAACAAACCCTCTGAACTGCCCCCATCAAGATTATGATTTAGCATTCTGAGGAGGGCCTCAAAAAAATTATTCTTCTACTATAAGGTCACGATCAAGAACCAATGGTCCAGTGTGAGCGTGAACCAGGCCCTCTACTCCCTGGGTCCTGGTTTCCTCACCTGAAAGAAGGAGTAAGGCTAGGTGTTCTCTCAACCCCCTTCTAATTCTAAAAGAGTATGACTCAGGAAGCTCAGAGGATCCCAGAAGTGGCTTGAGATGGCTCTGATTAGATTACACTGGTCATAACAACAAAGGAAGAGCAGGGTGAGTGAATGAGAAAACATGCATAGAGCAAGCAGATAATTTCTCACAGACACAATCTTCCTGGGAACAGGATGAGAAGTACTAAGACAATAGACGTGCAGGGTCTCCAGGGAACTCACAAAGCTTAGAGCAAACAGATTGGGTTTATAGCAGAAACGTAAGCCACGTGCATGAGGAGAAGGAGAAAAGACATTTTTTTTTCTTTTTTTTTTTAAGAGGTTTTTGCTATAGGGTGTGTGTTCTCGCCAGACAGACAGAGAGAGACAGAGAGACAGAAAGCGAGAAATCACCCCCCAGGGGTGATGGTCACACCTCAATCCCTTCTCCTCCATTCTCCTCTCGGGAACTTGGGCACTCACGCACACGTGCCCGGTGTGAGTTTTAAACCACCGGATCCGGGACATGAACCACAGTCAACCACATGGGAGTCCAGCAACATAGCCATTATGCTAACTGCTGGTCTGGTCCCCAGAAGACATTTGTCAAAGGGTGAAAGAAAGGAGTTAAAATACTTGCTTTCAGGGACAAAAAGGGGCCCAATACTTGCACGCCAGGATGTAAAAGGAGACTCCTGCAAGAGGAAGAGAAAGAAAGGCAAGGGATTCACAGTGGCTGAGCACTTGCGCTGAGCCAGGCACCAGGGTGTTACATATGGAAGTGCCTCTGGTTTTACTGTGCTTTGCTTTATGGCACTTCAGAGACTACATTGTGTTTTTTAAAAATTAAAGGTTTGTGGCAATCCAGCATTGAGCAAGCCTATTTGTACCACTTCTCCAACAGACAGGCTGTGTCACATTTTGGTAATTCTCAGAATGTTTCAAACGTTTTTTTCTTTTTTAATTGCCAGAGGGTTTATGATCTTGCCAGAGAGAACTGGAAAGACAGAGAGAGGGAGAGAAAGCATGCCCTAATGGGGCATTGCCTCACCACAGTCCCTTTTCCTCCATTTCTCCACCCTGTCAGAATTTTAGACATACACACACACACACACACACACACACACACACACGGCCTGTTTTCAAGCCACCAGGGCTGGGATTTGAACAGAAGTCAGTCATGTGGGATCCAGCTCCCTTAACCACTATGTGGTGGGGCCAGCCTTCAAATCTTTTTTTTTTTTTTTTTTAATATATATATTTACTTATTTCTTCCAAGAACAACAGAGAAACAGTACCCCCTACAGGATTCTAACACAATAATCTACCCCAAGGCCCAGACACCCCTGGATCATGGGCACATATGTGCCTGGAATACTCAGGGAAATTTCTGGACATGAACTTGAAACTTCGATGTGGGTTAGCCTTGTCGAATGTGTTTACCACTACACCACCATCTAGCCTCTCACACTTTTTCATTATTATTGTATCTGTTATGGTGATCTGTGATCAATGATCTTTGATGTTACTATTGTAATTTTTTTAGGGCACCATGAACTACACCGTTATAAAGCAGCAAGCCTGAGAGATAGTTGTGTGTGTTCTGATTGTTTCATCAACCAGTTGTTTCCCCATCTCTTCCTCCATCTCTCTCCTTCTTTTTGGACCTCCCTATTCTCTGTGACACAAAAATATTGAAATGAGGCCAACTAATAATCCTACAATGAACTTTATGAGTTCAAGTAGAAGATTTGCACATCTCCCAGTCAAAATTTGGAAATGATTAAGCTTTCTAAGGAAGGAATATTGAAAGCTGAGGCATGTTGAAAGCTAGGCCTTTTGCCCCAAATAGCCAAGCTGTAAATATAAAGGAAAATTCTTGAAGGAAATTAAAAGTACTACTCCAGTGAACACATGAATAAGAAAGAAAAACAGATAACATAGATAATACAGAGAAAGTTCTAGTGGTCTGGATAGGTCAAACCAGCCACATTTTGTTTAGTCAAAGTCTAATCTCAGCTTTCTTTATTCTATGAAAGGTGCGGAAACTGGTCAGTAGAAGTTGGTTTATGAGGTTGAAGGAAAGAAGCCACCTCCTCCACATGGAAGTGCAAGGTAAACCATCAAGTGCTGATGTAGAAGTTGCATCAAGTTATCCAGAATAACAAGCCAAGATAATCAATTAATGTAAATGAAACAGTCTTACATTGAGAGAAAATGCCATCTAGGACTTTCATAGCTAGAGAGAGGAAGTCAAAGCCTGACTTCAAAGCTTCAAAGGATAACCACGGATTAGAGGTTAATGGAGATGGTGACTTTTAATTGAAGCCAATGCTCATTTACTATCCTGAAGATCCTAGGGCCTGTAAGAATTATACTAAATCTACTCTGCCTGTTCTCTATAAATGAAACAACAAAGCCTGGATGACAGAACATCTGTTTATAACATGGTTTGCTGAATATTTTAAGCCCACTATTGAAACCTACTGCTCAGAAAAAGATTCCTTTCAAAACATTTCTGATCAGTTAAAATGTATCTGGTCACCCAAGAGCTCTGATGGAGATATATAAAGAGATTAAGTTATTTTTATGCCTACAAACACAGTATTTATTCTGCAGCCTATAGATCAAGGAGCAATTTTCACCTTCAAGTCTTATTATTTAAGAGATATATTTTGTAAGGCTATAGCTACGTAAGTGGTGATTCCTCTGAGGGATCTGAGCAAAGAAAATTGAAAACCTTCTGGAAAAGAGTCACTATTCTAGATACCATTAAAACATTTTTTAAGGAGGTAAAATTATCAGTATCAACAGAGGTTTGGAAGAAGTTGATTCTAATCCTCATGGATGATTGAGGGGTTCCATACATTAGTGGAGGAAGTGACTGCAGATGTGATAGAAACAGCAAGGTAACTAAAAATAGAAGTAGACTCAAAGACATGATTGAATTACTGTAATATCATCATAAAACTTTAGTGAATGAAGAGTTTCTTCCTGTGGATGAGTAAAGAAAGCAGTTTCTTGAGTTGAAATCTACTCCTTGTGAAGATGCTGTAAATAATGTTGAAATAACAACCAAAATTTTAGAATAACATGTAATGTAAATTGATAAAACAGTAACTTGAGAGGATTGACTCCAATTTTGAAAAAAATGGCATAGGTAAGATGCTATTAAACAGCATTGTAGGACCAGCAGATGGCATAATGGTTATGTTGCTGGACTCCCACACAGTTGACCATGGTTTAAGTCCCACAGCTGGTGGCTTAAAACTTACACCGTGTCCATGTGTGTGCATGCCCCAAATCCCAAGAGGATAATATAGAAGAAGGGATTGTGGTGTGGCCATTCCCCCTGGGGGGTGATTTCTTGCTTTCTGTCTCTCTGGCAAACACACACAGCCTATAGCAAAAATCTCTCTCTAAAAAAAAGCTATCAAACAGCATTTCAACAGAAAAATCGTTAGTGAGAAAAAGGGTCAATTTATGTGAAAAACCTCAATATTGTCTTATTTTAAGAAACTGCCATAACTCCTAACCTCTAGCAACTACTACCCTTATCATACAGCAGCCAATGACGATGCTGAGGCAAGACACCCCACCAGCAAAAAGATGAAAAATTTCTGATGGCTCAGATAATTGTTAGCAATTTATAGCAACAAATTTTTTTGAGGGGGAAGCTATATAGTGTGTGTACTTTCTAGAGAGACAGAGACATGGGGGAGTGAAAAATCACCTCCCAGGGGGCTGGCCATGCTATAATCCCTTCTCCCCCATTCTCCTCTTGGGATTGTGGGCATGCACGCACAGGCGCCTGGCATGATTTTCAAGCTGCCAGGTCTGGGGCTCAATCCACACAGTTGGTCATGTAGGATCCAGTTGCCTTAACCTCCATGCCACCCAGCAACAAAGTATTTTTAAATGAAGGTATGTACATTATTTTTAAAGATACTGCTATTGAACACTTAAGAAATTACAGTACGGTGTAAATACAACCTTTATATGCACACTAAAAAATTTGTGTGACTTGCTTTATTTTGATACCTGCTTTAAAATGGTGGTTTGGAGTTGGAACCATAATATCTCTGAAGTATGCCTATATAGCCCTATTTGGGGGTTATACACCCCAGAAGGGCTGAAGTTCTGATCCCATCCTACGGGCAAGTGTAGAGCTGTGAAACTCACCCCAGGCCCCATAGCGGCTGAACAGCTTTGCCAGAATTGGAACCAAGTTAATTTGACTCCAAAACTCCATGCTCTTTCCCCTATAGCTCAGTGCCTCACTTATCCAGTTCTTCCTGTTCTTATAACCTCATGTATCCAGATCACAACAAAGGGACAAGAAGACAGAAAAGGATGGAGAACAATCTATACACACTGTAAAGATCCTGTCAAGTCTCAGGAGAGGCCCCTGCTGGGGACACTGGGATAACAGTGATTCCTAGAAACTGATTTCTAGAAAGGGGAAAGGGGGTGCACCTTTTGAAAGCTAGTATATAGACAAAGTGATAGAGGATAGAGACTTGGAAAACCACCATAAAGCGACCAAGACCCTCCTTGGACATGGTTCTTGGTTACCTGACACCACGAACGTGTGGAAAGGTAAGAGGTGTCAGCTGGCAGTGCTGTAGTGTGCTTCAGGAGCTCTGACAGGGCAGTGACAGAACCAGCTTGTCTCTGTTAGGGAGAAAGTAGCCAGACAGTGCTAAGATGGTCCAGTGTGCTCAATTCAACCAGGGCCATAGTGGGGGATCACACAGCAGTGGGACTGCACTGGGTGGCTGCAGCTGTGGGACCTGCCATCGCCTGTCACCTCTACCTCTTCTTTCCACCCCACCTCTGTTTTACCCAACTGCCTCTGGATATCATTAAGCTTCCCCCAGTTCTTGCTTATCTCCACTTCCTAGCTGGGGAGTAGGACCAGAGCTCATGTTCAGGATCAAATTGACTCCATAGACTCCATCTCTTCACTCAAGGGACTGAGAGGAGAACATCACCAGTCATAAAAGTCCCACTCTATTCCAGTCACACATTTTGAGAATGCCCCAAATCTGCACCCACACTTTGCTCAAGGTTGGAGCCTTATCACAGTCCAGCTGTGGACTCAGCTGACCCAGGACTCCACTGGGGTCTCTTAGTGCTCTTCCCCCACCCACCCCTCTTTTGGTACATAATAGGTACTCCATATGTGATTGTTGCAGTGGATGTACAAGGCAAGCCTGCTCACTTTAAAGCTAGGCCTTCAAGTGACTAATACGATGTCCTGCAAGAACTGAGGCTTGCTTCTTAATGGTGCTAATGTGGCAATAACAAGGTGGTAAATGTCTATTTGTCTTCTCATCTTTTAGCAAGGCCATATTCTCCAGTCCTTGAGTTCCCCATGGTGTCCTTTCAAAGCCCTTCTCTTTAATGCCAAATGGAGGAGTTCCAGACAGCTATTTGCTTTTTCAATTCTAGATATCATTAATATTTTAAAACAGCTAGCACCATGGTTTATTACCATACTTACATTTCCTATCTGCTACTGTTAAAGGAAAACTTCTTACATGAGAGATATTTGAACATGGGGTGATTTCCAACTTTTGTTTAAATGTTGCTCTCAACCCCTACTCTCAGGATCTCACAGTCTAGAAGAATGAATATGCCAGGAGACAGTGAAAACTTCAAGTGGGTTGACTGAGGGAAGCTCAGGAAACTAAGGGAGTTCAAAGGAAATCTTTGGCCTTCTGAAGGATTGGGGCAAGTTTCACACAGTGAGCTTCTGATTCTAGGAGAATATTTTTGCAGAGTGGAAAGTACGTAAGAGAATCAGAAGACCTGTGCTTAGACATAGGCTTTGTGATTACGTTGAGTCATCTTGGCAATAGGTTGAAGTTAAGATCTGGGGTCTATGAGTCACACAGGCCTGGGTTCCAATCCTAGCTCTTCTACTACTAGCTGAGATAGCAATCACAGCCAACATTATTGGAGCCTTTAAGGGTGTCGGGGCAAGGGCCATCTGACCATTCTAGGATGATGGGGCCTGCTTGACATAACTAAGCCACAGTGGTACTGCCATGGGACCTGTCCTATCCATCTCCTCTGCTTCTTCCTCCCCTCCTCATGTCTGCACTCACCAGATGGGTGATTTCCTTGAATTCTTACAACTGTCCTCTGGAGACATTCCTGTCACCCACTATATCACAGAACAAGAGACTGAGAATCGAGTTAAGTCACTTGCTCCAGGTCAAACAATTGATAAGTAGATGAGTAAAGATTTGACCCCCAAGCTCTTGAGTGATTAAACACTGAGTTCTTCTCTACTTAATGCAGAGGTGGTTGTGAAGATGGACCAAGTAGTGTATCTGGCATGGTTTGAATCCTCAGTAACAGTAGTGGCTATAGTTTCCCTTATCTTCTCCCAAAGCCCAACTCACAGGTCTCTCCTTCAATATGCCTGCTTTGCTCTCTCTGGCCAGAAGATCCTGTGTGTCCTAGATCACAGAACTCCTGTGTATCACACCTCTCCTATGCTATAGTCACCTCCTCAAGTGGGAGAGCCGTGTCCCCTTCCTTTCTGCTCACGCTCAGCAACTGGTACGCAGTTCTTGGTACATTGTAAGTCCCCAGTCAGTGTTTGCTAAACAAAATAGAGAGAAAACAATATCGACCAGATAAATTCCCAGAAGAAAATCTTTTCCAAAGGTCCTTAGTCTGGGAACAGCCATATAAAAATGATGCAGCTATAATTTGCTTTCAAATTCAGACTGAGAAGGTGAACTTTGACCCTGTCAAAAAAATGAGAACAAATTAAATTGAAACACAAAGTCATTTCCCTTGTTCCAGGGCTCTGGATTTCTAATTAATGTGCAATACAGTTCTGAAAGCTACAAGGGGATCAGAAAGATCATGTCTGTTACCTTGCAAACTGAGCAGGGCTCAGGATGAAGCCTTTATTTGTTTATTTGTGTTTTCTTTTCTGGGAGGTATTATGTTTCTGGTGGTATAGGCCCATAGATGAAAGCAATCCCAGGTGATTAGAAAAAAGTAATTGCTAGAAGCTGACCTTGTACGAAAGAACACACAACAAAACTGCATTCAACACCACCACTCACCCACCCTGTCCCAGAGGGTAGCAGTGTGGCCCCAGGAAGTTAGAAAAACCAGATATAATGTTAGCAGCACACACTGAAAAGGTGACGGCCACCTTGTGGCAAGGCAGAGGGGAGAATGCCCTCCTTGAGTAGGTGCCAGTACTTAACTAAGAGCTTCCTAAGGCAGCTCTGAGGCTTTTGGCAGCCTAGCCTCTGAAATACTGATGTACATTTAGAGACAATGGTAAGTGACAGGGACCTTGTTCAGGCAACAAGGGGCCAATCAAAGCAAGTTACCATCTGGGAAAGAAAACTGACTTTGAACGAAGGGCAGGAGTGGAACCTGGCAGAGCCTTTTCCAGAGTCAGCATCATTCCTACTTGGAATAAGGAGGAATGAGTAATGTCCTTCAACCCAGTGGTCCCCAAACTTGCATGAGGAAGAATCACCTGGTGAACTTGTTAAAATTACAGGTTCCTGGGCCTTCAGGCCCACTGAATTAGACCCTCGAAGCGCTTAAAAATCTATATTTGGATGCTTTATATGATGAGAAAATTGTGGATGTTAATGGTTTAATGATTTCCTTATTCGAGCCTCTTGAATACTGTCTGGACTTAAGCAAGAACACATCCCTTCCATATATGGAAAAGGGACAGGAATCTGTGCTTCTCAGGAATATACTATATTTGAAGAAGAAATTAGAAGAGTTATGTCAGCTGTGTAGACAACTCCTGGCACTTAGGGGGTGTGCAGTGTGAGTACATCCTGCCCTTGGAGGTGTGGAGAAACTACTGTCTTCTGAATCAGAACCCTCAAAGGTGCCTTGAGTCCATCTTCCCATTCTCAAAATTTGAGCTCAGAGATATTGAGCATTAGCCTCAAATCTTCCTGCTCACCAACAGGGTTTATAAAGAAGGATGGGAAGCTTCCCCCCTTCGATACAGCCAGTGTTCCAGAGACTTCAGTGGGCACAGTGTATCAGGACACAGGCTTCCTTGAGGGGAGCTCTGTCAGGAAAAGCCAAAGTGGAGTCAACCTTCCAAGTCCTCAATAGGCTCAGCCCAGGCTGGCCATAGGTCTTCCCAATTTCTACTCCTTGCTCCAAGGCTCCTGCCAGGCCTCTTGACAATCCCCCAATAGTAGGCCAGTTCAGGGATGGGGCTCTCAATTCACAGAGGTGCCTTGAGAAGTGAGTTACCCCCTGGTGGACGCAATTCTGCCAAGATAAAGGATTAACTAGGAGGCAGGGGAGAGATTGGTGGCCAGGGAATCTGGAGAAGGAGATGCAGGCCATACACGGTATGTTATGCATTGAGTTCCCTCCCTCCACTCCAAATTCACATATTGAATTCTTAACCCTCAGTACCTCTGAATGAGGCTGTATCTGGAGATCGAGCCTTTAGAGAGGTAATAAAGATGATATGAAGTCAAAATTAAAGTAAAATGAGATCATTAGAATGGGCCCTAATCCAGTATGACTCTGTCCTTACAAGAGGAGATTAGGACATACCATGGAAGACAGGGAGAAGACAGCCATCTACAAGTTCAGAAAAACAAAACCTGCCAGTTCCTTGAACTCAGACTTCTAGTCTCCAGATAGGTCTGTTGCTTAAGCCACACAAGCTGTGTATTTGTTACGGCGGCCCAAACTAATACAGGAGGACAAAGTCTTAATCTTTGGTGATGAGTTCTTTCTCCTGGTTCTTGGGTTTGGGGAAAGAATCCCTGAATTCTCTAATCTGTGAAAGGGAAAACAGCACGAATGACTCACAGACAACATAGATATGAGGGAATGTCAAAAGTTCATAGATAGATGGAATTAAAATACAAGTTTATTTGGGTGTGAAAATATTTGAAATCCATGCACAGTTTTAAAAATATTTTCCATGAATGCTGGGACCAGTTCAGTATGAACATGTTTCTCTTGAGTGGGGAAGGCTGTGGATTAAAAATAGATACAGTAACAAACACAGAAAGACACACAAGTATAGAAAAGCGAAAATTGGGTGGGCACAGTTTTTTCAATGGAGAAGTTGCAACCAGAACCAGCCTCAGGTTTATTCTTGTAAAGGGCAGAAAACGGGGCAAGGGGAAAATAGGATGCAAAGGGAATGGGGAAGAAAAAAAGTGGAATGCAAAGAAAATAAGGGAGGAGAAATTAAAATGCAAAGCCGGTTGTTTTTAAACGTAAATTGTCTGAAGATGTAAAAATAACTGGCGCATGGGAACCAGCAGTTAGCGTAATGGCTATGTCGCTGGACTCCCACGTAGTCGACCGCAGTTCGCGTCCCGGACCCGGTGGCTGAAAACTCACGCCGGGCGCGTGTGCGTGCGTGCCCAAGATCCCGAGAGGAGAATGGAGGAGAAGGGATTGCGGCATGACCATCTCCCCTGGGGGGTGATTTCTCGCTTTCTGTCTCTATGTCTCTCTCTGTCTGTCTGGCGAGCGCACATGCCCTATAGTGAAAATCTCTCCAAAAAAATAAAAATTAAAATTAAAATAAAATAAAATAAAATAACTGGCGCCATATAATTTCTCTAATTTTGGGGGGGAAGACAACCTAATAAACGCATGTGACTTCCTTTAGCACTTCTTTTAGACCAATACTAGGCAGTATCGGGGTATTATGTATCAACAACAACAAAAAGACAAACTTTGACAACAGGCAAATACTGCTTTCGTATATAAATGCTTTTCAATAGCCCTACTAGAGTAATTTACAAAAGCATGTTTCTGCATGTGTCTACAAGCCACATGTTTTAATCACATGCTTTCAAATTGACAGCGCTCCACACATGAATTTTTTAAAGACCCCTTGTATATCTTAAAGGAGATAATATAGGCACAGTACACCTAGGATATACTAAATGTATGAAATATGTTCTCTGCTTTCCCTCTTTAGCTGTGCAAAGTTTGGTCAGTCCTGTAACCATAATAAACCTCAGTTTTATCATATAGGAAATAAGGAACACAACCCTTGTCTACTTCATTTAACAGAGATAACATACGCGGCCCAGAGAGATAACGTATGTGACCAGGTTTGAGAAAATACAAGGCATTTCACAAATGAGAGGAACCATTGCATTTAGACAAAGCAGGACATCATCCTACCCCAAGAGATGCTTTAAAATCAAGAAGTAAAAAGCACTAGAAAGAAGAGTGACTTCAGATACATAGGAACTGGGTCCAAGCCCCAGCTGTGCCAATTCTGTGAAAACTCAGTTACATTCAACTTGAGTTTCTTGCCTATGACGCAGGGATGATGACAGTTGTGATGGAAGATGCTGATGCTTTGTATTCAAATGTTCCAGCAGCCCCCAGGTATTCCTGTACTTGTTCAAACTCCAGAAGTTTCCCTCTTGCCCCTAGTAGTATCATGTTAAGGCAATGCCAAAAGACCCGCTCCAATTCTAGAGAAAAGTTCTACTGCTTTCCCATCTGAACTTCATTCTAATACAGACACTGGAGGCATCCAAAAACCTAGGAGAGAACTCAAAAACACTCACCCCCTCAATCTTCAACTGAAGAAACCAGCAGGCATAGAATCTGGCTTTCTGTCACTCTGCACATACATTCCATACACAAAGTCTCATTCTAAATCATGGTTGACTCCCATCTTCTCCCCAACATTCATCGTGACCCAGAATCAGAACAAGGGCAAACATTTGAGTGAAGCAAAAAAGAAAATAATAAGGTGTTCAGAAAATCTCTTTCTAGCAACTTTCAACCAGGGAAGGTTATATGCAAGTCTGGGCAGCACAGAGGGTCTGGGTAGAGGGCTGGACTTGCTATTCTTGAGGCTCTTCCTAATTCTAGGTCGTCTGGCTCCATTAACGAGTAAAAACATTAAGTTGTCAGGACTTGAACCACTGATCAGAGGGTGAGGTCAGAGCTTATTGATGAGCCATGGAGCATTAGCTCTGTAATTACGTACCAGTCAACAGCTGATTTGTCAAAACCACACTGAATGTAATTACTTTCTACTTTGCTAGATGGGTAGAATGAATGAGGAAGATGGCCTAACCTATCCTTACAATTTTGAGGCAACATTTTAAAAATCTAAAAAGGAAGCACTCATTGGTAGTCCTGTGACATTCTAACAAGGCCCTGAAATATGTATATGCCCAAAGAAAAATAAATTCTCTGGCTCTTCAGGAACTCAGGGTTTGACTGCTTAGACCACTGAATAGGCAGTTCCAAAGACCCAGTCTTCACATCCTTCCCAGGGTGTAAAGAGATGGGTAGATTTTCCTTCCCCTGCCAAAGGGTTATCATAGTGACTGTAGTTAGACTCATAGATATGTCTAGTCTGTGCTGACCCTTGCAAAGTGGTCTTGGTGGTCTTTGCTGGAGTTGTCAGTGGAGTTGGCTTCTTTTGTTGGGCCAAGTCTGTGACAGCATGGTTAGGGGTCAGAGAAAGCCTGTCAGCAAAGCCCATGTTAGTGAACGGTCCAAAGGGGAGGGAGAGAAGAAGACAGGAAGGCAGAGACAGAGAGAATCAACCCCTCTCCCATCATGTGCACAGCCAGAGTACTAACTATAGCATAGCTAAATTCTGAACCCACATGCGCCTAACATCAGGGTTCACTTTTGACCAGCCATTAGACTAAGTTTTGCCTCAATTGTGGTTTTATAATATAAGTAACTGGTAACACAGGATCAATTAGAACTCAAGGAAGGATCATGCTTATTTGGCTATCCACTGGGTCCAGTGGAATTAATGAGCAAGTACCTTAATTCAAGCACCACTTAGGCCTAATGGAAAAAGACAACATTCATCTAATAGCTTAAAGATGGTGGCCTAAAAGGCCATCAGAGACCAGAGCTAAACCAAGAAGAGATTTCTTTTTTTTTGTAAAATATAAAAGGAACTTAGCAAATTTATCAGTTGAAATGAAAGGAAATGGAGAATCTAAGACAAAAAAATTTGTGCTAGACTATCATATATATATATATATATATATATATATATATATATATATATATATAAAACTAGGGCAGAATTGATCTCAGCATCTTTCTGAATGATCTGTATGAGATAGCCTTGTGTGGTAGAAAAAATAGGGATCAGGGGATCTGGTTTGGGTCCCATCTTCCTTCTTCACATATGTGAAAACAGTCTGTGAACAAGGGGTTCTGAATGCAAAGGCAGGGCAGTATGTAAATGCTCGAAGCAGACAACTGTAACCCAGGACGTGGGAGACTGTGGAGCACATACCCCGTCAGATGCCAGTTATCCCCATGCAGGAATTTGGCTCCAAGTTCTATGATCCTTTCATGGCAATTTTCAAGAGATGCTGGAGATGTTGAGTTTTATATAAAATCTCTAATTTGTAAGTATTACAAACTAAGTTTTTATTTTAAAACTAGAAAAAAAATTGTTCATGGGCCTGGTGCATTTTCTTGTTATGAACCATAGAGCCCTGAAAACCTTATGGAAATTTTTTTTATAGAATTACTTATTTAATTTTATTATTTATTATTATTATCCTTTTATATTTTATGAGAGAGAGAGAGAAAGTAAGTGCCAGGTTCAGGATTTGAACCACAGTTTCTCCATGTGGAAGTCCAGCATCTTAATCACCATGCTCACTGCCAGCCTGAAAATGTTTTTACTATTTCACTTGCATGACTATAATAAATTCTTTGGGTCTCACTTGTCCATTTGAAATAATAGAAGAGAAGAAGGCCTCTCAGCAGCCTTCCACTTGAAACATTCCAAGGGCCCATGACTTCAAAACCTATCCCCTCAGCCAGCCTTGTCAGAAGAAGATGCTGTGGGCTGCATGTGGGCAGGTGGTTAATCCTTCGCCTCTCCCTATCACCAGGAATGGAAAATTAATAGGATGTACTCTTGGTTGTGAAATTTTTGAAAAATTATTTTACCTCTCTGAGTCTATTTCTGCATCTTTGAAATAAGATATAGAAATGCTACCCTGGAGGGTTAGCAGGAAGATTCCACTGAGGGCACATAAGTCATCTAGCCTAGGGCCTGGCGCTCAGAGACTCTTGGTAAATGATGATTCCTTTCTTTACCCAGGAAGTAAGGAAACAAGCAGGAAAATAAAAAAAACATGATTACCAAAATAATTAACACATAAAAATCTTTCCCCATGAATTCAAAACTGACCAGTGTCCTCATCTAGTAACACAATGAAGGGGTTCAACTCAGTGACCTCTGAGGATCTGGTCAGCTCCCAGATTCTCCTTTAAGGCCTTCCTGAGTGACTCTGCCCTGTGTCACCATGGAGATCCTTCTGCAGGGATCAAGAACAGTCTTTGCCTGTCTGCAGCTGGCAGGTCCATGGGTGTATGCATGTGTGTGGGATCTCACACACATGGCTTAGCTGTCATGCTTGTCTTAGGTTATCCTTGGGAGTCGGGAATGAAAATCATGGAGAAGGAGACCAACACGGGGGAAAGGGGAGTAGGCAGAGGGCAGTCAGGAATAGAACACACACAGGTAGGGAGACCCTCACAAAGGCAGAGATACACGCAGAGGCAGATTGAACAAAAGCAGAGAACTAGACCAGCACAGAGGCGGTGAGAGACAGCCACCAAAGTTTCATGGAAAACAAGAGAAAGTGAGCACAGTGTAAAGAGAAGGGACTACATGGGAGGAAAGGCCAGGGGAGCTGTCAGCTAGTGACTTCAATTCAAAAATTCAGTAAATGTTCTACTGTGAGGGTAGGAGGCAGCAGAGTTGCATGATGGAGAGGAGAGGTGGAAGAGGTGGAACCCAGTGGGGAGGCGGGTGCTCCTGTCAACTGGTGATCTGTTTATTCTGTGGGCTACCAGTGTCTCCTCCAGGGAGGCTGTGTGCCCATACTTGTGCCTCTCCAAGATACAATGGAGGTAGGAAGAGAGGGAAGAAGTTTTCTATGCAAATGACATTCTCTGGTCTGATAACCCCAGAAGAGGATGGTCAGGCTATTATGGAACAACTCCTCAGAGTAGGGTTTGAAATCCAGATCTATTGATCAGCAGTTGTATGACCTTGTCTTCATCACAGAGTCTCACCGTCCTCATGTGAAATATGGACACTCAATTTATCTGCTACCTCTGCCCTCACAGAGTTTTTGATGGTTAAGTAGAGTGAGCCTGTGGCATGGCATACTTGTGGACCCTTCTACCATGGCTGGCAAGTTTCAATCTCCGAAGCCTCTGCTCAAGTGTCGCCTTGCAGAGGAGCCTTCTCTTGTCTCCCGTCACAGTCACAGCAGCAGCTGTCCCTTCACCTACCTCCTTTACTGCCTTTTCTCCATCACACTCATCTCCCCACAGTGCGCACATTTTCTTCCCCTCACTAGAATATAGGCTTTGCCATATTATTCTCTGCTGTGTCCCCAAACTCAGAACAGTAGATGTTAAATAAATATTTTTGGAAGGAAGAGAAGAAAGAAGGAAGGGAGGGAGGAAGATTTAAAAAAAGAGGAGGAAAGGAGGAAGAAAAAGGAGAATTCATGCCACTGTGCTCATAGGGTCATGAGGGAGTCAACACATTTGAAAAAGATGGTGGGGATTAGGACCGCTCAGCTCACTTAGTTGTGGCTGGTCCCCCTGGTTTGTGGGTCTTGGGGCTCTGTCTACATGGTCTTGGGCCCAGCCAAGCTTCCAGACCTCCGTTTCTCCTACTTTCCTTTGGCTCTTTCCCTGCCTCCTGCTTTTGTGCATCATCTGGGTCTGGAATGACGGTCTCTGCTTTAGACATCCTGAAAAGGTCCTGTGTGTCTTTAAGACTTGGCTCCTGCCCTGTTCCGTTCATTCATGTATTCAACAAACACCCATTGCTGCATATTTGTTGCTGAGAACTTAAACTATGATGTTAGGGAATCCCTGGCTTCCACAGGCCCAGATTTCCTGCAAATCTAGAAGAAAACTCCCAGTCCCTTTGCTTGTACTGCCAGTGCCTTAGAAGAGGACACAGAGAACATTCCCAGGCTTAAAGAAATCAGCTCAGTTTCAGATCCAAAGGGAGAAAGAGGCTTTGGCATGGGAAACGATTTAATCAGAATAACCCCGTTGTCCAGGAAAAGCACTGCAGAGTCAAACCAGAGATGCTAAAATGGAAACAGAAGGAGGAGAGTCTATGTGCATATGTGGGAGGAATTGATTATGAATGGGAGGGAACAAGGTCAGCTCTACCCTCATCAGGCAGTGGGTCCACCAGGATCTAAGATATCGAGACAGGATCCCCATTCGGAAACATGAGACTGCTCTGCCTGTCATGGAATCCTTGTCTATGGAAGCCTGACAATGCGTATCAACAGGAGAAGGACCTGGGCCCCCAGAGCCCAAGTACAAGGCAGAGAGTTAGAAGGAAGCTGTATTTGGGAAGCCCATCCTGGTCATTTGGTTCTGACTTTCTTCCTTCCTCCTTTCTTTTCTTCCCTTTTTTTTTTTGTTCTCTTTCTGTTAACAAATATTTCTCAAACAATCTCCAAAGAAAAGTATATGCAGTACATACAACAGCTGGGAAATGGTCATACTTGTCACCTTGTTTGTTTGTTACCCTGAAAGTACTGTGTATGTTGAAGATGAGACTGCCTGTGATTTGAAGGGTGGTGGGGATGATTTGATTTGTGTCTTTTTTTTGTAAAGATCCCTCCTATTATGGAGGAGAGGCAACACTTGGTCTGCAAGCCTAGCACTGGAGCTGGTTCCTCCCCCTGTGTGGCTGCATGGGCTGTGCTATTGTAACTCCTTGTTGTTGCCTAGAGTCTCCCCATTGTGCTCTCAGCATCTCAAGAGCAAGAAGGACAGTGGTCTGTCCCTGTGTCATAGAGCCCAGCACCTAGTCCTGGCCTGGTGCTCACTGATGGTTTGCAAAATCAATGACTGACTGTACATTGCCAAATGAATGGAGCAGGTCAGGGCCCACCCAGGCCCCAACCTCAGAAGCATGAGCTACTTCCTCTGGACTTGAGCACACATGGGGGGTGCTGAGCTGAAAGACCATGCTTGAGTCCTCTGATTCCCAGAACACCCTTTAATTTGGCAGTAGGTGGGTGAGGGGGCACACAGTCTCAGCTTCATCTTGTAATGGATGTAAAAATGGTGACACACATTCCTGCAAAGCAAATGAAATAACTGGGTGACCAGTGTAGGTGGCCATCCAGAAATCTTGCAAGATCCAGATCCAGCCAGGTCCTGGCTTTGGTTTGGTGCACCTGGTGGCATGTGTCTGCTCCACCCATCCATGGGGTGATTCTGGGTTGAGGACTGACAGGACTTCCAGGACAGCAGCAGCAATTATTCCTGTAATCTCTCGGTACTGGGAGGATACTAGGGGGAGAACTCTCTGTCCCCCTCCTTTCTAAGAAAGACTCTCTTGTTTCCCCTGCCCGACCCTGAATTCTCTACACGTCTCACACCCCAGAAGGTAAGAACATTAGTGCATTCCATTAAAAAAAAGGGGGGGGGGATCTGGTGAGGACGAATGCCAAGAGCATCACAGCTGCATTCCCGTGACCTCAGGACAGTCTGTGCAGATTTTACTGTATTTTTCCTTGTCATTGCATGCTTTTCAAAAAAACGTTTACAGTGACTATACAATATTCTAATAGGATATTTGTTCCTCTTACAAACAACCTCATAACAAACACCCTTCAAAAACAGTGGCATCAACGGGAAAAACTTCCCCAAGTATTTACATTAAAATTGGGAAAAATTAAGATTCATTAAGTCATCAGATATGACAGTAAGAAGGACCATTAGAGACCAAGAGTTTGAGCCCTTCTTTTTCTGTTGACAAAACTGATCGTCAGAGAGGGGCTGGTCTTGCTAATGAGAACACAGACAATGAACGCACATTACCTATAAGGAGTTATTGTAGGGAACAGCAGATGGTGTAATGGCTACATTGCTGGACTCCCATGTAGTTGACCACGGGTCAAGGCCTGTACTCAGTGGCTTAAACTCATGCCGGGTATGTGTGCTTATGTGCTCAAAATCCCAAGAGAAGAATGGAGGAGAAGGGACTGCAGTGTGGTCATCTACCCTGGAGGGTGATTTCTCATTTTCTGTATCTATTTCTCTGACAAGCGCACATCCCCTATAGCAAAAACTCTCTTAAAAGAGAGAGAGAGAGAGAGAGAGAGAGAGAGAGAGAGAGAGAGAGAGAAGTTACTCTACATACATAAAACAGGGCAAAAAATAGCAAAGTATCTTTGATCATAATCGAACATTGAAATCTATTCTGATCAGGTAGGAGAATGAGCAAAGAGGTTGAAAGTAGATGTGGACTATCCAATAACACATGCCACAAATGTGAGTTGCACATGTAATCTTAAATTTTTCTAACAACTACATTAAAAACGTAAAAAAAGGGGGGGCAGCAGATGGTGTGGAGGGAAGGCAGCTGGATCCCACATAGGTGATTCCATGGTTTGAGTTCTGGACCTGATGGCTTGAAAATCACACTGGGCGTGTGTGTGTGTGTGTGTGTGTGTGTGTGTGTGTGGCCAGAATCCTGAGAGGAAAAAGGAGAAAGGATTACAGTATGGCCATCACCTCAAGAGGGCTATTTCTCACTTTCCATCTCTCTTTGTCTCTCTGGCAAGCACATATGCTCTATAACAAAAACAAAAACAAACTAAAGAAATAAATTTAAAAATATAGTTTATTTTACCCAATGCATCTAAAGTATTACTTCAACATACAATCAATATTAGCAATTTTATTAATGAGATATTTGTATTCTTTGTATACTAGCCTGAAATTCAGTTGTATATTTCACATGTGTAGCTCATTTCAACTGAACTGACCTCATTTTAAGTGCTCATATGTGGCTAACAGATGTGAATTAGACAGAACAGGATTGGTGTAATCAGGGAAGGCCTGCAGGAGGAAGTAGTCTTTGAAGAAGGGAGAGTATTCAGCAAGGCAGAGAGGAGGCAGAAGGCACTCTAGATACAAATGACATTGTGAATGCTGGCAATGAGAATGTTCAGCTTGGGGGACCAGCAGTCAGTGTAATGGCTATGTCGCTGGACTCCCACATAGTCGACTGGGGTTTGCGTCCCGGTTGGTGGCTTAAAGCTCACGCCGGGCGCGTGTGCGTGCGTGCCCAAGATCCCGAGAGGAGAATGGAGGAGAAGGGATTGCGGTGTGGCCAATCCCCATGGGGGGTGATTTCTCGCTTTCTGTCTCTGTCTGTCTGGTGAGTGCACGTGCCCTATAGCAAAAACCTCTTAAAAAAAAAAAAGAGAGAGAGAAAGAAAAAGAAAGAGAATGTTCAGCTGGGGGGGGGGGGGGGGTGTTACTGGCTTGCCTGGAGCTAGCAGTCATATGGGTGAGAAGTTAGGGCTGAAGACCACCGAACTGTCCCTCCTTTGTTCTATATAGTTCATTCCAACAGCCATGATCATCTTCATGAGTCACTTGACACTCTATGGAGTGGATGCCCTTGACATTCACCATGTATTTGTATCATGATGACCCCATGAAATAGACCCAGAGCAGAGGGAACTGCCCAAGGTCATACAGCTGAGTTGTTGCTGGGCCCAACCTCTACCTCCTGGCTCCTTCCGGAAAACCAGTCCTGCCTACAAGCCAAGGGCCAGAGGAGTCTTTCCTGTGGTTTCCCCTCTGCGTCTCTACTTTGCTTGCCTCTTGCTAGAACTGCCCCTGCCCCTTGGCCTGTTCCTTCCCATCCTGCCCCACTTGGATCTTTCTTCCTTTGGATAGCTTACTCCAATGCTTATCTCAACAGACTCCGCATCAATTTTCCCTTTGTGTGGATTTCTATTGAGGAAGAATCTGAAGATTTTTGTAAAATATGTTTCTAAAGATTTTTTCCAATCCGATTGTTACATCCCTCTCAGTGAAAGTCTGTAAGGGAGGAAGAAGAGATACGGGAGAAGGGAGTGAGACACCCACTACCCTGTCCTGATGCAACAGCACAGCAGCAACTAATGGCAAAGAATGGTAATTTCAGAAAACCTAGCCAGGAGTCCGGTTAATTGCAAGCTCTAATGAGGCACTGACAGATTCCAGAACCAGTACTGGGGGCGGCAGCCGGAGAGCTTTGGAAGTCTGCCATCCCAGCCTCCCACTGGGACCTGCAGGTAATGCTGAGGGAGTTGGAAAGGCTTTACATGGCTGTCTGTCGAGTCACCCACACAGAGAGCAAGGCAGGAGGAAGTCTGGGAGAGGGAGAGGGGACGTGGGCTGGCCACCCCCCACGGAGCCATAAGGGAGATAGACATTGTGTTTGCAAACACAACTATGACCCCTCTCCCTGTTGAGACAGAACTGGATCTAAATCCTGGCTCTACCTTGATAAAGATGTGAATTGGGCAGGTCAGGGCTTCAGCTGCAGTCGGTGCATCTGTAGAAGTGACTGCGCTTACATGACGGTGACTCAGGAAGTCTCATGAACTAGTGTCTGTTATAGTATTCGGCATATTGTGGGCATCCCCTACAGGCTAGCAACCACCCTTCCAGGCTTCCTCCCTCATTCCTCTTTGTCCCTCTTTCCTATTTACACAGGGAAACGCTTTACACAGGGAAACGCGTTAGGAAAGAATTGTAGTGCTCTCGGTGAGAAGCCTTCAGTAACTTCAACGACAGCTGATGCTTTGTAAACATTTCTGTGTGCCAGGCACTGCTATAGACTCTCATTAATTTATCCATAGTCACTGAGCTGGTAAAAGGAAGATCTAGGATTCAGACCAAGGTCATCTGGCTGCAAAGCTCACACTGTTAACATAGCCTAGCAGAAGGACTTCCTCATGTCTTTGCACACTGGAAGCTCCTTGTTTCTCTCTTAATGCACTAATTCTAATCCTAATCTGTCTGTTCTTGCTTAACCTCTGCAGCAAGCCACCTGATCTAAGGCAGGCTGGGTGTACATTAAGTGCTCAAGGAGTATTTGCTGAAGAAGGCAGTGTATCTAAGAAGTATTTAATGGTAAATCTTACCACCACTATACTCAGGAAACTGGGTCAAACCAGAGGCTGAACTGCTTGTCCTGATCCTTTGGCTTGGTGGTGGAACTGAACTCCAGCCCAGGGTGGCTGGTTCCTGGCTGGCTGCTTCCTTGATACAGAGCACACCTGACCAGGTGGCCCCACACCTGTGAGTTTCATGATGGCACGTGCACAGGTAGTGAGACAGAAAAGCTCTTGTGCAGGCCTCAGGGCTGTTAGGTGGCCTCCTGGAACTGGCAGGAAGCACTCCTGAGCTTGTCCCTTTGTCTTGCCAGAAGGTGGCGCTCTGCTCGGCACATCTTTGTATTTGTGCAACTCAGCTTTCTTAAGAAGAAAGGCTTCTGGCAGAATTCTCCAGAAACAAGCCTGGTGAAAGCAATTTCTCTGTCCCTTCAAAGATCAGCTGTGGATTCCACAATGTCAGAATGCCCCTTCCAAGTCTGCGGGAAAACGGAAAAAGGGCACTGACCAGTGACTCCAGGTTTTTTGCCCTGATAGAAAGTGGAAGGTAGCCTCTGAAAGCTCCCCTGCCACGTACTGGGCCCTCTGTGGAAGACCCACATTGCAAAGATCTGGCTCTATCTTCTGAGTCTGACTGAGCCCTGATCAGCATAAGTTATCACCCAAACCCTCAGGACCAGGACCTGCAAGCCCCTCTTACCTTCTGCCTTTATACTGCGCTGTCTCTGACCTGCTTGCATCCTACATTCAGTTAAGAAGGAAAAAAAAAAGCCAGCTTGTGGTTTGGGGTTTGGCAGCTCACACACGCAATGTTTTCTGGCCCTGAGGACTCATTACATGCTAAGGTACGTGCAGGTGTTAGCCTTGCCCTGATCACAGGTGAGAGCACCCAGCCTCTCAGGAATAATCCTGGAGCTGCAGAGAAGAGAGTGGGTAGGAAAGGATGAGGTGAGGAGAGAGGGGAGAGAGAGGAGATGAGTATAGTGCGTGGAAGATAGAGAGCCGCTGTGAATGTTTGAAAGAAAGCTTCAGAAATAAACATGAGTGTGGATTCCAGGTTCACCACTAACTAGCTGTGTGTCTAATTTAACTTCTTTAACTAGCTGTGGGTACAATTTAACTTCTTTAAAATGTTGCTTTTCTTGATCATAAAATGGGGATAACCATTGTATCTGCCTTTTATAAGACTGTCTTTTATAAGACTGGGGAGAAATACAATGTGATGATTCATGGAATCCTGTACCTGGACTCCTTCCCCAGTCACCTATGTAGTAAGTGTAGGCAACTGGGGTCTCATTATTTGTGATGGTCTTACCATGTTCTCAGACTGACGGTTTTCCTCTATGTGCAAGGAGGGTTGCTTTCCTCTTCCCTAGGGTCCATGCTTAGGCCTTCACTCATTCATTCATTCATTCATTCCACCAACACCCATCAGCTTTCACTTTGTGCCAGGCCCTGAGCCTGGCATTAGGAGTGCAGAGGAGGGTAGGATGTCATCTAGCAAGTTCCCTTGAAACTTCCCTGAATTCTCTCCTGCCCTACCCTCCACCCCCACAAAGTACCTCTACTCAGTGAAGGCCCTCTGGAATCCCACAGCAGCGTCTGGCACACACCCCTGTAGGGCACTCATCCCACTGTTCTGTACTCCCCAGCCGATCTACTCCACCTCCCTAATTTGCATAAATCCCACCTAGTTATTCTAATCTGTCTCCTGCCTCACCCTTCCCCATCCTACGTGCTCTTTTCTACTCAAAGATTACACTGTAGGAGATTCAGAAACAGAGAATCTCTTACTCTCAGTCTTGGTTGTCACTCAGAGAATACAGGACTCTATGATGGGGTTTACCAAGATTCTAAGCTTCCAGGTCCCTGACCTGGAGAAAATCGCCTGCTGCAAGGTGTCAGTTTCGATTCTCCTGCATGCGCAGAGACACACAGCACGCTGAGATCCTTCCAATTCCTGGTTCCCCAGCTGGTAAGAGATGCTGCGTGAGACTAATCACCTTCTAAACAAATGGCACAGTGACAAGCAGGGTGGGGGGAGGGCTGGGGCCGCACAAGCTGGTGTTTTCAATTTAGAGGCCATGCATTATTTACACTGCCATTATTCCCCTCAATTTGACTTCACGCTTTAGCCCTAATTTCAGTATAATCAAAGCCAATGAATATTTAATCAGGATTGCTTCCAGAAATTGAGTAATGCCATTAACATAATGGCCTCAGGACTTCAAAGCTGCTTTCCTTCAAATGCATCTGACTTACACCTTTCCTCACTCCCTTCCCTTTAACTGGTTGCATTTCAGGATGGAAGAGAGTTTGGGACCCAGCAGACAGGCCAATTACAGCTTTTTTCCAGGTTTCAGAAAGGTGGCTAGCGCAGAGGAGCAACTCTGCACTGGGTATTGGAGCAATGGCCCTAATGACAAAGTGACTCAAGGGAGGATGACCAAATCCTGCAGATGGGCCTCTTTGTAAGGCACTTCCATTTATGAAAATACCAAGTTAGAAGCCACATCTCCAAATGGCTGCAAAGACACATCTTCTGAGTTCAGTTTCTAAGCATAACCACATTTGGGAAGCACTGGCCGAGACCACAACCAGCCTCCTCCTCCCTCTCCCACCTTCACTCTTCACGAGATTCACTGGTCTGCAGGCCTAGGGGGCTCATGACCACCTGGACTCTTCTTTAAACATTTGTGGAAGGGTCTCCTTGGCAGGTGTGGAAACCCACCTCCTAAGGCTGCAGGCTGTCCTCAGTGGCCCTGATCCTTATCCTCTGAGGCCCCACAGAGCAGTGGTTCTGCTTCTGGCCCAGACAACTGTGGAGATCATGGAAATAACAGGATTGCGTCCTCTCCCTCAAGTAGCCAGGTGCCAGGTGCTTGGCCGGGCTCTGTGGATGCATGGAAATCTAAGCCTGACTTCCCTCATCTCCCACTCTTGGAAAAGTTGCACTATTTCCAAGGCACTATTTCACTTGTCACTTCCTTTGAACTGGGAGGACCCACATCCTCTTTCCATGGTGTCGAGCTGATGATCTTCCTAAGGTTGCCCAACAACGTGGCCCTAGGACCTAGACGAATCTTCAGATGTTAGATGTTAAAACTCAGAGCTTCCTTAGGACCTTCGGTGTAACCTTATAACACAACATGGGAAATGGGGTCCAAGGAATGCAGAGGAGGGTAGGATGCCATCTAGCAAGTTAAAACGTTGCTGGACAACGGCAGGACGGGGTTTAGATTCCTTGCTAAGGTCCCTTTCCTTTACCGGAGGATCATGGTCACCAAAGCAGGAGGAAATGCCACGGTAAATTCAAGTGCTTGCTTACTTGGAAAGCAGAAGACAGGACCAAGGAAACAGGGAAATAGTCCTAGGAGAGGCTCCACTCAGTGCCTGTTGGGAGATCGGGCATCTCTGGGGTGAGAATGCAAGAGGGTTGGGGAGTATGTAGAAATACAGTAATGTGCCCTACCTATTCAACCTGGTCGTTAGTGAAAACGGGGGGGGGGGGGTATGCTTCAAGCACACAGAACCAAGGGCAGCCCTTGTAAAACCTTAGTCACCTCCAGGTGTCCCTGACTTCCTTCTACTTGATCCCCCTCCCCTGGAAAGCGTTTTCTGACACCCCTTGTAGGGCTGGGTTCCTCACCTGCTCCCACAGCCTGTGTGCGCCCCTGCTCCCCTTCTACTGCCTGTCTGTATGCACACAGCCTCTCTCTAGACTGCAGATACCTGGAGGACAGGGGTGAGGCTGACATCTCTCTACATACCCGAGGGATTTGGGCCATACTCTGTGGGTGTCATTGAGTCTGCTGCTCTCCGCTAAGCATAACAGGAAGCCATCTAGCCTTAATCCTTTAACTTGAAGGGCCAGGGAGATCAGCAAGACTGGGTTAATCTATAAACATCATCAAAGCACCTCCTCATTCATTAGGAGGCAAGTGAGGGAATGGAAATGCTGTGTGCTGCCACCTGCTGGTCACTTTCAGTGTGACGCTCTCCAAATCCACCTGTTCTTCCTACCAAAAAACTAGGGAAAGGAAGGCTTGTTTATGGAGCTCTTGCCAAGTGCCAATGGTTTACACTCTATGTCTCAATTAACCTAGATGACAATTCTGAAAAGTAGGCATTATCATTCCCATTTTACATGTAGGGAAAGCGAGGCTCAGAGAAAGTGATAATTCACTGCTGTAAGTAGGAGGCAACGGTAAGACTTAGTTCCCTATCTGTTCATACTACCTGCTGGTCAGTGACGTTTTTTCAGTGCTTCAAAAACTAATCCAAATGAATGAATCTCTAGTTGAGGAATTTCAGTAATGACCAGGCAGATGGAAGGAGAATTTGGGTGTTTCTAGTGGCCTCTTTGGTATCCTTGAAATCATATCATGTAATCATTCACTTACTGCATTCGTCCTGGTCCTGGAGATGCATCCACAATGAAAGGACAGAAAGAACAAGGACAGAAATCCCTCTAGAGCTGGAGTCTGAATGTACTTTAAGAGGCAAGAGGAAACATCTGGGACCTGGGTTGATGCTAGGGGCTAAAACTCTGCTGGTCTCTTGGAAAGAACAGTGGAATATTGAATAAAAAATGTATATATTTAGCTTACTGTGCCCAGCCACTGTCACAGCCTGCTCCTGGTCATGCTGGGATCCCTCAGCCTGACTCAAGAGCACCCTGAGTCCAGTTCCTGGATGACTCCTGTCATAGAATGACTCCTAAGGCCAGGCTGTGGCTAGACTGAACCTGGAATAGCCTAGCTTCTGGTCCACCTTTTACTTTTTCTTTCTTTTCTTTCTCTTTTTTTTTAAAAAAGAGGTTTTTGCTTTAGGATGCATGTGCTCACCAGAGAGAGACCGAGACAGTGAGAGAAAAAGTGAGAGAAAAAGTGAGAAATCACCTCCCAGGGGGAATGGCCATGCCACAATCCCTTCTCCTCCATTCTCCTCCTAGGATCTTGGGTATGCGTGCACATATGCCTAGCATGAGTTTCAAGCCACCTGGTCCAGACTCGAACTATGTTTGGCCATGTGGGAGTCCAGCGACATAACAGCTACACCATCTGCTGGTCCCCATGTTTTTCTTACCCTACATCCCAAGCTATAGTTACCCTGAAACCTTGACAATATGCTTCCATATACATAACTGGGCCCTGGTTTGGAGGTGACCTCAGCTGGGCGATGGGCACTGAGAATGGCTGTGGGGGTTGGGCCAGTCCAAGAGCAGATCAGTGAGATGCTGATGCAGAGAACCATGGAGCAGCAAGAAGGAGGATGGGGCTGACAGAGCTAGTGATGATGGATCAGAGCATGAGCCTCACCAGGAGGTGGGGAGAGGGAGGCCACTAAGGTATGGTGGGGAGACATCCAAAATTTCAGGGCCTTCAAAGACCATTGAAACCAGCCCTGCCATTTTCCAAAGAAAAAAGAAACTGCTCAAGGCCACCTGAGATGTGGGCAGCAGAGACCCAACCAGAGTCAGAGTTCTGCTCCGTACACTGAGCTCCTCCGCAGCTCCTGCACAAGCAGCTGGGTCACTGTGACACGTTTTACCCTTTGCTCCGTCCAGCTCGAGCTGCCCTGTGTGCAGTAAGTCATTCCATAGAATGGAATTCCATTCCCTCCATTGCATAGAGAGGGAAACTGAGTTTTACACAGGAGTCAAGCCTTGTCCAAGAGGAGGGCCTCCTGACTTCAAGTCCCACCCACTATATGCGTGGCACGTGCTCTGTCATCTCACCCTGGATAAGGTGATGTTTTATTCTCATTCTATAGATGAGAATACTAAATCAGATAACTGGCTTATGGTCACAGAGCAATGAGAAGATCAATATTAAACCCCTAATTGCTCTTAGAAGCTGGCATCGCTTTCCCCTCCCCTTCTTTAAAACAATGTCACCCATGTAGCTCCCACCAGTAGTAGTGGTTGGGGTCCTGTGCTGACCATGCCACTCCAGCCTGACTCCGGGAGGATGTCCATGCCTTCTCCACTGATCTATGGCCACTAATTGTCCTGCAGTGTGGGGGTCTGGCTTCATTTCTACCCTGTCTTACGGGAGCTCTACATAGCAGCCAGGGCCTGGAGTCAGGCAGAAGGGGTGTGCCTACTGGCTAGGCTTCTTAATGCTCTGTGACCTCAAGCATGGCACAGTACCAACCCTCTCAGAACCTCAATTTTGTTCTCTGTAGGATAGGGATGATAATGCCTACTCTGCTGGGATGATACAATAATAGGAAGTACTGAGCACAATGTAGATCCTCAATAAACCATTCAACAGTATTATTTTTACTTATGTGTCTTGTGTCTCTGCACCAGATGTTTGTTGTCATGCTCACATTCCACCTGAGGTCCAACAGTCAGCTGCTGCACCTGAGCCCTGAGGCCTCTGTCTAGCCACCAGATTCCCCTCTATCCACATGCATTTCAGGACAGAGGTACTAAGCAATTGACACCCTTTTTCCCCCAAACAGCCCTCAGACAAAGGCAAATGTGAATTAGTGGATAAATTACCCTGACTTGCTTGTCTCCTGCTTTGGATAATTGCAGGACACATTCTGCACTGTCTCCCGGTGACCAGGGTGGAGCCTCAGTTGCCCACAGAGGTAACCTTTTCAGTTATATGCCCTTGGTTTGCTTCCTTCCTTTTTTCTGTCTTATTTCCCACTCTTTTTCTTCCCAAAATAGTCTTTGCACTCAGGGTCTTGTCTCGGGGTCTGCTTCTGGGAGTAATCTAAGCTAAGCACTCCCCTTGTTAGCCCCTTACTGTCCGCTTCCCCTGGTTTTCTCTGAGAAGGTGCGCAGCACAGACTGTCACACACAGGAAATTCTACCACACGCCTGCATACTGCTGTTAGAGTCCCTCCAGTTTGGCTGCCAGGGACCCAGCTGTTGGGTTTTTTTGTTTGTTTGTTTGGTTTTTTTTTTTTGGAGAGGTTTTGCTATAGGGCACGTGCGCTTGCCAGACAGACAGAGAGAGAGAGACAGAGAGACAGAAAGCGAGAAATCACCCCCCAGAGGGGGATGGTCACGCCGCAATCCCTTCTCCTCCATTCTCCTCTTGGGATCTTGGGCACGCACGCACACGCGCCCGGCGTGAGTTTAAGTCACCGGGTCTGAAACTTGAACGGTGGTCGACTACATGGGAGTCCAGCGACATAGCCATTATGCCAACTACTAGTCTGACCTCAGGTCATTTTTAGCATCAAATTCGATAAATAAATATAGGTGTGCTTTAAAATCATGAATGTGTAGTACATTTAATTATTAATAACACCAAGACTTTAAAATAGCAATTGATTCAGACCAAGAGTCCGCTTTCCTCCCTGTTTTGTGCTGGGTTATCATACAGTCACCAGATATTTTTTGAGTACACTTTAGATGCCAGTTTTTGTGCTGGGTTTGGAAAACAACAAAAAAATGTTAATTTTCAAATTCTCAGTCTAGTGGAAGAAGTAGACATAAATAAATAAATGAGTGAAAGTAAACAAATGAATGAAGCACATAAAATTGCCCTTTATTGAAATGTTTGGCCATTAGTATGATAGCTGACTAATAATATTTAACATGGCACCTTCTGTATTTCTATTATATTAAGTCTCATGAAAATACACACAAAAAAATGCCAATAGTTCTATGAATTATGTCAAATATGGGGGTGTGTAATTTCAGGACTCTACCCTCTTAATATCCAGCTCCACCCTAAACTCTGAAAAACACTCTAATCTCTGCACGTCCTGTCATCACACCTAGAAAATGGAGTATACTCGTTCAGAGGACCTGCCTTCTGAACCAGCTGGAGCCTGAGTCCTGCACTGTCCTCCCTGGCCCTGGCCCATGTGTTCCTCTGCTCCTTTTTAACACCCACTCAGAAACAGTGACTCTGAGCATGCAGCATAACAGGAAGCAGAGGATGGGCTGGCATCCAGGAACACTTAGACACGTAAGGAAAAGCCTCACGAGCAGGGGTGAGAAGGAGGGCCTTTTAGATGAAACTCTGGGCAAAGAAGAAGGACAAACTGCATCTGCTCCTATCATCAGAAAATCTAGAAGTTGGCTCTGGAGAGGAGCCATCTTCAAGCTGCTAAAATCACCCTGCAAACAGAACTGAGGTAGTGCATGTAGACTTGAACTTCAGGTCGAAATCTGGAAGTGCTTCAGACATTGCACAGTGAAGGGTTAACAGTGCTCCACTCCTAGGCTTCCTGTTTGCAAATGCCAGGTCTGCAGAGACCCTGCTCTATTCAAAGATGAATAACAAAATAAAATTTCCAAAGAAACAAAAAGATGGAACCTTTAAAGGGATACTACAGCAAAAAAGAAAGGAAAACCTGGAGAAAGAGAAAACTTGAAAAGAAACTGAGAACATTTCAGACACCATCTGCTTGGTATCCTTCAAGAGATGCAAAAAGACTTGGCATCTGAGAAGAGCAAGAAGCAGGATAAGATAAAAGCAGAGATACAAAGGAAGCTGATTGGATTAAGGTGACATGGCAAATTAACACAAAATCTAATATTAAATTAAATTCTCATGGGAGTGAAAAAGATGATATTACAGAAAACTGAATCAATAATTAGGACAAAGTTAAGCCTCTTTCAAAGAATGTAGAGAAAAAAATGAGAAATGAAAATGATGAGAAATAAGTTGGTAGATACAAAAGACAAAAATGGAGTCTAAGAATTATCAATAATCTTGGGTGAGGGAGTAACATAATAAAAATAAAAGTGACAGATACATAATAGGGGAAAACACACTTAACTAAAACAAACAAACAAAAATCTGTGAGCGTCAAAACCCCCAAGGAGATCGGTTTTCTAGGCACTATTAAGAAAAATGAAAAATATAACTAGCTAGATTTGGGCAAAATAAACTTCAAGAATTACATTAATATCCAGGAAGGAAAACAGGTTGACAGCTAAGGAACTAGTCCCTAGATTTTCCTTAGCATTAGATAGCAGAAAACAAAAGTTAACAAGTGTTTTACAGGTTAGTAAAGAAAATAAAAGCACATGAAATTCTATGGTGTATAAAGAGAAGAAATATTTATTTCTTTATTCTTAACTGATTATTGGAAAAATATAGGTGTAACTGTGTATATTACAAATGTTAAAATCATGTATTAGGGAATTAAGTCACAAAGAGGAAACCTAACTTATAAAGTAATAGAAAATATATAAATAGAGAAAACATTGTTAAGAGGAAAAAAAAAAACTATAAAAAAGAGAAAGTATAAAGTTGGGTGATAGAATTAAAGCCAGACAGATCAGGTATAAAATTATTGTAAACTATTTAAATTATTCTACTGGAGGACAAAAATTTTCAGGCTCAAATGCAAACATTATATTACATGCAACTTGCAAGAGATAAGTCTCATAAAAACAGTTAACGTTTATTGCATATTTGGCATGCGTGATGCATTGTGCTAAGCATTTCACATGCATTATGTTTTTTTTCTTTTTTTTAAGAGTGGTTTTTGCTGCATGGCATGTGCACTCACTGGAAAGAGAGAGAAAGAGAGATAGAAAGTGAGAAATCACCCCCTGCCCCAGGGAGATAGCCACACCACAATCCCTTCTCCTCCAATCTCTTCTCAGGATCTTGGCCTTGAGTGCATATGCGCCCAGTGTGAGTTTAAGCTGCCCAGTCTGGGACTTGAACCATGATTAAGTATGTGGGAGTCCAGTGACATAACCATTATGCCGTCTGCTGGTCCCTTCCACATCCACTATCTTAACCAGTTTTCCCAGTAATTGTATAAAGCAGAAATATTATTATTTCTGTGTCTCAGATTAGGCAACTATAGCTCAAGAGGCTAAGTAACTTGTACCAGGTCAAATAGCTAACACACAGACTCGGTATTAAATCCAGTCTGATCTGAGGGCACAAGTTCTTAAACATTACCACTTACTGAATCTCAGGCAAAGCTACACAACAAGGTTAAAAATTAACCTTCCAAAATATTTCAGGCAAACTCAATTAAAGAGACTGCAGAGATGACAATGTTAATAACATATCAGAATTCAACGCAAAAACCATTTAACAAGGAACAGGTTGAGCACATTAAATTGATGAAAGAAAAATTCACATCAAAGACTTAACAGTCATGAACATCCAAATATTTAAAGCAACAAGTATTAGACATTCAAGGAGAAAGCGACAGAAATTGGAGCAGTCGGCTACACAGCGTGAATAGACAAAAAAAAAAAAAAAAAAAAAAAAGTAAACTGGATTGTTTCTAGTTTCAGACATTCATACATAGGTGACTTTTTAAAAAGTGCACTGAAATTACAAGGAAATGGCATAGCCAAGGGGACACAGACAGTAGGGGTGTGGCTGTGCAATGCTGAGGACCATATGGGAAGGCTCCAGATCACATCCTTGGTTTCCCTGAATAGACATCCATGATGCTGGCTGGCTATGAGGCTGGAGGGGTGATGGTAGCAGGAGGACTCTGGTGAGGATGTTGATCTCTCTCTGCCTCAAGAAATAAATATATTTAAAACTACCAAACATAAAAACCCAAGGAAATGGAAAACACAAAGTTAGTAATAGTGTTTGCCTCTAAGGGTAAGCAAAATGATAGGAGCTTGATAAATGTGAGTTATTGGTGATATTCTATAATAATTCTGAGGTTTGGTGATGTGTTTACAGGTGTTCATTATATGATTATGCTTTATAATATATATGTACCAATATTATTTTATATGTATTAAATATTAAAACGATATAAATGACCATAGAAGGGCCAGGAGGTGGCATAGTAGTTAAGGCAGCTAGATCCCATAAGGCAGACTGAAGTTCAAGTCCTAGACCCAGTGGTTTGAAAGATGCACCAGGTGAATATGCATATGTGTCCAAAATCTCAAGAGGATATTGGAAGAAAAGGGATTGAAGCATGGCCAACCTCCGGGGGGAGGGGGAGTATTTCTCACTTTCCTCTCTCTCTGTTTCCTCTCTCTCTATCTCTGGTGAGTACAAAGACCCTATGGCAAAAATCTAAATAAATAAATAAATGACAAAAGAAAAAGGTGTTGAATAAAATAATTAATATAGTAGTGTTTATGACATATAACTATTTTTTAGTTAACAGAATAATATGATAAATTCCAAATGATAAAAATTTATACAATTTTCATTCTTGGATATTAACCCCAGAAATTAGTGGCTATGTTTCAACAATAACAGAAGATTTAAATTACTTTTCTAAAAATATGTCAAAGAATAAAAAAAGACAATTACAAAATATTTATAAAATAATAAAAACAAGAAAACAATTCATCAAAATAATGGAAAGCTGCCAAAGCTATGCTGAGAGAGAAATTCTTACATTCACATAAATTCTTAACTAAGACTGAAAAAAATTGAGACCAAAACTACATAATTTGGAAAGAGAACCAAAAAGAAACATATGGAAAGCAATAGAAAAGAAGTAGTAAATATATAAATGAGTAAATTAGAAAACAGAAAAAAGCAAATCTGACTTTTAAAATCCATGAGCTAATCTTTTGACAAAACTAGTAACAGACTTCTAGAAAACAAAATTAAGAAAAAAGTAACAAACATAAACCAACAAATAAGTAGAATATAACAATAGAGTTTAAAAAATAATAATAATTAGAGACTAACACTGTTCGGATGTGGATAGAATTCTAGATATTTCCAAAGCTGACTTTAGAAGAGAAAATAAATTTTTAAAAAATAATGAATCCCCTAGTAACCATCGAAGAAAATGAACAATTACAAAAGGTGCTTGATTCTGATGATTTTATTGGCACTTTTTCTCAAGTATTTCAATTAGACAATGCTTGAAATGCATATATGTTCTTTAAAGTATATTAAAGAGCTAGAAAGTTACCCAAAACATTTTGTTAAGTTATTAAGATTATTTACCAGTGTATTAAGATTGATACCATTGCTATAAACAAATTTCACTTGTGCTTATGAAAGCAAAATTTATAAATAAAACACTAGCAAATAAAATATAGCAAGATCAAGAAAGTTCATACCAGGAATTCAGAGATGAGTTAATTAATTCTAAAAGTGAAAGTCAATAAATCTAATTAGAATAGTCACAGCTATTTAACAAAATGAAATGCTAAATGATAATTTTTAAAATGGATGCTCTGAAAATGGAAGGTACTTCCTCAACATTTATCTTTTTTTTTTTTTTTTTTTTTGGAAGAGGTTTTCACTATAGTGCGCATGCGCTCGCCAGACAGACAGAGAGAGACATAGAGACAGAAAGCGAGAAATCACCCCCCAGGGGGGATGGTCGCGCCGCAATCCCTTCTCCTCCATTCTCCTCTCGGGATCTTGGGCACGCACGCACACGCGCCCGGCGTGAGTCTTAAGCCACCGGGTCCGGGACGCGAACCGCGGTCGACTACGTGGGAGTCCAGCGACATAGCCATTACGCTAACTGCTGGTTCCCTCAACATTTATCTTAAAATAACAACTGAGCCAGCAGGAGGCAGGGTAGTTAAGGAGCTGGATCCAACATGGCCATTGCACTGTTCAAGTTCCTGACCCAGAAGCTTGAAAAACACACTGAGAATGTGTGTGTGTGCCCAAAAATCCCAAAAGAAGAGAGAAACAGAGGAGACTTGCCTTTGATCATTTCCCGTGGGGTGTGCTTTCTTACTGTCTCTTTCTGTCTTTCTCAAGTGAGTGTATATATGCTCCATTGCAAATTAAAATTAAAAATAATAATAATAAGGACTAATTTCATACTAAATGGTAAGATGCCAAAAGTATACTTATTAAAATTTAGGAACAAGACAAGCATTATTATTTAAAATTGATGTACAAGAACCAGTCATTCATTAGTATGGTGGGTAATATAAATAAGAATTACAAATATTGGAAAGAAAGAAATAGATTATCATTGTTTATAATTATATGATTATTTAACTAGAAAACTCTAAAGTTATCAACTAAAAGGACTCCTAAAAAAGAGGTTAATTGGTTACCTTTATATAAATAAATATTACAAAACAAATTAATAACTTTCCTAAATATGAACAAAAAGTAAGGAGTTTAATCACAGTATAATGAAAATATAAAATCAAAAATCTTAAGGAATAATTTTAACAATAACTATGTAGGGTTATGTGAGCAAAATTATAAGACTTTATGAGAGATATAATAGAAGACTTGAATAAATAGAAATGCAAGACATCTTCAAGTAGTTCATAGAAACTATGTATTATGAAAAAAACTGTGCATGGATTTCAAATTTTCTGCACCAAATAAATGCATACATTTTTAAATTTCATTTTCTTTTATACATTAAATAACATTATTTAGCTTACAAAGTGAATGTTTCAACAGGTGAACATTTCTCCCTAGTCCTGTTGATAAAACTATAAAATATCTTCAACAGATAATTCCACATTTCTTTGACCCATTAGTGCTTTGCCTCCCTATTTTTCTTCTAAATGTCCTTCTTCAGACCCTACTCTTTCACACACACTATATCTGGTATTTACATCTATGTACTGTGTTACTATATCCTTTAGTCAATCATTTCAGGCATAGAGTGCAGACACTAGGTATATATTAAATGGGGACATACAATGTCTCTCCTTCATAGCCTGGCTTGCTTCACTCAGCAGTAAATCTTTCATATTTTTCCACTTTCTGTCAAAAGCGAGGTTTTTTATTTATGGCTGAATAGTATTCCATAGAGTATATGTGCCACAATTTTTCTATCCATTCATCTGTTCGTGGGCATTTGGGTTGGTTCCATGACTTAGCAATTGTGAAGAGTGCTGCAATAAACATCGATGTGCAAGCACTTTTTTGATTAAGAATTCTGTCCTTTGGGTAGATACCAAGGAGTGGGATTGCTGGATCATATGGTAGTTCTATTTGTATATTTTTGAGGAATCTCCAAATTGTTCTCCACAGTGGCCAGACCAATTTACATTCCATTGTAAGAGAGTCCCCCTTTCACCACACCCCTGCCAGCATTTACCATTTTTTGTTGTCTTTTTTTTTTTTTTTTTTTAATCTTAGTCATTCTGACTGGGGTTAGGTGGTATCTCATTGTTGTTTTTTTTTTTTTTTTTTTTTTGGAGAGGTTTTTGCTATAGGGCGCGTGCGCTCGCCAGACAGACAGAGAGAGACAGAGAGAAGATAGAAAGCGAGAAATCACCCCCCGGGGGGATGGCCACGCCGCAATCCCTTCTCCTCCATTCTCCTCTCGGGATCTTGGGCACGCACGCACACGTGCCCGGTGTGAGTTTAAGCCGCCGGGTCCGAGACTCGAACCGCGGTCAACTACGTGGGAGTCCAGCGACATAGCCATTACGCTAACTGCTGGTCCCCTCATTGTTGTTTTGATTTGCATTTCCCTTGCAATGAAGGATGTTGAGCATTTTTTTTATGCCTTTTAGTTATTTGTATGTCATCTTTAGAGAATAAGTTTTTTCAACTCATTTTCCCTTCTTTTAATAAGATTGATCATCTTTTTTCGGAACAGCTGCTTAAGTTCCTGGTGAATGCTGGTTATCAATCCCTTATCTGACGCATGGTCTACAAAAATATTTTCCCATTCTGAGGGCTGACAATTCACACTAATTACCGTGTCTTTTGCCATGCATAAACTTCTTAGTCTGATGTAATCCCACTCATCTATTTTGGGGACTACTGACTGTGATTTGGGGGTCTAATTTAAGAAGTCTTTCCCTACTCCAATGGCCCCCAGAGTTTCCCCAGTGTTTTCCAGGAGTAGTTTTATAGTTTGAGGTCTTAGATTTAGATCTTTGATCCACCTTGAGTTGATGTTTGTCAAAGGTGAGAGGTAGGGGTTCAGATTCATCTTTCTGCAAGTGGAAATCCAGTGTTTCCAGCACCATTTGTTGAAGAGGTTTTCCTTTTCCCACTGGATTGACTGGTACCCCTTGTCAAAAATCAGTTTACTGTATGTTTGGGAATTTATTTCTGGGGACTCTGTTCTGTTCCATTGATCCACATGTCTATTTCTGTGCCAGTACCATGGTGGGTTTTTTTTTTTTTTTTTTTTTTTTGGGGAGAGGTTTTTGCCATAGGGCGCGTGTGCTCACCAGACAGACAGAGAGAGACAGAGAGACAGAAAGCGAGAAATCACCCCCCAGGGGGGATGGTCACGCCTCAATCCCTTCTCCTCCATTCTCCTCTCGAGATCTTGGGCACGCACGCACACACGCCCGACGTGAGTTTAAGCCACTGGGTCCGGGACTCAAACTGCGGTTGAATACGTGGGAGTCCAGTGACATAGCCATTATGCTAACCACTGGTCCCATACCATGGTGTTTTGATTACCACAGCTTTGTAGTATATTCCACAGCTTTGTAGTATATTTTTGGGTCAGGGAGTGAGATGTCGCCCACTCCACTCTTCTTTTGCAGAATTGCCTTGGCGATATGGGGTCTTTCATGATTCCAGACAACTTTATGATTGTCTTTTCTAGATCTGTGAAGAATGTGTTTGGTACTTTGATTGGCATTGCATGAAATATGTAGATTAATTTGGGTAGAATTGTCATTTTTATTATATTAATTTTTCCAATCCAGGAACATGGAATGTCCTTCCACTTTTTTGTATCACTTTCAATTCCTTTTTTTAGCTTCTTGTAGTTTTCCTTGTGGAGGTTTTTAACTTCTTTGGTTAGATTTATTGCTAAGTATCTTATACTTTTTGTGACTATGGTAAATGGAATAACTTTTTTCAGTTCTATCTCAGTCTGCCTGTTGTTCATATATAGAAATACTATAGATTTCTGGATATTGACTTTGTATCCTGCAACTTTACTGTATTCATGTATTAGTTCCAGAAATATTTTCATGGAAACCATTGAGTCTTCTATGTATACAATCATGTCATCTGTGAATAGAGAGACTTTCACCTCTTCTTTTCCTATTTGAATGCCTTTTATTCTTTCCTCTTTTCAGATTGTGTTGGCGAGGGCTTCCAGTACTATATTGAAAAGGAGTGGAGAAAGTGGGCATCCTTGTCTTGTACCTGTTTTTAGTGGAAACGCTTTCTCTATTTCTCCATTCAGGATGATGTTCGCTATGAGCTTTTCATAGATAGTTTTTATTGTGTTGAGAAATGACCCTTCTATGCCGATTTTGCTGAGAGTCTTGATCATGAAGGGATGTTGTATCTTATAAAATGTTTTTTCTGCATCAATTGATGTGACCATATGGTTTTTATCTTTCTTCCTGTTAATATAGTGTGTTACATTTATGGTTTTGCATATATTGAACCAACCTTGAATTCCTGGAATAAAGCCTACCTGATCATGATGTATAATCTTTTTTATAAGTTGTTGAATATGATTTGCTAGTGTCTTGTTGAGAATCTTTGCATCTATATTCATCAGAGATATTGATCTATAGTTTTCCTTCCTTGTCCTGTCCTTATCTGTTTTGAGGATAAGGGTGATAGAGGCTTCATAGAATGAATTAGGGAGAGATTCACCCTTTTGTATATTTAGAAATAACCTAAGCAGAATGGGGGTTAACTCTTCCTTGAGAGTTTTGTAGAACTCAGAGGTGAAGCCATCAAAAATAACAACAACAACAACAAAAAAAAAAAACCATGAGAATAACATACGAGAAATACTAGATTCCATTAGACACACTAACATCCAAATAATTTGGTGTCCCAGAAGGTGAATAAACTAATAAGGGCATGGAAAATCTATTTCATGAAATCCTGGAAAAAATTTCTCAAGTCTAGAGAGACACTCAAACATCCAGACCCAAGAAATACAAAAGACCCCAAATAGAATCAACCCAAGAAGATCTTCCCCAAGGCACATCTTAGCCAGAATGGCAAAGACCACAGATAAAGACAAGATACTAAAACTGGCAAGAGAGAAATGACAAGTGACTTACAAAGGTCACCCCATCAGGTTAACACTGAACTTCTCAACGGAAACAATGCCAGCAAGGAAAGAATGGGAAGATGTATTGAAAGTGTTAAGAGAAAAACAATTTCAACCAAGGTTATTATATCCTGCAGGATTATCCTTCATATGGGAGAAAAAAGATTAAAATCTTCTCAGACAAACAAAACCTGAAAGAATTTGCCAACACCAGACCAGCTCTTTAAGAAACCCTGAAGAAAGTACTGTTCCAGGAAAACTAAAGAAGTAACAGCCAGAAACAAAGGAATAAAAGGCAACTAAGACAATAGCCAACTTAAATGTCAGGACAGGCCAGTAACATTGATAATAACATTGAATGTTAATTAATTAAATTTTCAATCAAGAGACACAGATTGGCTGAATGGATTAAAAAACAGAAACCCTCTATCTGTTGCCTACAGGAAACCCACTTCATGGATAAAGACATACATAGACTAAAAGTGAAGGGTTGGAAAAGGGTTTTCCACACAAAACCAAAAAAGAGCTGAAGTCGCAATACTAATTTCTGACAAAAATAGGTTTTAAAACAAAAACTGTTTGAGGAGACAAAGAAGGGCACTATATTGTAGTAAAAAGGTCAATAGATCAAGAAGATATAATGCTTATAAATATCTATGCACCTAACACAGGAGCACCCAAATACGTGAAGTAAGGAGTGTTATATATAAAAGGGGAGATAGACTGCAACACACTAATTGTTGGAGACTTCCAACAGTGCACTATCCTCTCTGGACAGATCATCTAGACAAAAAATAGGTAAAGAGATAAAGGACCTAAATGATTATAAATCAAATGTACTTAACAGACATCTATAGAACTTTCCATCCAAAACCCACGAGATACACTTTTTTTCTCACCCCCACGTGGAACCTTCTTGAAGATTGACCACATCATAGGGAACAAAGCAAGCCTCTACAGATTCAAAGGCATAGAAACTATATCCAGCATCTCCTCCGACCATGATGGATTTAAACTTGAGTTTAATTTCAAGAGAAATCCTCAAAAATACTCAAATACATGGAAATCAAATAACTTTCTCTTGAATGACTCTACAACTACTGAAGAAATAAAGACTGAAATCAAAAGATTCCCAGGGTTTGAAAATGTGGGTGAAGAATCAAGACAATTCCAGGGTGAAAGTGAAGCAATTTCCATTACTTGACATAATGCTTAGTTAGTGCCTTACATTTCAAGAAATGTTTGATGACTGAATGAGTGGGGGAAGGAAGAAAGAAAAGAAAGAGGGAAGGGAGAGAGGAACTGCAAATAGGAGAAGGAAGAAAGGAAAGCAGAGCAGGTCTTGTTGGGAGGACAGACAGGAGTTTGGAGGTGTCATGGGGAACTGGTGGGAGAGTAGGCAGCCAGACAGCATCCCAGGACCTAGCACAGGGCTGGGCACAAAGGAAGACCTTAGTACATGCTATTGAACCCATTAGTTAGGCTCTATTCCCTTTACTTGGCTATAATTTTCTTCATAAACCACAACTATTTGAAATCATATTATATAAATATGTTTTTATTTGCTAACTTATGGTCCATGTCTTCCCCTAGAATGTAAGTTCCAAGGGCAGGGACTTTGGATGTCTTTTCACCAGTAGACCAGCAGGTGCTGTGTGGTCAGTACTCAAACACTTAATCTGTCGGATGAATGGAAGCAGAAGGAAGATGTGGAGGATCCCAAATGTCAAGTTCAGCAAAAAACGGTCTTGATATTGTTGGAACGGAGCTATTATTATATACAATTATATTTGTAATTAAAGGTGTCCTGTAGAGCAGAGGTCCCAGACCCTGGGCCACAGACTGATAGCAGGCCATGGATCAGGTCCTGTTAGGAACCAGGCCACACAGCTGGAGGTGAGAAGTGGGCAAGTGAGTGAATCTTCATCTGTATTCACAGCTGCTCCCCACTATTCATGTTACATCATAGCTCTGCTTCCTGTCAGATCAGCGGAGGCATTAGATTCTCATAGGAGAGCAAACCCTATTGTAAAATTGCCTTATTAGATAGTACAAAATAATAATAATTGAAATAAAATGCAGAATAAATGTAATGTGCTTGAATCATCCTGAAACCATTCCCCTACTCCTGGTCTGTGGAAAACTGTCTTCCTTGAAACTGGTCCCTGGTGCCAAAATGGTTGAGGACTGCTGCTGTAGAGCATGGCATTTTTGCAGTGGGTTCCTATTGTTCAAACAAAGAAACTACAGTTCAGGGAGGACAGAAGCTCATCAAAGAGTCACAGCAACGGAGTGAATGTACAAAGCCACTCAGGAGATGCGTATCTAGATGGAAACCACCAGATTAAAGAAATACTAAAGCTTGAGTGGGGGAAGAGGGTGTACATTTCAGTTTCCTGACTTGTTCAGGCAGCATCTGGGGCCCAGCTGCTGATTCACAGATGCCCTCAGAAGTGAACAGAGCCAAAGCAGAGCAGGCTTCCTGGTTGCATCCGGGGGCGGGAGGAGGGGACCGCATTCTAACTCTATGAAACTCCCCAGTGACAGTCCCTGGTGGACTCGACCACTTGCCCTCCCCCAGGCTTTCCCTTCCCCTCTGCCAGCTGTACCTTCTCATCCCTGAAAAGCAGTCTGAAGGCCACAGAGTGGGAAAGAAACTCATCTGGAGCCCAGAATCCAGATCAAGTCAGTGTGGATTCTCAGGTCTCTTACATGCTCATGGATGCCACAAGTCTGCACCACCTGCCTGACGTGTCCTCACTCTGGCCTGCTCTTGAGTGGTGCCTTCCTGAAATATGGGCCCTTCCAAACTGAGACCTAGCTGAGACCTATGCTCACAGATACAATTTTGGGTCTAGAAAACCTTATTTGAGTATCTGCTGTGGGCAAGGCCCCATGAGAGGCCCTTTACAATGATTATGCAATGAGAGGTAACCGTCATTATTCTCATTTTACAGATTTAGAAACAGGTGCAGAGGTGTGGCCACTTCCCCGAAGTGGCAGAATGAAGCCTTAATTTATCCTCAGTGGTCTGCCCTCTGCACCTTGTCTTCTCTCTCTTCCTGCCAAGCTAAGCTATTTCAAACTCCTTGAATTCACCATGGTATTTAAGTGGACATGAACCATTTTTAAACATGTGGTTCCCTCCTCCAAGTATGCCTTTCCTGTTATGATGGTTGGTGAACTCTTATTTCAAGCCTCAGCAGAAAGGGTACCTCCTCCCTGAAGCCTTTCTAGATCACAACATCCATCCAGGAAGATTTGGTCCTCTCTCCTCTGAGTCTTTGATACTCTCTTATCCCAGCACTGTGACACATTAGTGCACTTGTTCAGGTCCATGCAGAGTCACTCAACTAGACTCTAAGCTTCTTGAGAGGGAGGGCTTGGATTGCTTTTTGTATTCTAGTACCAAATGGGTGGGCACAGAATGAGTACTCCATAAATGTCCACTGGATGACTTTCACAGTCAAATCAGTTCTCTCTGATTTCAGCTCCTTGGCATCTCCCCACCCTCTCATACTCACATCCTCACTCATACAACACAATAAAAATTAATCTCATTAATTTCTAACACAGTCCAAAGTGTATTGACTTTTTAAATTTTTTAAATTTTTATTTATTTATTTATTTATTTATTTATTTTTTGCTACAGGGAACATGTGCTTACTAGAGAGACAGAAAGAGAGAAATCACACCACAACCTCTTCTCCTCCATTCTCCTCTTGGGATTTTGGGCACACATGCACACATGCCTGGTGTGAGCTTTAAGCTGCCGGGTCTAGCAACATAAGCATTATGCCATCTGCTGGTCCCGTGTACTGATATTATTTTTTAAAGAATTATTTAATTTTATTTATTTGTTATTATTATTTTTAAAAGAATTATTTATTTAATTTGATTTATTCATTCATTTATCTTAATTTTGACCAGAGAGAGACACACACAGAGAGAGAGAGGGAAAGTGAGAAAGCAAGCCACCAGGTCCAGGACTCGAACTGTGTTCGGCCATGTGGGAGTATCCAGCCCCTTAACCACCATGCCACCTGCTGGTCCCTTGTTATTATTTTTTAATTTGACCAGAGAGAGACAGAGAGAGAAGGAAAGTAAGAAAGCAAGCTGCCAGGTCCAAGACCCCAACCATGGTCAGCCATGTGGGAGTCCAGCACCTCAACCCCATGCCACCTGCTAGCTCCCTGTGTATTGATATTTTTAATAGCTTACAACAACTGCAGCCTTCCATTATAAGAATAACACATCTAAATGAAATAATGGAAGAAGGAGATGACATTTTATTTTTCTGCTGTTGAGAACATACTGCAGAAATCCTATTATCACAAATGAAGTGATGGAGACAAAGAGATCTGCGTATTTATCCCATGATATAACCTGGGGACAACGGACTCTCCTTCCCATTACAGATTAGAATACAACATGGAGATCAAACCCGACACATGGCAGGCGCACAAGGTGATACTTGTTGAGTGAATGAACAGTTCACTTCTCCCCTTCTTTGCTCAGTGCTTGGAAACTCTACCACCCCGTTACACCATCACCAGACACACCAACATTTCACAAAGGATCCAGTGGCTATTCTGTGCATGGCAAAGATAGAGGCCAAAGTGGAGCCTGAGTGGGCTTCTTTCAGTTTTCTTTTGTACTTTGTCAAGCGGCACTCTCCCTGGGGAGGTGTAGGAGGACTAAGGGTTTCTCAGTCTGACAGAACTGCTGAATCAAATCCCAGTTCAGCCACTAACCAACAGTGTGACCTTAAACATGTCAGTGGACCTTTCTGAGTTTGTGTTGTCACCTGCAAACTAGGGATGAAAATACCTACCATGAGGGGTACTGTAAAGATTCAAGATCACTTTAAAAATCTTATATCAAATAATGTAAAAGTATGTCATCTCTAAATTTTTGTACACATGTAATTATTACCATTATTATTTTAAATTTAGCCTCCTGACAAGAGAGCTGTTTATTTGCTTTATGTGAGAAAAATGAGAAAAGAAAGCAGAGACACTCAGTGTCATGCAGTGTCCTGAGTCCCACAGCCACTGGTTTCTTCTGTGGGGCACAAGTGCTGGAACCCTGCAGCTGATGCTCAGGTCACATGCATGGGACAGGGGCAGTGATATGAGGACAGGGGCAGTGATATGAGCCAAGGAGAAAGCCTCAGGGAACAGCACATGTCCAGCATGGCCCAGGAGCCCTGGCAAGTCTCCCATCTCAAGGTCTTCACCCTCGGGGCTTCCTTTCCCCCTCTCCTTCAGACTATTAACTTCCACACCCCTGGAAAGTCCCTGGCCTGAGGCAGCCAAGCAGGGAGGACAGCCAATACCATGGCTAAAGGAAAACAGATGGACAGAGAATGCAGCCCTTCTCCATTGCACTCAATTGGGTGGGAAAGCAAAGGTGGCTTCCTGAGCATGGTGCCTGCACCTCCTGAGAGAGGCCACAGCCCCTCCAGCCTGGTGTTAGGACTGCTGAGGCATTGGCATGAGGATTGTCTAAGGCAATCCTCACTCACTCCCTAAGTGCCTGGTCAATCCCAACCAGAAACCCTGAGCAGCCAGTCATGCCTAAACATCCTCAGGGCCCAGCTAGTGGGCCACTGGGACCACAGTGGATGGAGTGGTTCCCATGCTCATCCTACAGTTCCTGGAAATGTCCCAAAGTTGGAGCGGGGGGGGGTGCACCAAGGTAGTCCTTTGCCAAATTAGCCTCCCCTTTCTGCCAGCACTCAGAGTGTCAGAATTATCACTTCTGATGCCAGCTCTGGTCTACAGATCTGGCACCACTATCCTGAGTAGTGGAAAGTAGAAAATGGAAAATAAATTTTAAAAAATAACAACAACATTTGCATAGCCACTGTGCCAAATATGGCACCGAGCAATCTACAAACTTCTCTCTTTAACAATCCTATGAGATGGATTATATCTATTTGTACATAAGAAAAATTGAGGTTCAAAGAAGTTATGTAACATTCCTGAGCTCACGTGGTTTGTGAGTGTGGAAACAGAAGTTGAATTCAGTTCTGATTGATTCCCAAACCCATGTTCTTTGTGCCGTAGCATCCTTGGTCTTGCATGTGCTCGACACTGGACAGCAGAGGGTGGGTCCAGGGAAGCCCAGATTGATCAGACAACATTTCTATATCCAAGGCACTCTCACCATCTCTACATCCAATCGGAGGTCAAGACCGGATTTCAAGTCCAGGTTCTACCACAGACTTCTTCTGTGACCCTTAATGATGCCTGGAATGAACTTCTAGGACCTCCAAGGAGCACCTGCTTCTTTCCTCAGAGAGCTTTGCAGAGATTCAGGTCTGCAGTCAGGTCCTTGTCCTACTATGGTCTTTCACCTGGCCTTCTAGGTAAAAGAGAACTCCTACTTCTGCCATTCTCACAGAATACAGTTTTACTATTATTATGATGATTATAATTTCTGATGTACATATAATCATCATACATTTTTGTAGAGCTTTGAATTCCTTTACCATTTTATCCTCTTTCCTCTGTCACTGGGGTGCTTACAGACAGGCCCTTCATCTCATAATAATCTTTGAGGTAGGGTGGCTGTTCCTCCCTTAGGAAGGATTCCCAGGGGTGGCCAATATCCGTGCTCTCCTCCACGTCCTGTACATATTCCAGCCTCCCTAATGGATACATGATTTGTATGACTGAGTTCTGACCAGTCAAAAAGGAGTGAAGGTGATGTGCTCTGTAGCCTGATCTGTAGAACACTTCCAAGTACAATCCTTACTCTTACCCTGACCACCTTTTCCAACACAACTCACTGTTTCATGCTTCTTTCCTTTTGAAGCTTAGCATCCAGAAGTAGGAAGCATCTCCTGGGTTTGGGTGAACTTTTGAGGAAGAAAAGCACAAACTCCAGTCTCTTCCCTCATCCCTAGCCTTAGTTCTGGATTGTCTAATATTGTCACAAATTCCTTTTTCTGCTGAGTGCCTCAGCCCAGCTGATTCACACTGAGGTTGAACTAAGATGAGCTCTTGCCTTTCCCCCACATTTTGCTTTGGAGGTTTTCTGCCAACTTGCCAATTTTACCTGAGTAGTCCAAGTAGGAAGGCTCCTGGAGCCATGTCAATGAGTCAGACACTGTGGATGGATCTGGATAGTAGCTAAGTCTACTGGCTGTGTGAGCTCTGGCAGATCACCTAGCCTCTCTGAGCCTCTGATTTCTTCATCTAGAAAAATGGAGATAATAGTACACATCTCACTATGGTCACTATGATGCTTAAATGGAGTCAAGATAGTAAAATGGCTTTGTAAAGTGTAAAGTACTATTTGTATAGAATAAGTTGTTCTGTGGGAAGGAGAAAACAAGCTCCTAGGGCCTGCTGAATGTCTGAATGTGTTTCACACAAATTCACATGCTGAAACCTAATTACTAAGGTGATGATATTAAAAGGTGAGTCCTTTGGGAGATGATTAAGTCATGAAGGTTCCACCTTCTTGAATAGGACTAATGCCCCTATAAAAGAGACTCAAGGGAGTTTGTTTGCCCCTTCTACCATGAGAGGACACATAAAAGGTGCCATTTATGAAGAATCGTCTTTGCCAAACACCAGATCTACTGGTGCTTGATCTTGGACTTCCCAAATTTATTACTGTGAGTAATAAATTTCTGTTTGTAAATTACCTAGTCTAAAATATTTTGGACTAAGACACAGCCCAAATGGACTAATACACAGACCCTAAATGAAATGGGACATCAGGCCTAGAGATTTTGTTTAGATTTAGGAGTATGGGGAAGAGATGGAAGCAAAGAAAAAGCACCACACCTAGGGAAGGGCTTAACAGCCCAGTCATAACAGGAACACATCACATACAATTCATGGAGCTCCTTCTTGTTCTCATGTCTCTCTAAGCAACTGGGTGAGGTTCTATCATCTTCACTTAAGGTGAGATTGAGAGAGATAGAGGCACTTGTGCAAGACCAACACAGGCCTGAGCGATCAGTTCTAGGTCTTTATCTCCTTTCTAGCTATACTCATTCCTGTGATTCTTGTGGTTTTGAATATTATCTGTAAATTAATGAGTTGTAAGAGCGTAGCTCCAGGGAACCAGCAGTTAGCATAATGGCTATGTTGCTGGACTCCGACGTAGTCGACCGTGGTTCTTGTCCCGGACCCGGTGGCTTAAAACTCACGCCGGGCTCATGTGCGTGCGTGCCCAAGATCCCGAGAGAAGAATGGAGGAGAGGGGATTGCGGCGTGACCATCCCCCCTGGGGGGTGATTTCTCGCTTTCTGTCTCTATGTCTCTCTCTGCCTGTATGGCGAGTGCACGCGCCCTATAGTGAAAATCTCTCAAAAAAATAAAAATAAAAAAAATAAAGAGCGTAGCTCCAGTCCCAACTTTTTCACTGGCCCCAAGATTCAAATATTCAACTGCATGCTCAATGTTTCTCCTTGGATGTATAAGAGGCACCCAAACCTGTCTGAAAGAGTTCTCGCTCTTTTTTCTTTTTCTTTTTTCTTTCTTTCTTTCTTTCTTTTTTTTTTTAGAGAGAGAGATCTTTGCTATAAGGTATGAGTGCTTGCCAGAGAGACAGAAAGCAAGAAATCACCCCCCACGGAGGATGACTATGCTGCAATCCCTTCTCCTCCATTCTCCTCTCAGGATTTTGGGCATACACGCACACATGCCCAGTGTGTTTTAAGCTGCCAGACCCAGGATTCAAACTGCAGTAGACTACGTGAGAGTCCAGCGATATAACCATTACTCCATGCGATGGTCCCAAGAGTCCTTGTTCTTTCCTTCAAACCCTGCATTTTCCTAACTGCACCCCATCACAATTAATGGCAAATCTGTTTTTCCAGTTTCTCAAGCTAAAATCTGGACTCAACCCTGACTCTTTTGTCTCTCACAATGCCTCATCTAATCCACAGGCAAATCCCTTTTCCCTTAAGTGGATGTCTAGGGGAACCTCATTTTCCACATTCACTGCCACCACTTTAGTCTAAGGTTGTCAACTTTTGCAGAGTTATTGCAGGACCTCCTAGCAGATCTTTCTATCTCCATATTTGTCTCCTAAATTGTCTTTTCAACCCAGGACCTACAGTGATTTCCACAAGACATAATTTTAATCATGTAATTTTCCTGCTCAAAACCCTTTATTGGCTTCCCTTCACACTTGGAATGAACAAACCTTGCTCATAGCCTGACATCTAGTCCTGGTTGCATGGTCAACCTCATATCCTTCTATTCTCCTACATCACTTCATTCATCCCTGGCCACCCTGCTTCTTCTAGAACTTAAGTGCCTCTTGTCAAGGCCTTTGCATTTGCTAATCTCTAGGTCTAGAATCCAGTATCGATTTCCCAGGTGCCCACATGGATGACTTACGCCATTCAGGTTTCTGCTCAGACACTATCTTAGACAGGTGTTCCTTGATCACCTTTCTAAAGCAGCATCATTTGCCATGTATCTTACTTTATTTTCCTCCAAAACACTATCACTACTTACCTCTATGTATCTATTTATCTACTTGTTTTTTTCTGTCTCCCACATTTAAATAAAAGCTCCATGAAGACAGGAGCTTTGAGTTTATACTCTCTTTTAAATACCTAGCATTCAGAACAGGCCAAGGACATTGTATACCCTCCATGCTTTTTGTTAAGTAGATGAATGCATCAATAAATACATGGATGAATGAAGTAATACATGAAGTGATTATATTGACTTGACATTCAAACACCTCTGAGTCCAGAGCTGTTTCTTGGATACAGTTCCTCAGCCATCCAGAACATTCCCTTAGGGGGAACAACTTAAGCCATCTAGTCCCATTTCCAAGAATTTTTAAAGTTTATTTATTTATTTCATGTTAGAGGGAGAAGGGTGAGAGAGAGAGAAGCATTAACTCTTAGAACCTGTCTAAGGTATTACAGAAGTTGAAGATGTGGGTGATATGTTTGGGAAGAAAAGTAGGCATAAAGGAGAAGGCCAACAGGTGATTGGAGGCCAGATACAAAGGCTAGATCAGACACCAACCAAACTAAGAGCCTGGCCTTGGTTCTAGGGTGACAGAGTAAAGTAAGGTTTTCTAGCAGAGGAGAGACTGGGCTTAAAAGTTCTTCCTGGAGAACCTCCATTCACTTTTTCTTCATGCCCTGCTCCCTTCGTTCTCATCTCTCTTTCAGTATAGGGCCAGGGAACACAGGTACTTTCCCATTCAACATACTTTCATACTTTACACACAGAGTTCCTGACCCTGTACCAGAAAGATTGAAAAATAACTATGACTAGGTTTTTCTTATGCCCTACAGATTTTATAACCAGATATAAAACCGATATTAGGACACAAAGCAGTTATTAAGAGATGTCCAAAGTTCTCTACCCCTGCTAGCTAACTTATAGAGCTCCTGCACATCTGTTAAGATTCAGTGCAAATATTTTCTCTGGGGAGCTTTCCTCGTGAACAAGTTCTCATACAGCTTCTATCCCTTCTCTTTGGGACACACTCCACCCCTGGCATAGCGTGCTCTTATCTGTCTGTCTGCACCAACTGCTCACCTGACAGTACGTCCTCCAGGGCCTGACCATGGATGAGGCTGATCCACCTCCAGGTCCCAACATGGGCCTGTTCCATGAGCAGCATCCAGAGTCTGTTCACTGGGGGATGACAAAGACTGGGTTGTACTCTTGGTGGGGAGGGAGAGGACAGGGTTGGGAGAAATAGGGATCAGCAAAGGAGGAGAACACTGAGATTTAGAGATGCTGAAAAATCATATCACTAACCTTTGGTGTTAAAGGCAACTTGTCTGTTTATGGTCAGGGAGGCGAGGAGATAAGCACTAGGCATGGCTATGTCAGGAAGGTCTAATTTGATACCTGCTCTGTCCCCACTAATTAACAGGTTCAGACAGCACAGGCATGGGCTTATCCTGGCAATAGCTGCCCACCCACAGGCTGCTTCTAACAGTGTTGTTTTCCTGGACCTGTCACAGAAGCTGCTCCTCGGTTTACCCATGGGCAAAGCAAACTGTACACTTGCCCGAATCATACAGCCCCTTTGTCCTGGCATCCCCCTCTAACTTCCTCCTTATCTTCTCTGTCCCCACAATTTTCCTTAAAGTCCTTATTTGCTCTTGCCTGGACCCCTGAAGCAGCCTCCTAACAATCTTCTTGCCTCCAGGCTGCCTGATCCAATCCTCACACTGAAGCCAGAAGGAACATTATAAAATGTGGATTGGATTACACACTCCTTGCTGGAAACATTTCCATAATTTCCTAAGGCTCTCAAGGATGTGACCCCCACTTTGTTCTCTAGCCTCCTCTTCCTAGACTTCCTTCTTTGCTGTCATACTTGCACCAGCCTCCATCATTGCTACTTCTTCCTCTATGATGCTCCTCTGTGTCCTCATTTCTGTTTGATGCTGAAGGCTCCAGTCCAACTCAAGGTCTTCCTTTTCAGGAAGGTGTCCATTCTTTTCCCTGAGATTCTGAAATAGGCTTCATTTGCATAAGCATTCCATACATCTTCCTTCTTTCCTTTCTTCCTTCAACAAACCTATATATGTACTGTGTACCAGGTACTGTGCTAGTCACATTCATAGCATCCTTCCCTATAATCCTCAAAACCACCCTGAGAGCAGGGGGCAGGTTCTTTAAGACCTGGCCATTTTCGAACCTGCTTGGTCCACCATTTTGCTGGATTTTTTTCCCCCATGGTAGAGCTCATCATTTCCCCCCTCAGGGACTCGGTTTTCTCCTTAACAAAATGAACTCTTCCTATCTACCTCTTGAGGGTGCTGTGAGTTAATAACAATAATAGTGATAATATTCATAATGAGCACTAGACACAGGCTACACGCTGTTCTGTGGGCTTTACATAGATGAAGAGTCTTCAAAATGTTCATGGAAAATGAAATTATAAAAACTATACATGAATTTCAAATAGTTTTTTGTGCCAAAATAAACTTGCACTAACTTGTCTCAACAATGGGTCTGAAGAGGATCCAGGTTGAAACACTAAGAAGGACAAGACATTAGTTTGAAAATAACTCCTATCAGAGCATGACTTCAGCTAAAATTGAAGCAAGAATGAGCATCAAATTTATGGTGAAGCTTGGGTAGAACAAAGGTAAATTCCTTCCTGACAGGCCCAAAAAACTCTCCAGTACAGGTACTTAAAGGTACAGTCAGGTGTGAATTCCTGACTTGGCTCAGTAGACTTGGGAGGTTTTTTAAAGAGTCTAATCTGAAGTTCCTTATAAAAGGTACCAGCAAAGTCGACTAAATCAATGAGTATTCTTTTGGGGCTTCGTGTAACTAATAGGCCAAATTGAGACTAAAGTTTGGGGGGGGGGGTTGTTTGTTTTTGTTTTGGTTTTGCAAATAAGTTTGTTATACCTCTCTTTAAAAAGGGTAATAGAAAGAGAAAAAAAAAAAATGTTTCAGAAGAAAATTATGGCGCACTCATTACTAGATTTTCGCTTTGTCCATATCTGTTTCTTGAGTTTTCAGTATCTACCTACTGTTTGAACAGAATCCTAACCTTTTTCCTGGCTTTAAAGCTTAAACAAATTTTTCATAACATTTTTTAATTTTGATTTATTAAAGCTAAAACTGATTTTCTTAAAAATAAAAAAATACATAAAAAACAATCAAACAATAAATAAATAAATAAAATCTCCTTAATGAGTTATATAGCCCCAGCTAGGTACTATTTTATAGTATGTTAATTTACTAACTGAGTTTTAAGCCTAAAGTAAGACATGTGTTCATAGATAAGTTTATATCAACCGTACTTACTATTGAAAGTATTTAGTTTAATTAAGATCTTTTGCAAATCAATAAAATGTGAAAAAAAATGGAAAGCAACTGTGGATAACAGAGACAGTATGGGAGGAGTGTAGGAAATGGCAGAGGGTGAGAGAAAGGGAATCAAGGGGGAAAAAAAGAAGTAAAATATATAAAAAACAAGAAGTGGAAAATGATTTGTTGAAGATAACATGTATGGTAATAACTTTGATTGAGCCAATATACAGAATATTCTGGATAGGGAAACTCATTTTGTATGCTGCAATGATATACAGTGAATGAATGTAAAATTAATAAATTTAAAATGAAAAAAAAAGAAAAAGAAAAGAAAAAAGGTGAACTGGCTGATACTCTACAAAAAGTCTATAGAGACACTGCTTCAAAGAAATCAGCAGTTTACAATTTGCTTTAAGAAGAAATAAAACAATGTGGAGAATGGATGCCATAGCAGCAGACCATCCACATCAATATACAAGGAAAATAATAATCTTATTTGTCCCCTAATTGAAGAAGACCAATTAACAGCAGAAACAATAACCACTACCACAGACAGCTCAACTGGTTCAACTTACACAATTCTGGCTGAAAAACTGAAGTTGAGCAAACTTTCTCCTTGACGGGTGCCAAGGCTATTGTGCCCAGATCAGTTGCTGACATAAGCAAAGATTTCAATGGAAATTTTAAACAAGTAAGATCAAGCTCCTGAAGCATTTCTTTGAAAAACTGCAATTGGAGATGACACATGACTGTATCAGTGTGATCTTGAAAACAAAGCACAATCAAAGCAATGGCTACCAAGGGGTAGAGGTGGACCAGTCAAAGCAAAAGTGGACCAGTCATGAGCAAAGGTCATGGCAGTTTTGGGGGCTGCTCCAGGCATTCTGCATGTTGACCTTTTGAAGGACCAAAGATCAATAACATCTTCTTATTGTGAGAATGTTTTGAGACAGCTAGTTAAAGCTTTAGCAGAAAACTCCCCAGGATAGGTTCATCAGAGAGTCCTTCTCCATCACAAAAATGTTCCTGCTCACTTCTCTAGTCAAATAAGGGTAGTTTTGAGAGATGGGAAATTATTAGGACTCCTCCTTATAGTCCTGATTTGGCTCTTTCTGACTTCTTTTGTCTCTTAATCTTAAAAATAATTGTTTTAAAAGAGCACTTACTTTTCTTTGGTTAATAATGTAAAGGACTGGGAACCAACAGATGGTGTAATGGTTACATCACTGGACTCCTATGTAGTCGACGGCAGTTCGAGTCCTGGACCAGGCAGCTTAAAACTCACACCAGGCATGTGTGTGCATGCATGCCAAATATCCCAAGAGGAGACTGGAGGAGAAAGTATTGCAGCATGGCTATCTTCCCTTGGAGGTGATTTCTTACTTTAAGTCTCTCTGTCTCCTCATGAGTGCATGCATGCTATAGCAAGTATCTTTCTAAACAATAATAATGTAAAAGACTGCACTGACATGGCTAACTTCCCAGGACACTGAGCTCTTGAGAAGGATTAAATAGCTGCTAACATCACTCACAACAGTGCCTTGAATATAATAGAATTTATGTTAAGAAATAAAATTTATATTTTTTATTTTTATCTTTTAATTCCTTTTTTTCCACAAGCATTGTGAAGTTCCCTTACATCAACTCCTTCAGCCCCAGGTTGTGGTTTGAGAGGTCATGGAACATGCTCATCATCAGGCCCAGCATGCTGGAGGCAGCCAGGAAGCAGCCGGTGGCTGTTGGCATCACTGGGACAGTCATGTCTGGCTTGACGAAGGCATGTGAGGCGGGATATGCCAGGCACGTTCTAGGGACGGCGCACAGACGAGCCTGGCTGGAGCTCAGGGCTCGTGTTTAATAAAAGATTAATGAAATTGTCAAATTGACCTTGTCAGTGTCTGCTCAATCCAATTAAGAGCCCGTGGCCCCTGTGAATGGGGTTAAAGCATGAGCGACATGAAGACAGCACCCTAGGGAGCTGGCAGTCGCCCGGGAAACCCCGAAGGGAAGTTGGTCCTGCCTCATGTCCCAGGCCCCACCTAAAAACTGCTCACCACTTTCAAGGACATAGTGTCCCACTACTCTGGAGAAACTGCAGCTGATCACATGCACTCCACCAGAGAGGGACACTTGGCATCCTCAACTGATGTCCATACTGTGCCAGGCTGTCCTGGGCACAGGACTTATGACCACGTATAATTCTCTGTAAGGTGAAGTCCCTGACCTTGAGAATTCCTTGCTCTGGTGGGTGAGACAGACATGGAAACAAATAGAATTCACTCAACTGAACAGTGCCTAGAGAAAGTGCACTTAGATCAACCTGAGACTCAGGCAGGATCCTGCAAAGATGGTTCCTGAGGGGAGAAGTGATCCAGGTGCTGACCCAGAATAGGTGAGGAGAGCCAGGTGTCAGATAGGAGGGATGTGGAGGCCTGTGCTGCAAAGAAGCTGCAGCTGTGGGGGAATCTGTCCATGGTGGGAAAGGTTAGGTGCTGTGGAGGGCTGGCTCAGTAGAGGTGATTGCTCTCTGGTGACTGGAGAGCAGAGGCTGTGCCTTGTGGAGTCAAAGGATTAAGGATACTGGGTTCTGTGAGGGCAGGACCTTCCAGAGACTCAGCCCCAACAGGCTCTGTGTTTGCAGAAGCTCAGCCCTCTCTAAAAGGGTTTGCAGAGCCTGGATCAAGTGGACATTTGAGGAATCCATGGCATCTGCTACAGCTTAACGGCTTTCCAGACTCTCAGGTTGACTCAGGTAGAGTCTAGGTACAGAGCTGCTTCCTTCTTTTTGCATCGAGCAACTCTTAGTCCTAGAACATGAGCCTGGGAGGTCCTTCTCCCTCTCATCTGTGACAATGTTTCCTGGGATCTTTCCACTGAATAGCTCTTTTCAGCTTATTGAGCTTGCTTATGTTCCTTTAATAAGTGGACCTTCAATATAACATTGGAAGATAGACATTTTCATTATTCTCCTTTTACAGCTGAAGAAACTGAGTCTTAGGGACACCAAATTGGTTGGCCCAAGGTTTATTCATAATGGCAGTGGGACTCATGCCTGCCTCCTAATTCTGAATTTTAATCTTAACGCTTGTCTCATTGTCACAAGACTTTCTTTGAGGGGATGAGCGCTAAAGCTGGATGTCTTGACATAAACAGTCAGCAGAGATGGGCATATTTTTGATAGGACAAGGAAGAGGGCCCCCGGAATATTATTTTATTGAAACGATGCTAAATGCATTTCCAGGGCTCAATTAGGGGCTGTAAAACTTAAGACATACATTTGGATGTTGTCTTCAAACAATGTAATTTATATGCAGTCAAAAATTACTATCAAAACAAATATTGCTTCATGGCCCCTGCATAGTGTCCCCAGGGAGGACAAACCCCTAGCCTCCTCCAGTGAATCACATCACTGCCACCAGCTCAGCTAAACCAGAAATAGGAATCATCACTGGTCCTGTCTCACCTTCTGCCTCTAATCAGCAAATCACAGTGGATTTATCCCAATAAATATCTCTACTTTTATCTATCCCACTCACTCCTCCATTCCCTCAACCTCTGTCTTTGCTCTGGTCTTTCAGTTTTCTTTGAGGTCCATTAGACCAGTCTCTTAACTTTCCCCAGACTCCAGTCTCAACCATTTCATGACCACGTATAATTTGGGTCTTTCTGAAACTCTGGTCTGAGAGAAAGAGACAGAAAGAGAAAAATTACCCCTCGGGGGGATGGCCACGCTGCAATCCTTCACCTCCATTCTCCTCTGGAGATTTTGGGCACATACGCACACATGCACCTGGCATGAGTTTTAAGGTCTGGGTCTGTGGTTGACTACATGGAAGTCCAGAGATATAACCATTTTACCATCTGTTCTTACCACCTCAAAGCAAAGTCCAACTCCTTGGGTGCCCTGTGAGGCCTGCCTTCCCCTGCAGGCCCTCAACCTGACCAGTCCATCCTGCAGCCTTGTTTCTCAGTAGACCAACATGGACTGCCACTCCAGATCCTACACTGAATCTCTTTTGGTGCTGAAGAAACCATGAACTTTTCACTCTCCCATTCACTTAGTCCACTTGGTACTTGCTATGCCAGTACTTTTCCAGTATTATTCTTTAAGAACCTACTTTTAACTGATGGTGTGGGATAAACCAATATTCAAATAAGTACAGAAGAGGCTTAGACAGTACCTGGGGTGAGGTGTGTGTGCTCTTTCAGACAGGATGGACACTAGAGCCTTTCTGATAAAGGAGACGTGAATAAAGAGCTGAAAGAAGCGGGGGAAGCCATGTGGCTACCTCAGGAAGAGAATTTTCTGACCACAGACCTTACCTCACATCATCCCCTCAGCCTGTAAACCCTTATGCACCTCCTCGCATCCAGCTCTCACCTGAGAATCAGCTCTGCGGTTCCCTTCTCCAGGATACTGGAGTAGAACTAACCAGTCTTTCTATCATTGCCCCGGAAATCCCCCCAAAATGCTTCAATCCCAGCTCTGTAACACAGAGGTGCTTTAATTTTCTGTCTCCATGCATTTCCTCATTCATTCATTCATTTCTTGAATAAAAACTGCGTGACTAGTCCCCGAGTGCCAGGCTCTTCATAGGCATCTGTCACTTCCCCGTGCCTCCTCGTGCTCCGTGAGCTCCAGGAGGCAGGGAGGGACTCTGCCTGCTTGGCCTTATTATCCTGGAGCTAGCTTGGTGCCTGGCTTAGAATGGTTTGGGTGAGTATTTGCTGAGTGAATAAACATTTGAGATCGTTTTATTGAAAAATTTCAGAGTAAATTTGGAGACAGACATTCCTCTACTCAAGAGTAATTTAATAACCATAAATGCCTTTAACACAGTGGGGAGAATGAAAAAACGGTGTGTTTCTTTTATTGTTGCTGTTAAAATAAATGGTATTTTTAATAAAGTGTCCCCATACAGCATATAGAATGTGGCCACATGATGAAATAAATAAATACCTGGTGAAATTATGCATTACAAAGCAGACTATTTCTGGTCTTTTGGTTATTAAATTTAATCACTTTTGAGCTGTGCCCCTATTCTTTTTCCTAGAGGCAGGTACGCTTTTGATTAAAATGTGGGCCCCAGAGCACTTTCACAGGGGAAGGTTGAGCTATGTCCCAGAGGAACTGCAGTGGAGCAAGCCAATGGGATGATGGGGCCAAGGCAACCGCCACAATTTGCTTCTCACTTGATGGACGTGTTTATCCCCAGACAGAGTGCATGGCAGTCATGGGGCGTATGGAAATCTTGCAATTAAGGCAAAGTCTAATTAGAGACTACGTATTCAAAATACAAAGGAGGCTCAGAGTGGCAGCCACTCCACTAGGCTTTGAAATGTAGTTATGCCACTCTCGTCCCTGCCTTAGCTGCTGGTCGACTGAATTATGAGGAGGGAAATGCATCTTGTTGCCACATGTGTTTTTTGGGGGGACATCTTTGCCTACCCAGTCCATGGAGACACCTTAGATAGTGGTTATTACCCCATTAGCCTCAGCATCTTCATCATCATATTGGGACTGATGGGTAACCATCTCACTGGGTCACAGAAGGAATAGGTAAGGGCTTTGTGGGAAGTCACTAACCAGATTAGGCCATTTATACTACATTTGCTCCCAGCCGCATTCATCCAGGTGAGAATGTTCAGCTTAGAAGTGCACCTAGCCTAGAAACCAGAGGCGAGAGACTGGGAGGGATGGGCTCTTATTACTGCATCATTCTTTGTGCCCATGGAGCCCAAGGAATAGGCTTCTTCTCAGCCTTTGTCTCCTAAATATCTGACACTATGCTGAATGATTTATTCAATGTGTCCAGTAGTGTGAGAACCTGGGATAAGCTGTTTCTCCTCAAATCCAAACAGTCCTAGGGAGCCAGGCAGGGGAGAGGATAAGGAGAAGAGGCTGATGGCAACTCTCTTAGCTCTGGGGTTCTGGCCTAGGGTCAGTGATATTTCCTGAGCTGGACTAGGGTCAAGAGGTGAATTAGAAACTGACCCTGTTCACGGAGGGCCTTTGATCCCTGATTTAATCCTCTCAAGAGCCTGTGAGGGAGGAGTTTATAGAGACCCCGACATGACTTTGAGTTTCAGACCCAGGTCTGTGTTTTAGGTATACAGAAGAAGAGGTGCAAACCCATGCTCTTCTTATCCTCCCAGGCACAATGAGTGGAACGTTTTGATTTGTACTTTTTTCTTTCATGTGTTTTTCTCCTTCCTTTGGTCTATTACTAATAGACCATTACAGATGCCTCCGTTGTGCTCTTTCCCATGGCACTCCTATAAGGACCATCCCAAAGTTGGCACATGTTCTTCCGGCCCAACTTTTCATACTCTGACCTTGGATGTTCATGTCCACCAACAACCCAGAATATGTTTCTCATGTTTTAAAATTTTACACATATATTAGTCAGGCACTTACTTTCTTTTCTAACTAAACATTACTAGTTTTAGTTTTACATATATTTATACTGATACATACAGTTTTGCTTTTTTTTCCTGTCTGGTATTTTATGAAGAAAGTGTGTGTATGTGTTTTGTGCACTTGCACAATTACCCTGTTATCAGACACCGACTTCCACTCTGCCCTGCTTTAGAAGGAAAGGAGGATTCAAGGTGAACCTTGAACATGGCTAGACTCCAACAACAGAAAGAAAATGCTTCTCTGTCTGCCACATGGCACCAACCTTGTACCCGGCTGGCTCTCAGTCAGTGCTGATTACTAGAAGCACTGCGGTTGTGATGACGAGGGCAGTGGACATGGTCTCAGAAGGACTAGGATTTATATCTTGACTCTCTCAGGTATTAGCTATGTGATGTCCAGAAAAAAGAAAAATCTAACCTCCCTGGGCCATAGTGTCTTCATTAGGAGAAATAAAAATAAAAATGCCAACTCACAAATATCCCTGTTGTGATAATAAATACACAAGATCATCCTGTGGGTCTTGACTTACAAGAGGTGCTCAATAAAGCTAGCTGAATGCTTCCCTGATTCTTGGCTGGGGAAAGGGCAGGGGGGAGGCATTGTGTTGGCATGGTCTGTTGGCATTCCTTCTCACTGGAAAATAATGAAAGAACGAAAAGAACCAGGTGTGGTGCATGTGCCTGTAGTCCCAGCTACTCAGAAGACTGAGGCAAGAGAATTGTGGCATAGCAAGACCTTGGAGAGAAAAAATAAGGGAAAGATTCCTATGTATCTTTATAATAAAGTCACATTTACTGATTGAGAAAGAAAAAAAGATGAAGAAAAAAAACCCAAGCTATTTTCTAAACATAATTTAAAAGTCAGGGGAGCTCAATCTACCTTCGAATCTGTCTGTGGTTCTATCCCATCTGTGCTTTTGATTGGCCATCACTGGAAATCTCAGTAGGGTCTGCTTGGCCTTGGACCAGGCTCCCTGAAAGACAGTTCCACCCTGCGAAGCCCCACCTGCCTTCCTGTGCCGGGTGGAGGGCAGCAACAGGCTGGGCTACATAGTGTTAAATCCCTTTTTCTCCAAAAGACTGGAGCCAATGAGGCTTTTTGCTTAAATGGCCTATAACCATCTCCTGAAGCTCCTTAGCTCAGAAAAGTGCACAAGTCAGCAGAACGAAAATAATTTAAAGAAAAAAAAAAGAACTTAAGTCTCCCTCATTCCATCAGCTATGATAGCCTCTCAGTAACCACTCTCATTTTTCATATCCAGGGCCAGGGGCTTCCCACCAGTTTGAGTAAAGAATGTATCAAAGGCTGGAATCTGCTCCCTGATGGGAGGGAGGAGGCAGGGGGAGCTGGAGGACTGTAAGAACCCACTTCTCCACCGGAGTGCTCTGTGGTTTCCAGACCCTGCCTGGCCATGATGCTGCTGTCAGGGACATGACTGCTTTTGGAAGTCTGTGGGACCGGGCCGGCCACAAATATATTATAATGGAGGAAACCAAGGCCACAGAAAGGAAGTGAGGAGCCCAAGGTCCTGCCCAGGTGGAGTGTGATGGTCCTAAGTGCCCAGTGCTTCCTGCTTCAATCGCTCTGAGGGGAGGGCAGCACCTGTTCTAATAAGTGCCTGTCATGCGCTTGGCATTTCATGCAAAGGCCTTGAAATGATGTCAGCTATTTTGATAAATCACCTCCTCATAGCTGATACATCTCAGGATTCAGAAGGCTGAGTGACTTGGCCAAGGTCACACTACAGAAAAGAAGTGGAGGAAAAGTCTAAAGCCCCGCTCTCTTACTCCACAGCCCCTGCTGCTTCCATGGCATCTAGGAAGAGGCTCAGGAAAGAATCACATGCAGCCCTGCAATCCACTCCCTCCCCTGGTTGTGCTTTGTCTCCCCTTTGGACATAGAGTGGATGCTGTGCTATCCCTGAGAGCTGAGTCATCACAAAGGCCTACACAGGGTGGGTTCAGGGCACAGGAGCTGCATGAGGGAGATGCTGCTCTAGACACGGCCGCCCTGCACACTCCCCAACTGGACTGTGGCACTGAGGTGTTCACAGTTGGTTCCACCTGGCAGGACCAACACATAAGGAGGAAGGAAAAGAGGCACCTATCCCTCATTTCTCACCTGAGTTATTCCAATAGCCTCTTTGACTACTTTCTTTCCCTTCAAAACATCTACCCCATTGTGGCCAGCATAATTTTCCTAAGGCACAAAGCCTCACCTTCCAGCTTTGTCTTCAGAGACAAGTACTTTAGCCTGGAACGCAGACCCTCTGTGATCTGGCACCTACCTACCTCTCCAGCCTCCTCTCCCAATACCAACCTCACTGTCTCTCCTTGAAACAGGTACCCTTTCTCTGAATGCATCCTACCCCCTCCACCTCTTACCCCTTGCTCACAAACAAAATAAACATTTACAGAGTGCTGCTATGTGTTAGGTTCAGTTTCTAAGTGCTTTATAAATATTAACTTTATTAATTCTTACATTTTATGTCAAAGGAAGCTGAGTTGCAAGCCAAATAAATAACTTGCCTGAGGTCACAGACCTGGTTAAGTAGTGGAGCCCAAAGTCAGTCATACCCCGGGAGAGTAAGATCAGAGTCCTAATTTTTTTTTTTTTTGGAGAGGATTTTTTTTTAATTTTTTATTTATTTTTAATTTTTTTTGCTATAGGGCACATGCACTTGCCAGAAAGACAGAGAGAGATAGAGAGACAGAAAGCAAGAAGTCACCTCCTGGGAGGATGGCCATGCAGCAATCCCTTCTCCATTCTCCTCTCGGGATCTTGGGCACGCATACACACACGCCCGGCATGAGTTTAAGCCACCGGGTCCGGGACTCGAACTGCAGTTGACTACATGGGAGTTCAGCGACATAGCTATTACACTAACTGCTGGTCCCAGAGTCCTCAATCTTGACCACAGCCAGCCCACCACTTTTTTTAAACCTGGTAATGGTCTGTCAAACCCACCTGTGAGAGCAAGCCCAGGAAGGTCTCACGATCCCATTATGAAGGGCCTTCTTGATTCAAGGCCTTAAGTCCTTAGGCAGAAAGAACTGATTTGTTTTCTAATTTCTCATAGCCTTTCATCATCAGGGGCCAGGCCTCTACAGAGAGCTCCACTTAGTCTGTACCAGACCTTGTGTTGGGCCTGGGGACTCAGAGATGAACCCACAATGGCCTCTGACTTAAAGGGCTCATAGTCCAGTGAGAAAGATGGACACACAACGTGGTGTGATCAGACTCTAACAGAGGCCACCAGAGGGTCCTATGGAGTAGGGGGAGGGATCCCCACATCAGGCTGGGGAGGGAGAAGACTTCTGGAAGGAAAGAATACAAGTAGGTTAGGGAGTAGAAAAGACAGCATTCCACTCAGATGGAAGAAACTGCTTGTGTTGATAGAGCTAAGGTAGCTTATAGCAGGTGGTGAAGATGCCAGCACTGGAGTCGCACAGGCTCAAATTCAAGTCCTGGCTCCTTCAGTCAAAGCTATGCCACCTTGGGCAAATTACTCAACCTCATTAAGTCAGTTTCTTCATCTGTGAACTGTGGATGGCAATGGTATCTTATTCACAGGCTTGTGTGAGCAGTGCCTAACACATCGTAAGTGCTCAATGAATATCGATTAATTTAAAAGTATTGTCCATATGTATCTCTCTTTTGCCTAGCACGCAGTGGAGGCTCAGGAAACGTGCACATACAGAGAGGAAGGGACACAGCTCTGCCCTCAGCTTGCTGACAGCAGAGAGTACCAAGACAACTAGACAGACATTACAATATATGATCTGAATCTTAAAGTGCAGAGAAAGTTGAGGCTGGTTGTGAGGCATGGGGAAAATTTGAAAAACTCAAGAAGACAGTCCTTTCAGGGAGAAATAAAATCAGACACCTAGAAGAAATAATATTTGTACTGTCTTTAAGCCCGGGAGGATAGGGTTTTATTTTATTTATTTTTTTTCCCATAGTTAGTGACCCAGAACAGTTACAAGGATACTCTAAAGGATTGGAGCAGACTGGGCAGGTCCAAACCATTTCAGGTGAGTCACTCTTTTCCTGGGTATGGGAGTAGGGCAAAGAGTATGTGAGGGCAGGACTGAGGTGAAATGTGAACACACATACACAGTCCCTGTGATCACTATAGCTTAGCTCCTACTGTCTCCAGAAATGATCCCTACATGGAAATCGAATCTCTCCCATGTGCTGGGAAAAGCTGCTATGAGTGAGGATGGCTAAGGAATGAAGGGCAGGGAGCCAAGGACAATGAAGCAGGGAAAGCCACCTTGATGCTTGTTCCCTGCCTGACTGCTATAATGGCTGCTGCCATGAGTCCGGGGGGGAGGGGGGGGGTCCAGCATGGTCCCTGGCAATCTAGGCTCACTAAGGGTTTCTGGGTAAATTTTTAGGTGACTATTCCAGGGTGAGGAGGGTCCTTTGGCCAGAGTCCTCCCACAATTTGCATATGAGTGGCCCAGGCCATAGACGTTTATTATACACCTCTTCTCATATGTTATGGGCCTGGCCAAGAACCCCTATGGGGCCTGGGTAGAGGCCAAGAGCTGAGTGTACCAGGGACAGAGCTCCACACTGAGCACAGGACTGAGCTACAGCAACACCAGCTTCTTTCTTCTCCCTCCCTCTTTAGGGTCCTGGGTTGGGGCCACAGCTTCCTAATGGGTCTTTGACTTGGTCACTTATTCAGCACATTTTTAAGTGCATGTATATAATGTACCTGGTGCTAGAAACACAACTGAACAAAAAACAGGAGGCAAAAGTGGACAGCGAATGCAATTATGATGCAAGTTATGAAATTTTCAGATAATTCAGGTGAAAGAAAAAGAGAGAAAACTAACAACTCAATCCAGGTACTAACAATTCTGGGTTTGGTTGTTTGGATGGATACGTACTGGTGTGATGGAGAAGATGGGAGTCTGGCTCCCTCTTCTCCCTCATGCCCTGGACACCTGGAAATGGGCACAGAAAATGAATGCGATAGGGGTGTGTTACCCTATTGATTCCTGAGATTTAGAAATGTACTTGAAATCATGGCACCTCTGTTCCATGATCTACCACCCTGCTTGGCAGGCAGGCAGAGCCAGGGTGGCCGTCCCGTTTTACGAAGCGGTGGAACTCCCTTCTGAAGGCATACAGCATTTGGGGGCTGGGCTGGCTTCAAAGCTTGGGCACTCTGTCCTGCTCTCCACCCTGCTGATGGCAGAGGGTACAGAGACAACTAGACAATACATGTTCTGAACCTTAAGGTGCAGGGAAAGTTGGGGTTGGTTGTGAGGCATGGGGGAAAATGTGGAAAACTCTGAAAGACAGAGTCCTTTTAGGAAGAAATAAAAACAGATACCTAGAGGAAATAACGTTTGAGCTGTCTTCAAGGCTGGTAGCCATGGCCCATTAGTCTGAAATTACCACGGTGTATTGTGATATAGAAAAGTTCTGCTGTTTGAAACAGCAGTTCTCAAAGCGTGGTCTCTGAACAGCAGCATCAGCATCAGCTGGGAACCTGTTAGAAATGCAATTTTTGGGGACCAGTAGATAGCATGATGGTTACGTCGCTGGATTTCCACATAGTTGACTGTGGTTTGAGTCCTGGACCAGGCAACTTAAAACTTATGCCAGGCATGTGTGCATGCGTGCCCAAGATCCTGAGAACGGATTGTGGTGTGGCTCCCCCACCCCCCCCCCCCCAGGGGTGAGTTCTCACTTTTTGTCTCTCTGGTGAGCACACACACCCTATAGCAAAAAAAAAAAAAAAAAAAAAAAAAAAAAAATCTCAAAAGAAAAAGAAAAAACATATGGAAATTTTTGAGCCTCACACAAAACCTGCCTATTCAGAAACTCTGGGGCGGGACCTGTAATTTGTCTTTTAGCAAGTTATAGGTGATTCTGATGCTGGCCAGTTTTAGAATCACTTATTTAGACAAAAGAGCACTGGCTTTTGCTTTAGGGGACTTTGGTTTAAATGACTCAGGAAATTCAGATAACCCTCTCTTTAGCCTCAGTTTCCTTATCGTCAAAAGAAAGATACATAGGGGCCAGCAGATGGTGTGGTGGTTAAGGCACTGGACTCCCACATAGCCTATCATGGTTCAAGTCCTGGACCTGGAACCTTGAAAATTACACTGGGCTTATTATATGTGGGTATGCCCCAAATTCCAAGGAGAATAGAGGAGAAGAGATTGTGGCATGGCCTTTCTCCTGGGGGCAGGGGTGGTGGTGGTGGTGGTGGTGGTGATTTATCACCTTCCTTCTTTCTGCCTCTCTGATGAGCACATGAGCCAGATTGAGAGAGAGAGAAAGAGAGAGAGAGAGAGAGAGAGAGAGAGAGAGAGAGAGAGAAGAGAGAGAGAGAAATAGAATTGCTTTTCAGGAATCATGAGATAATATATGTGAAAGTCTTTTATATTATTAGTCAACATGATAATAATAAGGCCATTCATTCATTCATTCAACAGGCATTCACTGAGTACCTGGTCCACCAGACCCAGGCTAACCATGCTGGGAACATCTTTTTGCTGTTTTTTTTTTTTGTTTTTTTTTTTTCCCCAGAACCCTTGGGTTAAGACACAGGTCAGTAGTTCAGAAGAGACAGAGTGAGTGTCAATACTCTACAAAGTATAAAATTCCCTAGTAGATAAAACTGGCTGTGTAAATGTTAAGATGTGAAGTGTTAAGGCTGTAACTGTGGGAGGAGACAGGCGTTAACTGTGAGGGGCCTGAGGTCATGCATAAGGAACAGGGTATGGATCTGGCCAGGTCCTTTATCAGCCAGCCCAGGCCCTTTGTCACATGCTTTCACTAGGGATTTCACGACTCCTCAGAGCAAACCCTCAGATGAGGTGGTGGTGCTGCATAGCAGGGGAAATTTAGGCCAGTAGCGGTGTCACTTGCCCAAGGCCACAAGGGTCAGTGTGCCCAGAGCTAGACCCCACCATGTCTGATGAGAAGGAGGAAAGCAGTGAAAGGAAGGCAGTCTGGCATGGAGTAGGGGTGCTGGTAACTGAGTACCCCTAGGGTCAGTGCTAGTGCCAGGATCTTTCCAGAATGCGTCTTCATTTGTTCTCTCAACAATACTCAAGATACAATTACTATTTTCATCTTTCCAGTGGGAAGATGGAGACTCAAGAAAAGGTGTGGTTTCTAAAAAGAGATGAAGCCTGGATTCAAACTCAGCACAGCCTGACTCAGAGCCCCCAATTTATCCCCGGCCAGGACTCAGTAGACTCTTCCCTAAAGGACTCCCAGAGTCCTCTGAGGAATGGGGTGGGGGTAGAGGGTGGGAAGGGTCATAGGCAGGAGCAGCTGCACAACTCATATAAGTGCCACATTCTTTTTTGAATCTTTTTTTCACAAAAATGCTTCTTGTATGCTATAACTGATTCTTGATTGTTACATGACTGTTTTTCTTTTTTAGAGATTTTTGCTATAGAGCACATGTGCTTGTCAGACAGAGACAGAAAGCAAAAAATCACCCCCAGGGAAGATGGCCGTGCTGTAATCCTTTCTCTTCCATCTTCCTCTCAGGATTTTGGGGATGCATGTACACATGCCCAGCCTGAGTTTCAGGCGACCAGGTCCGGGACTCAGATTGCAGTAAACAATGTGGGAGTTCAGCTCCTTAACCACTACGCCATCTGCTGGCCCCACATGAATGTTTTAAAGTACCAGTTAAACTCTTCCTCCTTCCCTCCAATTCCCCCCCCCCCTCACATCTTGCAGTAAAACTAAGGCTCCAGGCAGACAGAATGTGTTTATTGTCCCCTCTTTCCCATGCATGCTGCCAATTCTCATGGCAGGGGTCTTGGCAGGTTCCTGGCAGAGCTCCTGCCCCATTATGATTCCCTCAACCCCTTCCAACTTTCTGGATCTTACCGTCTTAATGAAGCTACCTGTCCCCACCACACACCCTCAATCTGCCTTCACTCTGCTCATCTTTTTCTTTTTATTTCATGGCACTTGCCACCTTCTACAATTTTCTTATTGTAGAATGCTGGGCACAGGCTAAATACTCAGCATGTTTAAGATGAATGGAGAGATGGACAGAAGGACAAATGATCTCACAGCCTTTTACATCCTTCAGGTGTCTCAGCCCAAATGTCACATCTCTGAGTATTCAGACTATAACTAGGTGGAGGAGTCCTAGTTACTACAACAACCCAGCTCAGAGAATGCTGATTAGTGAGTAGAAAAGGGGTCTCTAGTGGAGGACTACATGGTTCTTTTATTTACTGAACTAAATATTATTATTCATTACTTGGTAAAGACACAAATAATCTTATTTTTATAATATAAAACTTGGAGGAAGGAATAAAATTCCAAAAGCACCCCTCAAACACCCAAATGTACGCATAGACAATTCACATAGGAAGAAGTTGAAAAAGCACATCTGTATAGAAAGCTAATTTGCCAAACTTAAAAACTTCCAAGCACCAGAATCAGCAGATGGTGGAATGGTTGTCGCTGGACTCTCAGATAGTCTACTGTGGTTTGAGTCCTGGACCCGGCGGCCTAAAACTGATGCCAGGTGCATGTGCTTGTGTGCCCAAGATCCTGAGAAGAGAGTAGAGGAAAACGGGTCTCGTGATGTGGCCATCCCACGGGGGTGGGGGGGTGGGGGGGGTGATTTCTTCCTCTCTTTCTCTCTTTCTCTCTCTGTGTCTCTCCAGCAAGTGCATGTGCCCTATAACAAAAAACCTCTCTTGGGACCAGCAGTTGGTGTAATGGCTATGTCACAGGACTCCCATGTTTTCGACCATGGTTCGAGTCCTGGACCCGGTGGCTTAAACTCATGCCAGGTGCGTGTGCATGCGTGCCCAGGATCCCAAGAAGAGAGAGAGGATCCCAAGAAGAGAGAGAGGAGAATGGAGGAGAAGGGATTGCAGCATGGCCATCCCCCTGGGCAGTTATTTCTTGCTTTGTCTCTCTGTCTCTGTCTTTCTGGCAAGCACATGCAACCTATAGCATAAACCTCTCCAATTAAAAAAAAAAAAAAAACTCTCTCTAAAGACAAAAAACTTTCAAGCACCAGTGAGCTTGTGGGGAGGTGGCACCTGCATGTCTACCCAGCTTGAGATATGCCTTAGTCATTCAGAAGGCAACATAACAACACATGGAAAGGACTATAAAAATGTTCTTGCCCTTTAACCCATTAGCTCACTCTTGGGAATTTAAGAAACCAACATAAGGAAAACAATAAACTATCACTGGGCTGCATTATCTCCAATAGCAAGAAACCAGAGACAACAAAACAAACAACGGAACGATGAGAAGTTAATCATGGCCATCACTGCTGGGAAGGGTGTTAAGATGATAGCTATGAAAATCAGGCAACAGAGGGGAAATGTTTGCCATGTGATGTTCGATGAACAAGGCAGAAGGCAGATGTGGCACGGGAGGCTGGCTGACACGGCGCCACGAACAAGGAGGTGCTGCCTGTGGTCAGAAAGAAGGAACTCTCAGGACAGAACGTGCCGTTGGCTTTGGCTCTTGGGATTAAGGCTGGATTTTCCTTTTAGGCTTTGGCTTTCTTCAAATTTTCTTTTGAGACTTAAACACGAATGGAAAAGAGGATCTCAGCTAGCTGGAATTTTGGGCCACAACCAATTAGATGAAATAGAACAGGGATGAATGTAAAGTCCTGCATTTCATTTAAGAAAAATGTTAGAAAAACTGACACAACCAGGGAGATGGGTGGGACTAAAGAGTTAGGGAACAAAAGGGGAAGGAGGAGGAAAAAGGGAGCAAAAAGATCCCACATCACTGTAGACCTGGCAGAGGCAGGTTGGTATGATTACCATAACAACAGCATAATGGACAAGGTGATGGGCTGAGAGTCTTTAAGGAACCTGTCAAATGAACTCTGATCTAATAAGTAGTGAAGTCAGGATTGGAATTCAACATGAGTTCCTCTGGTTTCAAAATCAATGCTCTTCCTTTTACAACACAGTCCACTAAAGGAACAAGTGGAGTATTAGTCAACATTTCTAGAAGGCGCTGTTTTATTTTTTTATAATTACAAGAGATTCATAATTTAGAAATGTATACAAGAATCTCACAGGTACCCAAGTCACCAGCATGCTTTCTTTAGCTAAGAAATAAAACCAAGTCCCATCTTTCTGTCCCATCTAGTAACAACAACAAAAAAACATATTGCCAAGTCTTCTGCAGATGGTGCCCAAACACCATCGATTCAGGTTCTGCCAATTTGGTATTGACCATCCTGTCCTACACGACTCACTGGCCTATCACAAGACTCAAAAGAATCTAAGCATAAAAGTGAAGGAAAAATCACTGGTGCCTAAACAGAAAGTCACCCTCTGTGTCGGGTCCAACTGAACAGCATTTGGTGAGCATGAAGAATAACACTGTTAAACAAAGTTTTACAACAGATCCTCAATTATTTTAGAAATTTATTCTCAATATCAGATATTTACAGGCACTGTAGAAGGATCGTCAGGTTACTCTTTTCTCTCTTCTTCTCTCCTCTTCTTTTCTTTGCCAGAGGGTATGTGCACTCAACAGAGAGGGAGAGAAAGAGGAGGAAGAAAGCACCTCCAATGGGGCATGGTCATGCCACAATCCCATCTCCTCCCTTTCTCCACTCTGTAGCAATTTGAGGCACAAATAGGTTTGTTTTTCAGGCTGCTGAGTCCAGCATTCAAATCATGCAGTGGGCTATGTGGATCTCACTCCCTTAGTCACTAGGCCTTGGGACTGGCCCCAGGTTAATTTTATGTGTATGTTTTAAGTTCATTTAATTTTTTCTTCTGAGACACAAACACACACACACACACAAACACACACACACACACCACCAACAGATTATGACACTGCCATCCACCCGTCTTCAGCCAGCCCTGGATCGTGGGCATGAGCATGCCTAGCACTCTCAGGGAGGTCTCTGGATGCAAACCCAGAACCTTCCCATGTGGGTTAGCTTTGCAAAGTGTCATGTTCAAATGCTGTGCCACCAGACACCTTTTTTTTGTTTGTTTTTAAAACAAATAATTCTATCCTTCATAAAGCAGGTCTTATAATGAATTCTATTAAACTGGTATTTTTCCATAAGTACTATATGTGTTAAAATATATCATTCCCAGCCTTATTCCAGACCTACTGAATAAAGATCACTAAACCAAGACCTGGGACTATATTTTTTTTCTTCTTTTGAGAGAGGTTTTTGATATAGGGCACGTATACTCACTGGACAGAGACAGAGAAACAGAAAGCGAGAAATCACCCTCTGGGGGGATGGTCACGCCACAATTTATTCTCCATTCTCCTCTTGGGATCATGGGTATGCACACACAGGTGCCCAGAGTGCTGGGACTCTTTTTTTTTTTTTTTTTTTTTTAAGGTTTTTGCCATAGGGTATGTGTGCTCACCAGAGAGAGACAGTGAGAGGGGAAAGTGAGAAATCAGTTCCCAGTGGGGATCACCATGCTGCAATCCTTTTCCATTCTTCCCTGGGATTTTGGGCATGCATGCACACATACCCAGAGTGATTTTCAAGTCGCCAGGTCCAGCACCCAAACCGTGGTCAGCCATGTGGGACTCCAGTGCCTTAACCACCACACCATCTGCTGCCCCAAAATTCTGTATTTTAAGCACCTCAGCAAGTTCTTAAGATCGAGGGAGTTTACAAAATTACCACACAAAATGAATTTGAGTTTTGTGTATACATTTGAATGTAATAAAACTATGATTGCTTACAAATGTTATTATTCCCAATCCTTCCAAATGACCTGAACTAGTAAGAGCAATTCCCACTGATTACTTACTTACATTGGGTCACCATTAAATATACTAGGAGTACATAGCTAGATTCTAAGTCCAGACCATAATTTCCCATTTGTCTTTCAGGGAAAGGATAAAAAGGTAAGTTTCACACAGACATGGATTCTGATCCAGCTCCACTGCAGGACCTTAGCAAAAATTTAACATTTTCTCAGCCCATTTCTTCATTTATATGGGTATAGTAAGATAGCTTTGGTCTCCTATCACAATAGTCTTTGTGAACCAGAAGAACCTGGTTCCCAGGGCATTCCCCACTGGAACTGGCCTTTACAAGCCTGTTTCCTTGTTCTATCCGCTTCTGATTTTCTTCTGCCTTATCTGCTAATAATGACTAACCTTTGAACTGGTCTCTGTGAATCACAGAGTGCTTTTCCCAGATATTATCTCATCATATTCTTCACAATAACTATGAGTTAGGACTCATTATCTCCATCAGGAGAAATGAGGCCTAGAAAAGTCATATTACCTGCCCGGACATGGTAAACCAGGATTTGATCCCAGACCTCACACTCTTTCACAGCCCTGTTCTGTCCCTAACATAGGCATCATACAATACGCAAAGCACTTTCACATCCACAATGGACTTTTTATTATAGATATTTCCACAACTATTTCTTCCACTAACCTAAGTGCATCTGTAAAACAGGTACTATATTTTATTAGCCTTTGAAGGGAAATGAATAGACCTTCTCAGTTTCTCTACCTCTGTCACTAGGGACAAAAAAGAAAAAGCATAACAATGGTACATACCTCTTCCCAATCTCTCATGCATTCTACACCACTCATACCCAAGCTGCTCAGTGCCATTAAAATGAACATAATGACAAGAACTTACTAAACATCCATGAAGTCAAGGATTTTACTTACCTGATGAATCAAGTTATATTATGTTAAATACTTAAAAAAATTCTGGCAAATATTAAATATCTATTGTTTTTATTATTTAATTATTCACACAGCCTGTAAGGGAAGCATTTACTTTTCTCATTATACTGGTAAAGACCCTGAAATTTAAGTGATTGGTCCAAGCTTACACTGTGAGATTGTGAAGAACTAGGAAAATACCATAAAAGAAAATTCATATATATATATATATATATATATATATATATATATATATAAGCAAACATATAATATTTCACATTACAGTGGATTATTTTATTTACCAAAATACAAGTTCTCAAAGTGGCAGCTTCCCCTTGCTTATTGACCACCAATTAATGAAAAAAACAGAGACCAAAGTTTTCTAACCAATGGCTAAAAGCCAATAATCAGAAATAAAGAAAATAACAATTGCAAACATTTACTGAACACTTCTAGCAACTGTGCAGGTAAGTATTACCTTCTTTTTACAGAACAGAAAACCAAATCTCAGAGAGGTCAGGTTAAGCCCAAAGTAAGCAGGAGAGCCAAGCATGGAGCTTGGAATACTAGTCCAAAGCCCTTGCCCTTTCTGATATACTCTGCTTACTTCACACGTGTTACAGAACCGAACGCGCAAATCAACAGGAAGATTAAATGTGGTTGCCAGAATAGGCGCCAGGCACTTTAGAAACTCAGTTGCAGAATAAAGAGAGATAACAGTTCTGCAACTTGAAAGATCATTTGAGATATAAGATGGCACCAATGAACTGGTACCAGATGACACTGCCCTAACTTCTTCAAATTTTTAAGGTTTTTATCATAGGACACATGTGCTTGCCAGAGAGAGAGACAAAGAGAGACAGTGAGAGGGAAAGTGGGAAATCACTTCCGGGTTGTGGGGGGGAAGGCCACACTGTAATGCCTTCCCCTCTATTCTCCTCTCGGAATTTTGGGCATGCCCTCACACATGCTGGGCGTGATTTTCAAGCCATCAGGTCTGGGATTTGAAGCATGATTGGCCATGGTTGGTCCAGCTCCTTATCTAGCATGCCACCTGCTGGCACCCCTACTTCCTGAGTTTAACCCTATACCACACTAATGTTATCGCCCTCCTACATCCCTTTACAAAGATTGATTCAAATGATCAGGGAAGCTGAATATCAGATTATCTTGAGTGAGAGAGACGATCGGTCTAAGATCTGCCCTTTGAAATCAGAGAAAGTAATCTACTTTCAAGACAGCTCTTTAGACTTGTAGAAGGCAACTGTATCTTTTACATATTTCTTCTTCAGATTGAAGGTTCCTCTTCTGAAAGAAAGGCATTGTATGCACAACATACTAGTCACCTCCGCTGTACACTTAATACTCTAAATAAATGAGGATAACGATTGTCTACATCAAAGAAATAATGAAGCTTTATTATAGAACAAAATAGAGGAACAGAGAGAGAAGTCCTCGGATGACAAAAATATCAATTCAAATCCTGGTCAAGTGTTTGCAACCCAGAGATATCTTATCCCCCTCCACAAAGAGTATTTTCCCCATGCCCATAATAAGACTGGCGCCAGACTGCTGTCTGAGGTTCAGGAAATCCATCTGCCAACTTTGGAGTAGGAAGTCCAAGTTCAGAGCAAGCACTGACCCCAGAACCCTACTGGCTCCCTGCCTACACACCACCATGCACGACGGGGTCTGATTTGAACGGCACCATCGACTGCAAATCACACGTCACTCAAGGAAAACACGAAGGCTTTATGAAAAATCCAAAGTTTATTGCAAATTGTATTTTGCTTCCCTTCGTTCTTCATTTTTACAGGATTTATTGATATCCATGATTTTTTCACAGATGTACTTGTTGACTTTGGAGAGTCTCTGTGCAATTTCAGTTTCGTCCACAGTTTCTTGTGCTATTCTGTCATACAAACACTCTAGACAGGGAAAAGAAACAAGAAGGCCAAGGATTAATGGTGAATTTGAGTACAAATCTTTTAAGAGGGGAAAAGAAAATGTGTCTCCTGACATACTTCTGAAATACCAATTCACATATCTGGCATAGCTATATTTTAAAATCTGAATCATAAAATATGCTTAGAAAAGAGCTGATATACACTTTAAAAATAATGATAAGGTGTCTGTATGTCTACCACCCAGCTTAACAGGACATTACTGGTTTCTCTGAAACCCCTAGATGTTCCTTCCCAATTTTATACTCCCTTCTTTCTCCCCAGAAGTAACCACTGCCCTGAATTTTTGCTTTTCTTCTTGTTAGTATTAAAAATATGTGTATATATCTTTAAATAACGTAGTATTTTTCCTGTTTTCAGCATTTCTACAAATATGCCCGTAGTCTATTTGAGGAGGAAGGTCTTCAAAAGTTTATTTTATTAAAAAAAATGCATATCAGGAAAAAAACTATGCATGGATTTCAAAATTTTTTTGGCACCAGAATAAACTGGTTCTTTAATAACATTTTTCCATGAACTTTTTTGAAGCCCCCTCATATATCTTCCTGACTTGCTTTTTTTCCACTTAGTGCTACTCATGTAACATTTGAGATTTACTCATAATGAAGTGTATAGCTCCAGGTCATTTGTTTTCACTGATGAGCAGTGTCCTACTGTATGACCACCACAATATGTGTTCTTCCGTTTTATTGTCGGTGGATAATTGGTTGTGTAGTTACACACACCCTGGCACATGTCTCTGGGGAACACACGCAGAATATTCTCCAGGATCAGTGTAGGCATGGAACTGTCAAACGTTAGGATGCATGCATGTTCACCTTTGCTAGGTAATACCTAGTACACTGTTTTCAAGAGCGGCCTGCTGACTGGCACTCCCAACAGCATGCAAGTACTGGTTGCCCCATATCTTCAATCGTACTTGACACTATCACATCATTAAGTTTTTGACAACCTGGTGAGTGTGAAGTGGTTTCTCAATGCGAGGATTACTAATGAAGCTGGGCGCAGACACTCTCTTACTGAGTCTACCATTTGCTGTGATGAAGCAAAATGAGTCAGCCTTAGCCTTGGCCTGGCTGGAGGCTGATTTCAGCTGACTTCTAAGCCTGGGGACCTGGTACAAATAACTGCCCTAGATTCCTCACCTCATAAAAAAGGATAATAAACCACAGAGAACCTTTTTTAAGGCTGCCATGATGCATGTCAGGTACACATTTTACAAGATTTTTTTCAAGCTGTATGAAACACTGTAACTGCATTGTACTGTATAATTATTTTATGTATTGGGTTGTCAGAAAAGTCGTGATGCATTTCTTGCACAGAAAAAATATTATGTCATAACTTTTTCGACAACCTAATATATGCTGTTAATTCTCAGGGCCTAGCACAGTGTTTGGCGTGAGGGTGAGATTAAATAAATACATGTTGAGTGAACGCCTTTCCAAAGAAACTTGAGAGGATACAAAAATTTCAGATATAAAAGGACTAGGGAATGGGTAATCATGGGCAAAAGCTTTTAACGTGAGCATGAGATTCCTCACCTATAAAACAGAAATGACAATGTGATTGTAAGGAATTGCCATGGAGAATAAGCAAAATTTTATCTTTACCAAAGCAGCCCATCTCTCAGATATGCAGAATGTCATCACTAGATGGGATCATGAAGACTAACTGGGCTATTCTCTCCACCAGTTTAGGAGAAGACCAAGGCCCAGAGAAAGGGAATCGGGACCCACTGTGACCTCCCCCACACTGAGCCCTTCCCTGAGCCAGTGTGCCGCCTGTGACCATCCAAAATGCAGACACAAATGCTATAAGCTTTTCTCCTCTGGGCCACCCTCTCTTTCCCCCAAGAAGGGCTTTGCAAAGATGCTTTCAAGAGCACTTGATTGACCTCCACTGCCTTCTGACTCCTCTCAAGACTGACTAAGCCTGCATTTATTCTGTTGTGGCTTTTCCAGAAGGACTGAGTGACAAGAAGGATGGGGCTCTGTCTCTCCAGTTCCATAGTGGTAAGGGGGCCTTCCAGAACAAAGGAAGATAATGGGACCTACTTGGAATTTAAGTACACATGTGCAACCTGTCGTGACCTTGTAGCCCTGTCTCCATAGCAACTTAGCTACTCTGTACCTGCTATCTGACAGCCCAGTAGCCCAGTGAATACCTGCATAATTCTGTAGCAATGGTATTACATAGTTACTCAACCAAAAGTATGTAAAAGTGTGTATAACCATATGAGGGGGATGAAGAGACTAAAATGAATAAAAGGAAGGGCCCCCGGAAATTCGGGGCTCAGTCTTTGGATGTGAATCTTCTGAGCCAGAGTTGGCACTAATAAATCGCTGTTTTCCTGCCAAAAGCCTCATTGTCCTGTCTCCCTCTCTCACCAAATATCTGACAATACCACTTCTGCCATATCCACCTGCAATCCTCTCTCCATTCCAAGCTCTTGCACAATATCTTTACTCATTTCTTCCTAGAATACCCTGGCCCTACCCTTCGCCTGCCTAAGTCCCATACATTTTTCCAGATTCAGCCTTCTTAGAACGTACCTTCTCCTACAACTCTGCTCCCACATCTGTCTGGTTTTTCTCTCTGTCAAAGCACTGATCATAATCTAACAAACTGTAACTGTATTGGCTCCCCCCCAGACTGAGACACATGGGTCTTTCTCTCCAGCCCTGACCCAGCAAAAAGCAATCACTTGGTGAGTTTGTTGGAACCTGAACCAAGTGTGGAAGAGCCTGTGTTGAGAAGTTCAGGTGTTCAAATGTGGCTCTAACCTCAGATGCTGTAACATCGCCAGAAGGAACCTCTCTGAGTCTCAGTTTCACTATCTGTGAAAGTAGGATGTCAAACTGATCATCTAAGGAGATTTTTTAGCTCTAGGTCTCTGGCTGTCTGCAAGATAATAAAGGCAGGTAAAGGCAAAGAAGCGAGAAAGGGAAGGCAGGAGAGTGGGCATGCCAGTCTACAGAGCCCCCACCAGGAGTCAAAGAAGAGGCAGAAAGAGAGAGGCACAAAAGCAGAAAGGTTTCCAGAGGGGCTTCCACAGAATTCCAATCACTTTCATTTCCTGGGGGTAACAGCACTGAATGGCCCCTCAAGTTGATTAAAAGACTTTCGTTAGATTCTAGATATTAATCACCTGCAGTTGCTGGGAATATCTCCCTCTGCAAGGAAGCATTTGAGATTATTGCTTAATTAACAAGGTTTATAACAGCACTAATGTGTCCTATTAAAAAAGTTATAAAAATTAACCAGAACGCAATGCTGTGGCTCATTTAGAAAACTCAGACACTCTGCAAAAGGTCATTTGGCCTTAATAAGGTTTAACTGTCATTCTGGAGCCTGTCAGTAGACAAGACTCTCCTTCAGCCTTCTGCTTTCATGGTTCTAAGGCAGTGCCAATATTAGCCCCATTGCTCTGCTATCTGGTAAAGAATGATTTTAAAATCAAAGAGAAGGGGGAATCCTCATCAGCCCTGTGAGTGTAAAGGCTTTTGCCATTTGAATACGGCAAATGTGCTTAAATGTAATAAAATCATACAAAATAAATACAAACAACCTCAATCCAGCAGGCAGCTTGCATGAAGAGAGCCAGCCAAATGCAATCTGAAATAACTCAAATAATTAGGCTAAAAATGGTGACTGTATGGTGGGATGAGAGACAGACTTCAGATTGCCTGGCTGTAGCAAAACAAATCAACACTGTATTTCAGTAAGACAAGAAATCTCTGGCAATGACAGGAAGTCCCAAACCCTGATTCAGCTTGGCTCTGTCTCTAATAGGTTGTATGGCCCTGGGCAAGTCAATTTCTTTCTCATTGACTTATGTGGCAAGGCGTATTGTCTCCAAGGGGCTGCTAGACAAGGCTCCTAAACAGGCAAAGATACAGTAGAAAGCGAACTGAAAACAGGCACTAGGTGCTCTGGGACGTTTGATAGAAGCATTCACCTACCCACAAAGGTCAGAATGGCTTCCTGACGGAAGGGTCACCTGGGCAGATCTTGCAGATCGTTTAGCTGGGCAAAGCAGCACCAGTGTGGGGTGAGTAATGTGTCCTGAATTCTAGGCACTGGAAATAGTACTTGCCAATTTCTTTTCTTTCTTTCTTTCTTTTTTTTTTTTGGAGAGGTTTTCGCTATAGGGCTCATGCGCTCACCAGACAGACAGAGAGAGACATAGAGACAGAAAGCAAGAAATCACCCCCCAGGGGGGATGGTCACGCCGCAATCCCTTCTCCATTCTCCTCTCGGGATCTTGGGCATGCACGCACACGCACCCGGCATGAGTTTTAAGCCACCGGATCCGGGACACAAACCGTGGTCGACTACGTGGGAGTCCAGCAACATAGCCATTACGCTAACTGCTGGTTCCCAGTACTTGCCAATTTCTCAATGTGAGAGAGAACAAGGCTTGCTTAGGGAGTATGGTAGTTCATTATGGGCATAACTCAGAGTTCAAGATGGATATTGCTGAAAAATAAAGTTGGAGGTATAGCTAAGGGCCAGATTATGAATGTGCTTTACGACATGTTAAGAAGCTTACATATGTGTGTGTGTGTGTGTGTATACATATATATATATATATATATATATATATATATATATATATATATATATATGTTTGTTTAAAGAGATTTTTGATATAGAGTACATTCACTTGCCGGAGAGACAGAGAGACAGAAAGCAAGAAATCATCCCCCAGTGGTGATGGGCACACCGTAATTTCTTCTCTTTCATTCTCCTCCTGGAATTTTGGGCACGCACACACATGTGCCCAGCAGGAGTTTTAAGCTGACGGGCCTAGGATGCGAACTGTGGTTGACTATGTGGGCATCCAGCGAGGTAACCACTACACTATCTGCTGGTCACAAGGAGCTTACCTTTTAATATTTAATGGGCATTATGAACTGGCTGTGACTGGGGTGGCAGTAAAGGGATCATACCTGGTTTCTGTAAGATCACTCTGGTTACATAAATGGAGAGAGCAGTCTGGAAGCTGCTGAGTAGTCCAGGGAAGTGGACTGTCTGGACTGTGAGACTGGCAGTGAGAATGGAGAAGCAGACAGGTTAAGAAATATGTAAGGGCACAATGGATGGGAAGTGAGGCATGTGGAGGAGTCAAGTATGAGGCCTGGGTCTCTGGCTGGTGGTGCCATCTACCAAGACAGGGAAAAGAGAAGAACTGGGATGCTTTGTAGAGGAGGAAGACATGGTGTGTGGTGCAGTTTTGCCAGTTTTGTACAGTGAGGAGAGGACTAGTGGGCACATGGGCGTAAGAATCATGAACTCAAATGTGAACCAAGGTCTAATACAGATTTTGGAATCATTTACCGATTCAACAAATATTTATTTATTTATTTATTTATTTTTTTGGAGAGGTTTTTGCTATAGGGCGCGTGCGCTAGCCAGACAGAGAGAGACATAGAGACAGAAAGCGAGAAATCACCCCCCAGGGGGGATGGTCATGCCACAATCCTTTCTCCTCATTCTCCTCTCGGGATCTTGGGCACGCACGCACACACGCCCGGCGTGAGTTTTAAGCCACCGGGTCTGGGATGCGAACCGCAGTCGACTACGTGGGAGTCCAGAGACATAGCCATTACACTAACTGCTGGTTCCCTCAACAAATATTTATTAAAACTTACTATATGCTAGCTCTGAACAAGCAAAAGATGATTAACAAGTGAATGAATTAATAAGAATACTCTGCAGACACTTTAAGTAGGGAGATGTGACAGAGAGCGATGGAGAGGCTAGGGCGAGGGAGGCTTCTCGGAAAAACAAGGAGGCAGCTGTGCAGAGCGGAGGAAGAGCACTGTTGCAGCAGGAACAGAAAGGAGCTGGAAGAAGGTGGGAAGTGGGAAGCGAGGTGTGAGATGGGGTCACAAGAGTCACCAGAAGCCAGATTACCAGGCATTAGCCAGGGGGAGAAGTGTGGATATCAACTCAGTTTCAACCCTGAGTTATAGGCACAGGAAGGGAATAGGAATAATGAGAAGTGAAGAGATCAGCTGAGGAAAGTTTTGGTAAAGAGAGAGAAAAGGGGGAGATCAGCAGTTAGCATAATGGCTATGTCGCTGAACTCCCATGTAGTCGACTGTGGTTCGAGTCCCGGACCTGGTGGCTTAAACTCACGCCGGGTGCGTGTGCATGCTTGCCCAAGATCCCAAGAGGAGAATGGAGGAGAAGGGATTGCGGCGTGGCCATCCCCCCTGGGGGGTGATTTCTCAGTTTCTGTCTCTCTGTCTCTCTCTGTCTTTCTGGCAAGCATGTGAGCCCTATAGCAAAAACCTCTCCAAAAAATTTTTTTAAAATAAAAAATAAATAAATAAAAGAGAGAGAGAGAGAGAAGAGGGGTAGAGAAACAGGAGAAGGCACAGGAAGAGAAGCACAGCATGGAGTCTGAGAAGTTAGAAAGGTGGGAAGAAATAAATCCTGAGTGTGCAGCATGGGTTTCTCTAAAGGAGGAGTGGTCCTATCAGACAGCATGGTGAAGAGGTAAAGACTGAACCCTAGATTTAGCAGCAAGGAAGTTACTGGGAATCTCCCAGTGACTGGTAAAAACAGATTAGGTAGAAGGCTGGGGATAAAAAGCAAATGACAGGGACATTACCAGTTGCTATCCTTTGAATGTGTCCCCCCAAAATTCACATGTTGAAATTTGGGATGGGATTAAGAGGGTGAAAACATAATCTGACTACAGTGTTGAAAGGTGGGACCTTTGAGAGGAGATAAGGATTAAAGTCCTCAGGGCAGGGCCACATGACTGACCCCTGGTGGATTTATAAAGAGAGGGAGTAAGAGACACATGGGCACAGATGTATGCTCTCTGTCCTCCTGTCTTCCGCCAAATTGTGATACAGCCAGAAAACCCTCACCAAACTCTGGACCTCCAAATGTGAGCTAAAAAAACCCCTCTATTCTTTAAAATTACCCAGACACAGGTATTTTATGTTATTAGAAACAGAATGGACTGGAACGCAGACAATGAGTATAGACAAATCTTTTAAGAAGCCTGGATATAAAAAGGAAAAGACAAACAAGGCAGCAGTTGTATAATGGATGTGGCCTCTAAGGAGTGTTTCATTTGCTTTTGCAAAAATAATGAGTTATTAAAACAAATACCTATATTTTTAATAATGAAAAAAACCCTTTATTTCCTTTATATGAGAGAGAAAAAGAGACAGACACTCTCAACAGAGTCCTCACACTGTAACCCACCCCCACTCCAGACCTGAAGCCAGCCAGGACTGTGGGTGCACCTGGCACATTCAGGTAGCCCCAGGATATAAACCCAGAGCCTTCCCATATGGCCTTGAGCACCACATGGCAGCGCCCCTACTGCCTGCACTACCACAACCAGGCCCAGAGCATATTTACATGATGCTGGGAAGAAGCCAGAGAGTGGGAGCATTCTTGGAGGGACAAGGTACTTAGGAAGGTATGTGGGTGGGGATCCACAGCCCAGGTGGAGAGAATCAGAAGCTCCACATAAAAGAAGGGAAACTTCTTTAGGGGCCTGAGGCTGAAGAACTGGGGCAGGGGTTACAATTAAGTCTGTAGGTGTGATAGCTCAAAGCTGTGGACATTCCTTTGCTTTTCTCTGCGAAAGAAGAGACAAGGCCATCTTTTTAGAAACAGACGGGTGTGGACTGTCATGTTTGAAAAAAGTGGAGAAGGTTTACAAAAGGTTTGGAAAATGGGGAAATGGGTAAAGGAGGGAAACTCAGAGGGCTTAGGCAAAGTCTCAGCTGGGATTGAAGATGGGGAGTCTATAAAACCACGGAGTAGCTGAGGTGTACTCTAGATTGTTTCATTGCTATAATCCTCGGCAGCCCTTAACAGGTAAATTTTTAGCAGAGGAAGCCGAGACATGAAGGTAGACATGTAAAAGTTACACTGAGGTCAGTCAGCGGATCAGCTTGTGGACCTCAGTGGGCTTTTTTTTGTTGTTGTTGTTGAACCCTCATTTACTGAGCTACCACAGTGCCAGGCTCTGGGCTGGGCTCTGAATATATGGAAAGGAATCAGATAAGATACATGGCCCCTGAGGCAGAAACACAGCAGATTTTTCTATCATGACAGGATAATGGTAGGGAAAGCCAGTTATCAGAATGCACTGGGACCTGAGTCACATTCCAACCAGTGTAGCAGAATTTGAGATTGGCCACCTATCAGAGCAGGCAGGGCTGCTTCCCTAGGAAGGCTTCTTTCTCAGGGCAACCTTCCAAGTCAGCTTGGCCATTTCTGAAAGCAGCTAAACTAAAGGTTACCCCTGATTATCTAAAGATAAGTGGCTGCCAAAATTAATCAATCATGAGCCAGCCAGACAACAGGGGCAACTGCATTATAGCAGAATAAGCCCTAGACCAGAGTCAGGGGGCGTGAGTTTGAATCCAGGGTCTGAAACCTTGTTGCTGTGACTTCACATTAGTCACTTAACCTCTCTGGGTTCTGATGCCTCAACTTCCACAATACCAGGGGTCTCCACAAATTTCATGGAAATACAGAACAAAACTGCATAGACTTCAAACATTTTTACACCAAGGTAAATTTATACTTTAACTCTACTCTTCTGTGAACTTCTGAAGTCCCTTCATATATTCTAAATCTATCAATGTTTCTCTACTCTCACTGCTATACCCTTATTCGATGACAATAGCAGCTCTTTTTGAGAGTATTGTATCAGCCTCCTTCTCCTCTTTTCTTAATTTTTTAAAATATTTTTTTAAATTAATCAGAGTGTGTGCTTTCTTACCAGAGAAAGAGAGATGTGGGATGGGCTGGGGCGGAGAGTGAGAAAGCACTCCCAGTTCCCAATGGGGCGTGGCATGCTGCAATCCCTTCTCTATCTCTCCCTTCTTTGGGGATTTTTGGGCACCTGGTGTTTTTTTCAAACCTCTGGGTCTGGGACGCAAACTATGTGATCCTGTGGGATCCAGCTCAGGTGACCAGCAGGGCTTGGGGTGGCCCTAGCTTTCTAACGAATCTGTGGTCACTACACAACTTGAGGACCTCCATTGCTTTACTACTGTGAACAGAGTAAACACAAGCCCTGGCCTTCAGGACCCTACAAGACTGGCTCTCATCCCTCTCCTGTCCTCAATCTTCACTCTCCAGCATTTCCCCCCTTGAACACCCAGCGTCTTCATCCCCTGAGCATGCGGGCCTTTGCACCTACTTCGTGCTCTGCCTAATTCAGCACTCCTCAGACCTTCACAGTGCTGCCTCTTCCACATCCAGCTCTTGGCATGAATGTCACCACCTCAAACAGGGCTTCTCCAACTATCCCAGTTAACACTGCTCTCTTTGTCCTATCACATCATACAGTGAAGCTCTTGGTATCTGAAAGTATCTGACTCATTTGTGGACAAATCAGTTGTCTGCTCCAGAACTTGACACAGTGGGTTGACTATTACTTTCTTTATCAAAATATGGCAGATCTGGACACTTAGAGAACAGTGGTTAGGAGCACAGACTCTGAAGCCAGCCCTGCTGGCATAGACTCCTATCTCCATGTCTACGAACTGTATGATTTGTGCAAGTTACTTAACATCTCTGTGTACCAGTTTCCTCACCTACAAAACAGGGATAGTAATAGTAGCCAACGGGTTAAGAGGATAATGAGTGTGTGTGTGTGTTTAAGCAGATTCATAGAAAGAAAAAAATAATCAACAGAACCTGAAACATTAAGTGCTTGAAATACTTAGCAATTCCTATATTCTCTCTGCTTCCTGTACTCGACTCTCTTCCTCTATTTGTATTGTCTATACAGTAACAAGTTGCTCTTTTGTTCATCTTTCCTTGTAATTTCTTATAGAGCTCCTTGTTGATGGAGACTGTCTGATCATCTTTTGTGTCCTCAATACCCAGAAGAGGGCCTAGCAAAGTATAAGAGCTTAGTGAGTGGATAGAGAGAAGGAGGAAATGAAAAAGTGAGAACAAAGGGGAAGAAGGAAGATGCAAAAAGAAAGGAGGAAAGAAGAAAGGAGAGAGGGAAGGAAGGAAGAGGAAAGAAGAAGAGGACAGAGACAGAGACAAAGGCAAGCAGACAGGCAATTCAAGGAGTCCAGGATAAAGATATATCTTTAGGGAGGCAAAAGATTTCCTCTCTCTTTGCATTCCCTCCAGCCCCTCCCAAATACCAGAAAGGAAGCTGAATCCAGTGACTATCAGCTGGTCTTCATCTCATTAACTGCTCTAGACACAAGGCTAGAACCACCCAAAACTGCCTCCCCTGGCCTCAACCTCACTGCCCTCCTCACACAGCTGCACTCATTTGCCCTATTATGCCTTTGTTCAAGAAGCTTCTGTCTGCCTCCTAGGGTATCCACAACTCCATGTCTGACATATTCTTCAAGGCCCAATTTAGTGACTTCCTTCCCCAGGAATTCTGCCTTGATTTTCCAGCTAAAGGTATCCTCCTCACCTGGAAACTCCCAGCACATCATCTGTCATTCTCTTATGCCGGTTCCTTGAATTGTACTTGTGTTTACAGGCCATTTGCCCTGTTAAGTATGAGCTCTTTGGGGACATCTGGAATATCTGTTCCTGTGTCCCCATGCCCAGGCCTGGGCTTGGCAAGCAGAGACCTCAGTAAGTATTTGCTGAACTGAACGAATACATAGTACATAATAGACTGAACTGTACTTAGTACATTCTTGACAGAATAAAAAACAGTATCTCAGCCACTGTTCCCACTCAGGGACCTACCTCTGACGATGCTTAGTTTGTGGGGCGAGAGGGGTGGCTTGGGGACTGCATCCTTCTTTTTTTTTGTGGCGACTCCTGTGACGCTTCTGTTCTTCAGAACATCTGTTCCCCAAATCATGACTGCCAAGTTCTTTGTGTACTTGGAATCTCCTTGGGTTACTTGTAGCTGGTGCCATTTCTCCTCATCAACCCAAATCCCACTTCCCAGATGGACCTGAAAGGGATAAGAACACCAGCACCTGTTTAGTTCAGCAGGAGGGCAATCCCAGGCTTCTCTTGTCCTTTACAAAGCACTGTTGCACAAGTGTAAGGGATTCAGGCCATAAATACTAAATTAACTCTCTTTAAGAGTAACAAGAATAGCTTTAATTTACCGAAAACCTGTAATGGGCCAGGGTTTCTTCCAAAGCTTTCTTTTCTTTTCTTTTTTTTTCTTTAGATTTGCTAAAGGGTGCATGCACTCCCCACAGAGAGACAGAAAGAGAAAGAGAAACAGAGAGAAAAGAGATGGGGAGTGGTCATGCCACAATCCTCTCTCCTCCATTCCTCCTTTCAGGGCTTTGGGCATGTACATACATGTGCTTAGTGCAGTTTTCAAGCCCCCAGTCTAGCACTCAAACCATGCTCTCATCTCATCATGTGAGATCTAGCCATCTCCACCACACCACCAGCTGGCACTCCTAGTGCTTTATATCACTATCTCAGGTCTTTGTGGCAACCCCAGGTAGAAGGTAGTATAACACCATTTTCATGTCAGATGGAAAACCAGGTTCAGAAAGGTGAGGTGACATACTGAAAGTCACTCAAGTAAGTGGCAGAGTTGGATTCTAAGCTATACTCATCACAAGGCAACTCAGAACCTGTCTGAATCTTGGAACACATATATGCTTAATGGCTTCCTGTGATACACTATAGCCACCATGTGCCCTCAGTGTGAACATTCTGGGACACATGTCTTCCTCGCACCACAGTTCTCCACCTTGGCTGTAATGTGGAGGTCACCTGGGGAGCCGTAAACATCTCTGGTGCCTGGGCCCCACTCTCAGAAATTCTGATTTACTTGGTCTGGGTGTGGCTGAGGTGCTGGGATGGTTTACAGATCTCTAGACAATTCCAACATACAGCTAAGTTTGAAAACCACTGAAGCGGAGTGCACAGAGCAGCTGCCTAGGCTCTGCCGCCAGTTGGAGTATAGTTGTTCAAGTCCTTTCCCATCTCTGAGTTTCCCAATCGACAAAGCACAAGAGGTGGATTTCATCTCAAAGTTCCTCTGGCTCAGAACACCTACAATTTAAACTAATTAAACACAACCCTGTTTGATTCCGATGGCACAGAACACAATCATGCTCCCCACACAGAAGCAATCCGAACTTTCAGTGCACAACCAAGAAATGCCAAAGGACCCAGAATGATCTAACAATGAACTACAGGCTTTTAAATCTGTCCGATTTTCTGACTCCTAAAACAACTTGCAAACCATTTACTAACACTAGTCATTTAAAAAAAGGAGTTTTGGCTTTGACATTGCCATATATATTATGCTTTTGCTGCGTCTGTGAAGGGAAGAAATGGACTCAGCGGGGACAGAGGGGAGGCAGCTGCTAATGAGCTAAATTTCTGAAGGGGCATGAGAAAGCTCTGCCCAAGGTCCTTGTTTTCAGAGACCTGCAGGTCATCGCTATCGCATGGTCAGAAGCCATCTCTGGAAAGGTGCCACTCTGAGAGACAGCACACACACCCAAACTGATGGCAGACCAGCAAGACTGATGGTTTGAAAATGATTAACGAGCCTTCTACTGAGGCTGGCTTGGGAAGGAAGGAGGGAACACACAGATGGGCAGATGGGTCAGCCGGCAACACTCGTTCCTTTACCAATTACTGAGGTTTCCCAACCATCAAAAAGAAAGAAAAATAGCAACACAGCCCCCCCATGACCGTTAGTAAGTAAACAATCTACCTGCCATGTCTGACTTCACCTCCATTTGCTCAAAAGATCATTCAGCCCACTGCAGGCGATCAGATAACCAAGTGCACCTGGCCTCGTGTGCGGCAGCCTTCGGTACTGCAGATCTGTTCACACAGCTCAGGAAAGATAAGCAGCCCTGAGGAGAAATGTGCTGCCTGCGGCTGGCTAAGCAACAAGGACCCCAAGGTCAAGGCTGGCCTTTTTTCTCCAGTTCCAGCTGGAGGTGGGCATTCTGTGAGCCAGAGCAGGCTCTCTCGGAACGTACTCCCTGCTGCTCCCTGTTGGACCTTGCGTCACTTCCCCCAGTGACACTCTCAAACCACTCATAAAAGTTTCCTGAGATAAATAAAATAAATAATTATTAAAAAAAAAAAAAAAAAAAAAAAAAAAAAAAAAAAAAAAAAAAAAAAAAAAAAAGGGGACCAGCAGATGGCGTGGTGGTTAAGGCGCTGGACATTCCCACATGGCCGACCAGGGTTCAAGTCCTGAATCTGGTGGCTTGCTTTCTCACCTCCTCTCTCTCTCACTCTCACCCTCTGTCTCTCTCTGATCAAACTAAAAAAATAAATAAATGAATGAATAAATAAAATAAATAATTATTAAAAAAAAAAAAAAAAAAAAAAAAAAAAAAAAAAAAGTTTCCTGAGATAAGGGAAAAGCAAAGAACTTTGACTTAAATTCTGAATCAGAAAACCTTAGAGATGAAAAACAACTTCAGTTTTTCAAAGATCTCTGTTCTTTTTCTACCCTGGGCTTTGTTTTCCTGTAACATTTAATTTACTATTCTTAAAAGAGAGATGGCAGTCATTTGAGCCTATTTCTACAAGGGAAACGGGGATGCTAATAGTTTCAGAGTATCTACAAGGAACCAGGCATTGTATACCCAATTTATCTCTCATAATGACCTTAAGAGATGGAAATAGGAATTACTGTTATCAATTTGCAGATGTGAACGGAGACCCAAACGGACTCAAGTACTTTTCCTAAGGCATCAGAAAATTTTGGAATCAAGATTCAAACCCAAATCTGTATGACCCTGAAGCTCATGTGCTTTCAGGCTTCCTTGCTACCACCAGTGTCACAGTATCCAGGGCTCATGAGGATGAAACACAGTAGACCTAACACATCCATGTTCAATTAGATTTTTCATTTGAGTTTTTTTCTGGACCTGCTGGCTACTTCCAGTGCCAGCCTCCAGCGTAGTTCACAACCACAGATGGGACAAGCAGGAAAACAGCTAGGGACTGGCCTTCCTGCCTCCAGTCCCTGCTCCTTTCAACTCTCCCTGTAAACACTGACAGATTAAGTTCTCTAAAACACTGCTTTCCCTGGCTACATGACTTCTGAGTTTTTATGTCAACTCTTTGGAATTCTGAATGGCTTCCGGTTACCTGTCAAATCAATCCAACCTCTCTAGCCTGCCATTAAACGCCCACGAGAATCCCATCTCCATTCCAGTTACTATCCTTCATTGCCCTACTATGTCCCATTGCTCTATGGATCTCCTAAACTTGTTCATTTCCTTCTACTTCCATTGTGTTGTAACAGAAAGAGGATGGGCTCTGGAGCCCCCAGCTCTGGATGTGAATCCTGGCACCTCTACCTCAAAGCTGGCTAAGTTGGGCCATCGCTTTACTTCTCTGAGCCTTTTCTCAGTTATATAACAGGCAGACCACCTAATTCACAGAGTTGTTCTGAGTATTAAATGAGATGAATAACCTGTTGGTAGGACAGCACACATCCGGTAACTGTCACATCCTCTGTCTCTCCCTGCCCCATGCCTCTGCTCATGAATAAATTCCTTCCCTTAAGTCTTTCTAAGCCTGCTAATCTTTTATGCCCCCATCTAAAATCCAGGAAATACTCCTTAACTACTCCAGGGCTAAGTTCTATTCTTTCTGAAATGCTAGCCCACTTAGCGCCTGTGCCATCTGATTTATTAGCCTTTCATAGTACATCTTGGTAGGAAGAGGTCAAAGCTTTGTCTCTTCTGTCCCCTACCAAGTGATCAGGATTAGTCAGAACACAAAGCACTAAGAAACTGAAGGGCATATTTAATATGTCTTAATGGCACTGGCTTTCAGTTCAGATGAGTTGTTTTTCCTTGAAGAAAAAAATAATTTCTGACATCCACTCATGTACAAGGCCAACTTTATAGCACAGAAGGAAATGGCTCTGGGTAAAATCAATCACAGGTATGTACTAGGGCCCTTGGGACAAGGCCTCTGAGGTCAGGCAAGCTCAGGGTCACCTGCAGCAAGGCACAGATCTCAGAGATGTAGCAGAATAGAATGGAAAGAGCACTGGCCTGGGGACCAGGAAATCTGGCTTCCAGTTCCTACCTGCCTTTAACCTATTATATAATTGTAGATGAGTTCCTTTTATGGATGTGGTTTTCCATCCAAACGATGTGTAAATTAGATTATTTAAACTTTAATGTTCTTTGCAGCTTTCTGATTCTGTGAGTTTCTAAAATAAAACATCTTAGACAAAAACAATGCAGTTTATCAGAATCAGAAAGTAGCAAGCCCTGTTCATCCAAGCCACAGTACACCATTTGACCATAATGTTAGCATTATATGTCAAGGTATTCTGAAAAATACGGCATCTGGTAGGATGACACTTGATCAAAATATATCTTTATGAAATGCTTTAGAGGACAAAGCTTGTTTCTTGCTAGGAAGTGGGTCTGATCCCAGTGTTCTCAGTCTTGCAGAGTTTAAGGCCTCTATTCAAGGAGAGAGAAGACAGGGTCAGGTGAGACAGCAGAGCTGAGAACAATGAGGGCTACTTCTGGGATGCAGGAAACTCTGGCCTGGGAAGCTGCCACCCATTTTCAGTATGTCCGCTTCCTTTCCTTCCCCTTAATAAGTCTCTCCTGATTACAAATTAGTTATAAACATAAGCCAGGCTAGTTTTACAGCAACGGGCTGGCAAAAACCAATGAACAAACAGAACAGGCAATTTCAAGATTTGTTCAACTCATGTGTAAATCATTAAATGATGTTTGAGAGTCCCATTTTCTAGGAGAAGAATGCTACATTCGCAAAAGAGGGCCCCTTAAGGCTGAGAAACTGTCCATCAGCCTTCAAAGAGAGAAATAAATTTCTCTTGGAAGCTACTTTTGAGAAAAACTCTAGTCACTCCATAATATGGTCATGACTAAAAGGAAATCAACAAACAGACTAAGTCCTCTCTTCCGTATTTAATTGGGAAAGGTTGCCAAACTTAGTCAAAAAAGGCCGATAGAAAGCATCAATCTGATCCCCTCCTCTCACAGGTAAGGATGCTGAGATCCAGAAAGAGAAGGACCTGCCCAAGGTCATACAGGTAGGACAGTTAGAGCGTCGCTGTGAACTGAGGCTCTGGGCTGCCTGTTCCACTGTTATGCCACGTCTCCTCTGTAAAACTGACTTTTAAAGTCTGTTGTATGGAGCAAGGCAAGGAAGAATTGTCCTGTGGCCGGGCCCCTCACCCTGCCTCTGCAGGGGAGGAAGCACTCAGTGGGAGATGCCGGGAATGATACCAGATCCAAGAGAGCCCTAAAGACTAACAGGTTTCATTTCCTTAGCTTGACAATATTTGCTTTGGCTCAAGTTGGCCAGTTGCAGGGATAAATCTAGACAAACCCAAATAAAACAGCTTTTTCTTTCTCATCAACCCACCAGGGAATGATGCTAGACAAACAGAGACCTTTTGAAGCTTGAGGCAAGAAAAATGAATTGACACAGATGACTCTTTGAGGAAAATAAGAGGTGAAGTCTGTACTGTCTGCCATTGTGGTAGAGAATGTAACAGGAAGGCTGGATTTTACCAGCACTGAGATAAAGGGCTCTGATGAACTTCTTTGAAGAAGAATTCATTGGGACATTTGAAGGATGTTGGAATGGTTTCTTCCATTGCCCGGCTGCTATGTCATCATGTGACTCCCCAAGGCTATTCTATTACTTTCATCCTTGTATCAATATAGATGCCAATATTGTTTTGATTTGTTTTTAAGGGTCATACAGGAAAATCTGAGGATTTATATGAGGCCTTAGGGCTGTGGGCTAACTATTACTGAATATAGAGCTTGAAGGCGGTTAAGGGACAAGAAGTATGTCTCATTCACCCATGCATAGCTTTATCTAGCACAGGGCTTGGAAAAGACTGATAATCTGTAAGTGGTGCATAAATACATATTGAGTTGTTATGAGTAAATCAGATATATCATTTCCAGTTCACCTGTATAAACTGTAGGCATCTAGTTTCATAGGAGGGTACTAACAAGTTTCATGAAATTATCATGGGAATCTTTTTAAAATCTTTCTCTAATAAGCTATTTTAAAATGTCTGTTTAGTTTTACAATTGCTTTGGGTCAATATTTTTTTAGCAAAAAAAATAAAAAAAAGAAAAGAAAAAAGAAAGGCAAAAGTCCCAGCAAAGCTACACTAGTTAGAACATATAAATCTGGGAAATAGTTGACTCCGGGTTAGGCCAGGAGGCTACCAGTCAAGCTGTGTTTTGGAAAGCTCCCACCACGCTCTCCATCTTTACTCTGACAGGGAATGGATATTGAGCTGAAAACACTACCTTGCCATTGTCTAGGATATACTTGTCCATGACAGGCGCAGGAGCGGGATAATAGGACGACGTATTTGCTTCCTCACTGAAAGTGCTCCGTAACTCCGGCTCGGGCTCGAGACATTCTGACTTTACTTTTTCCAAGTCAATGGCGGGACCTAGGCAGTTAAGAAAAGAGATCTGTCTAGAACTCCAAGGAAAATAAAAGGCAAATATTTTTTAACTATGCATCTATCAGCACATAGTGGCACCAAAAAAAAAAAAAATGCTAGGTTATTTTTGTCCATTGGACTACACTTAAACCCAGACTCTAAAATAATATAAGGTATGAATGTCACAAGGGAAAAGGTGAAAGATTGGAAGACAAGAATGGACTAGACTCTTAAGTATGAACAAGGAGCATTCTTCTAGGGTGTCACTGCTGAAATGGAAGGGCAGAGGACTTGACTTCCTGCATAGGAAAGACGTATAAAGGTTGGAGGAGAAGGGGTCATGATGATTGAAATTTGGAGAATGTGAACTTGCAAAGACATCCCATCTCTGCAGGCTAGAGAGGAGAAAGGCATCACTGTAGGGAGGACAGGGAAGCCCTGCGGAGAAATGCAAAAGCTTCCCCCTCCCTCAAACCTAATATCTAGAAAGGAACATTTTATCCAAGAAATTAAAATACAATACAGATTAAGCTCTGATTGCCTGATTCAGCAACTACTCTGATTTTTATTTTAATGTAATCAACACAAATTACTTTAAGTTTAAACAGTGAAAGGAAGCTGGATAAATGGTCGTGGTTTCTGGGTGGGGGGAGTGTTTCTCCATTAGCTTTTAAAAATGATGGACAACTTTTTTTTTTAAAATCACCTATTGTGTCCTGATTATCAAAAGGCAGAGGGGGCCAGCAGTTAGCGTAATGGCTATGTCACTGGACTCCCACGTAGTCGACCGCGGTTCGAGTCCCGGACCCGGCGGCTTAAACTCACGCCGGGCGCGTGTGCGTGCGTGCCCAAGATCCCGAGAGGAGAATGGAGGAGAAGGGATTGCGGCGTGGCCATCCCCCCTGGGGGGTGATTTCCTGCTTTCTATCTCTCTGTCTCTCTCTGTCTGTCTGGCGAGCGCACACGCCCTATAGCAAAAACCTCTACAAAAAAAAAAAAAAGGCAGAGAAACAGGATGAAAATGGGTAAATAAAGCCAAATGACTTGATTAACTTTTGTGGGAGAATAACTCTGAAAACCAACAGAGTTTAGCATGCTGGAAATTCTCCTCATGCATACATTTTAGAAGTTGACTGGGTTCAGAGATTCAGTTACTGCCATAGCAGCTCCCTATGGCTGTGCAAATAATTTAAGTAATTGATGAATTCACAGTCCAGTCTTTTCTTCCCTTAACCATGGGCACAACCGGGTACAAAGCTCTTTATAGACTGAAACCCTGTGCAACACTGTGGTTGCAAGTCTACATTCCGTAGCCAAATCCTAGACTTTGGCTGGTATTGGTGATTTTGTTACTAAAATTTCTCATGACAGGGCTTCCTACAATGAGAATATCAATCCTTAGTTGCTGGCAGCTGCCAATGTAAGACAGAATCTCTGCAGTCTCCAAAGATTTAAGCACGATCCTTGCACAAAGCTGAACCCAAGACAGCTGGGGAGTAGAACAGTGCAGATGGAATAGCCCACCTCATCTTGGTGGAGAGATTTCAGGTCCCATTCCTGGCTCTGCCGCATTTTAATTGTGTGATCACAAGTGAGTAAACTGCAGCTAGACTGGCAGAGTAACAGACCGCTAGTATCATAATCATTCTGACAGCATCTCCCGACAGTGCGTGATCTATTCAAAGGCTGAACCTGCTCTTGCTTTTTCTTTATCTCTAGCACCTGGCACTGAGTGGGTGCTGTCTGAATGTTTGCTAAATGAATAAAGGAAGGACAACATTGAGTAATTTTTAATTTTCAGAAGCAGATGCTAAAGTTTCTCTTCTCTGTGAGGGATCTCTGAGATATAAACAAAATCAAGCACAGCCATTAGATCTTTCTCAGATTTGGAGACAGTGATTCTCAGTTTCTTCTAAAGCACATTGTGAGATGGTATCTAAGTTTTTCCTCCTGTTCAGTGACAGGGAAAAGGAATGGGCTGAGAAGAGGAGGCCTATAAAGCCACTGGCTCACAGGTCATCTCTGGCAAAAGGAGAGAAGCTAAAACCTCCTCTTGCCTTCTTTTCCTCACTTGAGAGGAGGCTATCCAATAAGAGAATGAATCCAGTCCAGCTATGATGTGTCTGGTTCTCTTCCATCCACTTCCACAATGGCTGCCAAAGAGATCTTCCATACGACCGTGCCCTTCCTTGCTTTTGCTCTCCATTACCCTCAGAATTAAATCCCACACCAAAGCATCTTTGCGGCCCAGAACCACCAGTCTTCTCTTTACCTCTATGGCTTGCTCCTTGCTCTCCCAGCAGTATTTTTACCTCTGTCCATGTTCCTCATGTGCTATGCTCTCTAGGCTTTTATGCTGCTGTCTGAACCTTGAGTGCCACCTTCTCTGCCTGCCAAGCTCCTAGTCAGACGTTAGGACACAGCTCGGGTGTCTCCTTTGTGAGACCTTGCTCTGATCGTTCCCAGGTAGGAGTCTCTACATTGTAAACACTTCTAGAAAGTTATGCCTACAGTTATCTGCCTGTCTGTTTTTAACATTAGACTGTGAAGCTCTTAAAGAGCAAAGCTTTATTCTCTTTGCAGTTATGGAGCCGAGGGCAGTGCCTAGCACATGTCAGGCTTTCACATGTTCTTTGTGACATGAGCGTTGGGGGTGGAATTCAATCAGCTGGGCAAAGATTCTGAAATAAAGTTCTACAGCTGGGTGGGGATGCTTGGGGTATAGGTACATGAGAGGCTATACTCGAATATCTGAAACCTTTCCTGCAGCCCAAGAAAGCAGAAATCAGGACTATTAAATACAAATCAGAAGCATCTAGCAAGGAAAATGGACAATTCAAATGGCTACAGTTATAGATGAAGGACTCTGCCCCCACACTGTCGATGGAAGGACATCGAAGGAGCAGGGTTAGGTTGAGTGAGTGATTTTTCTGCTTGAACCCTTGTTGGTCCCCTTCCTAGACTTCATTCTGGTCAAAATGGGCTGCCTAACCCTCCCCACATAAATACCACTCTTTCTGCCTCCTAGTGTTTATGCCATTCCCTTTGTCCAGAACATTCTACTCCTATCAATGCCCACCTAGCAAAACTCCATCAATGATGTAAGGTCTCATTCAAATGCCACCTTCTCCACGAGGGTACCCTATGTCCACAAAACAAAATAATAATTCTTCTTAGCTTGGGATTTGGAGTCAGAGGGAATTGAAATAACTGGGTTTGCTACTTATTCTTTGGGTGAATTGTCATCTTCCTTGAACATTAGAGCTCCACTTTCCTCTGGCCCTCCTAATCCCTCACCCTCACTCTTCCACAACCATCAGATGTCCTCATTTGTTCCTATGTCTGTTTCCTCAAGTATTGGGTTGTTGGAAAAGTCATGACACATTTTTGTACAGAAAAACATAGAAAAAATACATTATGACTTTTCTGACAACCTAATAGAATAAGAGGCCTGTGGGCAGACAGGGGCTGCATCTTCATGTCAGAGACCAAAGCTCACCAAGCACAGTACTTGGTTCAAATTCTATCCTCAAGAGACAATTTACACATAAATAATTACTTAGCCTCTCTGATCTTGTTGCCTCACCTAAAAGGAACAATGACCAATGACTTGCCAAGACTGAAAACGGAATGAGTTATCCACATATATGGAATGACTATTCAGAGTCTGCTCAGAGTGGGTGTTTGGTAAATAACACTGCTTAAATTGGTCCCTACTAACCCATGGGTTCTGTGATCCAGGCCCTGCTAGTCTGCTTTGGCCCCAAGTGCCTCGTGTAGGCCTGGCACAGAACAGGTCCTTATGCTCAGCAGCCTACCCACTTTACCCCAGGCTCACGTTGGTCTCCTCAGGAACTGACAGATTTTTTGGCAAATCCTGGGATCTTTGGCTCTAAAGGAAAACTGTTTCCTAGCATTTTCAGCGCACTTACAACATAGAGGCTGCTCTCTGCATCAGTATCCTCTCTCCAAGGCACTATGTATGGAAGGTACCTGAGCCTCAGTCTTGGTAAGGACTGTAGTTCAAAAAACCGGCTACAAGCACATATATAGGGGTTTTAGCCTTAGTGCATGTAGGAAGAAAGAGAGAGAGAGAGACAGTGAGAGGAAAAGTGAGAAACCACTCCCTGGGGGGATGGCCATGTGGCAATCCCTTCTCCTCCATTCTCCTCCCGGGATCTTGGGCACACACATACACATGTTCTGAGTGAGTTTCAAGACAGAGTCTGGAACTTGAACCGTGGTTTCCATGCAGGAGTCCAATGACGTAACCGCTATGCCACCTGCTGGTCCCTCAAAGGCACATTTTGAAAGGGACCTTTTAGGAGACCTGGGTGTGAATCCCAGCTGCATGACCTTAGGCAAGTCACCTGACTCCTCTGCCCTCAGCTTTCCTATCTGCAAAAGGGGGATGACCGATAGCCACCCTGCAGACTGATGATGCCTCTGGAAGAACCCAGCACTGAGGCAGGCACAGGACTAATGAAGCTCAGAAAGTGGCAGGTGAGTAAAGGTGCATCAATCAATAAAAATGCAGTGTTTAGCATTACAGAATCAGAAAGAAAAGGAACAAAAAAGCATGTGGTTTCTTCGGGGAGAGGAGGGGAAGCCTCTAGTGCTTTTAATTCAAGAGGGGGGAAAAAAATCACTTCATTGCAAATTTTAGTCGGCTCCACTACTGATGTTGGCAATTTACATCTCATTACAACAAATGCTTCAGATTGCTGTTTTGCTTTTAAAAATTTCTGAGGCATTGTTCTCCCTCAAACACATGTGACCAAATTAGCCACAGTAATAAGCACTTGCGTTAAGAGACAGTATTGTACGATATGGCGCAGATATTTTAGGTAACAAAGGAACTTTTTTCACTTTGTGGGAAGAGTAGGAACCCCACTCCCCCCTAGAAAAAGCCCTTTTGATCCACTTGTATTCTGTTATTGACACACACTTGAGGTTTATTTTAGGGAAAATACACCTTCTGTGGAGAGAAACCTCTCAGCTGGGTAAAGGGAGCTTTTAAAAAAGTATAAAAGGTTGTACTTGCCTCTCACTCAATCATTCATGAATCCATTCATCCTAGAGCCCCTGGCTGCATAAAAGATGGAGGCTCCCTAAGAGGCCCAAGTGACCCAGAGACAAATAAAGTGCGTCCCCGTTCTGCAAAAGCTCAGACTTCACATATGAAACGTTACCAGCTTGTGATGTGATGGATGAACTTCGAATTTAGTGTTAGAAAACCCTGGTATGAATCCTGATCTATTATTTACCCCTTGAAGCCCTTATGGCTTCTTCCATAAAATGGGATTTATGGCACAGAGAAAGAGGCTTTGTAAGTGTCTGCTGGCCCAACAAACAGACAAAATTACACTGTTCTCTATTCTTATTTTTATCTTACATTGGTTTAATACCATTCTTTCTGAAAAGCTTTCTAAAAAGTTAATGCTTGTGTAATGTCCAAGAAGTTTAGAAATCACCTATTATGTTTGGACACTGGTAAACTATGTCTGATTTCTGCTAAAATAAAAAGATTAATAACATTATTTTTTAAGTGAACTAAATCTTATTTACTTCTGTACATCCACAGGAAGTTTTATTATAGGTACAATTCTAGTTTCTTCATAAATGCAAAGTGAATCAAGTCAAAATGCTTAAATCCACCCAGGATACCTACTGGGGGCACAGAGGCACTCTAGATTTGGTAGAATAAAGACGATTCCACTTTGTTGAGAAGGACCCAAGCACGGGAACAGCTATGTAACTATGACTTAGGTAAACGAGGGCCTTGGAGAGACACAGGGACAATGACTGAGCAGGAGTTTCCCCTCTGTGGACCTTACCATCTCAGAAAGCATCTGCTAGTTTCACCGCTGCTGCAGTTATGCATCTGCTTCTCAGCCTCAGCACACTTCTGGTGAGGGCAGAGACAAATATGGCCTCATTCATTAATTGAGAACCTGGTAAGTACCTATTAAGTGCCAGCACTGGGCTAGGTGGCCTTGAGAGATTCACAGTCCAGCAATGGAAAGAGACAAGCAACAGGCTGTTACCACCCCATGCGGCTGACAAGGATCTGGATAAAGACTTTGGAACAAAGCAAAGGAAGGGGGTGTTACATCTTCAGAAGGATGGTCACAGCTTTCAGTGTTGGGGCTTGAAGCATGGGCAGGCGGTTGTTGGGTGTGAGGCCCTAGAGTGAGGTAGTTATCTTCAATGGTGCGGGCAAGCGGCACAAAATACAGGCTGACTGATGGCCCACAAAGTGGACAGTGTGACGACGGTAAGTAATCTTGAAGGCTTTGGGAAGAGGTAAGCTGCCTGGGGCTTTGAGTGGAGGAGGACGAGGAGGTCTAGGGAAAGTGGGGTGATAGGCGGGGGATATCAGCGTAAGTGGTAGCTCTTCCTCCATCCCCTCCTCCATTTTCTGAGTGCCTTCTGTGAGTGGGAACTAAGCAGGCTTTGCTAGGCAGAGATAAGAGGGACAATTCTAGCACAAGTCCTGAACTGGCCAGATCCCTGCAACTCACATGGATGCCTCCAGAGGGGGACTACATTCCTTCCGGGCTCTGAACCACAGAACAGCAGAACAGGAAGGGACCTGGAGAGACCCCTCTCCAAAAAGGAGAAGTCCGGCAGCAGAAGGGCCTAGGTCCCCAGTCTTGGAGGGGCCAACAGGTGTCCAACACCTACTTAATGTCTTTGTTAAACATCTTTCATCGGAAGTATCTTTTTTCTCTCCCGAGTACCTTTTACCTCACTGTCACATGATTATTTAATTTCTCCCCCACTAGAACACAAATTCAAAGGGTATGAGGACAGGACAGCCACAGTCTTGTTTATCGCTAATATCCCTAGCACCCAGCACAATATCCCTGGCACACTTCAAATGCACCTTGGACATGGGTTGAGTAAAAAAAGTTAATCTTCATGTGAGTCCTGCAAAATTGATCTTATTATCTCTGTAGAGGCTTAGAGAGGTAAATTATAATAATTGCCAAAAATTACACACAGGTCGGGAGTGTTCAACTCCAGGTTGTCTTACACCAAAGTCTAGCTCTTTCCATTACCCTACACCTCCTTAGCTCACTGCACTTTTCAGAGATTTCACAGGCTTCACACCTAATGCTTACCCTGTGGGGCCCTCTGCTCGTCTCCAACTTCCCCCGACCTTCCCAAGGGCTCTGTGAGGAACTCCGCATGAGCCTATCCTTTGCCAGACAGTGGCCAGGGAGGACTGATCTGCTTTTTCATCTGTGGTACTTCTACCTTTCTTCTGCCCAACTGGGCCCAGATAGCATCCAAACAGCAGGGTATGTGCAGAACAGCCCTGCCGGAGAAGCACTGAAGGCCCTACACATGCAGTCATGCATGTGAAATGGCCTCTGGTCCTCGACTGGAACTGGCTGGCTTTGTGAGCTAAGCTTGGGGGAATAAGAGGAACAGACAGCATTAGGGCCGCCTTCAGGTTCCTGAAGGGCTTCTGGGGGCACAGTGAGAACATAAGGGCAGGGATAAAGGAAGACAGAGTCTGATCATGTGGGTGATGTCCCACACCAAATCAATCCATTTTCTTTTTATTTTTTTAAAAAAGAAGAAGTATTTAACTTTATTATTATTATTATTTTAATGTGACCAGAGAGAGACACAGAGAGAGAAAGGGATAGTGAGAAAGTAAGCTGTCAGGTCTGGGACTCTAACCTCAGTTAACCATAAGGGAATCCAATGCCTTAACTACCAGGCAACCTGCTGCACCCCCTCTCCCCAGGGTGATTTTCAAACTGCCGGGTCTGGGACTTGAACTGTGCTGTTGACCATGTAGAATCCAGCCACCTTAACCTCTGGGCCACCTGCGAGTCCCCCCATAACAAACCATGACCCTGGCCTTGGTTGATGCTCTTTAGGTCATGAGCCTTCTAGAGTAGAGACCATATGAACTTCATCTTTGCTAAATGCTGGTTAATTGATTTGTCTTATTTAGAGAAAAAGAGCAAATCAAGAGTTGAGGAACAGCACTCCACCTGTAGTAAGGGCTCAGCAGTTCTACCTGCTTTCACCTACCTTTGCAGCCCTTTCTCTTCTTCCTACCCACTCTTTACCATGTGGTCCGGGCAGAAACTACTTTCAGGTCCCTCAGTAAGCCAGCCTCTCTCACAACTCAGTATCTCTGTTCAGGCTCTCCTGCTGTCTGATAACTCTGTTCATTCTTCTTCGTTTGGATAAATCCAACTAGTTCCTTAATCTGAGGCCTTCTTCAGGCGCCTACAGCACTTCTATCCCAGCCATGTAAGGATTCTCTTCGAAAGGCTCTGCCAACATTGATAGCCCAAAAGGAAAGCATGGGTTCCATACATTCCTAATACCTGCCGTTGTGACTTTAAGGCAGTGGGAGGTTCTTACTTGGTTTCTCTGAGAAGACAGAAAAAAATTTTAAAAAAGCAGTAAACGTTTCTTGCACAAAAATATTTCCCTATAGTCAGAGTTATCCAATAATGGGATGAGCTGCACCGGAAGAGAATGAGACAGCTTCTTGTCTCTAGGAGAATGTGACAGGAGGCTGGTTGATCTCTTGGCAGAGAGGGTGCAGAAGGCTTCCTGTCCTGTGTAGGAAGGAGGCTGGAATAAGTAAATTCTGGGACTCCTTACAAAACTCACACTCTGGGGCCTCTAAGAATTACCTCCCAAACTCAAAGAGCTCCCTGGAGTAGCAAGGGAGGGTGTGGTCAGTCTCTGGACCCTGCTGAATCCTGGCAGCCATCCCTGTCAGCTGAACATCAAACTTCTGCTTCACGAAGATGAAATGCCATAGATTCAGATACTTAAAGACATGTCCTCTCCCCTTTCCATGCCTCAGTTTTCCCCTCTATAAGATGGGGATAAAAGGTTGGATTGAGTTCTCTCTAAAGAGATAATTTCTATGAAAACTAAGAATTTTCTGGTTGGCATCTTGAGACTATGTAGCCTGGTAAGATGGAAACTGTGAAGAAATGGTGGCCATTTTTTTTAAGAGTTTTTTTTTTTTTTTTTATTTTATTTGCTATAGGGCGGGTGCACTTGCCAGAGAGACAGAAAGCGAGAAATCACCCCATGAGGGGGATGGCCATGCCACAATCCCTTCTCCTCCATTCTCCTCTTGGGATCTTAGGCATGCACACACGCACACGTGCCCGGCATGAGTTTAAGCCACTGGGTCCAGGACTCGAACTGTGGTTGACTACATGGGAGTCCAGCGACATAGCCATTACGCCAACTGCTGTTCCCCAAAATGGTAGCCTTTTAAGTTAAGTCAGAAACATCCATCTAACAGTTTGTGGATCCTGTAGTCCCAGAACCCAGTGCAGTCCATAAAGGAAGTATAATCGTGGGGCAGTCTGAGGACGGGACAATGCTGCGGAAGCACAGGGGCTGAGTGACTCTGATCAGACTGTCTGATGCATGGAAAAGCCAGATAGATCTCAGTATAAAATCCGGTTCTCTCATTTCCTGGGTGTGTGGCCTCAGGCAAGTTACCTAACCTCTCAGAGCCTGATGAACCTATCTATTGCAGAGGTTGTTTTATGTATGAAAACTGTCCAGTGGGACCAACAGTTAGCATAATGGCTATGTCGCTGGACTCCCACGTAGTCGACCAAAGTTCAAGTCCCGGACCCGGTGGCTTAAACTCACGCCGGGCGCATGTGCGTGCATGCCCAAGATCCTGAGAAGAGAATGGAGGAGAAGGGATTGCGGAGTGGACATCCCCCCGAGGGGTGATTTCTCGCTTTCTGTCTCTCTGTCTCTCTCTGTCTGTCTGGCGAGCACACGCGCCCTATAGCAAAAACCTCTCCAAAAAAAAAATAAAACTGTCTAGGGGACCAGCAGTTAGCATAATGGCTATGTCGCTGAACTCCCACATAGTCGACTGTGGTTCAAGTCCCAGACCTGATGGCTTTAACTCATGCTGGGCACGTGTGCATGTGTGCCCAGGATGTTGAGAGAAGAATGGAGAAGGGATTGCGGCGTGGCCATTCCCCGTGAGGGAGTGATTTCTCGCTTTCTGTCTCTCTGTCTCTCTTTGTCTTTCCTGCAAGCGCACGTGCCCTATAACAAAAACCTCTCAAAAAAAAAAGAAAAAGAAAAAAACTGTCTGGCCCAGAGTAGGCATTCAAAGAGGCCAGCCCTTGCCTGCAATGAATTCTTTCTCACCTACATTTCCTGACGGGCAAAACCAGCAGGAAAAAAAAAGCCTGTTACATGGTGATACTGAAGGCAAAGCCCCACCGTAACAGAGGATCGCATTCCCGTTCTGGCAGTGGGGAAAAGCCCAGCAACTCCCTCTGGATGTTCTAGTTTCCCAGCAGTTAGCAAAGGGACGGTTTGAGACTGTCCCTAGGCCCCATCGTCAATGCCCCCAGGAAAATGGGGCTCTAGGGGTATAGGCGAAGGAGGGTCCTGAATTGTTCACCCTCTCTGAACTTATAATCTGGATGAGCTGTATCTAATTTTATTTTTGAATGTTTATTTTATTTCATTTCTTCCACGAGTTAGAAAGAAAGAGACCAAAAGAAAGACAGGCACATTGCAATCCACCCCCAGCCACAGCCAGCCTAGGTCATGGGAATGTGCTTAGCTTCTGCTCAGCATGTTCAGGGAGACTCCAGTCATGAATCTAGGACCTTCTCACGTGGGTCTGGAGTTGGGCCACCACTGCCAGCCCCACTGTGGCTAATTCTGCTTCAGCTCTCAGTACAAAAAAATTCTTTAAAATGGAAGGTAATTAGTATTTTTCAGATAAACTATTCTACTTCTCATGGCTAGATCTCTTCCAGTCATCCAAGCAGAGGAAGCGCAGGGCACAGAGTTTTGGCACTGCCCCATCGCAAACTCTCAGGCAGCAGACTATGGGCCTCCTGGGCCTCACCTCTACAATGGAGACATGAAAACCTGAGTGAACAAAACGACTCTCACACGTCCTCTTCAGACCTCTGAAAGCCCAGCTTTAAGTGCTCCTTCTCATTGGTAAGAATGAACTGAGCGCTAAAAGAGATGGAAAAGAGCTCTGAGATAAACAGACCCTCGGGAGCCTGACTAAAAGGAAAGTGAGCCTGGAAGAATCAGGAGGGTCAAAAAGGATGGTTGAGAGCTTGAGAAGGGAAGGTGGAATTCTGTCCAGGAAAAGGTGTAGAAGGGAAGATGTCTATAAACCATAGATCAATGAGCTTGAAACCAAAGTCTGGACATAGCTGTACAATGGACTATTCAGATATGATGTTTGAGGACTTACAAAGGGAAGTATGGAATCCCCAGGAGCCCATAGGGGTAGATGAGAGATTAAGATGTGCCAGACAGCCACATCTGTGCTTCACTGTAGGACAATGAGTGCCTATGGTATGTTCTTGGCACTAGACACAGATTATTTTATGTGTATTCTGAAAAGATCCTACATCTTAACAGAAGATCTACTAAGGATTTATGATGTGCTAGCCTCTGGGCAGAGTTTTTTTTTTTTTTTTTTTAAACTGCATTTTATTTATTTATTTTTCCTCTAATTGCCAGCAGGTGCATGTGCTAGTTAGACAGGGACAGAGAGACAGCGAAAGCAACCCCCAAAGGAATGTGGTCATGTGGCAACCCCCTTTTCTCCATTTCTCCATCCTGTCAGGATTTGGGCATACACACACATATGCCCAGCATGGTTTTCAAATCACTGCGGCCAAAATCCATACTGTGGTCAGCCATGTGGGATCTTGCTCCCTTACCTGCCAGGCTATGGGGCTGGCCCTACATATGCTCATTTCTTCCTCTTACAAACCACAATGGTTAGTAAGATCACTGATGCTGATGCTGTTTTACAGATGAGAAAACTAAGGGCCAGGAAGTTATTTGCACAAGGTAACCAAATTAGAATGTGAAAGAGGCATTGATCAAAATATTAGTAGTTTTGACCTCAGGATCCACACAGGCTCTTAGTTATTTGCTGTCTTGCTTGTTTGTGATGGGATTAAAGATAGCCATTTTACAGAAAACAGAGACCAAGAAGGGTTAAATCGTTTACTTGAAGTTACACAGGTAATGAATTATGAGAGCTGAGATCCAAACTCAAGCAATTATTTGTTGCCAAAGCCCAGGTTGCTTCCAGTACAGGGGAAAAACAGCAGGAAGCTGGCTGACATCAGCTGCCTTTTCTAAGGCACTATCAGAGATGTCTTAAAGAAACCAGCTCAGACCACAAAGGATTTTAAAGATCAAAGCTGGTGTTTTAACAGACCTTAGATAGAATACAAGGCACAAACCCAGACGGTAACAGAGGTGTTAGCAATCCAGCTCTAAAGAGTCATGAAAATATGCAGGCCACAATGAATTTCTTCTTCTTTAAAAATTTCAACCAGCTTATGATCTAGCCAACAGGAACATTATCTCCTCTTTCTGCATTCTGCTCTCTCAAATGGAGATAATAATCCTTACCTGGCCTTGCAATAAGGCTATTGGAATAGACCAATGAGATAAAAATGTCAAGGTGCTTTGAAACCTATAAAGTGCCATGAACATGTGAATTACTGTTATTATGCTTATTATCTAATGTCTCTTCTGGTCAGAATTTATCATTTCCGCCTACATGCCCTGACAAAGCACACGTGAAATCTGAAACCATCATCTGCCTCCCTCCTGCAATTACAGCACTGATTTTATTCTGCCTGGTGTCCTGTGTACCTATCTGCATCCCCATCAGACTTATGTGCATCCTGAAGGCAAGGACAACAATGACTCACAGAGTCCTTTACCTGAACTAAGACTACCTGAGTTGCACCAAAATGAAATACACAACGCAGGACTCACTCAGTGCTCAAAAATGGAAGATACCGGGAACCAGCAGTTAGCGTAACGGCTATGTCACTGGACTCCCACGTAGTCGACCACGGTTCGCGTCCCAGACCCGGTGGCTTAAAACTCACGCCGGGCGTGTGTGCGTGCGCGCCCAAGATCCCGAGAGGAGAATGGAGGAGAAGGGATTGTGGCATGACCATCCTCCCTGGGGGGTGATTTCTCGCTTTCTGTCACTCTGTCTCTTTCTGTCTGTCTGGCGAGCACACGCACCCTATAGTGAAAACCTCTCCAAAAAAAAAAAAAAAAAAAAAATGGAGGATACTTAACCTTTGGTCTTTGCTCTCTAAGAACAGAGAATCTACTTTGGAGAAACTGAGAGACTCTAGGGTTTACTCCATTCTCATACCCGGAGCTCTTTTGCCTCTGGGTCTTCTATTCTGCTGCCCCTCATCCCCTCAGAATTGATTCCTGAGGCTGCCAACTTCCAATTTCCAAAGCACTATTCTAACACACTAGTTTGTGAATGTGTGAAAGAGGGGACTCTGCCTCTTTCATTTCTAGATTCCCACCACCTAACTCAGTCCTGGCACAAAGCACGTTCTTAATAAATGTTGAATAAAAGAAAGAACAAATGAATATACACACAAATAGAACTGTGTCTTGTGAATTACAGTATCTTTTACATCTATGGCTTTTACTACTTTAGGGGAGGGTGTGCAGGAATAGGAAGAAAAGGAGAAAGGGTCTGTACTAATTGAACACCTACAAAATGCCCATCACAGGCTAGACTCTACGTGTGCTTCCTCATTTAATTTTATGCTGGTCATGGGGCTATATTCTTTACACTTCCTCATTTAATTTCAATACAGTCACAGTGAGAAAGGAGCCTCAGGGGAGGAGTGTGAGGTTCTTTCCCAACAAAAGGGGGTTGTTTCCCATACTAAGATCATAGAAAGGCAAAGTTCTGTTTTTAAAAGAGAGAAAATGTGTTTTTGAGGGGAAGGACAGTAGGGCCGCCACTCCCCATGTCAGTGAGAAAAAAAATCTAAGAGCTAAAGATGACCATGTGGGGTGAGGCTCCTGGGGAGAGACCAAGTGTCAGAAGACCTCTGGGTACAGGCCAGTAACAATTTCGGGGCTTATTTCCTCACCAGTAAAATAAGGGCAATAGCCTATATCCTCTCTAAGTTCTCTCACAATTCCAAGACTTCATGTTGTAGAGTCTACCTTAGATTTTCTGTGGACTGAATAAATGAATACACAAATGGAGACACGAACCACTCAGTGAAGCTTCTGAAACATCTTAAACCATCTTTCTGTATCCCCCACCCTTCTATGCGTGGCTCTACCTTCCTGCCCCCAACCTCCTCGAGGTACACCATTACAACTCCTGGCTTCTGAGAGACCTCCTCCCTGCTCTGAGATCATGATCAGCCTCAAGATACCAGGCGACTGCTCTCCGCGCTCTCGCATCAACCACCTTGGAAACTCAGAAATGATTCTTCCATGTGGGTAGATTTCCTTGTAAAGTTGAGCACCTCTTGATTTGTTGTCCTCCCCGGTTTCTGAATTTGGTTATTATGGTGTGGATGACCCAGCACCCAAGCTTGAGCTGGGCTCTTATGCAATGAGGGTAGGTGAAAATACAAAAGAACAAGTCTCCAAAAGCAATGCTCAAGCCAGACCACGGCAACAAAGGACAGCAAAGGCAAGGCCCCACATCAACCCCAGACAAAGTCAGGTCACTTTGAAGGCATGTGAGCTGGGAGTCAGGCAGGGTCTCTCACTTCCTTTATAGCTGTTCTGTCTTGTTTCTTGGTAGATCAGGAGTTGTTATATATCTTTCCAGATTCATCAAGAGAGAAGACTTTCACCATCAAATACTAGTTACTTCCCGCCAGAACCAGTTAAAGTGAATTTTTTTTTTTTTTGAGAGATTTTCACTATAGGGCGCGTGCGCTCGCCAGACAGACAGAGAGAGACATAGAGATAGAAAGCGAGAAATCACCCCCCAGGGGGGATGGTCACGCCGCAATCCCTTCTCCTCCATTCTCCTCTCGGGATCTTGGGCACACACGCACACGCGCCTGGCGTGAGTTTTAAGCTACTGGGACGCGAACCGCAGTCGACTATGTGGGAGTCCAGTGACATAGTCATTACGCTAACTGCTGGTTCCCTAAAGTGAATTTTAATTACATGTTTACATGTTTCCCTCCATCACTACCCTCTCCCTACCTCCCAGTGTTAATTAGCATTTTCCCTTTACCCTCTCCCTACCTCCCAGTATTAGCTTTCTTTGTATCCCCCAAGTTCCTAAGCTTAGAAAATATTCAATGTTAGCCTACTGATTGAATGAATAAATGAACAGACACATATCACATACTTTATTTTCTATATAGAAAAAGAGGGGCCAGAAGGTGGTGTGGTGGTTAAGGTGCTGGATCCCACATGGTGACTCTATAGTTCGATTCCTAACCTAGGAGCTTGAAAAACACACTAGGCACATATGCGTCCATGCCCAAAGTCCCTAGAAAAGAATAGAGGAGATGGGATTGTGGTGTGGCTGCCCCCCACGCCCCCGAAGGATGATTTCTAACTATCCCTCTCTCTCTCTGTTTCTCTTGTCTCTCTGATGAATGTATGTGCCCTATGGCAAAAATCTGAAAAATAAATAAATAAAAAATCCCAAAATACAGAAGTTAGTTCAATGGCCCAAGGTTATACTGTCAATCACTGGTCGGGGAATCCCAAGCTAAAAGCTAAACTGGACCCTTTCTTAGTTCTTGAATGATGTAGAAAAGGAGATAGCAGTAACTGAGCATCACCAGCCAGCCAGGCACTACATGGTATGTCACAAAGCTGGAAAGAGGTTCAGAGAAGGACTCTGCCTGGATTGCTCCTCAGTCTTCCCACTCACTCACTCCTACAAAACGAGAATTTTATTTTTTTGTCTCCATTCTTTAGGCTTCAGCTTAGAAGTTGTTTCCTTCAGGAAGCCTTTCTTCCTGGCTCCCCCGTAATTCAGTGTTATGACCCTACTCTCCTATACCCTGCCCTCTGTGCTTTCGTCCCCTGGTGGCATTCATGCTCTGTGCTATCATCAATTGTTTCGGTATTTGACTCTTTCATCAAAGGTGGAGCTCACGAGCAGAGAGCAAAAGCTATATCCCTAATACATTGAATCTCACCACTAGGCAAAACGCCTGGCACATAGCAGTGTACCAATGATTTGTGGAAGGAAGGAAGGAAGGAAGGAAGGAAGGAAGGAAGGAAGGAAGGAAGGAAGGAAGAGAGAGACAAGGAAGAAAAGAAGGAAAAAAAATAAGAAAATAAGGTTTCCAAAGCCACAGAGCTGAGAAATAGAGAAGTTGGGATTTGAATAAAGGCCTTCCTACTTCTGAAGACTATACTCTTTCCATGAAAACACACCCTTTTAAGGGTCACCATAAAGTCTTTTAGTATATTTTTGTGGATTTGTCTTTAAATTTGCACATTATCATTCTCCAGTTAACATATGTTAATCAACAGACTTTAAAGTGTCATAGGTCAGAGACAGTGGATGAGATTGTCCAGGATGCCTGGGACTCCAAGATCACGGGGTACTGCACATGGGGGGTACTCTATGCATACTGTGGCTTGAGCTAAATATGTTCAGTTCACCCCATTGTGATGATAGTGGTGCAGACCAGGAAGAGCTAGCCACCAGCCTTGGCAATGGCATTCAATGTCTATGAGATGGGAGAGCATTGAAAGAGTAAGACACTGAAACTATGATGGGGTCAAGTTTGTTTAAGTGTTTTAGGACTAAAAGAGGAATATGCTGCTGCAAAATATCAGAGTGTCTTATTGTCCCAGGGGTTTAAGAGTAGTTTCTAGAGTTTAAGCTCAGTTCATGATCATGCAAAATAGGTAGTTTCTCTGAGAGCTAAAATAATGGTATGTAAGAGCTTTTGTTGTCAGTATGTCCCACCCATCCCCCAGTCTTGCAAAACATTTATAAAAGGGGAGACAGCACATAGAGCACAATGAAAATACAACTTGAAGACTGGGGAATATTTTTTCTCTCTGCAATTTTTTTCCTCCTCATCCCCCACCCATACTCCAACACCAACACAGTTTTAACTAATTTTGACATTTATATTGCTCTTTGAAATTTTACTTCAATAAAGAATGTTAATAACCTGTGAAGCTGCAAACCACACATGGCCTTTAGTGTCGCCATGAACCCTGCAGGCTATGATTTGGGACAAAGGCCAAAATAAAGGCAGTCTTGGGGAGCAGGAAAATCACCAGCCCATGACCCAGGTAATTGGGTTTGAAATGGAGCTCTCCTCTCCCCACCAATGTACTCCGGTTAAATCCCAAATTCGTTTCTTTCTGTATGGAAGGGCATGAAAAGGCTTCTCTTCTTACCCCTTGGGCCATCTAAATATCCACTGAAAGACATACTTTGAAAAGCAAAAGGTGAGCCAGCTAAGTGGCAGGATGGTTAAGATGGCTGGATCTCACATGGCTCTCTGAGTATTTGAGTCCCAGACCCAGCAGCTTGAAAAACAGGTTGGACACATGTGCATGAATTACCAAAACCCTGAGCAGAGAATCGAGAAGGAATTATGGCACCGCCATTCCTCTTGCGGGGTGATTTCTCACTTTCTCTCTCTCTCTTTCTCACTGGCAAACTCATGCACCCGATGGCAAAAAAAAAAAAAAAAAAAAAAAAAAAAAGCCAAAAACCCTACAAACATAAGCAAGGTAGTAAGATAAAGTAAGAGCATAATTTATCTAAACAAATCAAAGAGGAATAAAGCTTTACAAATAAATATATTATCTAAGTAAGAAAAACCTTCCTTTCTGACTGCCAATTTGATTTTATTTACATTTTGGTAATAGGACCTGTGTTTCTAGACTAGATGACTCTTTTTCAAGCAAAGTGCAACATCTAAGAGTTATTGATTATTGCTGTCAGGAGTTATGGAGGCTGTGAATTTGTGTTATAATGACTGGACCCTCCTTTTATAATTCTGGACTCTCTTGTTCTGAGAGTATTTCTTTCTCTTTTTCTCTGGTAAGTAGTTATTTTTCTCTGCTGTCCAGGCTGCTGATTTTCAGAATTCCCCTGATTCCTGCTTCTAAACCACTTTAGATGAGAAAACCTAAAAACCTGCTTAGTTAAAATCAGGTGCAACATAAGAGCCTATTAAGTTCTTCTGTGAACAAACCAAAGCAGTTTTATACATTTTTATATTAATCCTCCTAAGGTCATGTGCCGCCTGCTCAAAAGCTTTATAATGCTTCCAATTCCTACCAAAACAAGTTCAGACACCCCGGGCTGGTACAGTTTTCAAGGCCTTCCACCTTCTGTTCTCCAGGCTTATTTGCATAGTCCTTCTCTCACACTCCAGGTGTTTTCCCATACCCAGAGTGCCGCCCTTGGCCTCCTCTTGCACTTTGAAACACTGCCTATCCTTCAACACTCACCTCCTTCGAGACATGCCTTCTGTTAAAGATAACCTCTCCACCTTCTGAACTCTCATTTTTTTCAGGATCCACACTATAGCATTTATCATTTTCTGACTTAAGGTAATACATGTGTTAAGGATACCTAGTTCTCTACTATCCGAAGCTTTCCTGGAGAGGTTCCCTACGATTCTGACACTGCTTCTTACCAAGCAAAGGGGTAAATCGACAGTGGTGACTATTTTGTCACTTCTTGTTCTCTGAGCCACACTCCCCCATGCTCTCATGGCTGAGACTGCTCCTACCTACGCACCTACCAGCTCCATGGTGAGAAGGAAGTAACTTCCCCAGGGTACCTGCTGAACTGAGTCTTTGCCCTCCCTGGCTTCGGGGGCACTCGGCCTGCCTCTCCCCTTTGCTTCTCTGGAAGAGGAGCTGCACAAGGTGTTCCACTGTGTGTGTGGCCTGTGGTCTGCTGGGGCACTCACCGCTGCCAAGTCGCAGAAGCAGCACATCCTGGAGCCTCCGGTTGAGGTCGCGGAGCTCCTTCATTTCGGACACGAGCGCCCCATACTCCTTGAGCTTCTTGGCCTGCTGTACCAGCTGCCTCCGAGTCCGCTCCAGCTCCTGCTGGAGGTGGCGCATCTCCTCCTGCTGCTGCTGGTAGTTGCGCAGCAGCTCCTCATACAGAGCCCGGGGCACCACGGCATCCTCCAGACTGTCCATGTCCTCCATGCCTGGCGAGGCCTCCACAAAGACCTCTTCCGGACACGTGTTGTGGCCCAGGCTCAGGCCGTTCTGCTTCTCGAGCCGGGCCACCACTGCCTCGATGCTCTTGTGCGCCACTTCGCTCGGCTTCCGCCCCTCGGGTCTCTGTGTAGGACAACGAGAGTCAGTTCAGGCAAGGGCAGCTGGGACTTTCTTGGACTGCGGCTCAATATTTCCCCAGACAATCCTAGAATCACAGAACCACAGAATATCAGTGTTTGGAGAAACCTGTGCAAACACTTAGTCAAAGCCTTTCATTTTACAAACGGAGAAACAGAGGTCCAGAGTGGGGAAGGGTCTTGCCCCAAGTCATGCAGTCAGTTGGTGGCAGAACCAGGATTCTGGCCTCCCAGACCAGCAATTCTCCCACTCCTCCACTCTGCCTCTGGGATACACATACTATGACCATGACCACCCTTCCAAACTCCCAACCCCTGGCCCACCCACAATGCCTCAGCAGTGACTATCTCATAGGGACATCCAATACGTATCTGTGGAGAATCAGGAAGAAATCAAGGCAGGCCAACTCATCCCCAGAGACGTCGCATTCAAATCTCATTGCCAAAAACATTAAAAACAAACAACCAAAATGGTATTCCACCAGGTAACCTTTTCCTCAAAGATGATATAGTTGGGAAGGATGTTTAAGAATTCCAAACTATTCTAGGGCAGGAACCATGTCTTATTTTCTCTGTTTTTCCACTGCCTACTCATTCAGAACTTGCACTCGGCGGGGGCTTAATAAATGTTTACTTAACTGAAAAGTTCAAAGAATGTCAGCAATGCAAGATAATTTCAGTTTACATGCTTCCTTCTACAGGTAAGGCCCAGAGAGGGAAAGGACTATACTCAGGACCACATGGTGAATTATAGAAAACCCGACTTCCAGCACAAGTCTCCTTCACCCACATCTGCCAGTCTCTCCCTCAGCGAGACAGTGGATTCTGAGAGGAGAGGTCATTTAGAAGAGTATATCCAGGACTCTCCAGGCATTGGGGGTTTGGCTGCCTGAGGAAATTCCAGGTCAAGTGGACAAAGCTTCCATTGAGGGGCAGTGGGAGTGGTAGGACTGAGAGCAGGAGAAATGAGGGGGAGGAAAAGACAACTAAGGACACAAAATCTGGTCTTATTTAACTGTGCTTAACTGTGTCAGGTCAGACCTGCTTTAACTTCTCACCAAATTTTGAGAAATTTAAGGAAAACAAAACATAACTGTTACTCTGAGATTGAGACCAAAATCCTATGTTGTTTTATCTGCTTGGATAAGGTGCTGCTAATGTAAATGTAGCTAAAATTGAAATAAATACTTGAGGCATCTGTCTGCATCACTGTCCTCTGAGACTTCTGGTGGCAGGGACCAGGTCTGGCTATTCTCCGTGATCTCAGGGGCCTATACGAGGCCAGCCCCACAGTGGAGGTGCAATGAATGCCATGAACTTGACTCAACAGTGTCTTTTGGGAACATCCTTGACCTTGGATCCAAAATCAGACCAAAGACAATGCAGAAGGTTTCCTTCTTCCTTCTCTTTCCCTCCCTTCCTCTGGAGTACTGACTAAACGATACAGAAAACAAAACAAAACAAAACAAGACAAAACAAAAACAACACCGAAAAGAAACAGCCAGCTAGCTTGCTGAACAAGATTTTCAACAGGTTTATAAGATGAAAGCTAGAGGAGAGTAAGTGGGGTGCATAGCAAGCAAATAGACCCTCATGCGAGTTTCTGTTCAACCTAGAGTCCTACAACAACCCCTCAGCCCCCCGTGAATCTTGCTTATTACCCTGTTTCCCAGTGAGTCCACTCTTAACTGTTTGGGAAAATCTGATAGTGACTGGCTCTCAAGAACAGCTGTTTAATGTTCTTGTAGCTCAGCAGTGACCTCTCCAAAAGTATGGGCCAGGGAGAAGCACACTGTCCCAAAGCCCAGCAGCAATGACACTGCATAGACTGTGCAAACAAGACCGTGCTTGCTGGCACAGCATGAATTTGGGATGCCTTGAAAGTTGGTCAGCAAGGCAAATGCATATTAGCTGTCTCCCAAGTTTCCCCTGGCCCTAAAATAATGACCCATATACCAGGGGACACTTATATGGGGAGAAAAGGCCAAACTAGAATTCTTTTGTTATGAGAAATCTGAAAACACTCTCGCTTACTTCTAAAAAAGAAGAAAGATTTTGTTACCTTGATGTGTCTAAGCTGTAAATCTTCTTCCCCGTAATCTTTAACCTCCCCATCTTCTTCTACGTGATTGAGAGAAAGTTTGGGGATTTTGATTTTCTTCTGCATCACACTGTTTTCAAGGTCAGATTTGTCTTCTAAAATGCATATCAAGAGAACAAGGTTCATTATGAGTCAAAATGCTCAAACTGCCCAAAACCACAAATGCCAGAAAATGATTGAGGCCAGACCAGTTAAAAGGAAAAGTAAACAAACCTAAGACCTCTTCCCTCCTGCATGTAGGGATCTTAAGAAACAGCGCAGATCAAACTCTAGAATCAAGGGTGCTTGCTGAAAGCACTGTAATACAGCAGTGAAACAGCACCCCATGAACTTGCTTAGGAGTTTCACCAAGTACATCTTAAAGTGTAGCCTTTTATGGAATTCTGGAATCTTGGAACTGAAATGGCCCTTAGATTGCTATCTGGTCTAAACTTAACTGGCATATAGAATCCCTCAACAATGAAGATCCTTCTAAGCCAATATCTTCCTACGAAAACTTGGTGGGTTTCTGCCAGCTCAGGTTGGCATACAAGAGATAGGTAGCTCTTATGGAGGTAAAGCCTACACCAGAAGGGCAGGGACACAAGACAGGCTACAGTAAAGTAGACACAGGAAGAGTAACAAGTAGCATGTGTTGCCTTTTCACTGACAGCAAATCACAGAATGACTGGTCTAACTCTCCTATTTACAGATGAGGAAAATCAAACACAGAGGAAGGAAGACTTGTCAAAGATATGAGTCTGTGAAAAGAGCCTGAAGTGGGAAACAGGCCTCTGAAACCTGGCCCAGGGCTTAGGTGTGCTCCAGCACATTCTGGGATGTGCACCTCACTGTAAAGCACTGCACAAATACAAAGGACATTACTTCTATTTTTGCATTCTTTAAGCTCAATCTCAGATTACCTGAGAGGATTTTCTCCCCTGCATAATTTTTTTTTACGTTTATTTCTTGAGAAAGAGATACCTCAACAGGGTCTTCATGCTGCTTTCTCGCCTTAGTCTCAGCCAGCCTGGATCATGGGCATAAGCATTGTGCTCCCAGCACATGGAAGGAGGCTCTGGGATATGAACCCAGCCCATTCCCACGTGGGTCCAGTTGTGCTACCACCGTGCCACTACATGGCCACCTTGCACAGATTTCAAGCTGCATTTCTCAGATCTGTCTCTCACTGGAGATGTCAAAAGTAAAAGTTCAAATGGGAGGGCTCCTGAAGTAGAATTTGGAATCTGCTCTTGAACTAACCATTTGCGGTAAAAATACCTTGTGTTCCGGGCTTTGACTGAGACTTTGGGAGCGTCTGTTTCTTATACTCCTCAAAAGTTCCCACTGCTGTGTCCTAAATGCATTTTCTAGCATGTTGCCCAATGCTGGAGGTGGCTCATGACTAGGTAACAAGTGAAAGCTAGACTCCAAGGATCCTCAGGTGTGTGAGTGTATGTGTGTGTGAGGGTATGTGCATGTGTTAAACATGCTCTTATGCTTCTCTGAGGCCAGGCTTCACAACTTGTTAGTAAAGTTGAGAAGGACTTTACAAGTACATAACTGTTCCACAATGTACTAAAATGCTAACTCTTCCCACGTGGTCTTAGGAATGGAACCCTAGTCGGTCAGAGGTGGGACCTAGAACCAGGCAGGACAGAATGAGAACCTCAGTTCTTCTTTTATAGGGTCAGGAAAACTGGTCTAAGGACTAAGGCCTCTCTGAGCTCAGGTCCCTTCTTTATAATGGAGTTGTGGATATGAGAACAATAATCCACACAAGTCATCAAACAGTGCCTGGTATACACTGGACACTCAATAAATATGACATTATAATTGGAATTCTCAATTTGCTTTGAATCATTTTCTTCCCTTAAGTATAAGGTGGATAGAGTTAATTTCAAACATTAAAAAAAAAAAAAATGAGGGTATAGAGTATAGAGGAACTGAACTGCCCAGGAAAAAAAAGATGATCCTTATTAACAACCTCCTACTGGTGAAAATGACTTTTCCCATGAACAGAGCCACAACCTTAGAATCTCTTTTCTCAAGAATGGCCCATTCTTGTTCTCTTTGTGCCTACAAAGTACATGCAGTGGGTTGGGCATGAACACCAGCAGGACTTTGGCTTTCTAAAAGAGCAATAGCTTCCCTCCTACAAATCCCTGTTGACTTTCAAAGCCAAAGAGCTGCTAAAATATAAGACCTAATGAAGGTGCTTCAGATGAAATTACCTTCAAATGGGAGTGTGCACACTCACGTACACATGTACACACACATGAGGAAAAAAAAACCAGACAGATAATGCTGGGTGAAAGGGTGGTATTAGGACTTCTGAACATGTTGGAAACAAAGCTCCTGGGCTAATCTTTAGTTTGACAAGTTCAAGGGCAAAGGTTTGAGATGCCAGACACTGAACTGGAAACCACAAGCTATGCTTTGCCTCCTGAGCTGAAGCTATGTAGCTCAGGATCAGAGGTCACTGTGGAGTTGGTAATGAAGAGACACAATCATTCATTCTCACAAAATTAGGTAATATTTGACTGGAGAACAATCTTCAGATTACTTCATTTAATGTTTTCAACATTCCAATGAAGAAAATGAGGCTCCAAATTATGAAGTGTATAAACATAGTCATGCAACAATCAGGCTCAGAGACATAAAGGAAGAACAGGAAAGACAGGGTTAGTTAGAGTCTTGTGGAGAGCATTGTGCAAGGTCCCAGACGTTAGAGTCATAACATGAACATAAGAACTCAGACCATATAACCCAGGCTCAGAGCCTCTGTTTAACATTTACTGAGAATTTACTCTGTGGGATCTAGACTAAGCCATGGGGACAGAGACAAACACCTATTTGAGGACATGAGATTAAAAAAACCATGAAAAGATGATTCAAGAGATCAAATACTGAGTTTGAAGTAACAGCTATAGGATTTCAGGAATACAGGAGACCACTTTGGTTGGTATAACCATAGAAGGCTTCTGAGAGAAGGTGGTATTTAAGTATGACTCCTTACTTGTTGAGTGATCTTGGGTAAGTCATTTTACTTCTATGAGCCTATTTCATCATCTGTGACTAGAAGTAAATAATTCCTACTCACACTGTCAGAATGCTGTGAAGATGATCAATTCCGTGTGTTGAGAACTTGAGCAGAGTGACTGACACTTCAATAGTCAGTGCTCAGAAAAGGATAGCCATTTAAAGACAGTAAGATTCTGGACCACACAAGGGGTGGGGAGGAGAATAGATGCCAAGAGGAAGGTTGGAAACATTTAGACTAGAGTGATTATAAAAGACAGTTCTGTTATAGGCAGAAGAGAGAGATGAAGAAGAAAGATAAGGTGACTGGAGCTAGAGAATAAATGGCCCTGAATGCCACATTAAGAAGTGCCAAGGTTCAATCTGCAGGTGTGGAAAGGACCAAAGTCAGACAACCTAGATTCCAAGTCTGGCTCTGTCCCTCCATAGGTGTGAGAAGTCAGGCAAACTGCTATCTCACTGAGTATCATTTTTCTCTTTCTGTAGAAACAACATCTACCTCAAGTGGGGATCAAATCAGCTCAGTCAATGTGTCTTGAAAACAACAGAGCCCTGTGCAAGCAGAGTTGACAACAGAGCTCAGCAGGTACTGCCTGATGGCCTGAGACTTGAGGCAGGCTTCCTTTTTGAGGTGAAGACCTGCCCCATCTAATGGCGTGGGATGGGTAGTTAGGAGTGTTCCACTCCCCGCTTGAAGACACATGCTCCTAACCCTACCAGCCATACTCAAGGCTCCATGTTCTTTCATCTAACTGGAATGCCTTGCCTCTCCTTCCTGTTGATTGATAAACTTTGTTCAGCCTCCATTCTTCTCCTTCCTCCTTAAAGGTCCCACTACACATTGTACACACTTTCTTTGTAGTCAGTTATCTTACTATGTTGCAGTTACCTCCTTAGAGGTCTACCTTCCCCACTGCAGTGAGTAACCTCTGAGTAGAACCCCTATCAGAGGACTATTCACATAACAGGACTCATCAAAAACAATGTTTAATGAAAGAATAATAAAAAGAGTCTATACTAATAGGTATGTGAGAAAATGTTCAACATCATTCATAATTAGGGAATTGCAAATCAAACTGCAATGAGATACCCCTTTACACTCATTAGGATGGCCCTAATAAAGAAAGGAAAATAATAAGTACTAGAGCCCTCATGTTTCTGGTGCAAATGTAAAATTGAGCAGCCACTCTGGAAAACAATTTGACCACTCCTCAGAAAGTTAAACACAGGCTCAGGAGCAATGGTGCAGTGTACTGTGCTGCTCTGCAAAACTGGAAGCCATATTTCCATATTGGGGTTTGGTTCCTAGGTCAACCAGTACTGAGCAGGCACATGTACCTGTGACGTTGAGAAGGCTGGGAGAAGGATAATGATGTGAGATACTTTTGAGAGTGCTTCTCTCTCTCTCTCTCTCTCTCTCTCTCTCTGCTCTTTCTCGCTCTCTGTCTCTCAAGAAAATACAAAACTTGCATATAAGTGTTCAGAGCAGCATTATTCACTAGCAAAAAGAGAGAAACAACTTATTCAGATGTCCAACTTAAGGACAGGTAAGCATAATGTGGAATATCCATATAAGAACATACATTAAGCTATAAAAAGAAAAGAGGTACTGATTCATGCTATAGCATGGATGACTTTTGAAAATATTATGCTAAAGGAAGGAAGCCAGACACAAAGACCACATATTGAATGATATCACTTGTATGAAATATCCAAATACCCAGACTAGACAAATCCATAGTGACAAAAAGTAAATTAGCAATTGACAAGGGCAGACAGAGGTAAGGGGTTAATGGGAGGTGACTGTTTAATAGGTAACAGGAATTTATTTTTGGTAAAAAAATGTTCTGGAAGTAGTCAGTGTGATAGCTGCAGAACACTAAATATACTAAGAAACACTGAGTTGCACACACTTCAAAATGGTTAAAGTGGTGAATTTTAAGTTATATGAAATATGATTCAATTAAATAGGCTACTACTTGTGGGATGTCTGCTACATATCATACTATTATAAGACTGTTCACATATATTACACTTCACAACAACCCACACGGAAGTATTAGTTGCTTTGTTTTTTTCTCCAAAAGAGAAAAAAAAATGAAGTTTTAAGGAATAATAAATACCCTGTCGCCCTACTGGGAATACACAGAGACAATATTTGATATAGTCCTGTCTTTCTCCCTAAACTACGTTCTATCCCCTCTAAACATGAACATGGTACCACCAGAATAAATGCATGAATGGTAGCTACAGAAAAGGACATCAGAATTCTCCAGCCTGAACCTCAAAGCAGAGGACCACTTTACTGTGAGTTCCTGCCAGACCACTCTGTCCTCATGATGTCTTCAGAAAGTAGTAACCACAACCATGCACAACAGAAACGGGTTGTAGCCAGTCCTCAGGGCTTGACTGGGCTCCTTGAAAAGGTAGGCTGAGTAGTCCAGGAAGCTCTGAAATGACAGTAATGAGTCCAGGAAAGGGACAGGGGCATATAATACCTCAAATAACACAACTCCTGATCTGGATCCTGGTTACCTTGATGTTTGGCTCAGGGGTTCTTAACACTCCTCTGAGAGCTAACGACCTTACACCTCCATCTAATGCTCATTTGTCTCTTCCTTGACCAATACTCCCTGGATTATGGCTCAGGAAGGCCTGAGGCCTCCACTCCTCATTTTCTGCAGGCTGTGGATATTTACTGAGCCTGTTTTGGCTTGAGCACTATGCTAAGAGGTCCCTGTGTTTTGGGACCTTACAGCCTACTATGTACCAAGAACCCAACAAGAATGCAAGGTTTGACTTCCTGAGAGATGCTGACTTCACACAGGGTGAACCTCAGGTCTTTTAGCCTTTTTAACACTTACCTTGAGTGGAAGGTAGATGCCTCATATCCATCCCTAATCCACAGAAGAAGATTACTGAATACTCAGTGTCACAAAAAGAGTGGAAGCAGCAGGTGGGAAAGGAAGGCCAGGTATCTTACAGTAATACCCTGATCTTTTGAATCAGGTGATCCTAGTTTAGATTTCTGGCTACCTAACCTGTCTGCCTCTCAGTCTTACTATTAGTAAAGCAGGGACAATAAACTATTTCCAAAGAGACAGTGCGTGTTAGGCACCAAGCACAGTGTCTCTCTTGTCATAGATGTTCAGTAAGTGGTAGCCTAAAAGCCACTACTCTTGTGTTTGTGTGTCTGGCTTTTGTCCCATGGCAAAGAGAGCCACTGCAGGTATCTGACACAGATTGAGACATGATGAAAGAGATGTTTTAGAAAGATTAATGTGGCAGTGGCAAGCAAGATGGATGAGGTGTGAGGAGGAGACCGAACTTAGGGTGACAAGAAGCTATAACTCCTGACTGGTCACATTAATGAAGGTGAACGATGGTATGGATCATCTAAGACAGCAGATACTTCATGCGGCATTTTAATGTGACTTTGGAATAGTCTCTAGCTTTGCATTCCAGAAAACCACAGAAGAAATTCACAGTTGACAGGGATGGATAAAGAAAGTTCTCTAGACAACCGGCATTTGCAAATGCTCCAAGCTTAAGTCCAAAAAATCAGTTCTAGTGTAGAAATAAATGTGTAGTCGTCGAAGAATCTCCTCGCCCACCCTGACTACCTGACTCTTCTGTCTTCAGGGCAGGGAATACCACCAACGATTTGGGCATCATCTGTCTTTCCTCCTTTCTAGCTATTCTGATGTCAGTTACTTTTGTTAATCCATTCACAAACACGGAGCAAACATCTACTATGTCTCAGGCCCTGAGCCAATTCCTTTACAAACTATCACTCTATTTAAGCCCCACAGTAATGCTATTGAACTAAGATGGCTTCCTAAGACATAAAACACACAGCCTGTATTTCCAATCAAGTTTGTGTGACACTCAATTCTATTGCTATCATCTAATTATCCTACAGAAATAACAGAAAAATTACCAAGTGGCTGTAATTTTTTTCACCTCAACTAAAAGGTACATATAAAATGAGTGTGTTGATATAACCTCCAACATGTCTGCCTTTCTCCCAAGGCCTTGCCTACCCACTAGCAGAATGCTGTGATAAATTCCCTAACTGAATTAAACTTACACCATATATATATATGGCTTGATGTCAGACTACTGAACTACAAGCTTATCAAGGCCAGTAAGCACTAAATAATCCCTGAAAAGAGTCTCTATTCAAAGCCATAAAGAACTTTCTTGTAGAAATATACTAAAAAGCTGTTCTTCAAAAAATATAAGAGAACTTACTGTTTGTTCTTAGTTTTAGAGAGGGAAATAATCCCATTAAACTTACCACTGGGTGGTTGGGGGGGAATGGAGCCATGATAATAAGAAAAGGGTGTTTATAGGCAGGTGGACAGGAAATCCAACACAAGTGTGTCTTCAACAGTGAAGGTACCCCTTTTTTTTATAGTGTACCATTAAAATTGGAGAAATTCTGTCTTGACTCCCATTTTACATATAATCAGGCTGGGAAATTAAAATAATACAGCATCAGAGAGCTTAATTTGGAGTAGGTTTGTGTACTACGATGAAATTTTGAAAGGCTAGACATAAAATGCTTTACAAAGGTTTTTTTTTGTTTTATAAATATCTTATATGCAACTTTAAAGTTTTCCATCTGCATAAAAATGCTCTGAAGTCTTATACTTGTATTAAAAGCAGATATGCCATAGAAAAGATATGTACCCTGCATTCTCTGGCCTATAATGATTGTTTTTATAAAACCCAGAGCAGACAGAATTCAAGGATTGTATCCAGGAGAGACAACAAAAAGAAGAATGCACTGCTGTGGTGAGGCGGGAAGAAATCAGTAGACGCTGGATGGAGATCTGCTGGATGGAGGTCTGCTGGGTGGAGGTCTAGCTCTTTCACTATCATACTTGGTGCCTTAAGCCCACTGTCTTGGTATTCTCTTCTGTAAAACATGGAACTGCACTAGAAAACTGCAACAGGTCCTTCTAACTGCTGGCCAACCATAGGGACTTCCAAGTCTCTAGGTCTCTTTCTCATTTGTGCAGTGAAGGATCAGAGTAAATCTAGAAGATTCCTCCAGGTGGGCATTTTAGAAAAGATGCCTGGCAGAGGCCATCCAAATGGGGACAGCTAGGTTTCAGGAAGTCTTGTTCTCACACCCACCACCTCATTGGTCCTGGCACAGGGCTGGGGCACAGACCTAACTAGGAACCTCATTCTGCTGGGTCATTTGTCTAGTTGCCTCCATCTGCTTCACCAGGGCTGTTACCAGGGTAACATGGCTCCAGGACAGAATCATAGAAGGGCAAAAATGGGAGAAAAATAGCAAACTTTCCATGCTTAGCTTAAGCCCAGGAGGGCTGAAAACACACACACATTAATTTTAAACTTGTGTCCTCTTTATATTTGTTTGCCCCTCTAAGTCACTCTTTTCCACAAAGGATGGTACCTACAACTAAGCAAGTTATTTTTTCCTCAACAACTATCAGCCCACTACAGTAGAAACTGGCAGCTATATATATTTAATTAGTATCTACTATGTGCCAGATACTTTGCCATATTACCTAGCTAAACAACACAGTGGGCAGGTGGGCGATTACTGTCTCTACACTACAGAGAAGCACCTGGCACTCAGAGAAGTAATCTAATCTCCTGAAGGTCACACATCTTACCAGTAGCAGAGTTATGATTTGAACCCAGACTGTCTGACTTCAAAGCCAATCTTTCAGCTCTCTAACATTTCCTCCTCTATGCTTAAGAAAGTGACTTAGAGGTCACCTAACTGAACTCTCCCACAGATTCCACTCTAAAATACCCGACCTGCTTGTGACCTCAGGGGATGGGAAGCTCAGCGCCATGTTGGAAGCCCTTGCCATCATTTGCCTGCTCTCTCTGCTTCTATTACTTGGCTCTCACCAACTCTATGAATTCTACTCTCTAGCTCTAACTTCCTTTCTGGATCCTAAAGAACAAGTATGATCCTTCTTCCATGGTGTAAAAACTCAGAAATTGAAAACTATCAAAATGTCATAGCATGCAAATCTTTTCTTCTCCTGCTTATATATTTAGCATTCTATCCTATTTCTCACAAATGAGCTCAGAAAGAAAGGCAGTTGCTGTGTAGTTAAAAGAAACAAAAACAAGACTAAATCTGGGTCCCAAAGACCTCTCTCCTCATTTGGTTTCTAGGACACTCATCTCACCTGGTTATCCCTTGATTCTCAGTCCATCTCTAATTGTTCCTTCTGGTCACTTTTTTTTTTTTTTTTTTAGGTTCTTCTTCCTCAAAGGTGCCCTTAAGAGCTGGTGTTCTGAAAAGTATTGCCTTTAAAAGCTTCTCTTACTCTGTGTCCTCTCCCACTGTGACATCACTCCTCCCATGGCTTCCATATATTGTGATCTTCAGCCTGGAGAGCTCTTCTGAACCACGAACCACATGTCCACCTGCTCTCCAGGCCTGTCCACCCTGATGTTCTATGGGCATCTAAGATTCAACAGGTCTCTAAACTCTTCATCTTCCCTTCCTGCTACTCTTCTAGAGTCCCATCCTAAAAGGGAGGCCCAGATCACATCACAGCTAGTCAGTTACCAAGTCCCATGAATTCTAGCTCCTTAATTCATCTCATGGACACCACCACCTTCATTTAGGTTTCTCAATTTCTGACTGAACTGACTCATATTTCTCCATAAGCCCAGTCCATGTGGGCTGGCTTACCTCACAGCTTGGCATCTAGAACTTTCACTCAGCAATTGCCCGAACAGCACTCTTCTCCTGGACAAAACAAGAAGTCCTAAATAACAATGATGTAGATAGAGTATGTACACTAAAACTGAAACCTAGTGGATACATTTCTTTAAATATCTGGGTAGGTGAAAAACGACGCATCCCTCCGTTATAAGGCTGACCTCTTGCAGAACTCAATAACTATAGAATGTAAGCAACCAAGGAAAAGTCTTCCGGTTACGTATGTCTTCCTGGTAAGAAAAATATGTACATCTTCTGACTCTAAGGAGCTTATAAGACAAAGTGGGTAGACACTTTGGAAAGATAATTGGTCTTAGAGTCAAAGACCTCAATCTGAATTTTACTTTCCTGGTGTGTTTTTAAGAATAAAAACTAGTGTGCTCTTGAATAACAAAATACCACACGAAAAAAGCAAGCCTTCAACTTGCCTGGGACAATTTTTTTCTTTCAACCTGCAAACCAGAACTGCTGCAGCACTGTTTAGTTGTAACCAATATGCGGTTCTCGAGAAATCACATCAGCCTGATCCTTCAATGGTTAACATTCCAGTAGAATCTGCAACAGATGACAGCAGGCAAGTTCCAATCTTTGCTCCAACGTATATCAGCAGAACATGTCAAAACCTAAATTAAAAGTTTTCACTCGCTTTTTTTAAAAAAATAAATCCTTTTGTTGGCAGTCTCCCACTGAGGACACGCAACAATCTTTGCATATGAAATCGACTAGTCCCCTGCTTTGCTGCTAACTTTGTAGAAGTTCCAAAGCATTTCTGGAGCAAGTGATCTATTTGGACTGACAATGCCAAGCTGGGACCTGAGCCCTGAATGAGCTAAAATTACCAAAGCAAGAAAAACGTGGCTTTGGAAGCTATTTCCCCCAAGTGTGGGGTTTCTTCTCGTCAAGGGAGTGATAAAGAATGTTGACTTTTTCCAGATGAACAAAGTTGAATGAAAGCTCAAAATCCTCCTGCAGGTTTCTGTTCTAAAAAACAAGTTGCTGCTACAGAGGTTCTGGTCCCCTCTACTTCCTCTCCCCAAACATAAAAGATGTGCCTGTCTCCTCAAAGTTCATGAGTTAATTCATCATGGGCTGACCAGTGTAGACTATGTGCTGGACACCACGAATGCAGAGGCCAGGAAGGCAGGCCCGTGTCCCGGAGGAGTTCACTGTCTGGCAGAGGGAGGCAGTTTCATAACTAACCAGAACAAGACAGAAATGCTAAGGTCCATAATCAAAGAAGAAGCAAAGTAAAAAGAGAGTTCTGTGGAGGGAGTGAGTCTCCTTTCCGAGCAGTAGGGGAACAGGGAATGCCTGAGGTAGGCAGCTCCCAATGCACTTTGTCCACTCCTCTATCACAGCCCACCACAGATATGTCACATGTCTGCCTTTCCATCAAAGGTGAGCTCCACGTGGGTAGAGGCCCCATGTCAGACAATGATTAATCTATCCTGGATGGTTCAAAGAAGTAGATGGGGCGAGTTCATAGAATAGCAAGAAAAGCCACAGGGCTAGGCCAGGGAAGTAATGTGGGGCTGGGGCCAGTCAGAGGAATGGCTGAATGCCAGGCTGAGAAGCTGAAGTTTTATTCAGTAGACAATAGGGAGCAACAGAAGGTTCCAAAGAGAGCCGTCAACTGCCTAAGACTATATTTTAGAAGATTTAGGCTGAAAGCGATTTGGAAAATACATTGGAGACAGGGTGATAAATGAGAAGGCTGCTGCGCTGGTTTAGAAGAGTAAGAGCTGATGCTGGCCTGAATGCAGACACTGGTAGTGGAGCTGGAAAGGAAAATCCTAGATAAACTGCAAAGCCCACCTGGAATTGGTCCCTTGTTTGTACTCCCCTCGTGCCTGGCTTCTAGCTCTACCTAGCACTTTCATGGGGTCTCCCAAACTACACACACCCTGGGAGAGGGCCCATTTCTTCTTCATTACTCTGCCTCCCACAAAAACTCTACATAGCAGGGTCTGAAAAGTTAACTGGTCTCCTCTGGGTCATGCTGTCATCCCAGCCATGGTCCCTCAGATGTGCTGGTGCATTGGTATATTCACTTATTACACCATGGCCTCACATATAGGAAGTACTAAGTGGACACTTGACAACAAAGGGACTTTAGCACACCCAAACAATTACTGGCCAACACAGCATAGGTACCTGGATAGAATAACATAGTATTTTAAGAGTCTAGCCTAGAAAAACCAACTTTGGTCCCCTAAAAAAAAAAACACAATTAAGGGTTGGAGTAATAGCTATGTCGCTGGACTCCCATGTAGTCGACCATGGTTCAAGTCCCGGATCCGGTGGCTTAAACTCACACTGGGTGTGTGTGCATGCATGCCCAAAAGATCCTGAGAGGAGAATGGAGGAGAAGGGATTGCGGTGTGGCCATCCCCCCTGGGGTGATTTCTCGCTTTCTGTCTCTCTGTCTCTCTCTTTCTGGCGAGCACACGCACCCTAAAGCAAAAACCTCTCAAAAAACAAAAGAAAAATCCCACAATTCAACACCACTGGTCCTAATAGCAGGCTGGACTGTAGTTAGATAGTGATGGGCTCTCCACATGGGAAGTTCTCACTTTCACAACACGATTAGTAAATAAATGAGAGTAAGGAGAGACTACAGCTCAAAGGAGAGTCGAGTCTTGAGTTATATGGGTCCACCATTGAGGATGGGAGCTCCTTTGAGATTTCCTCAGGCAAATGACAACTGAAGAGCTGGGCAGGCAGAGGAGAGAGGTGTGTGTGCTCTCTAGGAAGGGGGTGGAAATGGAGCAAATGGAAGAGCAGAATGAGTTTGAAAACTCAGAAGTTAAAACTATCCTCTGGTTTCAAAACTTGATTGAATCTGTAAGCTTCATGGACAGTTTTTCCATTTCCTTTCACTCCTTCCAAGTCATGCTGAGTGGCTGATGGGAACATCAGCAATTTTACAAAGGAGACGCCAAGCAGGGACCTGGCACTAGAAGACCTGTGTTCCGATTCTGCCTTTGCCACTTAGTAGCTATGTGTCTGTAGGCAAGCCTCTGAGCCTCAGTGTCTTCATCTATAAGATGGAAATAATCACCTTATCAGACTCTATCAATGAGTTACGGGAGGACGAACTGAGATAACAGACAGGCACACAGCAAGACTGTCAATAAAGCTGGAAGTTTGTTTTTCCTTGAACTGGGATTGTAATTTAGTGGTATGGAGAGAGGTATATACTAGGGTCTTGCACACACTGAAACATGGTGTAACCCACCACGGGAGTAAAATAGAAAGCCCCACAGAGTTGACTTTGATTATTTCCTGGGTATAGGAAGAGATAACTTCAAAATAGCTGTGGGTTGGCCTGGGCAAACACTTTATAAAGTAACACACTTCTTGTTGAAAGTCATAAAGCGGTCCTGAAACTCTCTCTGTAATCATGATATTGGTGCCAGAGATGGATTAATTCATCAAAAAATGGCTAATCCATAGGCATAAAGCCACCTCAGCCTCCCACTTAAAGAGTCACCTCCTCACACTTGGTGCCACAGCACAGTGGTATTTACAACCCGGAGATGCCAGATGAGCTCTTTAAGATAAAGTCACTGCAAGCAATTCTCAAAGCCACCAAAACCAAGTCAAGATGGAGTTTTTCAAGACACAGAATTCCTCCAGTTTAAATGAATTCCTAAACTCACCCTGACCCTTTCAAACAGGTCTATAGCCAGGGCTGCAAATCCAATTTAAAAATTAACCAGCTGATTAGAATTCAAAATGTAGCTTAGTCAACCTCAAGTGGCTTTCTTTCTTTATGCTTCTTTTTCTTCTTTTTTTTTTTTCCCTTTCTCTTGTTAAGAAAAAAAAATGAAGAGAGGTGGGGTAAGCACTTTTCAACTCACTCAAATTGGCATCACGCTTGGATCTACTCTGTCGATTTCCAGATGTTGCCTAGGTTTTTTTGTTTTTGTTTTTTGTTTTTTAATAACCCCAGAAATTTATCAGCATTCCAACTTGAAAGATGAATAGTCCATAGGCTTAAAATTCATGGTTCTCAGGCCAAAGCTCCATGTGTCTTACTTGTGAGGGCTTGTGTTGATTTTAAAATCAGAACTGGTGGGAGTTTCCATCTGCCTAGGTGACCTTTCTGCAGTGCCTGAAGAGTCAAACACTATATATTTGCTGAATGAATGGATGGATGGATGAACAATCTCTAAAAGAGGGAAGTAGCCATTACACACTAAGACACCTATCACTGATGGACAGACATCACTTCTACTCTCCTAGGGTTTTTCCGAATCTAGGAGTATGATACAATCAGCAAGAAGCTTTTTTTTTTTTTTTTTTTGTCTTCTAGCAAGAGGGAAGCTAGGGTTACGACCTAGTTATAACTTCCTCAGACTTATACTCTTGGGAAATAAATTCCTAATCCCTTCTCTCAGGTAATTAAAAGTAAAAGCAAACAAACCAAAACCTAATCAGCCACAAAGGGTTTACTTTTTTTTTTTTTAAATATAAGGTTTTTGACATAGGGCACATGTGTTCTACGGAGAGAGACAGAGAGAGGGAAAGTGAGAAATTACCCCCCAGGGGCATAGCCATGCCGCAATCCATTCTCATTCATATTCCTCTTGAGATTTTGGGCATGCACATACATGCGCCCGGTGTGACTTAACAAGCCACCAGGTCTGAGACTTGAACTGCGATTGATGACATAGGAGTCCAGGGCTTTAAACACAACACCATCTGCTGGCCCTAAGGGTTCACTGGCCCTAAGGGTTCACTTTTCTTTCTTTCTTTTTTTTTTTTTTGGAGAGGTTTTTCGCTATAGGGCGCGTGCGCTCGCCAGACAGAGAGAGACATAGAGACAGAAAGCAAGAAATCACCCCCCAGGGAGGATTTAAAAATTAACCAGCTGATTAGAATTCAAAATGTAGCTTAGTCAACCTCAAGTGGCTTTCTTTCTTTATGCTTCTTTTTCTTCTTCTTTTTTTTTTTTTCCCCTTTCTCTTGTTAAGAAAAAAAAATGAAGAGAGGTGGGGTAAGCACTTTTCAACTCACTCAAATTGGCCTCATGCTTGGATCTACTCTGTCGATTTCGCAATCCCTTCTCCTCCCGGGATCTTGGGCACGCACGCACATGTAACCGGCGTGAGTTTTAAGCCACCGGGTCCGGGACATGAACCCTGGTCGACTACGTGGGAGTCCAGCGACATAGCCATTACGCTAACTGCTGGTTCCCAAGGGTTCACTTTTCTAAAACCTACTTTTCACTCAGTTCCCCTGACTCCTATTGTCCGGCCCTGGGTGGGTCTACAGCTGCTGGCCCAAAGACTTTCAGAGGAGAGTAAGATAGAGCCTGTCAAAAGGACTCAGGTGCAGTTGATTAGTTTCCAGCTCTTCATTCCTCTACTCCTCCAAACCTACTTTCTACTGGCAACATGGGATGGTGGAAAGGAACCAGAGTCACGAAGTCTGATCTCCTGCTATCTCGCCATGGCACCCTGGGCAAGTCACTAAGATACATGCTGGGTTCATCTTCTAGGCTAAATGTGAGGAAGCCACAGAACGTGGAAAAATAGGGAAGTATGAAAGACCAGAATATTAACTCCGGAATATTAACAATATCTTCATTCAGTTCCTAACCCTCGTTTTCTCTTCCAAGTGGGGGCAGGGTGACTGATGACTCTGACTATACTCTAAGGTACATTCGATTTACCAGCTGCAGCTAACAGGCATATCCCCCAAACAAAAGTGATGTCTACCTCTTCCCAGCACATCTGTACCCAAGCCTCCTAGAACTTGTTAGGGAAGAGAACCAGCTGTCTTCTCTTTACAAAGGAAAACATACCTCAGCATGGCAGAAAGGACTGAGTATAGGAGGATATCTAGCTGATTTTATGTCTTGTCGCCAAGTGAACCTTAGTAACCTCTCCTGTCAAATAAGACCACCTTCCTTGCCTCTCTCTCAGGGCCCTGGGACAGCAGGAATGGGAGGTTCTTCTTATTTTGACCTAGAAACCCTTTCCTGGCCCCCACCTCTCACTCAGGGAGCCTTCTGGGAGATTCACAAAGGTGTGTGGAGACTGCAGGATGCCCCAGAGCCTCTTGGCCACCTGACCAGGTGGGGCAGGAGAGAGTGATGCCAGTGCACTGAGGTTCAAGGCCTCCTCATCTTGTTCAGCGATGGCCCGGATGGGACAAGGATGCCATAACTTCCCTCTTTGAGGAAGGACCCTCACCCAGAAGCTCTGATAATAATCCCCTGCTCCTCACTCCAAGGAGGTGCCTAGGGCTTTAAAAGGAGGGAGAAAGATAGCATGAGAAACTTAAAGGGGCAGAAAGGAGCAGAGAGGAAAGGAATTGGGACAGTGGTAAAAAAAGGAGGTGAGGAATGACGGTACCAGGAGAGAATGAGAAAGTGGAGGAACAGGGAGAATGCGAAGAATCAGAGGACAGACGCAGACGGAGAGATGAAGACAGACTAACAGCCCTGAGTGTAAGGAAAGCAGGGAAGACAAAGGAGGACCATTCGGTCTTTTTAACTGTCTGGCCTCTTAGAGACGACCCGTCCCCAAAAGAAAAGCCAGGGCGAGGGAGGTGGAGGCAGGAGCCAGCAGTGGCTTTCCCCGGCCCCCTCCGCCCCAGCGCCCGGCCCCTTCCCGGGTCCCAGCCCCCGCCCCGGTCCCACGGTCCCTCCGTCCCTCCGAGCCCGTTTGCTCACCTGCCAGCGCCAGGATCTGGGCCTTGTGGAGCAACAGCGCGCCCCAGTCGCGGGGGGCGCGGGGGGGGCTCTCGGGCCCGGCGCCCAGCTCCTCCGGGCCGCGGTACACGGCGTACACCTTCTGGTTGTCAAAATCCAGCCGCGAGCGGGGGCTGAAGTCGCGCACGCACGACACCGGCAGCGCGTAGCAGACGTTGTCCTCCAGGAACCGCACAAAGGCGTACATGGTGGGCGCCGGGGGCGGGCCCCGGTCGGGCCGGTCGGCCGGCGGGGCGGGCGCAGAGGTGGGGACCCGGCGGGGGGCACGAAGCGCGTAACCGGGCCGGGGGGGCGGGGGCGGCTCCCCAGGACTGGGGCTCCCCCCACTGTTATTGTTCCTGAAAGCACCGCTCTGCCAATCGGCTGCTCTCGCCTGGGCGCGGAAAAGGGAGGGAGGGGGAAAAGGGGGACGAGGGGCGGATGAAGGGGGTTTGGAAGCGCGCTGCCACTCTCAAAGTCAGACCCGAGCAATCACAGCCGGAGCGCGATTCGAGTAGGGAGGCGGAAAGGGCTGAGAGATTCAATTGCAGTAATAATAACAACAATAGCATTGCAGGGGGAAAAATGCATTGACTAGAAGTCGCGTTGTGGGCAGGACTGCATTGCTTCAACGATCACGCTGCAAAACAAATAGCGTTGCCACAAAACTGCATTGCAAAGGAGAGGTGAGGGTGTGAGAGAATGAATGGGGGGGGGAGCTTGTTCTAATCCCAAAGTGTAAACTTGCACTTGTAAGTGAGCAGGAAGTTCGAGAGAGTTTAGCCACCCCTTTAACTCCTGTAGTTCACCCCTTTTTTCCTCCTTCCTTTTTTTTTTTTTTTTTTTTTTTTTTTTTTTTTTTTTTTTTTTTGGCAAAACTGCTAGCTCCCCCTGTGGGGAGGGTCAGTCAGCCAGAAACATTCCCCCAGAGCTGCCAAACCAGTTTTGACCAGAACTGGGGCTTATCTGGGATTTCCAGTTGGGCCTGCTGGCTGGGCTGGTGAAAGTTTTGTCCAGGGCTGCTCTCAAGGGGAGGGAATGGTACCCGCCCCCACCCCTTTCTCTGTGGTGTCTTCATAGAAGTATCCCCTCCACAGCCAGCCATCTCTGAGCTGGGACCAGTTAGAATGACACAAGGAATGCAGTAGTACCCTGGGGAAGGCAGTCTCCAGGCTAGGCATTTCTGGAGCACTTTGAGTTCAGGAATGGCATTCCTTAGTGTAGCAGTCTCTTCTTTAATATCTGTAATATTAGGGGCAGAAGAGATCCTGGAGCCAAGCCATGAGCACCAGCAGAATAGGGCTGTGTGGCTCTGCACTCAAGGGACCCTCATCCCACATCAGACAGGGTTCAGCACCCTTACTTGGATGCCTCTGAGAGGGTAGGCTTTGATCAAATATGGCTACTTACACCCCCACTGTCTAACCCAGTTTTGGCACTTCGTAGGTCCTCAATGAATTTTGGGTGAAAAAAGAGAATACATAAGAATCCATCTTCACTCATCCATCCATTCTTTGTCTTATTCAAGCAACCAATATTCACTAAGTATGCAGCTACCTGCCAGGTTCTGGGCTAAGTGCTCATGGCAGAGAGATGAGGAGACAAGGCAGGCACCTGGATTCCCGGGCCTTGGAGTGTTAGTGTATCAGAACAGCAGTCTCGGTTTTGGATTCCACTGAATGAGTAATGCACCTTTGTCTCCTCACAACCCTTACAATCTAGTCTGGGAGTATTAAAGTATAAATGGCATTATATTGAGAAAAGTGTTCCCATAGAGAAATGTTTAATGGAGATGACAGACTAATTAAATATTATATATTTTTAAAAATTAATTTTAATGAACTCAGTCTGAGAAAAATCAAAATAAATGCACAAAAATGCTAGTGATTCTTTTAGTTTCTTAGTAATGATAGGTGATTTGGGCTTTCATAGATACAGATTATATATTTCTTATATATATGTGTATGTATAACTATTCTCAACAATGAGGTATTACTTTATAACCAGAAAACATTAAACAAAATCAAAGCATTGTGCTCATATTCCAGATCAGGTAAACTAACAATGAAACAAATACACCAAATTTTTTTATTGTGAGCTGGGGAGCATGTTGTACAGGTGAAACCCCATCAACACACAGGTCCCAGATCCAAACATACAGGTCAGATCAAGTTCCTCTAAACCAACTCACTATGTGGTGCCAGCCAGACATGGCACCAGCAGTCCTGATGCACACATTGGTGCCGTCTTGCCCCATACACTTGCAGAAAAAGAGCAGCCATGCTGAGTTTTTTCAGCAGATTTGCCTTCATGATTGTGATTTCTTTGGACTATCTTAAGAGAGTTTTTATTTTTAGAACACATTCCTATGATGGTCAAAGGGAAGAAATGTGTAGTAAGACTTCTGACAATTCACAAGATGAAATGTTTACCATATCTGATGAAAGTGCATAAAGCTCCAGCCTATGTTTGCAAAATGACTTCAGGCTGCCCAATGGCCAACCTCCTCCCTACATGTAGATGGGGAGCTCAAATATTTAATATTAACAGTCTCATCTCTCACCACCTTCCTGGCTATATACACTCCAGACACAAACATTTGACATCTCCCAGGGCAGCATATTTTAGCAAGTTCCAAGACTTTGTGCTTGTTCCACCCTCGTCCTGTAAAGGTTTTCCTCTGCAAGTATATGGCAACCTCAACTTACCCCCCAAACCAGCTCAAATGTCATCTCCTTTGTGAAGCTTTCCCCAATGACCCACATTTCTTAGGCTATCACTATTTTGTCCCAGCACCTTTTATCTTCTTTCCCCAAAAGGAAAACTCTTTGAGGGGAAAAGAAAGACTAAGTAACTTCAGCATCTCTTTATCTAGCACAACTGGGGAGTAAACAATAAATGTATTAAAGAAAGACACAGAGAGAACATGAATAACAAACCTCTTGCACAGTTTTTCTTGCTTCTTTAGAGGTTTTGGCCTTAGGGCATGTGTACTCACCAAAGAGAGAGAGGCAGAGACAGTGAGAGAGAAAGTGAGAAATCACCCCACCCCGGGGGATGGCCATGCCGCAATACTTTCTCCTCAATTCTCCCCTCTGGGATCTTGGGCACACTTGCACATGTGCCTGGTGTGATTTTCAAGCCACCAAGCCTGGGGCTCAAACTGTGGTTGGCCATGTGGCAGTCCAGCGACATAACTACTATGCCATCTGCTACCCTCCCCCCCGCCTCCGCACAAGTTTCTCCTTTTCAAAGTTGAAACTCAATTCCAACTGTCTTTCCCATTTTCAATGACCAAATACCAGAACACTGATTCCACTCTGTGTAAGACAGACATAATATGGACAAATAAATGGTTGTTGTACTATGAGGTTCATTTTCTACCCAAGTCAATATAAATCATTTTCATAAGGGAGAAGATCCCTCTCCCCTAAACTTAGAAAGATTGGAATAGACCATGGCCATGGCTACTGACAGAATAAACAGACTCAAATACATTTTGTATGGAGGTCCACAAACGGAAGTCTTGAGAAGGAATGGCAAGCATGGCACACTCCAAGAGACACTGGGGCAGCAACAGAAAGACATCCAGCTCCTGCTTTCTGTGTGACTCCCACATTCAGTCTAGTGACATAGCTTCGTGGAGAACCTACTGTTTGCCAAACTGCCCCCTCTGCTCCAGTGAAAAGTGAGTCAGAGTATTTCTTCCTTGACCTGGAGACCAGAGCCTCAGGCTTCATACATACCAGAAACTCAAGATGTTGATGATTCATTGATTGGCAAGCAAAGATAGTTCAAAAACACAGATTTCAGACTTAAAGAGGCAATTAAAAATGTCAAGTTCAATCAAGTCATGGTTGAATCCCCTCTTCAGCATTCTTAAGCATTCCTGCCAAATGATTATCCAGATGCCTTTTATAAAGTTCTAGTGGCAGGAAGTTTACCACTATCCCTTAACTTTTGGACAATACTTAATTGTTAGAAAGGTCTTTCTACCTTGTACCGAGGCAGTATCTTTTATCTTGTAGCTGCCATACTAGGTTCACCAAGTCTCATACCAGCCATTCAGATATGGGGACACTTAGAGACTGTCTCCCGAGGATCTTGCCTGTCTTCTACCCAGACATACTCACTTCCTTCACCTGTGTCTTCTCATATAGCCTGGTTTCAGTAATGATAATTATGATACCCACTTTTTCTTTAAAGGTTACTATAAACCATGCATGGCAGGCATTGTGTATACATGATTACAATTAATTTGACCCCCAAATCCCTAAGGTGGGTATTATTAGCTCATGATAGAGTTGAGAAAATTGAAACTTATGGCAAAGATCTTTGGCTTGGGAGAGCCCTGTAAGGTTTATAGTCATACCTGCATTCTAGACAGTTTGATCTAGAAGCAGTGTCAGGAAGGTTGAGCAGGGAGGCAAGTCTAGGAAGAAGGCCTGTGATGAGGTTGACTGTCCTGTCCTGCACACCCGCCCTCCTACTCCCTCTTTCTGTGGGCCAAATGTACTTTGCCTCTCATCCAAGTCATTTTAATGGAGCAGAAAATGTACACATCTGGGGCAGCTTTGTAACTGCGCCTTCATGGTTCTGTCCTGTTAAGTTTTGCAGAGCCTTGGGTTAATGTCAAGCTCCTTCAATTTAGCCAGTTGAAGCATGTTCGGTGGCAGCAGCAGGACTTCTGTTTCATATTACCACATGGAATTCTCAGTGTACTTTGCAAAACTATTTTAAGGAGAACTGGGTTCTGTGAATTTTTAAAGCAATTGGAGCATGTCTTTTCAACCTCTCTGCTAATGATTGACCATATTTTTTTCATGATTTTTGCCTTTTTTTCCTGCGATGTTTTATTTGACTTTTAAAGTTTCTGCTTTGACAAATTTTTTTTAGGTAATTTTAATTTCACAGCAAAATTAAGAAGAAGGTACAGAGATTTCCTTTATACTCTCTACTGTTCACAAATGCCTAATCTCCCTATTACCAACAGCCCCCACCAGTGTGTATGTTTGTTACAACTGATAAGCCTAGGCTAATACATCATAATCACCAGAAGTTCACTTTAGTATACTTTAGAATTCACTTTGGGTGTTATGCTTTTTATGGGTTTGAACAAAAGTAAAGAGTAATAAAAGATACTACAATGGCATGGATCTACCATTATGGTAGTATACAGACTTTTTCACTGCCCTAAAAATTCTCTGTACTCTAGCTTTTCAACCCTCCTCACCAACCCCAGCCTCTGGGAACCACCACTGATGGCTTTTCATTGTCTCCATAATTTTGCCTTTTCCAGAATGTTACATAGTTGAAATCAGATAGTATGTAGTATTTTCAGATATGCTACTTTAACTTAATGTGAATTTAAGGTTTCTCTATGTCTTTCCAAGGCCCTTTAAAAATTTTTAATTTTTCTTGGAAAAGTAATTTGCTGTACTGTTAGAGCTGGAGGCCCCTATCCCCTCAGGTTTATTCCAGGAAGGAGCACTGATACATAGCAGGGAGGATCTGGAGCTGTTGGGAGGCCTTGGAGGACATTGTCTGAGCTAGGTCCTGACACCCCCAAAGCAAGGGCATCGGCTCCATTCATTCAGGTGCATTCCTGATCATGAAGTTTGCTTCTTGGGTTTTGAACAGGGGAAAAGAACAGCAGTGGAGCAGGGGAGAGAAGAAAAGGGTGTACAGGTTCAAAAACCAATGAACATCACCTGGATAGCTTATTCAGAGGCTATTTAGTGGGAATGCCAGCTTGTCATGTAGGGGACAGTTTGAAGGCCAAAGGAATATGAGCTTTGGGATGGGACCAGGAGTAAAATCCTGACTTTGCTTTATCTTTGTTGTGACTTTGTGCAATAGAGGTAACTTCCCTGTGCCTCAATTTTCTCACCTGTGAGGGTGTTACGAGACTTGGGCCAGGAGTTTTCCATCTTTTCTGTGTATCAGGATCACCTGGCAAGCTTAGAAAACATCCCACTCCTAGGTCCTATTCCCTGAGATCCTGATTCAATTGGTCTGGGATGGAGCCTTGGAACTGTTTTTTGTTTGTTTGTTTTAATTTTCCATATTATTCTAATACTAGAAAAAGTTGAGCACCTCCAAGTTATAAGATTTTAAGGTAATATGCCAGGCACATAGAAAATTCTCAACAAGTTGTAGATATCATATTTTCAGGGAAAATATGCTGGGCTCTAATGTGTCTATAACCTCAGCAGGTTACTTAACCTCTCTGAATTACAATGACTTTATCTGAAACATGACATACCAATGTAAAGAGAAGAGAGTATATTGTAGAGTTAGGCCCTTGGATTAAATCCTAATCTAATAAGGAAGGACTGTCCTTACTTAGCATGCGGCCCCGGGCAAATTTCTTAATCTCTCCAACTGTCACTTTCTTTAGGAGAATATTAATACTATTTCATAGGGTTGTTATGAGGATTAAATAAAATAATCCATGTAAAGTGGCTGGCACAGTGCCTGATACTTGGTGAGTCTTCAATAAATGATAGTTCTATTATTGTTATTATCATCATTATCATAGTTATTATAAGAGTTCTTATCCCCATTCTAACATAGAGTAGGGTATCCAATAAATTTTTATCATATCACAATGATTATAATAAGCTGAACAATACTGATGATTATACAATAAATACTCTAGAATGCTTCCATCTGAGGGCTCTATAATCTAAAGCCTAGGGTCACAGGTCATGATCACCACAGAAGCTCTCAGATCTCAAATGTTCAAGAACCTTTGAGGCTATGGGCCTTGGCCAAATCTGCAGTAAACACTTCCAAAATATTGTGTTTGGAGCAATTCTTTCTTTCAAATTGACTTTGTTGAGTATTTTCTGAGAAGAAATAAAAATTTCTATGCATTATATAGAATGTAAATGCAGAAGTATTTATAGCAATGCGAAACCTTGTGAATGTGCATTGTGGCTTGAAGTTCAGATCAAGCAGACCACAGTCATGTTCAACCAGACTGCAGCTATGCTATGAGCTAATATGGGTCACACATGAGAGTTGTTGGTCACACGGATTATCTGAATCTCAGCATTTTATTCTAGCAGTCTATGTTCTATATAAGCAACACAAAGCAAACAAATTCCCAGTGGGTAAAGACAAAAAGATGTTATGAATAGAAGAGATCATTGTAGGGAAACAATGTTTGAATTAGTTTTGGAAAAGAAACCAAAAAATTGGTGTATCTTGGGAAAAGGCAATTTGCTTCAGTTATGAATTTCAATTGCAGGCCAACTAGTTTGAAAAGCTGCCTCTGGTTCCCCTTATTAAATTATTTCATTTTGTGATTTTTTTTCAGGTAAAATGTCACTTCCTCAGCAAAGTCTTCCCTGATTCACTCCTCCCACTCACCTTCATGGACTAGCTCCAGTCTTTGTTACATAGTCCTGTGGCTTTTTACCGGTTTCTTCATTGCAGCTTATCATAGTATGTAATTATGCATCTTCTATTATTGTCTGTCTCTGCCACCATTGCTCCATTTGAGAGGCAACCTTATCTATTTTGGTTGTTGTTGATGTTGTTTTTTAGCACCTAGCCTGGCACATGGTGACTATATGAACACTCATTGAATGAATGCATGTCTGAAACATAGACCTTAGAGTAAAGTCCCCAGAGGTGAGAAAGGACAGGTGTACCAAGTCTGATTCTGACCCTCAGAGTCTCACATCCCTCCTATGAATGTCATATTGTTTCTGTATCCTTACTAGTGTCTGGCTCCCACAGTCTGGTCCAAACACCAATAAAAGCCCCTTTCCTATTGGGTCATCAGAAAAGTCATGATGCATTTTTACATAGACAAACACATCACGACTTTTCCAAAAACCCAATAGTTTGTCCTCAGTACCACTAGACAGGTTGGCATTTTCAAATTGTTTTTCTAAATATAAAGAACAGAATGGAAATAATTATAGAAAGATGTATAAAGCAGAAAAATAGTTGATAATCACACATGGTTGACATACACAAATACCAATGATAACATGACAGTATAAGAAACCTCACTGACACAGTTCATGGTCCTGTCAGGAAACGAGATGGTGATACTGCCTTTTCCCAAAAGACAGGGTTCTCACTTACCCTGTTGGCTGGAAGTCATTGACTCTCTAACTTCCTATTCAGTTAGGATGTGATCCTTCCCTCATTCTTGCTTCTGATAATTTCAACATTATGTGGAAGACAATAGGGCAATCTTCTTTCAGAGACCACATGTTAGTTTTCCAGTTACCATCTCTGTTCATCTTTTCTTTATTTTTTTGGAGAGGTTTTTTTTTTTTTTTTTTTTTTTTTTTTTTTTTTCTGTAGGGCTTGTGTGCTCCCCAGAAAGACAGAGAGAGACAGAGATATAGAAAATATAGAAAGCGAGAAATTACCCCCTGGGGGGATGGCCACACCACAATCCCTTCTCCTCTATTCTCCTTTCAGGATCTTGGGCACACATGCACATGCGCCTGGCGTGAGTTTAATCCACCAGGTCCAGGACTCGAACTGCGGTCGACTTCATGGGAGTTCAGTGACATAGCTATTACGCTAACTGCTGGTCCTTGTTCATCTTGAGCACTTTATGGTTCAGAATGCCTGCCCTTCACAGTTCCTCATATAGTAGCATGCACCTCATATTGTCATTCTTAGGAGTTTTGCTTGATAACCTTAGACTGCCATTCAGGGTCAAAGGTACTAAGCAGAACATTAGTTCAGAAGGTTAAGTCATCTCAGAAATACACAACAAACCATGAATAATACTGATTTTCTTAAGAATGTCTCTTAACCACACTATAAATTCAATACAAAAATCAGAGGAAAGGAATGAAAACAGAACCGATGGTTACCGATTTCTATGACAGGAACTGTTCTGGCTTTACAGATTTTTTCTTTCAATCTTATCCAAACACTTCATGTCTGTAGTATTACCTCCATTTTTCTGATGAGGAAAGTAAGACTTAGAGAGGTGATATAAATTGTTTGGAGTCACACAGAGAAGACCTGAACCTGCATTTCTTTAATCCAAAGGCTGGTCTTTTCTTTTTTAATACCAGGGGCCATATGCACATGAGAGAGACAGACATAGAGAAAGAGAAAAAAGAAATAGAGAGAGAGAGAGCAAGCGAGCATGTAGAATGGGGTCTGGTCATGCCCCAATCTTATTCCTTCCACTTCACCATCTCTTCAGGATCCTGGGCATATGTGCATGCACAGGCACTGGCATGTTTTTCAAGTTGCCAGGGCCAGGACTCCAATCCTGGTCAGCCACATGGGATTTGGCTTCCTCTGTACAGCACTTAACTGCTATGCTAGAGGACTGGGTTGACGGCTATTTTTATATGGACTTTGCCTCAGAGTTTCCTGAAGCAACAAGGAGCTGAAGAGATTGTGGGATTTAAACCCTACTCCTTTTCCTAGAGGCTTAAATCCCTATCTAGAAATCTGAGAACTAAACCTTATGAGAAAGTCTACTATCTATCCTTCCAAGCATTCATAGCTGAGTAGCTAAGAATTTTGTAAATACTGAAAATTTGACTACATTATCTAGACTTTCTTCAATCATGGCTTCCTTGTGCCAGAAACTCAATTTTTCAAGCTGAGATTACTAACTACACAAGCAGATTTCTACTATCTTACCTCTGTTGATGGCCAGGAAGTTAAAACCTGTTGGTAATCACCTGTTACTACTGCATGATCTCGTGGAGGCTTCTGAGTCAGAAAAGAAAGAATCAGAGAGCTCCAGTCAGAGCTGTGAGAACTGTCAGCCTCTATTCCCCACAAGAGTTGTCTTGCTGCAATTGATTCCTGCAATTGATTCAAGGAATAAGGCTAAGAAAATGAATAGCAGTCAATCTTTATGGAATGCTTGCCTTGTGCAAAGTTTTAGATGCATTTCTCATTTAATCTCCAAAACAATCCTAGATGATAAATACTACTATTATTAGCCTCATTTTAAAGTTGAAGAAACCAAGGTATGGGTATTTTGCATAACTTGCCCCAGGTTGCACAGGAGCAAATGCTGAAGCCAGGATATAAACCCAGGTCATTTGACTCTAGAGCCCCAGTTCTGGCTCCCTCTGAGTCTGATTCTTGTATCATTGAAAGGATTTGTGCTGTTCTGGCTAGGATGGGGAGATGACACACATCTGTCCTCAAAGGGGCATGTGCTGATTTTTCAGATCATCTTGATTGGTGCAGGTGAGACCCCAGTAAGTACTATCATCCACATTCCTCAGTGAGCACTCCAGAGTTTATTGATATTTTCATCCTATGTTATGGTGGGTTAGATTGTACTATATCCAATCTACAATATAAAAAAGATCTTATTTACTCAAAACCAATTTCTTTATTTAATAGCACAAAAAGGCCACCTATTATGCCAATAAGAATTAGAAACTCCTTGACCTATAAGTTTTAATATTATAATAGAAAACACACACACACACATACACACATATATATGAACATATAACACTTTTAAAACTTTTTTTTTTTTTTTTCGCTATATGGCTTGCCAGAGAGAAAGAGAGAGGCAGAGTAAGAAATCATCCCCTTGGGAGAGGGACATACCACAATCCCTTCTCCTTCATTCTCCTCTTGGGATTTTGAGCATGCATACATGTGCCTGACATATTTTCAAGCCACTGGATCCAGGACTTGAACTGCTCAGTCAGCCATGGATTGAAAGAATTTGCCTGGCTGCCTTAACCACTATGTCATCTGGATGGCCCCAATACATTTTCTTTTGGTAGTTCTTTCACATTACTTCTTTTAGTGCTGGTGGTGGATATATTGGCATACAGAATATCCAAACCCTACTTGCCTTCTTTATTATAAGGTACATCTTTATTATCAAGAAAAATAAATAGTAAGAATAGAGAAAAAAAGAAATAATCTGTTAAGGATGAGGCATGTTTTTCTATAACATAATGGACAGGAGATTTACAATGAAGTGGCCAGGGAAAAGTTTATTTCAGTTGGTAGTTTATATCAATTGACCCTGTCCAACCAAAACTCTAGGGTAACTGACAAAGACTTTTCTTCCTGCCCTGACATATGAGTGGACCATTGAATGGTCTCTGATCACTGAGTTCTGCTTCTGGCTCTAGGGCCCACAGAGAGGCAACATAGCATGGAAAATTTATAAGGCAATATGAAAAGTAAAAGATGTACAGGCTCTACATTCAGATTTGGGTTCAATTACTGCTTCATCATCAAGGTACTGTGGGACTTTGGGCAAATCTCTGAATTATAGGTTTTTCAACTGTCAAATAGAGCCTTAAAAGATTGTCATGGTGTCTGAGACATGTAAAGCACCTAGCAAGGGGACCAGCAGTTAGCGTAATGGCTATGTCACTGGACTCCCATGTAGTCAACCGCGGTTCATGTCCCGGACCCAGTGGCTTAAAACTCACGCCGGGTACGTGTGTGTGTGTGCCCAAGATCCCGAGAGGAGCATGGAGGAGAAGGGATTGCAGTGTGGCCATCCCCCCGGGGGGTGATTTCTCGCTTTCTGTCTCTCTGTCTCTCTCTGTCTGGTGAGCGCACGTGCCCAATAGCAAAAACCTCTCAAAAAAAAAAAAAATAAAAAATAAAAGCACCTAGCAAGAATAGTGCCTTATACACAGTAGGTTCCAAAAACTATCAGTTGTCTTCTGAGAAAGTCTCTATTTCTCTTTTCTTTCAGGATATCACAGGATAGAGACATGGATGGATCTCAAGAAGCCAGGCTGAGTAGTATGGCTGAAGATATCCCTCACTATCTCTTCTTGGCCAACATGGACAATCTGCCTTCCTTAGGAGAGCTGGGATCTTACTAAAATTGATATTTTTCTTTAAAGAATTACTAATTTAATTTTATTAATTATTATTTTTAATTCACCAGAGAGAGAGAGAAAGGGAAAGTGAGAAAGCATGCCACCAGGTCTAGGACTCAAACCATGGTCAACTATGTGGGACTCCAGAGCCTTAACCACCTGCTGGCCTGAAGGCCAATATTTTTATCTTATGAAGTTTGAGGACTTAAGCTGAGTTTGACATTTTAATGTCTGCTTTTAAAATCATGTTCAGATTTCATATATTTAAAACATGCCTTTGAATTGTGAAACAGTATTCTTTATCATTGAAAAGCATGCATTATGGAGCTGCCAGTGGCATGGTGGTTAAGGTGGCTGGATCCAACATGTCTTACTTCACAGTTTGAATGCCAGACTTGGTGACTTGAAAAACATGCTTGGTACATGTGCGTGCATGCCTAAAATTCTGCAAGGAGAGATGGAAGAGAAGGGATTGCAGCATGGTCAATACCCATGGCAGCGACTTTTTTTCTCTTTCTCTCTCTCTCTCCAGCAAGGGCACCTACTTTCTAGCAAATTAAAAAATAAAATGAGGGATTAATTATGTTATGCCTTCCTGTTTCCATTTCTGGATTCTCTTCTTGTCATATTCCATTAATATTTCTGTGATGCCTTATGTCCTAATTTATCCAGGAAAGCACTTGTGATAATTTGGTCAAATTCTTAATTCCACTAAGACTGTCTTAGTTGTTCATTCATTCATTTACTATTGAACCACTTTTGAGGATTTACAATATACCAGAATCTCTGCTTTATACTTGGGATACAGTAGAGGATCAGACAGATTGAATTTCCTTATATATAAATTGGGAAAATAAAAAGTAAAATTCTTTCAGAGTTATTGCAAGGACTAAATGAGATAATAGGTGTCAAAGAGGGGAAGAGCAAAGAAGACTAACATTTATTAAGCCCCTGTCCTGGGTAATGCTAGATGCTTGATGTACAACACTCATAATAACCTTGGGAAGTAATTACTATTACTCCTATTTTATAGCTGAATCAACTGAGGTGCAGAGAGAGAAAGTGAGGGCCCAAGTCATTCACTGGATTCAAACCTAACATAGAGTCCATGCAGTTCCCACTCTACTACATTAATTCCAGTGGTTCCTGGCACACTGCTTGTATATTAATTCCCATTGCCAACTCCATACAGAATCTGGGAGGCTCTACTCCTTGCTGCTAACTGATATTTCTAATAGCAACTGTGGGTTGGGTAGAGTAAGGAGTACTTGAAGGGAAAATCCAGATCCTGTTCCCTGGTTCCTTAGGGAACAATATGCAAAGAAGACTCATGAAAGGAAAGGGAAGGAGACATGTACATTAAGCTTACTAACTCCAAGTCACCAGGGGAAAAATTTTTGAGGTCCTCTGGCAACCAAATTCACCAGCTCAGGACACAGTTGAGACATGGACATTTGGCAAGAGGAACATTCTTTTCCCAAACCAACCCATCTTTGCTTCTGTGACCTTTAAAGAGGAAATGTTCAACACTCTCTATCCCTTTGACTCTTACCATTTCCCAGGTGGAGACAGAAACAATGAGGTATATTTTTCTACTTGAGATGCACAGTGTCTATCCAAGGAAAAATGAGCCTGTCAAAAAATGCTCACTTAGGGCCTGCACATTTTCAAGAAGCTGAAAGTAGAGTAAGGAGTGAAATCACTGTGCTTACACTTGGCAAGGGGCTGTTAAACCGTCCCCAAGCTAAACAATCTGGACCTATGCACCCTTTTCTCTTCCATCTCTCTGTTTGGACAAGTCACACTGAGAACACAGAACAGATTTACCAGCATAGAAGCCAGACTAGGACTGCCCATTTGCTTTTAACTTTACAAGCAAATCCTTCTCTTTGGTATCAAGAAAAGGGTCATGCCAAAGAGTGCTTATTGTCACTGAGAAAACTAGTGATGGCACAAGAATAAAAAGACATGACATGGAAGAAGCAAAGCAGAGATTTACATACAAAAAGAGGGAAAAATAAAAAAGTCTTTTCCTTGGCGTAGATAAATTTCATCCTGAAGGTTCTTTTTTTCCCCTTTCCTTGGCAATGTAATAACACCTTAAAATAGAATTATAAAACAGAAACAGATTCTATAGAAGCAGGAAACCAAGACTAGTTACTTTAGAAAACTTAAAGCCTAAACCTCTCATTATAAAGATGAAACTGAGGCCAGAAAGACAATGATTTCCCGAAAGTCAGAGTTTGTAACTGACCAAATCAGCACCTATCAGAGCCCTTCTTCTCGTGAGCCTTTTCTCTGTCCCACACTGCCATGCCTTCTTTTGATTACAGAGGAAAACCTTACGTAAAGGGTGATCTCATCCATGTCCAGGATATTAGCTTAGCTAGTCCTAGAGAACACGTATGTCAGCATTTTTAAGGTTTAGCATTGGAAGAAGCCATTTTTTGGTTGTGGGGATGGGGTGACAGTGGTGAGAGGATCTACAAATTCTCTCTTCAAGTATCAGATTCTTCTCCGAGTCTTTGTTCAGTCCCACTGCCATTTCCGTACTACCTCCCTTTGCACTAACTCTTTGGCTCCCAACCTTATCAAGGGGTGCTGGTGATTCTTTAACAATCTGAACAAAGTATGAACCCAACATATTTTAGTTTCTCTAAGCATAGCTGAGACAGTCTGGACTTACCAAGAGACTTCACTAAAACAAGGGCAAGGAGAAAAAAGCAGAAAAATATAAAGCTCTGAGCTTTGAAATCAGACAAACATGAGTTTAAATCCCCGTCCTACAACCCATTAATTGTGCAGATCTGAGCAAACCACTTGACTTGTTTGAATTTCTTATCTGTCGAATAGGAAGACACTTCCCAGCATATTTGATAAAATTAAATGACAGAGGCCTAGCTGCTGTGGCACAAACAGCTAAGATACTGTGCTCTGTAGTCTGGGACCACATGGAAGGCCTGGGTCCAACCTTATAGGACAGCCTATGTCTGCTGTAGAAGCCAGGAAAGGTGTCCCAGAGAGCACAGTTGTAGTTGATAGCCGAAGGATAAGCAGAAGCTCAGTGAGTATGGGAAGAAGAGGAAGGGAAGACAACTTCAAGGCCAGGCATGATGCAAGCACCTGTAATCCCAGCAACCTGGAAGGTTGAGGCAAGAAGATCACGAGCTAGAGGCTGGCCTGGGTAACACAGTGGGACTCCGTCTAAATAGATAGATTATTTAGGGGGATTAGATAGAAAGAGAAATAGATAGATGACAGAGCATACAGAAAGTATCTAACACAAATCTTAATATATAGTGGGCACCGGTGTTCATAAAACCTGAAAATCTGGTTTAAAAATTATAAGCTTATGGCACCCATTGAAGGAATATTTCCTTGACCCTCTTAAACTAAGTATTGGGCAGAGACAAATAGGAAATGCTCCTTATTTGGCAATAAATATTTTTTCAATGGGTATGATAGGTTGAATTGTTAAATTTTGACTACCCCCTCCCAAAAAAAAGATACATTGATGTATAACCCCAGGATCTGTTAATGCGATTTTATCTGTAAATAGGGTCTTTGTAGATATAACCACATTATGATGATGCCATTAGTGTAGGCCCCAATCCAATGTGACTGTTGTCCTTATAAGAAAAGAAAAATACCATGTAAAAACCAAAATGCATAGGGAGAATGCCATGTGATGACAGACAGAAACTGGGGTGTTGCAACTGCAAGCAAGCTAAAGGACACAAAGAGACCCTTGCCCACCACCACGGACTAGGAAGTGACAAGGAAGGATTCTACCAAAAGTCTCATAGACAGTATGGCTCTAGTGACACCTTGATTTTGGACTTCTAGTCCCCAGAACAATGAAAGAACAAATTTCTATTCTCTTAAACCACCCAATTTGTGTTCACCCTAGGAAAACTAATACAACTGGGGGATATGCAAGGGAGCAAATGTGATAATTACCACAGAAGTGAAGTAGCACTTATTGAGTTCCCTGAGCTGAGCCTGTTACATTTATTAAATTATGTAAGCTTGTTTAAGTTAAGAAGGCTTCTTGCAAGCCTCAGTGCCAATGGAGGTGTGCAAAAGCAGAACTAGTTTGTCCAAGAAAAAGATAGCCTGTGTCTTCCTGAAGAAGCCCAAAAAGAAGTCCCAGAGAGGATAGCTCTGGCTAATACCTGAAGGATGAATAGAAGCTCAGTGGGTGTGGGAAGAAGGGGAGAGGAAGACAACATTTGAGATATAAATAAAGCCTCATGTGTGCAGAAGCATAAAAGTGTGAACTAGTTTTAGAATTTTTTTAAAGTACAAATATTGAAGTATTGTTTGAGCATGGTGCTAATATCCATCTACCTTCTAGACCTCATTCTTTACTTTGATATCCCATAGACACCTCCTTCTCAAAATGTCCCAAACTGAACTAGACCCTTCTTTCTACTGCCATTCATACTCCCTACTCATTCTCCTTTTGCCTCCTCTGGCTTGGTGAATAGTTTACCACCCACCCACCTACCTAGCGTGGCTGGAAGTCTGAGTGCCTGTACACTCAACTCTTGGAAACTGATTTCCTTTCCATCCGTGACTTACACACTCATTTCTGAGCTTTACTATCTCTGATTCTGATGGATTCTCACTTGGCACGAGCTCCCAACTCTCCAGCTGTGCCTCTCGGCCATATTCCTTCCAGCCAAGCCTCTCTGCCAGATAATTAATGATCTGTAAACAAATGCTTAATTGTGCCAGGGGAGCACATATTTAAAGAAACTTTGTGATAAAAGTAAAGGATCCGTTTTATAACATGAAGAACATCTCTCTCACAAACTTTTTCCCCATTCACAGTTTAACACTTACTATGACATTTCATTTCACATACTAAAGCTACAGCGCTCTTACAGCAAAACCCTCAAAACAAAAACCTGCCCAAGGGACAGATGGTATTATTCTGAGGCTTATCCATGTGAGGTGCTTTCCAAAATACATCTCTTTTCTAAGTCCAGCCCCTTTGGCCCTCTGACTTAAGACTTGGGTCTTTGCTAGGAGAAAAAAAAATTGGCTCTTGGCAAGAAGGGGAAGCAAATGTGAATTTGTTAAGAATCCAATATATGCTTGGCTCTTTTTATTTAGGTTCTTTCATTTTACTCTTCACAACAACCCTATAAACCGCTACCCATTGTTAAACCAGAAAGTTAAGTGAAGTTGACCCTCTGTATCCACAGATTCAATCAACCACAGATAGAAAATATTTTTTAAAAAAGGTTTGTGTCTGTACTGAACACGTACAGGCTTTGTCTTCCATGTAATTATTCCCTAAAAGAAAGCATAACAACTATTTACATAGCATTTACATTATATTAAGTATTATAAGTAATCCAGAGATGTTTTAATGTATAGGAGTTTTACATAGGTTATACGTAAATATTAAGCCATTTTAAATAAGGGACTTGAACATTAGCAGATTTTGGTATCTACAGGGGACCTAGAAGAGATGGCTCCTTGCCTGAGTTAAGGGTATCGTGTAAAGGGAACAACTGACATTGAAGGGGATTCCCGAACTTAAGAAATGAGACGATTATCTCTAAGCACAATCTTTGAGCTGTTGAGTTTATCTAGTCAGCTTTATTGCCTTTGCAAAGTGGGTGTAAAATCATCAGAGTATGCCCTCTGCCTAGCCTTGCTGATTCTCCAAGAGCGGCCTGGACATACTGGGCTTTGTGGGTCAGAAGCCGCAGTGGAGAATTTTCTGTTTGCTCTTGCTTTGTGGCTCTTCTTTGTGCTGGAAGCCAGTGTTCAGTGCTGTTGGGGGAGGTCAATCCAGCCACATAGGCCCTTCAGAGAGGAAGCACCTTTGCTCAGATCTGAAATTGAGCCCTCTCAAGGGAGTCTGAAAAGGTAGTTTTTATGCTGTTCTTACTGGCCCAGCTGTTTCAGAAAGAGGAAGCAGGGCATCATTTTTAGAATAGGAAGTGGGGTGTGGCAGGACCAAAAGACTCTACTCACGGGAACACTCTCCCTGCTCATTTGTTTCAGAAACCACATGGAGCACCTGCCCCATGCCAGGCCCTGAGCTCCCTCCTGGATCTTCAACCTCTCCCTCTTGAGGAGCCCTTCCTATCTGCATTTCCACCTGGTCAAGTCCTTCCTAGCCTCAAAAAGCAAGAAGGGCCACCTCAAAATCTTCACACATCCCTCCTCCTCTCTTAAATACATCCTATTCTCCTCTTCATAAGCAGGACTTTTGGAAAGAAAGTGCCACCCACACTTATCAGACAGCATCTGCTCACCTGCCATGCACTCTCAAGCCCAGTGCAGTCTGGCCTTTGCTTCTACTGAACTTGCTCTCTAGGAAAACAATGACTTTGATTCTTGGACACTTTTCTCCTTTTAGTCTCTTAGCAGCATTCACACTATTGACCTTGCCTTTTTCAGAAACGTCTTTATCTTGAATTCAGTAATTTTTATTTTCTTCCTAAATCTTTGATAATCTTCAGTCTCCAGGGTAGCTTGTTTTCTTTGACCCCACCTTAGATGTTGGTATTCGTCTCAATTCTGTCCTACATCTTCTGGCCTTTGCATTCTGTGTATTCACATACCTAGTGCAGACTTCTCCCCAGAGCTCCAGATATGTGCATACAGCTGCTCACCAGACATTTTAGAGTGGGAGGTCTTTTTAAAATTTTTTCTATTTTTTTTTTAAGGTCTTTGCTATAGGGCATGAGTGCTCACCAGAGAAAGAGTGAGAGGGAAGTGAGAAATCACCCCCAGAAGGAAGGCCACACTGCAATCCCTTCTCCTTCTTGGACTTTGGGCATGCATACACACATCCAGTATGGGTTTTCAAGCTGTTGAGTCCAGGACTCACACCGTGGTCAGCCATGTGGGAGTCCTGCACCTTAACTACCATGCTACTTGCTGGCTGGGCCCTAGACTGTGAAATCTTAATGACATCTCAAATATTCCAAACCAATATCTCCAAACCTTTCTCTCAAAGCCTTCTTCTTCTCATTCTTGTTCTTCCCATTCTCTTACCTCTAAGTCGTCAAGTCTCATGAATTCTGCACCATATTTCTCAAATCTATTTCTCTTCTTTTCCACTATATTCTCATTCAATTTTCACTTTCTTGCTCTTAATCGTATTCTTTCCCAATGCATTCTCCAAACCTGAGTAACCTTCCTCAAAGCAAACGTTTCTGTTACTCCTTTAAAAAGACTTCCAAAGGCATCTCACCTATCTTCAAATAAAGTTCTAAAATTTAAAATTCTGTATGGTCTACCCCCTACCAACTCTCTCCCATAACTTCATGCTGCATATTATTTATTTTATAAACTGGTCACTACCTTCTGTTGTTGCTCTTACTACCCTTCTCCCATTGCTCTTTCTTTTCATTTATATTTCTTCTTTTAACTTTTTATTTTGAGATTATTTTAGATTAATACATAGTGATAAGAATAATCCAGAGAGACTCTGTATACTCTCCACCCAGTTCTCCCCAATGATAATATCTTACCACTTATTACTGTCATTTATTACTTACCATTTACATACTATAATACAAATCACACCCAGTAAATTAACGTTGTTATAATCTATTGATCATATTCAGATTTCACCAGTTTTACATGTACTCTTTTGTATATGTGTACTTATTTCTGTGCAAATTTAGCACATGTATAGATTCACATGTTTACTGCCACAGTCAAGATAGAATAATTCTGGGGCCAGCAGTTGGCATGAGGTTAAGGTGATGGACTCCCACATAGTCAACTGTGAGTTGAGTCCCAGATCGGGCAGTTCGGTTTTTCACTTTCTCGCTCTTTGTCTTTCTCTCTGGTGAGTATGCATGTACTATAGCAAATTAAAGATAATAATAATAATAAATTAATCATTCTTTTTTTCCAAAAGATATAATTTGGGGGGAGCGTTTTTGCCATTGGGCATGTGTACTCACTGGAGAGAGATGTAGGGAAAGTGAGAAATCAACCCCTCAAGGCCACACTGCAATCCTTTCTCCTTCATTTTCCTCCTAGGATTTTGGCCATGTATGTACACACACCCACTATGATTTCAAGCTGCCAGGTCTGGGACTTGAACCACAGCCTGCCATGAGGGAGTCTGGTGCCTTAACCACCATGCCGCCTGCTAGCCCTAAGGCAGAATAAATCTATCACAAGAATCCAACTGGTCTTCTTGTGGCTTCTTCCATGATCCAACTTCTCTTTTTTAGGTCTTCATGCAAGCTGCCTCCCCATACCTATAACACTTTCTTCCAATACTATTAATTTGTTTCAATTACAGTTTATTTTTCAGGCCTCAAATTAAACATCAATTCCTCAAAAAGACTTTCTCTGATTACATCATTGGTTAGTACAGTTGCTCTTTGTCCCATTAGCATTCTCCTCTCTTATCATAGCACTTATTTCTTTCATTTTTTTTTTTAGAAAAATAGCTTATTTGTGTATTTCTTCTATGAGAGACAGAGAGAGATGCATCCTCAGCAGGGCTCTCACACCACCATGATATAATCTCGATCTCAGCTAGCCTGAATCATGAGCACACACAAATGAGCCGCACATGGTAAGAATGGACCTAGGATGCAAGCCCAGGACCTTCCCCATGAGGATTTAGTTAGGTAATGTTACCTCTGCACCACCACCTGGCCCCATATAGCACTATTTTTTCATTGCTGCATACACATTAATCTACACAAAGGCAGAGGCCATGTGTGATTTTTCATTTCTGTATCTCCAACATCTAACATGGTAGTTAAAACTAGGGAATTCCTCTATTCATATGCAGGAGTAATAAATTCATGAACATTGATGAGTCTAGTGGAGCTTCTTCCCTTAAGGAACTTCAAGTCATGTAGCAGGCAACTCTATTGCAGTGGACTGATTTAGTCCTGTCTTAGAGGGAAGCACTGGAGGTTGTAGGGACCTGGAGTTTTATTTTTTTTCCCTTAGTTTCCAGGCATACAGTTAGGTACAGCCAAGACTAGAAGAGTCCTTGAATACCCATGTTCATGTGCCCAGAACCCTGCAGCATAGTTTGGCAGGATAGCTAAGTGAAACAGACACTGTGGTAATGAGTTTAAAGGCATGATTTCAAAGAGTTCAACTGCACACTTTTCTCAGCTCCATGACCATAGACTGAGTCTATACAGATGAGGTCCTGACATTAGCCACATGATGTCTTAATGTCACAGATTTGGTTGTAGCATTAGTCACAAAATGAGCCCTGATTATGAACCTGGCACAGATCCCAACGTTATCCTAATATATAATAAATACAGCATCTTCCATAAGGAGAACAAGCACAATAATGGCAAACCTTCAGGGAAGTCCACTCTGACATACAAAAAAGCAGAACCCAAAGCATGTGATCTCCTAGGGGGTCAATGACACAAATATCCATTTCATACCCTAAGAAGATAAATAAAAATACTAAGTCATGAACAGTTAAAACTAGAAGGGCCTTTAAAGGCATTATGCCCCCTTACGTTACCTTTTATAGTGCAGAGAATGAGAACTCAGTTCATTAAATAGAGGAATACAAATATTAACTTTTATATCCAGTTTTAGATATAAAAGTATTTGTTTCCATTTCTGTGGCCTGGATAATTAATTTTATCAAAGCATAATTGACTCTGACTTACAAACATCAAACTAAAGATTTTCTCCAGCTTCCAGCTAGTGCTCTACTCTACTCTTGCCTACCAGCCAGAACAACTTATTTAAAGCACAAACTGGCCATGTTAATCTGCTTTAAATCCTTCAGTGACTTCCTATCAACTTCAGGATGGAGTCCAGGCTCTTCTCCCTTCAGATACAATAGAACCCTGTCTGCTTTCTAGCTTTACCTCTTGCCTCTCCTCATAAACACACTGTTTATGATTATGTTTAAGCTGCTTCCTATTCCAGAAATCCAGGATGGATTTCTCTCCAATCTTTGTTTGGCTAACTCTTTCTTTACCTTTAATTTTCACCTTGGCAATTACCTCTTTCAGGAAGCCTTCTCAGAACGCTTAGGTTGGGTTATTTCCCCCTCACTCTGACCTATCCCTGTACCTATTCTACCATGTCACTGAGAACCTTCCATTGGGATGTCCTACTCAAGCAGACAGAAACTGTAGATTAATAATTCCTCCCCTCTTAGTGTCCAGCACTGGATCTGGCACCTTAGAAGCTCTTGGTTAATTCTGATGGAAAAAGAATTAGCCTTCATTGGGTTAACTGTATGTATCAGGCAGCGTGTTAGGTGATTTGCATACCTCACATCATTCCATTCTCCTCATAGCACTAGGACTACACAACACATTTAACAAAGCTCCTCCTATCCAGAGTATCCCACAAAGGCTCTAATACCTATGTCCCTGTAATTCCTAGAGTCTTTGGTTCATTCATTCATTTGTTCATTCTTTTCTTCCTTTTTTTTATTTGCTATAGGGCACATGCATTCCTGAGAGAGAGAAAAGGTGATAAAGCACCCCTGTGGGGGAGGGGAGGAGATGACTACATCTCAATCCCTTTTCCTCTAATCCTCTCTCTAGATTTGGGAACACATGCACATGTGCCTGGCGTGTTTTTCAATAGCCACATGGGATCAAGTATGTTAACCACCATGCCACCTGGCTGACTCACTTAGAGCCTTTCTCTAGGCCATGTTCCTGGCCTCACCCTCCATTCCAACCCATGATATATGGATTCATGTCTTTCTTTTTACCCTTTCACCTCATATCTGGACTTGCCTCTACTTGGCCCATTCAGATAGAATCCAGGGCTAGACTGTGCCTGTTCTTCTGTTTTACCTCTACTCTAGACTACTGGCTCCTGCTTTCAGCATCAAACTCTGCAGGCCATACACATGCTTCTGTTCTATCGAAGGGGACAGCCAGACTCCACCCTCAGTATCAACCCAGCACTGGAAATCCTTGAATATCTGAGAGGAAAGAACAGACTAGAGAGGGCTTGCTTACATCACTGTTCCAGTGAAATGAAGAAGACTGATCAAATTAAGTAACATGGCTTGGCTTCAACACAATGCCAAGACTCAAACATAGCATTCCTCTTGTGCAGAGGGCACATTTCCTCTTCTTTTGAGCAACCCTCGGAGGCTCACCTAAGTGTCCGTTTCACACCTTGGTTATCAGCTTTCCAGGCAGGGGCTCTTACTCAGTTCTGTCCACCAGTATTCAGCCCAGGTCTGGAGGAGAAGAGCCTTGGGAAAGGCATGGTAAAGGAGTGAACGAGTGTCAGCTCAGGTTCACACCAGTCTTCCTCTCCCTCCGGTTATGTGGACGTTCTTCCCTTCCTCTATGGCTGTTGCCAAGGTGCTTAGATTCCTCTTTTGCATTTATTTTGGCACCAAAGAAGCAAAGTCATCAAATGCATTTTCTTGTCATTTTTCCTTTGTAATTAATACTAAATCCCTCTACAGAGAAAAACATACCCTTGATATCTTAAAGAAAGCTAGTTATGATATAATGGTTTAGTGAAGGAATCATGCAGTTCTGGAGACCTTATCCCTACTATCCTGAGAACATCGAGCTCTAAGGTGAAATTTTCTGAGCCTATGAAAAGAGAAAGTACTTTGACATTAGACGGAACTGGGTTAAAATCCTAGCTGTTCCTCTCCATAACTGTGTATCTTGGGAAGGTAACCTGAGAGTCATCAAGCCTACCTTCTTTCTTATTCACTGCAGCAACATTTCCATAAGTGCTGCCATTTTCACTGTCTAAATAGTTCTTTTACAATCTCTGTTTCAGTTGTGAACCATTCTGGTAGTTAAGCACTTAGTCTCTGGAGTGAGACTGTTTAGACCTGAATCCCAGTTTTCTTATTTAGTATGTCATCTTGAGTAATTTACTTAACCTCTCAATGTCTCAGTTTTCCTCATCTGCAAAATAGGGGATTAAATAAACATCTTGGGTTGTTAATAAGATTCAATTAAATAATCCCAATAAAGTGCTAACATAATTCCTGGCCCAGAGTAGAAGATCATAAACAATAACTCTTATTATTTCCTATTACGTCCTTTGTTCAGGTCACTATAATCTGCAACTCTATGCTCCCACTGCCCCCTTCTTCCTACCAACCTGTGACCATCTCAGCAAGGTGTCCTCCCTGGCTTCTCTATTCTATTGCTTCTTCTCCAATCCATTCTCTGTTCCATAGCTAAAGCATTCTTCCTAAAAGGCAGATTCGATCATGTGATTTCCAGGTACTCTATTACAGTTTTGTCTTCAGATAAAACACAAGCTCTCTATCTTTGCAGAAAATCAGGGTCCCTGCACTACTTCCTGACAATCCTGAGGGGGAAATCAGTGCCTTGGAGTGGTTAAGTAAATGTTCCAAGGTCCTACAGTTATTCACTGGAAAGTTGAGATTTATATTTAATTCTCTCTGAGCCCAGAGGCTGTGCTCTGTTCATTGGCCCACACTGCCTCTCCCCATCCACCCTGGCCCTCCATAACTGAGAGTAAGAGGCAAGCATCTGAAAAGCGGACTAGGAATGGTGTATCAGGCAAAAAGAGGAACTAGGAGGGGGATAACAGTGGGCTAGCAGGCTGATGAAGACTTCCTGGAGGGGTCGGGGAGACCTGAAGGAACAGGATAGCAAGGATGATACAGGACCAAATGCTAAAATGATTTCAGAATTGTCTGCAAAATGAAGTGAGAGTCACATCTGAGTGGAAATATGTGCTGCAAATAATGTTCTCTTCTTTCCCAGCACTGGCAAAAACCACAGGAAGCTCAGAGGTTTTGTTCTAGATTTCAGTTACTGTTTAGAGAGATGGAAGCCCCATGTTAAGTTTCAGGACTAGCTAAATTCTCTTTGATAGCAAGAAATTAACAAACCCTGATTGGGTGGGAGAAAAGAGTCTCTCTCCCTTGAGTTTGGACTCCTACTCACATAGGTTATTATGAGACCACCTGCAGTGATGCTGTCAAATATCCATCCATTTTCTCATAAACCTTCTCATGCACCTACCTACTAGCATCCCACACTGCAGAAAACAATCAGAGATGATTTTCTTGGACTCAAAGCATTCATATTCTAATGGGGAGAATATCTATGTGAAATGTGACCTGGGGTCTGAAGTATGAAGTAATCAGGGAAGTTTTTGTTTGTTGGTTTAGAAATGATACCTAAGCAAGGTTCTAAGTAAGCATTTTCCATCAAAAGGATTACTTGGGTTCATTTCAAAAAGAAAATTTTGGCTATTGCTTTTGTTATTATAATGGCAGAACAACACGGTCCTGCATGGTGCTGCTGGACATTCAAAACACATGGGGTAGAAGAGCCATGTGGTAGAATTCCAGCTTGAGCAATCTAAAGTGTAGTTACATAGCCTCATAAGGGATTTCTTCAGCTATAGACCAAGTATAATCTCATCACTTTCCAATATTTCATAGCTGAAGTGCCTGGTGGATATTCTGCAGGTGGCACAAAAGGAGTAGCACACTATCTTGGGGCTACAGTAGGGGCACAGTGAGGTAGTGCAAAAGGTCAGTGACCTGAGATACAGCCATTTCTAAATCCCAAGCAGAAACTCCCTGTACTCATTAAACTTTCTGGGGAGAAGATACTGCTTAATATCCAGATTCATGTTAAGGGAAAATAAGATTCCAGAAAGAAAAACAGGTCATTATGTTCATTCTGTAAAAGTGGGGTCTGATGACCTAGCTGTGGTGGTACATGAAGGTAAGACACCATGCTCCACAGGCTGAGACAACAGGGGAGACCAGGGTTTGATTCCTGGTTTTGCTTGAAGGCAAGGTGTGTGGGTGTGTCACTGTAATCTCACCTACTCTGGATTCTGAGGCAGGAGGATCATGACACAATTAAATTTTGTCTTAAAAAATAATAAAATAAAATAGGCTCAGCCACAGTAGCATAGAAGGTGGGATATCACTGCACAATGCTGGAACCACAGAGAAGGCCTGGGTTCAAATCCCAGACCAACCAACACTGTATGACTCTGAAAAAGTTACTTAACACACTGAGACTCAGTTGCTTTCTTTGTCCAGCTGGGACACTATCACCTCGCCTAGCCACTAAATCTCCATGCTGTATACCTTCTTCTCTCAGCCTGTTTACCCATCTGTAAACAGGTCAGGATGGTGAGACTGTGCAGACAAAGAATGAGAGAATATTCTCTAAGGGCTGTTTAGCTTTGACATCCCATGCATAAAACAACAGCCAGATTGGACTGTTGCTTAATTCTATCCAAACTGCCAGATAGGCATTTGAATAAGTAATCTAATATATACATTTTTATTCTATTCAATATTCAGGTCGTCTCCTGGTTGCAATGAGTATTCAGAACGATGATTGCTTAGAAACATACCATTCCAAATACGAATGAGAATATTTTTTGCAATATTCAGTTCAGTAAGGATGGGGAGGTATGAGATTAGGTTCTGCAAATAATCACATCTTTCATATCTTGGACGCATATACAAACACTTACTATATGCCTTTCTTTATAACCTTGGAAATGCAAATCTCTGGAATCTTAGAGACTTGAACATACCTCCTGTGCTAAGTTAATTCCTGTGTGAAGATGACAGAATGGGGCAAGAAGACATGACCTTTCATCTGGTTTGTAAGGACCTACTACAACTTCCTCCTCATTCTGTCCCCTCCCACACCAGCAGGGACACCACTCACTATGTTTCAAAACAATTGGTCCCATGGTGCGCAGCTTAGACTTGCGGACATAGCCACTCACATTGAGCAACCTCCTTATTTCTGGTATTCCTACACTGACCCTTGTTCTGCATTCTTTTCTTCTGCCCCAAAATATTCCTGCAAAGATTGAAGACAATGACCCTATCCCTTCCACCAAGTCAGATTTTCCTCTGAGCTGAACCCCCAGTTCCCTTCAACTACAAATCTTCTCTTTCTTTATCCCAGCACAGGACTCTAGAAGGATCAGCTTTAGGGACACCAAGAGCAAGGATGACCTCAAGATTCCTTTTTCTGGCTTCCTTTTCCATTCAGAAGGAGAGAAAGAAGCTTTTAAAGTAACAGAGGAAAAGTTACTGATCTGGAAAAGCTTGCCAAGGTATATCAGGAGACAGAAAATACCAATGGGGAAGGGAGACATTAAGATTGCAGCAGGAAGAACAGAGAGGGTTACTGTTATGAACTATTCTCAACATTATACTTGCCACACAGTGTGTATGTGTTGTGTCAATATGAGTACTTATTTGAATAAGCACCTATTCACATATATTTGACAGAGCCTTGGTGGTGTTAGAATAGAATGAGCTCTTCACTTGGCTACTGTCATGTGTTTAAAGATTCATTCAGATGTTGCCTCCTCTAGGAAGCATTCCTGAATGTGCCCTCCTTACCTTAACTGACTGTGTCCCCAGGAAGCTTTGTGCTTTCCTTTACCTTGCTCATTTTCTTGCCTGCCTGCCTCCTTAGACTGTGGCACATTCTTGACTATGTCTGATTCATTTCTGTCCTCCTGTGCCTGGCACATGTTGATTATGAGGTTTGTAAGGACCTACTACATTTGAAGAAAGGTGTCTCAATTCTTCTCCAGGGATCTTACCGTTGTCTCTGTCTCCTGATGATAAGAGCCTGAGGTGATGCAGATTAAATAGAGTATAATTCCCACAAGGCCCGGGGAGATGGGGACATTTTTAGGGGGATATTTCAGATGAGCCAGTGGTATTCACTCTTTTGAAATTGCATAAACTTCCCTGTGAGAGGTGGAAGTGGTAGAGGATAGCGTTGTTTTTCCATCCCTAGTCTGTTTTGGGCTGACCATTCCCAGACATGATCTGATCTCCTTCCCTCCCTGGCCCCTTAGGAACAGCCATTCCTATAGAGTTGACACTCATATTTTCCTTCTTTCCAGCCAAGTCACAGCTTTTGCATGTTCTCTGTGCAGATGTGCAGGATTATTGCACACATCTGCATATCAGAAGGGCAGGAGGAGCTGCTTGGCAAGAGGCCCTGCCTCAGCAGGAGCACTCTGTTGGCACAGCCCCTGAGCTGTGAAAGGATCTCTCCTTTACTGTTCTTGGCCAAGGAACTCAGCCCACGATGGGGCTAGGCATGGGTAACAGGGGTAGAAGAAACTGAAACATCTTAATTTCTGGAGGCGGAGAAAAATCAATGGGCAAGTCTTGGAGCAGAGAACTGGTGTCTGAGCCAATGAAAGAAAGAGAAGGGAAGGAAAATGGATTCATTTAGCTCTTCATTATGAGCAGTCCACAACCCTACTTACAGGGGGTCTGCTTTATCCACTTTATGTAAAGCAATATAAGACAATAAATCATTAAGTCTTAGGACCTGCTTCACATCTGAGAGCTGGCACTTTCAAGGTCTGAGACATTGGGTAAGTTCTTTATCACTTTGGTATCAGTTTCTACACCTATAAAATGGAATTATAGTGGTATCTGAAACACAGGGCTGAAGGGAGGATTAAATGAAATAAGCTCCATAAGGAACTTAAATAGCATATGATAAGCGTTTAGTAGACATCAGTTATTTCTGAGTACCTTGTTTATTGTACATCTTTTATTGTCAGGCATCAGTATGGGCACCTTAAATAGTTCATCTTATTGATTCACCACAATAAACCTCTGAGATGTGTACTATTACCCTTGCTTTGCAGGCAACTAAATTGAGGTACGGTGATGCCAAGGCCATATAATGTATGAAGGGGATATCAGGTCTAACTTTCAGAGCCACGATAATTCAGATGTGAGTGTCCGTCATGAGACAGGATCATAGCTGGAGGGTCCCAAGAGAAGAGAGACTTAAGCCTGTGTATGAACCAGGGGAGAGGAAATCCAAATTATGTCCAGAGAGGTTGGGGTCACAACTGGTAAAATGTGTAAGGCATTATACGTAATAGGTAAAAATGAAAGGAAAAGCAAGATAGCCTAGAGTCCCAAGGGAGAGACCAGGGCCAGTGTATGAGGACAAAGGCCAAAACCCAAGTGACTGCCAGAGTTGACTGGCCTTATTTAGGCACTTTCCCCCTCTGAATGTGTGGAAGAGGGTACTATTACCTAGACCACAGGGGTGAGGTAAGTACTAAATGATGAAAGTTATTTTTATAGTGTCTAGAGCATAGCAGTTGCTCAATTAAGAAAAATACCCAGATTTCTATTTTGGCAAAATGAGATTCCAGAAAGAAAACAAGGTCTTTGTGTTCATTCTGTAAAAGTGGGGTCTGGTGGCCTTGCTGTGGTGGTGCATGAAGGAAAGATACCATGCTCCACAGGCTGAGAACATATGGGAGACCAGGGTTTATTTCCTGGTCCAAACACCCACACGTCTGGGTGTGTGCCTATAATTTCAGCTACTTAGGATGCCGAGGCAGGAGGATCATGACACAGTGAAACCCTCTCTTAAGAAATAAAATGGGCCTAGCCAAAGTGGCCCAGAAGGTAGGGCATCACTGCACAATGCTGGAACCACAGAGAAGGCCTGTGTTCAAGTCCCAGACCAATTTAAACATACCTAGTATTGTGGTGCCTGCTTGTAATCCTACCTTAGAGGGTTTTGTACTGAGTAGCTCCACTGTTGATAATGGATAAACTGAAAGAACAATGCAGACCATTTCTGTGAAAAGACATTTCTTAGGACATTTGTTTAATGGTTTATTTTCCTCATCTTTCCTGGAGGATGCGCCTAACTGATATCGGTAAGGAAGAGGAGCTACTCTTCAGAGCCCCCTTTGTAGCTGGTATAGAATAAGGAAGGAGCACAGTCCTTTATCCTCAGGAGCCTTAAGTTTCTATCCCAGTTCTACCATTTGTTAGTTAGGCAACTTTAGTCAAGTCATTACCTCTCTGAGCCTCAGTTTCTCCACATGTAAAAAAGGAGATAATTTAAGCAAAGTTTATAGTACAATCCTGAGCATAAAATAGGTACCGAGTAAATAGAAGCTATTTTTCTTTAATCCAAAAGCCCAGCTATGGCAAAGTCGTAGTCTTCAACAAACAGATGAACTTTATTGTGACGAATGACTGAAATTTTGGAGTTTATCTGTACCAGTTGTTTAGTGCAGCCTATACTGACTACACAAAGGGTGGCATGTGGCATTCCCATGATCACTCTGTGGAAGCTACCAGTTCAGAGCTGCTGGTTTAGTTCATTTTATTTGTTTCTCTTTTAAATTCCAAGTCTCTAATTTGACCTTTGGAGGATGCTAGTTGGTAGAAGGCCCAAGTTTCTCCACATGTTGATGGTCTGCAGTGCTTGGGTCCAGTCCCTACATATGGAGTGAGACAACAATACTTGTAACTGATCCTGCATGAAGGCCTCTCCCTCCCTCTCCTTCCCCTCAGTCCTAGTTCTCTGGAAAGCATCAAGAATAAATAAGAGAACATATGGCAGAAGTTTTCTTCTCTCTGGCTGTATCATCAACAGATGAGACACAATAGGTGACCCTCCAGAGCTTGCAGCAGATTGAGGGTGGGGCATGGAGTGTGGAAACTGGATGGAAAGAAACTCAAGTTTTTCAGGTCAATTTTATGAGTGCCATGGAGTTCGAGAGCTAGGAGGGACTTCTAAGACCACTCAATATTGGCACGTAATTTTTCTGAGGTAGATTTGGGAAGAAAATTGTCCCAGTCACACAGCCTTCTAGTTTATAAAGTTAGAACCTCATATTTAGGCTCCCTGAATCCCCAGATTGGTGCCTTAGCAGTTTGGTCCCTTCTACAGAGACTATTTCCAACTGTATCAAATTCAGATGTTCTAATCTGGCATTCAGGGTTTAAGACATCTAATCCTCACTCTACTTTTCTAGATTTATTTCAAACTCAGTGGACTACTTGGAATGATACTTTGTGTTCTTGAAAATTTGTACTACATTTTTCTTTAGTCTTTTCTTATGAAGGTTATCTCTTTCTTCTGGGAGAGTAAAAGCACATCGCCAACAGGGTCTTCATGTCATGATCTACCTCCAGCCTTTGCCAGACTGGATAATGGGCATGCACATACCAAAAATACAAAGGGAGATCTTTAAATGTGAACTCAGAACCCTGCCATGTGGGTCAGCCTCACGGAATATAGCACTGTAGCACCGCACCACCATAGGAGCCTGTCTTCTTTTTGAATCTTTCTTTTTAAATTTTTATTTCTGTTCTTTAATTCCTGGTTCCTAATTTAGTGTGTATTCTTGATTCTGTAGTGTCCTACCCATGCTTGGTTTTGACTGAGGTTTAGCCTTATTCATTAGAGTGCTTTTTGAGGACTTATCCAGGAAGGGCACATCATGTTGCATCAGATGGGGTATTTGGACAATTGGTGGGATCTGATTGTAGGCTCTCCTGCTAGAGGGGTTGACACAGCACTGTCCAATGCATGATTGTCTCTGATCACACTTCAGCAGGCAGGCATCAACAGGGTCTGATGTGAAAAATGAGGAGCTCTTCAGAAAAGCGTGGATTGAGTAACTGTGAGAAATTCGGGCAATAAAACAAACCCAGGAAGGTAAGTCTAGAAGTGAGGGCATCGTGGCCAAGGAAAGCAATGGGAGGTCACCACCTGAAGTTGATATACATAGTCAATGTGCATCTTTTTGTATGGCTGGGATCTTACATGTGAGGAAGTGCCTTTGAGGGCACTGGAATAGACAGAAGTTCCCTGGGGATGAGTCAGTTCAGAAGGGGCATTTCCCTAGGCTGAGAGCTGTCTAATAGAAGCTACAAAGCTGGAGTTGGCAGAATCTCTGAGGCCTTAGCAATAAAATGCATGTTGTATTTTAGGGGAGAAGAAGAATATAATTTTAGAGTAAATGGCAATTTTGGTGATGAAGAGTCAAAAAAAGCAGAAGGGAGAAGTAGATTAGGAAGTTCATCTGAATTCATAGTAGGACTCTAGATCAGACATTCTTATTCTTCTCCCCTCCTGAATAACTGCACTAGAATGAACAAATCTAGTAACTTTTACATTTATTCATTCATCAAACACTCCCTAGATTCTGCTTTGTGTCAGATCCTTGGCTAAACACTGGGAAAACAGACATGAATCAGATACATTCCTGGCCTTAAAGATTTAATTTCTTGAGAAGAAACAGTCATATTAAATAATAACAATAATATGGAGTGGTAAGTACTATTAAAGATAGAAACCAAGGGGGCAGTGGAAGCCGAGAAGAGACATTTAACCTAGTCTAGAGGCAGTACTAGGGTTGAGAAGGGAAGGAGTAGATCAGGAAAAGTTTTTTAAAGAAGATAATGCTTGCTGGGGGAGAAAAGGAATTTGATATGTAAAGAAGAGTCAGTGTCATATTGTTTTCAAGGACATAGGCATGCTTGGGAAATGAACTGGGAGAAAAAAACAAAAAACAAAAAAACAGAACAAAATAAAAACACTTCAGTGCACCAGTAAAGTTCAGCAAGGGGAAAACTCAAGCAGGTCATTCCTAGATGTCCAGATTAGAAAGCACATGACATCAGGCAGGTCTGGACTCTTGGCTGAGGTTCAAAGGAGAGAGAAGAGATTCTAGACTTCAAGGAGGAGATTGACCTCATCTAGATGGAGCCTAGGCTTGATGGTAGAAGCTTCACATATTTTCTCATTTACTCTTCACCTTATCCACAACCTGGCTACCACAGCTCTCTGCACTAGAATTTAGGTTTGAAGCTCCAGCTATGAATAAGGTTTTGCTCTGCCTCTCATTGGTCGAACTTTCTATCCCTTAGAGCCTTGAGGAAAAGAAACAACTGGCCATGAAGCAGAACTAACTGAGTGAGGCAATCCCTGCACTAGAGTTACTGTCCTTCCTTGTATAAACTTCTTTGCTCCCCTTCTTCTGACTGAGATGGGGACATTTTTCTTGAAGTCAAGGTTCAGGCTAGGGTGCCTAGAGAAAACAGGAGGTCATAGGAGCTGTATTCTTCTGAGATTATTTGAGCCCCATTGGTTTGGGATTTAAAAACCCTCATTTCAGTTCAGTTTGGTGGTGTTCTGCATTGGAACTTGGAGTTAAAGTCCTAGGTAATAATGATAACTAACTTTTCTTCTCTAATGAAATATTAAGATTTATCTCAGAGAGATGCTTGGTAGAATTGACTGAGATGAAGTTAGATCTAGGTATTGAGTCCCCTGGCCAAATGCTGCCATGATATTACAGCAAGATTGCTGTCTACTAGGTTTACTAGAGAGTAACTGTACCTCAGTTCTCTGTTAATATCTTCCTTGGGACCTAAGATCTCTTCACTCTTGCTTTGAATCTCAGCCAAGAGTCCAGACCTCGCTGATGCCATGTGCTTCCTGAAATAGACATTATAAAACTTCCTGCTTGATTTCTGTATCGCTGAGCTCTGCTCTTCAGGATATCAGGTGCTATTTTAATGATATGCTTTTTTTCCCCCTAAAAGCTTGATAGAGTATTTGATCTCTTGTTCAATTGCATTTTCTCTTTCTTACTTTCCCCATGTTGGACAGAACTGTGAGTTGAATCCCAGAGAGTCAACCAGGGTGGATAAATTACCAAGGTATTGGCAATAATGGCCATTTGTGGAGCATTGAGGCATACTTGAAAAGACATCAACAAAAGTCAGATGTAACTAATTTTGAATCTGTGCTTAGCTTACTAGGTGAGTGACTTTCAACAAGTCACTTCACCTTCGGTGTCCCCTTCTACAAGAATAGGAATAATTCTTTCCAGATAAGGTATTTGAGAGAAGTACATTATATTTAATTCCTCAGGTGTCAAGTCCATGCTATACTCTTACCTGCAGTAACTATAGAACTCTCAGCACACAGTAGGTAGACTTTAAATGATTGCAGTTAGTAATTACTCGACAAGGAATATATTTTGAACATCCCGCAAGATCAAGAAAGAAAAGAAAAACAATAAAAAATAATCATCGTGTTCTTCAGTGTTTGGGTCTAGAAATCAGAGAGGCCGATGGGTTAAGAGTTCAAGGCAGTTCTAATTACGATGCTAATGTTATTAGCTGTTAATCATCTGCCTGTTGCTATCATCTCAGCTCAGAGTTAGAAATGCGCACTCTTTCTGAAAGCAAATCCTGGTTCTCTAAAACATCCTTAATGTAATTAATGTATTTCATTACCTTTGTTCTGGCATTAGCTGCTCCAGCTATTAAATAAAGCATTGGCAGATCTTGGCCATTCACTGAGGAACTGTAGTGTTCCTCACTGGGATGTGTGTGTGCCACTGCATGTGCACATGTGTGTGGGGAAAGAAGGAGACAAAACAAAGTAGAAAAAGAGACAGAGGCATATAAAGACACAGAGAGAGACAGAAACAGGGAAAAAAAAAAAAAAGACAGAAATGTGACCAGTTCTGCTGATTTATGGAATTTGCTATATGGAATTACAATTGCTAGAGTCAGGCTAGCAATGGTTAGGTGGGGGGAGCTTGTGTTTAAGTTGGGCAATGGAGGCAACCCTTGAAATAGTTGCACTATCACCTTTTTAATGGTGACATCAAATCTGAAGGACCTTGATCAAATTGGATGCCATATCGTTGTGGCTGAATAGCCAAATTTCACTTTGCTAAGCTTAAACAGAACAGTGAGGGGCCTGGCCTCTGCATTTGGGCATCCATAAGAATAGATAAGGATTGGGACCAGCAGTTAGTGAAATGGTTATGTCGCTGAGCTCCCATGTAGTCGACCGCGGTTCGAGTCATGGACCTGGTGGCTTAAACTCATGCCGGGCGCGTGTGCGTGAGTGTCCAAGGTCCCGAGAGGAGAATGAAGGGGAAGGGATTGTGGTGTGGCCATCCCCCCTGGGGGGTGATTTCTCACTTTCTGTCTATCTGTCTCTCTCTGTCTTTCTGGCAAGCACACGCGTCCTATAGCAAAAACCTCTCAAAAAAAAAAAAAAGTAAAGAATAGATAAGGATTAAGTGTCTGTTGAATGAGGTATAGTTGGAGTTTGAAGTATCTTTTAACCAAATGGCCACACAAGCAAGAAATGGATCAGAGAAGAAGGAAGTGTGCCCCCACACCCTTACTCAACTGTAATCCAAGGTTCAGAGGTCAGCACTCAATTCTCTAGAAGATTTTGGAAGTTGGTCCCTGCAATCAATAAGCATAAAACCCTTAGCACCTCTAAATTCATATGAGAATCTTGAATAAATATATTCATTCAGTCAACAAATGTTTGAGCACCGACTATGTACCTGGTAGAAAGATTAGTAAAACATAAGTCCATCTATAAAGCACCCTCAATATAATGCAGGAGAAGACACTAATAGAGAATGATACATGCCATGATGGAGGCTTGTTCAAACCTTTATAGGCACACAGATGTGCTCATCTCTATCTGGGAATGCCCTCATAGATAGAATGAATAGGAATTAGTCAGACCAAGGAATATGAGTGAATTTATTCAAGGTAGAAGGACCAACATGTGTATAAGCCTGGAAATGAGAGCGAACTTAAAATTCTAGGGATTGCAAATAGTTGAGAATAGTTTGAGCACAGAATAGAAAAATTGTGTCAGTAGGGAAAAAATGAGATTGGAGAGATGTTTGCCTAAGTACTTTATGGGAACCCAAGACTAGTAACCTCCAACCCCATGGAGGGTATTTTGAATACTGTTTTTTCCTGCCATTAAGGCTCTCTGAATACTGGGGTAGTGCTCTGTCTGTGTAGGCTTTAGCCTGTCCACTTAAAGGGCTAGTTGGTTGACTTGAGGCCTCCAGAATTAAATGAGATAGTGAATATAAATAATGTAACATGCTCTAGTTACTCTATAGAGTTAGAAGACAGTTTATCAGTCAGCTTTGCCACTTATGGCCCAAGTATAAACCTGGGAAATTTATTTAATAACCTTGAACTTCAGTTTCTTCATTTACCAAAGGTTTACCAAAGGTTATGATTATGGAGAGGAATCAATGAAATGATTTTCTATCATTCTGTTTATAAACGGGGGCACACTTTCTCAGTGAATGAGTTTGTTAATATTAATCATATGGGTATCTGGACCCCTATTCCATTATGCCTGGAAGCAAGGGACAACTTTCTGGATCAAGTTGTCCCCCTTCCCACACTGATAAGCTTGGAAAGCTATCCAGTTTTGGTCAGCTAGAATCTCAGCTGACCATACAGGCTGGCTCTCTGCTGCCCCCACCTGTCTGGAGCCAGCTCCCACAGTAGCTATAGGACTGGAATCACACCTGGGTGCTGCTTAGTGCTCCCCCTTCCCACACTTCCTGGCATGGCAGGAACAGAAAGCACAGCAACTAGGGCCAACTTCAACACATATTCCTTCCCAGTGTGTTTATGTGAGCTTGCAGAGGCACCTGAGAGATGCAGGTCTATTTTGGGTGAGTGGTGGAGCTATGCGGTCAACCAGCAAAAGACCAAGACACCTGTCTGTCTAGAACCTTGGTGACTTCTTACGTATCTGAGAGTATGCAGTCAGACCAGGAACATTCTTGGGATTATGCCAATTTCATATCTGAGAGACAAATTTGGAAAGTCCATCATCCTCCTTCAGAATCAAACGATTATACCAGCTCCATCTTCCAGCTGTGCAGATTGGTTAATTACAAAGGCTGTAATTTGCAATCAATATTATCTCCTTGTCATCTACTTCACCGAAGGCAAATATTTATGGCCATGTTTGAAAAGGGGCACACTGTCTTAATTAGGAGCCATACATAGAATACTGGGCTAAGTGACTTTGAGGGCACTGGTGTCATCTTTCTGGCATGGAAGCTTGGGGGGAGAAAATACAGACAGATGCTAGATCAAGGCCCTGCTTTTCACAGGATAAAAACCACAGGCACTGATCCCATGAAACAAATTCCAGACACGGAGAAATACTTTATGCAGAAAAATGTTTGTCATAGAATTTTTTTTTATAATGATGAAAAAACAGTCACTTAAATGTTCAATGGGAAAGGGGTAAATAGTTGATTATTTGCTTTCCTATTTACCTGATAGAATATTATCCAGCCATTAAAAATAATGGTTTTGAAAAACTACATATTAACATGGAATATTCTTATACTGTACTATTGCTCTGGCTTCAATGTGCCACCCCTGCCCCACCAATTCATGTGCTAAAAATTGGTTGTGACGGGATTAAGAAGGTGAAAACTTAACCCAACTATGATATTAAAAAAGAGGGCCTTTCAGAGGTGATTAGAATTAAGGTAATCAGGGCAGGACTCCTATGATTGAATCCTGGTGGGGACAGAGACATATAGACACGGAAATGCTTTCCTCTGCTGGGACCAGCAGTTGGTGTAATGGCTATGTCACTGGACTCCCATGTAGTTGACCATGGTTCGAGTCCTGAACCCAGTGGCCAGGTGCATGTGCATACATGCCCAAGATCCCGAGAGAGGGGAATGGAGGAGAAGGGATTGTAGAGTGGCCAACTCCTCTGGGGGGTGATTTCTCGCTTCCTGTCTCTCTTGTCTTTCTGGTGAGCACACGTGCCCTATAGAAAAAAACCTATCCAAAAAAAAAAAAAAAAAAAAACAGAAATGCTTTCCTCTGCTCAGGCTCTTGCCATGTGATGCACTGCTACAATAGGACTTTGCAGAGAACAAGAAGATCCTCACCATATGTGTCCCCTTAGACCTTGGACCTCCAAAGCCATGAACTAAATATACCTCTACTCTTTATAAACCTCCCTGTTTCAGGTATTCTGTTATAATGCAATGGGGAATGGACTAAAACACCCGTGAAGAGAAAAAAAGAGTAAGAGACCCAGTCACAGTGGCTCAGGTGCTAGAGTGCCACTCTGATACTGGAGCTAAATGGGAGGTCCTGGGTTCTGATTCTAAGTTGACCTTAGAACATGAGGCATGAAGTACCCAAATATCTGGTCAAATATTGTTCTGGGTGTTTCTGTGAGAATGTTTTTTTGATGAGTTTAACATTTAAATGGCTAAACCAAGTAAAGACTATTGCCTTCCCTAATGTGTATAGGCCTAATCCAATCAGCTGAAGTACTGAATAGAGCAAAAGACTGAGCGAGAGGGAGTTAACTCCCTGAATAATTTCCAGACTGACTTTGAACTGGGACATTGGCCTTTTTCTTCCTTCAGACTCATACTAAAACATCTTCCTGGGTCTTTGGTCTGCTAACCTTCAGACTGAAACTATACCATTGAATCTTCTGGAACTCTAGTTGCTGGCTACAGATCTTGAGACTCACTAGTGTCCATAACTACATGAGCCAGTTCATTATAATAAAAATGTACATGCACACACACACACACACACACACACAGAGTGAATATTGGTTCTGTTTCTCTGAAGAATCCTAATAAACTTGTCCTTGCTTTTATAATTAGGCTTCTATTCATACAGCCTGCAACCACAGTGGCCTAGCTGGTACTCACATTGCCCTACTGGCACCAGACTTGACCTAATGAGTAGCAGAGCTAGGATGCAAGCCTAGGTCACATGGCTGCAGTCCAAGGTCTTTTCACAATACCAAAACATGCCAGGACCATCTGAGAGAAAAAATTATCTTATTACCTGTACCAGTTTTTCTAGCATCAGGTCTTCCAAGGTTCTAGAGGGGCAAAGACCTGGTTTCAGAATACATCTAACTATTTACACTGTTATTCATTAGTGGAGCAAAACATTTTTTCTTCTAATAGTGTATTTTTCAGTAGACACAGTCAAGAAACATACCTTAAGAAGAAATTTTATTTTTCCAGCACCATCTATCACCTTTAGTTCCATTATATCTAACACTGAGTAAAAGGCTAGAACATAGTGCCAAATAATTAGCCAACGGTCCCTGCTAAGTAAACCAGCTCTACCTGGAGACCAATGCACACTCTGAGGTTGGCTGGACTCCAGCACCAGGTCAAAGGTCAGCTGGCCGACTGAGGACTCTGGCGATTCAAAGGTGTAGGTCTGCACATATCATCTTTCTGATTCTTTCTTCTTTTCCCAAGGCCTCTGCTTAGAATGTACTTCCCTCTTCTTGTTTGCCTGAAAAGTTCTCATGTTCCCCTCAAAATTCAGCTCCAATGCCTCCAGTTTTAGGCAGAACTTACTGTTCCCTCCTTGGGGCTCAGACAGCACCCCACATACATTTCTACTCTACCATGGCTGTTATATTGTATTTCTTCACTTTTCCTTGTCTCTCTCTGGGCTTTCTCTAGATCAAAAGTCAAGTCTCATCTCTGTTTCTTGGAGCCCAACACAAAATATGGAACAAAACAGGCACAAAAACATGAATAATGGATGAGTAAATAAATAAGTACTAGGTGATTAATAATTTGAATTTTAGGTCTATTTACTTCATCTTTGAATCAAGGGAATATCTATAAAATGAGAATATTTGTCTACCAGAATTGTTACTGGAATATATGAGAAAAAGGGAATAGTGAGACATAAAGGCTGTATTTGTGTGGGTGCATGCACACAACATCAGGGTGGTTACTTTTTCCTAAGAGGTGTCGATAAGACTATGAGCCCTCCACAGCCATATTTTCTTTGAGTCTTTCTTCTTCCCTTACTCTATGCTTCTTTCCTTTCTTCTGCCCTCCGAAATACCTGATACATGTCAGGCACTGAAGAAACAATTTAAGAAAAATCAAATCAATTTTATGTTTTTTTCTTTTTCAAAGAGAGTTTTTTTTTTGGGGGGGGGGTTTGTTTGTTTGTTTTTGTTTTTTGCTACAGGGTGTGTATGCTCACTAGAGAGACAGAAAGACAGAAAGTGAGAAATCACCTCCCAGGGGCATGGTCACACCACAACCCTTTCTCCTCTCAGGATTTTGGGCATGCACGCACTCACACACAGCATCAGTTTGAAGTGGCTGGGTCCAGGACTAGACTGTGGTTGACTATGTGGGAGTTCAGTGACATAACTATTACACCATCTGCTGATCCCCTATTTTATGTTTTTAAGAAGTTCACAGTGGGGGCCAGCAGGTATCACAGTGGTTTAGGAGCTGTACTCCTACATGGCTGATCCTAATTTGAGTCCTGGACCTGGCAGCTTGATAAGTACATTGGGTATGTGTATGTACATGCCCAAAATCCCAGGAAGAGGACTGAGGAGAAGGGACTGTGGCATGGCAATCCCCCCTGAGGGGCAATTTCTCATTTTTCCTCTCACTGATTTTGTTTCTCTCCACCAAGTGTACACACTTTATGGCAAAAACCTTAACACCACCCCTCCCCCCAAAAAACAAACAAACAAACAAACAAACAAAAACCTCTCAGTGGGGGAGTCAGATATAAGATGACAACCACAATCCAGCATGCTAAGGTCTGGGACCCAGAATATACAGAGGGGCCATGTGAGCATGAGAAAGAGCATTCATCATAGCACATGTGGAGGAGTCTTCCCTTAGGAAGACTGAACTGTAGAATTCAGTTAATTTAAGGCTATTCTAGACACAGGGATAAATATGTTAGAAAGAATAGAGATGAGAAACAATGGAGGTCATCAAAAGGTTCAGAGTGTGGAATGTGGCAGTTAGGGGTGGTGGAGGGGATGGTGGTTGGATAAATGTTAAAATATAAGGTTGGAGAAGCAGACAGCCCTGGTCATAAAGAGCTTTACTAGCTATGGTGAGGTACTGAACTTTACACACAGGTCAGTGGCAATTAGGAGAGGCATCTACCTGGGGGAGTAAGCAACATGCTCAGATTTGTTCCCTAAAGGGGTGAAAAAGGAACCCAATGAGAGGACAATTAGGAAGGGTGGAAGAAAGGTTCTAAACCTGCCATCTGTGGGATAAAACCTAATGGCAGAAGAGGTTGGTCTGGAAAAGAAAAGAGTTAGGGGTGGGCCAGGCTGCTGTCTTTAAAGCTCAGGGGCTGCTGTAGCAAAGGGTGCAGAGGTGCTGTGCGCTCTGGAGAACAGTGCTTGGATGAGTCAATGTGCTTGGCTGGTCTGGAATCTCAGCTCTGTCACTTATTACCTCTGTAAACCCAGGAAGTTGCTCAACCTCACCGAGCCTCAGTTTCCCTATTTGTAAAATCAGAACTGTAATACTGACTTTAGCTGCTGTGAGGATTTAACATGGAGATGTACAACATGTCAAATGCCTAGCACACATTTGGCACATGGGAGATGCTCATGTTAGACCCCTTATGCTGCTAAACATGGATACTGACAAGGGGTGAGAAGCATGTTGGCAGGGGGAGCAGGGTAGGAGGAGGGAAACAAGAATACTCTCAGCTTCAAATACAAACACAATTCCGTTCACTTCCTATTTTGGGAATTGCTGCGGAGGCCAGGAGGGAAGGAAGAATTCTCATTTTAGCGCAACCCGCCTTCTCGTTGGGGCTGTGACTTCCAATACTTTAACTTGTGATTTGAATGAGCTTTCTGGAAAATCCAGTTTCTGCTTTGGCCTGAGGAGTATTAGAGTTCTCCTTCAAGGGTCAAACACAGACAAATCTTCCTTGATACTCTAGCCTGCCCAGGATCTTGTGGTGTAATATCTCATTGCACCACATACTTTTCTCTTTTCTGATTATACTGTGTCCTTACATACTTGTGTGATTGTTTTTATCCTTTCCCATGAAGGTAGAGACAATTTTATAATGTTCTCCATTGTACTGCCATCGCCTAGAGCAGTGCTTGTTATATAGTAGGTAGTTTAGTCACCAACTGGCTAAATGAATAAATGAACAAGTATGAAACCAGAGGAAAAGACATGCTCAGCAGAGGAACCAGCATGAGCAGAACACAAATTTATGTTGTAACTTTTCACCTTCATGCTATTCTCACTCACTGCCTGAATACGCTTTCTTTCATTTGTCCTTTAAGACCCTGGTAAAATACTATCTTCTTTCTGAAAATTTTCCTGCTTTCTTAAAACAGAATTAATCTCTCTTCTTTGATGACCTCCATAGGTATTACTGACTACACTTTTATTTGGTAGAAAGACTACTGTATTTAAATTTAAATGGATTTATTCACCATTCCCTGTTTGCTTTCTCAACCTAAGCCAGTTCCCTGCATTGAATCCTCTTTGTTTTAAATATCTGGAGTGCATTTTTTCCCCTTTGTTTCTTTCTTTCTTGGTTGTATACTGAATGATATACCCAGGTTTAAATAAAACTTAAAAAAATCATAGAAGTTATGCATGATGATAACAAATAATTAACTGAAACAATTAACTGTGAAGCAGTAATGCTTGTTCAGGACAGTTTATAGCTTTGGTATTTCTAGGTTGCCAGTTACAATCCATCTCCCTGGCTCTAGTGACTAACCCATTCCCTTCTATTCCTTTTATATTCGAATTGTAAAAAAAAGTAAGAGTGACATTATGAGAGGGATACCTTTAAATCCTCTCTACCTAATATCAAGAAATAAATCATTTGCAAACCTTAGTATTTTTTACTGATGTTAGTAGCACTCCTCCCCCCACATCTATGTGTTTGTAACAATGCCTTCTAAAGTAAAGTGTTATTGGGATAGAATAGCTTTTTAGCTATTTTTGGCAACTGTGAGTCTAAAACCACAGTGTTCAAGGTCCAAAATGGGCACATTCTCTTTTTGGGAGCTTACATCTGCTGCCCATCATCATTGTCATCATCATCATCAGCAGGAACAGTCACAACACTTGCCATATGCCAGACATTGTGGTCTTAATGTTAACATATGGGCTTGGGAAACCATCAAAAGTACTTTATGAAGAAACTGAGAGAAATTTAAAACACTTTCCCAAGATTATATAGATAGTTAAGGACAGAAGCACTGAGGTTGATTCTGGTCAGTCTGGCTCTAGAGTTCAAGTCTGCTGTTAACCGTAATGCTTTATTGCTTCTCTATACAACAAGCTGGTCTGCCTGGTGGACCAGTAGGAAACTCATTCAGTGTATTATGATCTCTGCTCCTCTCCACTCAGACTTCTTTCCAAGAGCACCACATTTTTTCCTACTCTTGGGATAGGAATGTGCACATTTCATAATCTTTTTCATTGGTAAAGTGCAAGTTCTGCTCTTCGGGATGAGGGAAAGGATCAGAAAGGCCCTGTCTCTTAAAATTAACCCTCACTCTTGAATATAACTAGTCAGAGAGAGGCTGTAATATCCCTTGGGGGAAGAGTCTGAGAAATAGAATATAAGGTATTTGAAAGGATTTTTCTTTCCAGGAGTTAAATCAGTTTAGAATAAAAAACAGAAAAAAAAAAAAACCCACAAAAATGATTTTGTGCTTTTTTTTAAAACTTAAAATTATGGAAATTGTTTCTGACAGCAAATTGCTCCTAATTAATTTCTTGGCTCTGCTGGGAAAATGTACTGTTCTGTTGATTTCTAAATTCCACCAGCTTAATTATCAAAAGACATTTTTTTCCCCTAAAACTATTAACATGTGGGTTTGCAGTTGGGGGTTTGTCAGCATAGTGTGAAGGCAAAGAAGACAGTGGGGGAGGTAAGGGTCATATTGGCACTAGGAGGTCTAGAGATGTAACTGAAGGCTTGGTGCCCGTGTTCTAAAGTCCAGAAGAAGATTGTGTCCACAAGAAAAGGAGTCTGAATGGTGCAGGCAGAATCACAGTGTGAGGAATGCCTAGGTATAGACCTGGGGGAACTGGGTTCAAATTCAATCTATATTATTTATCTTCGACAAATAGTTGAGTCTTTTCTGAGTTCAGACATGTTTGCAAAATGAGATCAGTAATGATGTTAATTAACCTTTGTAGAACTCTTGCTACATGCCAAGTAGTATCCTAAGAATGTCTTCATCTTTTTTTTTTTAATTTCTCAGATGTGCTCACTAGAGAGAGACAGAGAGAGAGAGAGGAGAGGGAGAAAGTACCCCCAATGGGATGTGGTCACACTACAATCCCTTCTCCTCTATTTTTCCACCATGTTCGAAATTGAGGCACACATACCCATGTGACCTGCATGTCTTCCAAACTACTGGGGCCAGAAATTCAGCCATGTGGGAACCACCAGGTCACTGGGTCAGCCTTCTTCAGTACTTCTTTGTGCATTAACATGTTATATTTCTCTACAGCTCCATGAAATAGGTATTGAAATTCTTCATTTTATAGATGAGAAAACAAGTTCAGAGGATACATGAAAATTGCCTGAGATAATGCATGTAATAAGCGGAGGCCAGAAAACAGCAAGTAAATATGCTTACTGTGAGAAATGAAGCCGCTAACCTAGTCCCAACTAATGGTTAACTTATCTGTCTTTCTCATTAGACTGAGAGCTTTTTGAAGTCAAGGGAGCATTTTTCCTGATTTTTGTGTCCATAATACAGCTAATATCTGATAAGTCAATAAGTGGATGAACAAATGGTTTTGATGCTCAATTAAATATTAGCAGAACTTAAATCTGGAATCAGTTAATTTGATGAAGTTAAAAAAAAATTCAATTTCAATTGCTCAGCAGATGTTAATCAAATATCTGCTGTATGCCCGTCACCGAATCACCTTGGGTACTTAGCAGTTCTGCTTTTGGGAATTGATTCTAAAAAGACGAACAAGACTATTCATCATAGTATTCACTTATTCACCTATTGAAAAAAAAATTTTTTTGAGAGGTTTTTGCTATAGGGCACGTGCACTCTCCAGAAAGACAGAGAGAGACAGAGAGACAGAAAGCAAGAAATCACCCCCCAGGGGGGATGGCCACTCTGCAATCCCTTCTCCTGCACTCTCCTCTGGGGATCTTTGGCACGCATGCACACACGCCCGACATGAGTTTAAGCCACCGGGTCCAGGACTCGAACCGCGATCGACTACATGGGAGTCCAGTGACATAGCCATTACACCAACTGCTGGTCCCAACACCTACAGAAAGTTTGCTGAGGATCTACTATGTACAAGTATTGTTCTAGGTACTTCTGTTGAAGAAGACAATCCCTGCCCTCATACAACTCACAATCTTGGGAAGACAGACAAAACCCAAATGGATATGTAATGTCTCATAGTGGTAAGAGATTTGAAGTAAAATGAAGCATGGCAGGGTAAGGGAATGGACTTGGAAAAGAACTCATATCTTTGACTTGGAGCTCAGCAAAAGTCTCTCTACAAAAGTCATTTGAGTAGAGTTCTTGATCATAAAAGGGAGTGAACATATAAACACCTGAGAAGATTACTATAGAGAAAAGAAGTAGAGTTTACAAGATAGTTTTCTTTGTGACCTTAGGCAAGTCACGTCTACCCTAGCCTTTTGGACTGCTGCAGAGCTAAGACCCTCTCCTTCAAACTTTCACCTGTGTTCCTGGAGCTTCTCCCTCCCACTGGGGCCCAGAACAAGATTAAATTATACTTGAGAGAGCCTCATAATTTTGCAAAATCCCAAGCACTACACAGATGTAAATTAGTTGTATGTTAATCCTACTCATTTGCCAAAATCAAGCACAACTACTACTTTCTCTCTGGAGCCTTTCTTTACTTTGCCAGGGAGGCTACCTCTAAGGTTTCTTTATATTTTTTATACACCTCTGTTGTATCATTTTGTTTTTGTAGGGCCTAATTTTGTTAACTTCCTGAGGTAAGAATAATGTTTCCTCTGTAAATGAATCATAGATCCCAATTCAATACCTGACATATGGCTGTGCTTAATATGAGACAGCTGAATTGACTTTATGAGAGTTGGAAGGCTGGTCCCATGGCCTAGTGGTTAAGAAAGCCAAATCTCTCATGGCTGACCATGGTTCAAGTCCTACTTGGGGAGCTTGAGAAACACACCAGGTGTGTGTATGTATGTATGCCCAAAATTTCAATAGGATGGAGAGAGAGAGGAGAAAGGATTATGGAGTGACCACGCCCCATTGAGGGGTGCTTTCTCTCCTCCCTCTCTTAATCTCTCTCTGGTGAGTACACAACCACCTCTGGCAGCTAATAAAAAATAAACAAAGGAAGTTGGAGAATGAGTAAGATTTTGACATAGATTGGGTGAGGCTTTTAGTTACGTTCAAACCTATTCTTTCATACATAATAGGCGCACAATAAAAACTCATTGAATAAATAAACCCATGTTGTGAAAATCAGTTTCTTTTCACTGAGTGAAGATTACCCTTTATCTCTTCAAGAAAATCCTTGGTTTGATAGTCATCAGATCTGGCAATAGAGGGATTCAGTATGAAGACAAATAAAGAGATGTGAGAAAGATTCACTTTTGCTGCAGTAGGCAATGTGTTAGGTAGAACAATGAATCGTTGTATCAGTTGATCTTCAGTACAAGCCTGAGGGAAATTATTATCATATACATTTTATAGATGAAGCAAAATGTGTCAGAGGTTAAGGTATTACCTTCATTCACAGAGTAGGACCAAGCAGCCAAGAGTGTCTGGTACGAATATCCTTATTTCCCAGAGCACTTGGGTATTGGGGAGAAGCTAGAAAAGGCTTAATTTTCCTCTCCTAGAACTGCATCAGCTCACTAGCTCTTACAAGAAGAGAGGGTTGCTATTCTAAGAAGGAACTCGTAGATCTTTAGTCACACAAATAAATGTTCTGATATCTTAGGAAATTGATAAATCTATGGCGAGGATTCTGTGTAGGGCAGACCTCATCTTAGGTGAGAACACAGTTTTCTCAGGTCATCGTATTTGTTCTTTTCTAATGGTGTTAATCATATCTCCCTTGTATTGCTGTGACTGAGTGTCCCCTAGCAGATTATGAGTACCTTGAGGTCCAAGGCTTGGTATTCCTACCTCTCTTGTATCTAAAACAGAGCTTGACACAAAAAAGATTTGATTATTGCAAAATAAAAGGAGAGACTGTGATGGCTATTTTTATATGTAAAGTTGGTTGTGTCACAGAGTGCCCAAATATTTGACTAAATATTATTTCTGAGTGTTTCAGAAAGATATTTCTGGATGAGATTAGTATTTGAATCAATACATGAAGTAAAGAAGATTTCTCTCCCCTAGGTAAGTGGGCAACATCCAATTTGTTGAGGGCCTGAAAATATCAAGAAAGGAGAATTTGCTTTATCTTTGCCTGATTGCTTAAACCAAGATATTGGTCTTTTTCTGCCCCCAGATTGGAACTTACAGTTGGCTTTTCTGACTCTCAGGCTATTATAGCATCAGTTCTTCTGGTTCTCAAACCTTCGGATTCAAGGAACTATACCACAAGTTCTCTGGGTTCTTGAGTTTGCAAACTGCAGATTATAAAACTTCTCAGCCTCTATAATGTTGGAAGCCAATTGCTTATACTAAAGATATATGTCTCCTATTGGCTCTGTTCCAGATATTTTTGGTACCATGAAGTGTGGCACTATGATAGCAATTACCTGAAAATGTGGAGGTGGCTTTGGATGTGGTAACTGGTAGAGGCTGGAAAAGTTTGAGATGCATGCTAGAAATATGAATGTAATAATCCTGGTGAGGTTTCAGATGAAAATGAGTAACATATTATTAGAAATGGGAGGAAAGGCAATCCTTATGAGAAATGTAGTGAGGAACTTGGTTGAATGGGTCCTAATATTTTGTGGAAGGTACAACTCCCAAGTGATAAAACTGCATATTTAGCTGTGGAAATTTCTAAGCAAAGTGTTGAAGAAGTAACTTGTTTCCTCCTGCTTATAGTAAAATGTGAAGAGAAAAATGAGTTGAGGAGAGGATTATTAAGCAAAAAGGAAACAGAGCTTTAAAATTTGGAAATTCTCAGCCTGTCCATATTGCAAACAATGAGAAAGTATGTTCAGAACAGAACACCAACCAAGAGCGTGGCTGAACTCTTACTCAATAAACACATCATAGGTATAACTCATGGAGTTAATCATCCATTCCAACAGAAGCCAAGAAAAGAGTTAGAAACATTGCCAGATGGAACTAAAGAAGACAGAAAATGGAACAAAGTGAAGGATGGCTGTTGGATTTTTTAGATTCCATAAGATGGAAACATAGAGCTATTCAGTTACTAAAATGTGCTTGTTTCTCAGGAATTGGAAAATGTACCAAAGGTAATTCAGAGATCATCAAAGATGTCATTCCCTTCATAGGCCCAGGAAACAGGTAGGCACTACTCAATTTCACAAGGTTGGATCACCTTTCTGGTTTTGGCAGGTTAGAATGTCCCTGCCTAATATCTCAAGGGCAAGGTCCTTACTGAGCACCACAGTGAATGTATCCTATGGAGGTGAAGGGACAGAAACAATCTACTGAACCCGACAGTTGATGTTGATACTCCAGTGGGCCTGGAAGGCAGAGCATCAAACAAAAGAAGGTTATTATTGAGTCTGCGTATCTAAGGGAGTTTGCCATAGTAGGCTGGTTTGGGACTTTCTCAGAATGCATCACCCCTTTCTTCCTTCTAATCTCTTCCTTTTAAAGAATCCTGTCCTATCCCTGTTCCACCACTGTATTTTGGAAATATATAACTTGTTTGGTTTCATAGGTTCACAGTTGGGAAAGAATTTTGCCTCAGGATAAATTATACTTTTAGTCTCACCCATTTCTTTCTCATTTATTTATTTGGGGAAATTCTCTTTTTTAAAAATTTTCTTAATTAATTAAAAATGTAATTAAAGTAATCAATTTACATTCATTCACTGAGCATCATCACAGCATACAAAATGTGATTTCCCATCCATAATATACTGCATAGTGGCTTAATCATACATGTTATTGTTGATCATTTTCCATTTCTAGTTTCATATACACATATATACATGTGTGTGTGTGTGTGTGTGTGTGTGTGTATATTTTTCTCCCTATTTCTCACCCTCTGCCATTTCCCACCCTCCTCTCACACTGTCTCTGCTCTCTACAGTTGTTTTCCATCCCTTTTTACCCACACATTTTATTGATTCACAAAATTTCTTAAATAATCTAACTACTTTCAATAGCAAGTTCAGCTGATATGTATATGTATCTGTGAATACATGCCTAACTTTAGATGTGAAACTGAGTAGAATGAATATACTATAAAGTAGCACCTAGCTGATGCTATATAGCTTACTACAGTCATTAAATAGGTATCTTTAAATATGTTTTCTAATTTGAAGAAAAGCTGTTTTAACTTTAATAAATCAAAGAAATGCTAAGAAACTTTGCTTAAAACTTAAAGCAAGGAAACAGGTTAGGATTCTGTTCAAACAGTAGGTACATTAACCTATCAGTAGCTCAAGACAGGACGAAAATCCTTAAAACTGGAAAACAAAGCCTAGAAGAAAATCAGCAATGTTTTAGTCAAAAGTCATAAAATTCTATTTCACCAGTTCAGTCTCAAGTACTTAATCCATCTTCTGTTGCAGTCGATCTTCCCAATGAAATTCTGAAATGTAATATTCAACTCCAGACCTGTCCCTACAATTAAGTTGGCCATTTTCTTAGTTATGTGTCTGTATTTAATTTTCCTGGTATAGCACCCATTTCTGATTTAGATATTTAGATGAGACGTTAGACATTTAAAGTTAATGCTGGAGTAAGTTAAGATTTTTGAGATGGAATCCATGTATTTTGCACATATGAGAGAAGAATATGAATTTTGAGGGGTCAAGAGTTACATGTTATGTGTTCCCTAAAATTCATGTTAGATTCCTACCCCTCAATGTGGTGATATTTGGAAGCAGGGGAAATTAGGTTTAGGTGAGTTTATAATAGTGGGGCCCCCCATGATGGGATTAGTGTCCTTATAAAAAGAGGAAGAGAAATCAGAGATCTCTCCATCATATGAAAACACAGCAAGAAGGCAGTCATCTGCAAGCCAGGAAGAAGGCCCTCACCAGGAACCGGATCTGCCGGCACCTTGATCTTGGGCTTCCCAGACTCCAGAACTGTGAGAAATTAGTTCTGTTGTCTAAGATACCTAGTCTATGGAATTTTGTTACAACAGTCAACGGAGACAAAGACAGAGACTTAGAAAACTCACTCTTGAGAGCAGTTTTGAGAATAAAATACTGTTGAATTTGTAATCCTTGAACAATATCTTTACAAAGCTCTGAATTCCTCACTTAGTGAGAGTTGCTGCACGGTTCAATATCTGAAGTGACCAATCGTTCTCCAGCACCAACAGCTGGTGGTAGCTGTTCTTATTTAAGAGTTTTGTAACTTGTTCTTATAATCAGGCATTGCAGTGATAGAGGTTTCAAGTAAATACCTTAGCATGATTAAAAAAAAACAAGAAGTCTCTCCTCAAGAATTGGATTCCAGGGTGAAGTGAATGGTAAATTACAAGTGTACTAAATACTTATATACTTTGAATTTAAAAAAGATTTCTCTTGGATATTTGTCTCTTAGCTTGTGCTCTGCTGAAGGGAAGGCAAGTTCTCTGGGGAACTTTGAGTACCCTTAGCAGGGTGGGTAAGAGGGACTAAAGGCTGGTCCCAGTGGGAGAGGACATGCTCTACTGTGGAATTCTTTGAAATCAGAGGAAGATTTTCCCCTGAAAGGAAGGAAGAAAGAGGGGAGGCCGCTTGATCTTACTGTAGATGGCTGATTCACCCAGAGAGAAGAATCAAACAACCCAGATGTTGTAAAAAGCCACCTGAAATCCTGTCTTAAAACCACTTTAATTACCCCATCTTAAATTCCTTTCCTTTAAAAGCCCCTAGTCCCCACCCTTCAGGGCAAACACAACTCTCTACATCTGGCCCTTTTCCTCCCTTTTGAAAGTGAATAAACTTTTTCCTATACATTTGGGAAAAGAAAAGAAAAGAAAAGAAAAGAAAAGAAAAGAAAAGAAAAGAAGAGAAGAGAAGAGAAGAGAAGAGAAGAGAAGAGAAGAGAAAAGAAAAAAAGACAAGACAAGACAAGACACGACAAGACAAGACAAGAAAGACAAGACTTCTCAGAAAGGCAGGAACATAAGCACGTGTTATGATTTGGTTCATGATTTTCCTTTAAAATTTCATGTTTTGGAATTTGATGTTGGGAGGTGGTCAGGCCTAGTGGGTGCCGATTGGTTCACAGTGATTACATCATGGAGACAACACTCTTGTGAATAAATTAATGATCTCATGAAACTATAAGTTTTAGATAGTGTAAGAAGAGATTAGTTCTCATGAGAGTTGGTTACTATAAAAGAGAGAACAAGTTGCATCATCTCTTTCTTAATGTACCAGCTATCCCCTGTGCTTCCTTTGGCCATCCTGTAGGCCTAAGCCTTTGGACTTTCCAGCTGCCATACTGTGTATTTGTAAATAAACTCTCTTTTGTATAAATTCACCCAGCCTCAGATATTTCTGTTAATAACACAATAAAAGACTAAGACAGCACTATTCTATCTAATAGCAGGACTTAAGGGTCTGACCCTACTCTGTGAAGTTTGGGATGAGAGATTCTATCTGTTTTGTCTAAATGTATTTTATAACCTAGATTGGAAGCAGAATGCTCAGATTTAATCATTTATCCAACAGAATAAATACCTTTTAAGTACCTGAGACGATGTCAGATGCTGGGAACTACAGTGAGTGAAAGCAGACATGAGCTCTCCTGAAACTTACAGCCTAGTGAGAGAGACAGATATTACCTAAATAATCACACAAATAAGAGTATAATGACACTCTGAAGTAAGTGCTATGAAAGAAAAATAGTGTTTCATGAATGTGTGTAGCAAAGGAATCCTACCAAAATTATGAGTTCAAGGAAGATTTCTTGAGGAGATAAGCTTGAACTGAGATATGAATAATGAGTTGGTGGTACTAGGGTAAGAATGCATCAAGAGCCTCACAGGAAAGTGGAAACACCAAAGGATAGTTCAGGGGTTTGTAATTTTAGTAAGCCTCCATCAACTCTAAATAAGACAACTAAAAAGATATAATCTAAGTAAAAATAATTGAATTGCTATGTACAAATTTAGTTTCAAGATCCTAGAATTTTTGGGGCCAGCAGTTAGCGTAATGGCTATGTCGCTGGACTCCCATGTAGTCGACCGCAGTTCGAGTCCCGGACCCGGTGGCTTAAACTCACGCCGGGAGTATGTACGTGCATGCCCAAGATCCCAAGAGGAGAATGGAGGAGAAGGGATTGTGGTGTGGTCATCCCCCCTGGGGGGGTGATTTCTCGCTTTCTGTCTCTCTGTCTCTCTCTGTCTGTCTGGCAAGCGCACGCACCCTGTAGCAAAAACCTCTCAAAAAAAAAAAGATCCTAGAATTTTCCAATCTGGATGCCGCTTTTAAGTTCCTTCCTCCAATATGGGAGCCAACAGTGATCCAGGCAGAGGGAATAGTATGTCTAAAAGTATATGTTCAGAGAGAACATATATGTCCCAAGAATTGAAAGAAGCCAGGTTAGAAAGAATATTGAGTCAGAAGAAAGATATGAGGTAAAACTGGAGTAATTATCCCAAAAGTCTTGGAAAGCCAATGAAAAGTTTTAAGTCAGAAGAGGTGGAAAAAAATGGGGTGGCAAAATGATCATATAAAGTGGTCCAGGGAGACCCCTTAGGGGGTTACTGCAGTAGGTCAATGGAAAAATCTGGCATTTTGGAGCAGGGTAGTAGCAGTGAAGATGGAGAAAAGTGCCTGGATTGAAAAGATCTTTAGGCAAAGCATCAGAAGGTCCAGGGAGAGAGGACAGGCAACCTAGATAGTTGCTCTTGTCCTATTACAGATTCCTCTTTAACTTTGCCCAAATCCCTTCTTGGAACCCTAGTATCCTCCTCATTCACCAGGGAAGAACACAGGCCTCTAAAAAACAGTAGGAATCTGAAACCATAGGATAAGTAATTTTTCAAAGATTTCACAGTGCTGACATTCTATGCTTCAATAGTTTTGTGATCCTAATCTTTTTCTCTTCTCTCCCAAGGGTAAGACTATCCTTCCTTAAAACATACTTGCTGGACTGATACTCTTGCCTATAGCTTGATAATAAATATTAGTGACACCTTGAATCAGGGCTATGAACCAGACATTGCCAGGTGTCTTCTGAACAAAAGAAAAGAAAAAAGACTCTTTCATTGAAAGTTTCCCCTGGAGACCAAAAAAAATCCAATAACAAAAAATCAGTGTCAGATGGGAAAATGCTGTGGATGATGATAATGATGATACTTACAATAATTCCTTAACTTCATTTAGTGTCTTAACATGCCTTGTCTCATTTGACACAACAACCTTATGAGGTATGCCAGTTCATAGAAATGAGCAGAATGAGCCCAGGAGAAAAGAAAAGAAATGATAGTGCTTAAATAGACTTAGTCTTAGATATTCATTTATTTGACAAATATTTATAGAACTCCTATCATGTGCCAGATTGTAGGGGTCAGTATAAATGTAATAGGCAAAGTTTTTGTTCTTATGTAAGCTAAAAAAGATAATAAAATATAAAATAATAAACATGATATAATAACATATAGTATATAATCATTATTCTATATGACAATATAGAATATTATTATATAATAGTATATAATGAATAATTAGTGTTCCATGAAAGAAAATTAATAGGATGGTAGTTAGCAAGTAAACAAAGAAGGCAATTTTTTTTTTTTGGAGAGGTTTTTGCTATAGGGCACATGCACTTGCCAGAAAGAGAGAGACAGAGAGACAGAAAGTGAGAAATCACCCCCCCCCCCAGGGGGGATGGCCACGCCGCAATCCCTTCCCTTCCATTCTCCTCTCGGGATCTTGGGCACGCACATACACGTGCGTGGCATGAGTTTAAGCCATGAGTCCGAGACTCGAACCGTGGTCAGCTACATGGGAGTCCAGCGACATAGTTATTACGCCAACTGCTGGTCCCAAGAGAGAAGGCAATTTTTAATAGAAAAATCAGAAAACCATTTTTAGTGAGGTGGCAATGCAGACAAAAAGAACAGTAACTTCAGAGGTCAGTTATGGAAAGAACTTGACTATCTAAGAAATAAAATTGCAACTAGTGTGGTTTTGTCACTGTGATTATGAGAGAGAGAGTGGTATCAGAGAATGTAGGGGATATACAAGAACCCAAATCACAATAATTCTGTGGATCATGGTAAAAAAAAAATTGATTTTATCTTAAGTGATTGGAAGCCATGAAAGAATTTAAATCAGGAAGGTTATAAAATTTGATTTTAGTTCTAAAAAAATCATTTTGGCTAGTGTGTTGATAAATTGGCAGACCAGGTAAAAGACTATTATGTAGTCGAGACAACAGGGGTTTGCTAAACATGGTACTAGAAATGAAAATCAATAGGTATATTTTGGAGGTAGAATAGATAGAAATTGGTAATGAATTTCCTTCAGTTGAAAGAGATCTTTTTAACCTCCTCAGATTTGCATATGACAGTTGAGACCCAGGAAAGAACAGAAATGAAAAATGACTGAAACAAAACTTAAATCTAGGACTTCTGATGACATACAGTGTTTTTTCCATACTTTTCTGCTCAAAGCAACAGCCCAGTGTGTGGTGAACGAAGGTGCTCAGTTGAATGGGATGTGTGACTATCAACCAGGGACAAGTTGATGCTCAGAACAGGAGTCTTTCAACTTGCTTCATTCCTCACTTGACCTCGCACCTCATTCCAGCCCAGGATGGGTCAGGAAAGAGATGGCTTTCACTTTTACAGAGGATATGTGTCTAGTCTTTGCTGAACCAGGATAAAAACATGTTTCATAGTGTCCCAGATTCGCAGAGGAAGACATGAATCTGATATCAATCTGAATTCACACTCCTTTACAAGTTTGGTCTCTTAGTTTTCATATTTTCACTGGATATTTAGAAACCAAGGCCAATTAAAGGCCACTTTTCCTGGCTTACTTCTCACTTTACCCTTATTCACATTACACATTTTTGTTTATGTCTGGGCATCTTTTTTAATAAATAAGGCAAAAACAACTCTGTGTGCCTGATGTATGGAAGAACAACTGGCAAAGAGCATTCACTCTGTAGCTGTATATGGAGAGAATGAAACAGTTCAATTCTCCAATCCTGAGTTTCCTCAAATTGTTTTTAATGAATTATTTTTATTTATTTATTTATTTATTTATTTATTTATTTAATTTGACCAGAGAGGGACAGAGTGAGAGAGAAAGTGAGTTAGCAAGCTGCCAGGTCTGTTACTCAAACCATGATTGGCCATGTGAGAGTCCAGCACCCTTAACCACCATATCACTTGCTAGTCCCACCTCAATTTTTAAAAGAGAATAATTAATAGCCATCTTACAAGGTAGTGAAGTTTAAATGAATTAACATACATAAAATACCTAACACAGTATACTAGTTTATAAAAGGAACTCATACATTATCTACAAATCAAAACTTTTCCTTTTGCTCAACATCATTAAATATCAGGGAAATGCAAAATAAATAGTAGTCAGCAATGAAAAGGAATGAACTCTTGACACACACAACTGAGATGATTTTCAGAAGCACTACACTAAGTTGAAAAACAATTTTTGAAAGAATACTTATTATGTGATTCCATTTTATATGACATTCTTTTTATTTCTTTCATAAGAATAAGAGACAGAGAAAAATAGATTAAAAGAGAGAGAGAGAGAGAGAGAGAGAAACAAGCACCATCAACAGAGTCCCATGCTACAATCCTTACCGCACTCCACCCCCTTCCACTATCACCTAACACCCACATAGCCTTCCCAGCCAGCCAGGATCATGGGTATATGTGCCCTGTGTGAACAAGTTGACTGGAGAACAAAACTCATGATCCTCCATATGGATCCAGCTTTGCTTGAACAGCATACTACTGCTGCCCAACTGAACCGGCCCTTTGATATTCTTGAAAAGATAAAGAAAACAGTGTTTGCTGTTAGGATAGGGAAAGAGCATGACTACAAAGGGCAGCACAGAGCAGTCTTGGTGCAAGGAAACAGCTCTGTATCTTGAACGCCTATTGTGGTGGTGGTTACATAAGTAGATACCTGTGTTAAAATTCATAGAGTTATATATTTTAAAAAGTCAATTTAATTGTGTGTTAATCTAAAAAAAAACCATAAAATAAAAGGCTTTCCCATATTGACATGAACACCTAGTACCTAAAGCCTCCCAATTTTCTAAGGTGTCCTTTTAATTTAAGGATAGTGCTTTGGTTATTAAAGCTCTTACTAAAAGTGAAAAAAAAAAAAAAAAAAGTGAAAGGGAGCAACTTATAGACAGCGTGAAAGTATATGGGAGTCTGGTTTTTCTGGAAGTTTCTTAAACTAGAGCAACTATTTCATTTCAATTCAATCCTGAACTTTCAAAGAGGAAGCAGCCCCCTCCCCTCTTTTTTAAAGCTTTGCTAGTAAAACTGTCCTTGCACTAAGCCAGCAATAAATCTACAGAACGCTATGGCAATACCCACAGAGAAGGCAAAAGGGGCCTCCATAAACCATGCGATTTGAACTACTACAGATGTTGCAGTGGGAATTTATGGTTTTTGACGGATCCTTATCTCTTCTTGCCAGTTTTTACACACTGAATCATGCACTAGCAGAGTCTATTTTAAGAATCATAATTTTTTTCTTTAAATATTAAAAAAAAATCTGTGGCAATTAATTTCTTCCATACTCTTCTATCATGACAAATAAATGTAAAATGCATATTTACAGAGCACATGTAATTGCATTTGGGCACATGCAAATGACATGCAAATCTTACATTCTAAATGACTTTGTTTATCATTCCTGAATTCTAATCCAAGGGCCTTACTTTTTAAATTCAGTTTACATTCTGACATGTATACAAATGAGTTTGACTCTGGAAAATAACTTAATAAACTCAGGGTTAGCTATGCAATTAGAGGAGGCATCTGGGAGCTATAAACTCTGGGAAGTAACATTTACATCTTTTTCTGCATTCAAGGTTTCAATTTCTTAGCTCAGACCCTCTCCCAATCAGTCTGCACTCTCCTCACCCTATCACCCCATTCCCTGTCATTCCACCAATCCCATCATTTGAAATGACTTTCATTCCCCTCTTCCTCTCCCCCCACCACCCCTTTCTCTGAGGATGACCTCACTGAATCATTGTCTTCAGTACAGCATTTCCAAAAACTAAGATCAGAGTGATAAATGAAATGAAAACTAACAAAATTAACATTGATCAGGACTTTCCGTTTTAGTTTCTTATTGTTATGGCTAGCCCAGTTCTCTTGTGGGTCCTAAAGTCTTCTCATGTATTATTGACCCTCTAAAGAAAGCTATGAAAAGTCACAAATCTGATTTGTCAAAGGACATAAGAGAGAGAAGAGAAAATGGGATCATATTCCCTTTCAGAGGGAAGGAAACAGAACTATAAAACAAAGTAGAATGGAAGTTCCTCTGAAAATTAAAAATAGAACTCATATATGATCCAGCAATCCTACTTCTAGGTATTTAGCAAGAAGAATTAGAAACAAGGTCTCAAAGAGCTATTTGCACACCCATGTTCATAGCAACATTATTCACAATAACCAAGGGTGGAAACAACCCAAATATCCATTGCAGGATGAATGGATAAACAAAATGTAGTGTTTCAATATATTGAGGTACTATTCAGCTTTAGAAAGGAAAGAAATCTTGTCATATATTACAACATGGGTGAACCTCCAGGACATTATAGTAAGTAAAATAAACTGGCCGCACACTTAAAAGACTTTATGCTTCTACTATATATAATTCCACCACCTAAAGTAGTGCCATTTGTAGAAATGGTAAGCAGAATGGTGGTTACTAGGGGCCAGGGGGAAGGGCAAAAGGGGAGTTGTTGTTTAATGGGTATAGAGTTTCAATTTTGTAAGGTGAAACATTTGGAAGATCTGTTCACAACAGTGCAAATACACTTAGCACTAATAAACTATACCCTTAAAAACAGTTGAAATGGTAGTAACTATAATGGCGACATGCACTGCTCTGGGCAGGAGTACCTTGAAAACAAAAGTTACATGTGTAATGAAATTATCGTACATCAGAATGACAATTGTTGAATAAGGTTTGCAGAACTATAGGTGACTTTAAAAATGTTTATGGTTTATGAAATTTTCATAATGAGGTGATATTTGCTCATAAGACATACATATTTCTAAGGATGATGGCTCTTCAGAATTGTTAAATTTAATTTTATTTATTATTATTTTCAATTTTCTATAGGACATTGCACTCACTAGACAGAGAGAGAGAGAGAGAGAGAGAGAGAGAGAGAGAGCAAGCTGCCAGGTCTGGGACTCAAACTACATAGGCATTCAGTGCCTTAAACACCATACCACCTGCTGCCCCCTCAGGATGATGTTTTATTAGAAAATATTTTGTTAAAATTGAAGCCTTATATTAAATTTAGAAGTTTTTTTTCTCTAAATAGAAATCAGCTTGAAATTATTATAGCTTTTTTAAGATTCATATTGTTATTAAATGATAGTTGATAAACAAACTGGCCCCAAACCACCTATTTTTGTATGGCCTATAAGCTAAAATGATTTTTACATAAATTAAGTAGCTAAAAATAATCAAAGGAAGAATATTTTATGACATGTAAAGGGAAATAATGTTCAAATTTTAGTGTCCATAATGAAATTTTATTGCAACAAATACATACACATGTGCATTTTTACACATACATGTGAAACAAGGTGGAAGCAGGAAATTTCAACTATGAATTTCATGAAAGCATAGCTTCATAGTATGTGCTTGTCATAAGGGTCCTCTGAGGTGATATAGTATGAACTTCCCATTTTGTAGCTGAGAAAACTGACACTGAGAGAGGTAGAGTACTTGCCTTGGGTCCTAGTAAATTCATAGCAGAGTGGGAACCTTATTCTAGGGTGGGCATTTTTTTCTCCCACCAGAATGGCAGACCCATGGGGTCAAATTGTGACTCAGAATTTTCTTCTGTTTCTTTCTGATCCCCACATTTGAGTAACATATATTGAAAATTATATTTATTATAAGCCATGCATATCTTGCAGTGTTAGTGCCTTTAATCCTCACAACTGTCTTGTGAAGTGGTGTTGTCCCTAAACTCTAGACCTCACTATTTTCCTCCTTCTGTCTCACACCAGCCATGTGGGTTTTTGTCAGGTTATCCATCTTCTGTGAAGACTCCTGTGCTCTGGTTTCCAACTGCTCCTTGCTTTCTGGGGCCCTAACTCTACTCTTATGCCTTCTCACTATGGATCTTCAACTTCCCCCTATTCACTGCCTTCAAGTACTTTCCCACAGTTAACTAATAAATTCAAATTCCTCTTGACTTAAAAAACAAAAAAATAAAACAAAACAAAAACAAACAACAACGAAAATTATCCTTAATCCTACTTCTCCTTCTCCTCTTTCCTTTTTTCCTAATCAAGCTTTATGAAAATGCAGTTCTCACTTGCAACCTCTCCTTTATCACTTTCCATTGACTTCTTACCCCACTGCAATCTGGTATTGATCCACTACCCACCCTGCCCTGACCACTCCACTCCACAATGACTTCTTTGTGTTTAAAATCAATGGAGGCAGGACCAGCAGATGGTGTATCCTTACTGTATGGACTACCCTGGCACACCCTTGCTGGACTCGCACATGGCTTATGCCGGGTATGTGTGGGTACATGCCCAAGATCCCAGGAGGAGAATGGAGGAGAAGGGATTGCAGCATGGCTATTCCCCTGAAGCAGTAATTTCTCATTTTCCTTCTCACTGTGTCTGTCTCCACGCCCCAACCCCAGCATATGTGCCCTAAGGCAAAAACCTCTTAAAAACAAATGAGTGCTTGGGGACCAGCAGTTAGCGTAATGACTATGTCTCTGGACCCCCACGTAGTCGACCGAGGTTCGCGGCCCAGACCCGGTGGCTTAAAACTCACGCCGGGTGTGTGTGCGTGCGTGCCCAAGATCCTGAGAGGAGAATGGAGGAGAAGGGATTGCGGTGTGGCCATCAGCCCTGGGGGGTGATTTCTTGCTTTCTATCTCTCTGTCTCTCTTGTCTGTCTGGCGAGCTCACGTGCCCTAAAGCAAAAATCTCTCCAAAAAAAGAAAAAAAAATGAGTGCTTGTAAATTTAACTTACAAGCAAAGTGATGTATAGTAATTAAATGTATAAAATAAAAAATAATAATAATAAAAAATAAAATCTTATCTCAGATGGCACCAGTGATAACTCCCTTCTTGAAACTCAGGCACTAACTGAGCTCTCATGTTCCAAGTCATATTCTGTATATTAAGAAAAACGAAGATTGATTAACACCCTATTATCATGCTTTTGCACATGCTGTCTTCTTTGCTTAGAGTTCCCTCCTATCACCAGTGCTGTGAATTCCTGTGCATCCTTCAAGACCCAATTGATTTTTCTTCTTCTTTGAAGCTTTCTCTGTTTGCCTTCCAGAGGAACTGAACCTTTGCTTCTTAGCTACCACTGTGCCTGATATTTAAGACAATCATCACCCTTATCACACTCATATACACTTTATCTGGACTGTACTCTTCTTGAGGCAGGCAGGGACATGTTCGATTCATCTCTTTGTACTGATACATTGGCATTTCAAGATCCCCTCCCTCTCAGTACACTCCCCTCCCTGTGCTCCTATCAGAGGGAGACTTAGGCTAAAACAAATAGACAACCTCATAGAAAACAAATATGCAAAAACAGTTCATCAGAGTTAGTATATGAGATTCCTTTGGGGCAGTAAAGATTTAACTCTTGACAGTGAGTTTTTCTTTTATTCAATTAGGACTAGTCCCTAGAAAAGACAGAAGAAACTGAATATTTTTCAGAACGATAATGTGGAGGATGGTTGATTGGTCCTAAAGGGTAAGGCCAAATCTGGGCTAATAAAAGAAATAGTCTTTCCTAACTATGAGATACAGCTATGACACTTCAGGGAAAAGTGCTTGGCACTGTAAGGAATGCCTGGTACATAGCTTCCGTGGCTTTAATTGGAACAGGGTGACTTACATTTACTGTTATTCACTAACCTAAGACCCAAGGAAGTGGAAGGATTTAGTAAACATAAACGACAGTGACCATAACGCTGAAACTGGGGAAACTGAATGGAGTGCAATACGATGCCACCTCCAGTAGATCTGCTCTGACCCAATAGGTTGTGGTCACCAGACAAATACGTAGAGGTGCCTGCATGAAAGTGGATCAGAGAAGGGAAGGGAAGGACTTCAGAGTGAAGTCCAGGGGGTGGTAATCACCCTCTGGGTAAAAGTCTAAGTATGGAATCCCTTACCTCCTACCCCAGGAGACGAATGTAGCCAAATTAGCTACCATTGCACCCTTTATTCCTCCTACAACATTGTAAAGGTTGTCTTGATTCTTAAATAAAGAGGATCTCTACATAATAGATGGTAGAGTAAAATGCTTAAGAATAGATTCTGTAGCTGAACTACCTGTGTTCAAATCTGGCTTTTGTTACTGGCCATGAAACCTTGGCCAAGTTGCTTGCCCTCTCTGTGGCTCAGTTTATTCATTTGTTAAATAATAATTATAGTACCCTACTCATATAGGTTTTGAGAAGATTAAGTGAGTTAATATATCGAAAGTCCTTAGAGCAGTACCTGGCATGTAGTAGGCACTCAGTAAGTATTGCCTGTTATGGTTAACACTGCTTTTGTTTTTTGTTTGTTTGTCTTACAGCATGGAGTATTTGGTGGTGGAACGTAATGTGGCAGGAAAGTCAGGGTTCTACAGACCCAAACTGTCTCATTTTTTTTTTTTTTTTTTTTTTGAGTGTTGACTTAAGAGTACACATTCCTTTGAATAGAAGTAGTGTGAGACCCATGATCTGGCAGTTATCAAAGAAGACTCTGGGCCCAAGCTTCTTGATTGTCCCATCAGTACTAAAATAAAATAACCATTTGTATTCTTCTACTCCTGTCTAAATAGATGAAATAAAGGGCAAGGAGAATCCTTCCCATACAGGAAAGAGGCAGAAAACCTCAGATTTTGAAATTAGTTCACTTAGCTACTTTTGACCTGGTGATCCTGAGTCAACCGCACAACCTGTTCAAATTTTAGCTTTTTCCTCTCCACAACAACATAATATCTCTAATGATGGGTAGTAATGAGGATTTAAACTACTATAAAACAGTACCTAGTACACTAACATACTTTGTTTGAGGGAGAGCCTCAGTACTAACTCCTTTTTTCTTCAAAGGAAATGCAAAGAGACACAGACTTCAACTGCCTTGGGCATAAAGACTCTGTACTACTTGTTTCTTTCTTTTTTTTTTTTTTTTTTTTGGAGAGGTTTTCGCTATAGGGCGTGTGCGCTCACCCGACAGACAGAGAGAGACATAGAGACAGAAAGCGAGAAATCACCCCCCAGGGGGGATGGTCACACCGCAATCTCTTCTCCTCCATTCTCTCCTCTCGGGATCTTGGGCACACATGCACACATTCCCGGCGTGAGTTTTAAGCCACCGGGTCTGGAATGCGAACCGCGGTCGACTACATGGGAGTCCAGTGACATAACCATTACGCTAACTGCTGGTTCCCTGTCCTACTTGTTTCTTTATACCTAGTCCTGAACACAAATATTTAAATTTCAAGAAATAACTATCTAAGAAATGTTTGCTCACTTAAATAGAATTTAATTCTATTGAGATGAAATTAAATGATTTTTTAGATTCCCATCAGTACCAAGCAGAGAGCCTGGCACGTCATCTGTGCTTATCAATGCTTATAGAATATAGTTCTATGGTGGCTGATTCCAGGATTGGGAAACATTAATGGAAAAATGTTATTATTCTTAGAGCAGTATTAGTGGCACTGTCTTATCAGATGAGCTGGCCCTGTAAGTACTTCCTGTCCCAACCATCTTTCTCAGAGAAAAAAGGGATTCTGATAAATCTATTGGACTCCTGTATTTATACGGAAAAAAAAATTCTAATTTTCTGCCATGGACCCAGAGGGGTCTCAGAGATCACATCCTTTCCTATATGGGCTCATTCTATGTTGTCCTTGCCAGGTAGTGTGACAACTGGTGTTCTCCTTTTCTATCTTGGTAGTGTCCCTTTGAAGTCCCATTACTGTCTCAGTGACACTGAATAGACCATGACAATTTCACATATCTGAGCCATTATCTCATTGTTCTAAACAACATATTTTTGCTGCTGGCCATATAACTGCTCTCTTTTAGGTGAGTCCTAAAGAATTTTGCAGCCTTAATGAGTACATCAATTACTGCTCATGGAAGAGCCGGTGTCTCCTTAAAGGTTATTTGAAGGTTGATTGGTATCTCACTGCTTATATCCAGCAAATCTGTCTCAGCTTTATGAATACATTTGACCTTTTTATAGGTACAGGGGAAAAATAACGGAACAAAAGTTAATTTAGACCTCTATAATACAACTTTTTTTCCCTGAAAGAAATGAAAGGGCATTGAAATCGATACCTGCACAATAACATGCTGATGAATGTTGGGACCCAATTTTCTCATTTTGCTAACTCGAGATTGGGAATTCTGAATAGTTTTCAATCCTGCATTCTTTGGGCACGGGGAAGTCTGCTGTATTGTGTCCATACAATGCTGCTGCACACTCATTATGGAAGTACCAGTGGTCCTGAAAAGGTCAGTTAGTTAGAAATGTCAGCGTTCAATGGAGCCACACAGACTTGTGTGCGCACGGATCCAATTAGAGTGGCCAGGCAACACTGCTCTAACCCAGAATCCTAATGAGCAAGTAGAGGAAAGGTGGTGGTGCCTTTTTTTCTTCCTTCTTATTCAAAAGAAATGGAGATTGCTTTTCAGCCACCCTACATGGGGTTGTTTAAACTTTACCAAACACTACTTAGGCTCCAGGTGGGCTAGGAGGGGAATCCCCAGCTTTTGCAAAGGCTGAGCTTGCCTACAACAGCCAGATGTGGAAGGGAGCATAATGAAGAAGGCGGGAGCAGTACTTCAGACTTCAAGTTGATAGACTAGGTTATCTTTTTCAAGACTTACTCAGGTTGTTGGCCGACTAGGAAGAAAATGTCTTTATCAAGTTTATTTCTAAGCTCCTACTATGTGCCAGGCCCTTTGGTAAATACTAGCCTTTGTCTTTTTTCCCCTAGAGAATCTAAAGCACAGGTGTGAATATGTGTGCATGTGTCAGGAGTGTAGAAAAATCTGGATGTAGGGGGCCAGGCAGTGGTGCAGCAGTAATGTACCTAGACTCACATAGGAAAGGTCCTGGGTTCATGTCTGAGAGCTTCCCTAAGCACACTGGGTGTATGTGTGTGCCTGCATTTAGGCCAGCTGAAACTGAAGGGGGACTGTGATGTGAAGACTTTTTTGGGGTGTTTATCTCTCTCTGTTTTACTCTCTCTCTCATGGAAGAAATAAATATATATTTAAAAATAATCTAGATATAGGCCCGGCCATCCAGCTGTGGTGGTATAGGCTGTAGGGTGCTACTGCACAGAAGACATAGTGGGAACAACATGAGCATATTCCTGAGCAAGCTCTGTTGTGTTGACCCTACAGAACGAAACATGAGCAGAGCCAGAACAGGAGAGATGGTTAGTAATCAGATAATGGCCTCTAAGACAGTGTAGTAAAGTGTTAAACGATGCTTCTGAATGTACCATCTAAGTCTGGAACTGAGATACCTCACAGACTAATTTAATGGCACTTGATAAGGAAAAGGCAAGTCTTTTCTCCCCCCAAATCCGCTGAAAACCATCAAATTCCCTTTCATCAATGCAGTTAAAAATCTCTTCTCTAACAAACCTGTTTTCTATATAATCTTTATGAAAAGGGAAAATCTTCTGAAGGACAGTCAGCCATCCATCTAAGAATGGATCTCTGTTGTAGTGGGTGAATTCCCTTATTTATAAGTTTATAGAGAGAAGTATATCAGGTTTATAAGGCAATAATTCAGTAACAATCTAGAGGGGAGGATATTGTACAGCAAATACCAAACATAGATCCTTTTGGCATTTTGGAGAATGACCTGAGACTGGGGCTAGGTTGGTGAGAACAAATCACAGGTATCTGGGGTGATCATCCTCAGAGAAGGACTTCTCATGACAACATGAATATTTCCAAGGTTCTGATACATGCCAGATACATAATTTATCTTACTTAATGCTCACAACAAACCCATAAAAGTCCATATTATTGGTTCATTTTGGGGACAAGAGACCTTAAGCTCTAAGTTAAGTGTTTTATCTAAAATCATTTAGAAACTAAATCATACAAGGCTGGCCCTATGGCCTAATAGTTAAGGGAGCCAGATCCCACATGACTGACCGTGGTTCAAATACTAGCTCCAGTGGCCTAAAAAATATACCAGGCACTTGTGTATGCATGCCTAAAATCCCAACCAGATGGAGAGGTGGAAGAGGTGGAAGAGAAGGGACCACATCCACTGGGGGCACTCTCTCTCTCTTTCTCTCTCTCTCTCTTTCAATCTCTGGTGAGTGCATCTGCCCTCTGGCAATTAAAAAAAAGTATATGGTAGAGCTGAGATTTGAACCTTGGTTTAGTTGATCCTGAAATTTCCACTGTATTCTGTAATTTCTTTTATTTATTTATTTATTTATTTTGAGATATATATTTTTTTTGCTATAGGGCGTGTGCGCTTGCCAGATAGTCAGAGAGAAACAGAGAGACAGAAAGCGAGAAATCACCCCCCAGGGGGGATGGCCACGCCGCAATCCCTTCTCTTCCATTCTCCTCTCAGGATCTTGGGCATGCATGCACATGTGCCCAGTGTTTTAAGCCACCGGGTCTGGGATGTGAACCATGGCTGACTACGTGGTAGTCCAGCGACATAGCCATTACGCTAACTGTTGGTCTCTCTATAATTTCTTTTCATCCTCCATCACCTCACTTCCTCTTCCTTTCTTTCTTCCTTTCCTTCCTTCCTTCTTTCTTTCCTTCCTTTCATTCTTTTTTCCCTTTCTTCCTTCAGAGCAAAGACCCATATTCTTTTAGGCTATCCTCATCATTCTCTTTGATAAATGATTTAGAGCACAGCATGGAAGGTGCACAACCAATATGACATGACACTGGGTCCTTAAGTTTCTAGAAATTTCAAGTACATGTACTTGAATCACATCTTGCTTCAACACAGTGACAGCTCAATACCCAGTGGCCAAGTGTGCAAAGGGCTAATATATAAATTGGGAATGAGACGCTATTTCTCTAAATGAGAGATTTTACTTTTCTGAGTCTAGTAAGTCAAAATTTTTCTCTTTCATGACCAATGCAAAGGCTCTTATAGTTTTGTTAGAGTAGAAAGACAAAAATGGGCAAGCTTACTACTCATTTGTGGAAGAAAGACTTAGTAAATAATTGTTAATACTTTCCTCTGAAACCTCTGCCAATCTCAAAAACCTAGGCCATCACCCATATATCTTGGCAATAAAGGAGAATCTTTGGAGGAATGGGAAAAGGTAAGTCTGAAGGAATCAAAGAGATAATACTGATAATCACAATCATTATAATTTGAGTAGGCAGTCTCTGGATATCACCTAAATTATTCTTACCTCCTGGTATTCACTTCCTTATATAGTACCCTCCTACAGTGAATAGAACTGACTTGTGTAATATTGTGACATTCTAGATATGACAGGCTATGACTTCCCAGGCTAGAACATAACAAACACTTCTGCTTGTACCTAGCTCTCTCTTGGGTTAGTCATTCTAAAGGAAGTCAGCTGACATATTTCGACTCAGACAGCCCTGTGGAGAAGTCTATGTAGCAAGGAACAGAGTCCTCCTGCTAAAAGACAGAATCAACTTACCATCCACGGGTGTGAGCCATCTTAGAAGATTTTCTTCCAGCCCCTTTCATCTTGCAAATAGCTATTGTCTTGTTGACATTTTAACTTCAACCTCATGAGAAACCCTGAGCCAAAACCATCTAGTTAAGCTGCTATACCAGATTTCTTAATTACAAAACTGCGTGAGATAACAAACCTTTATTATTGTTCAAAACTGCTAAGGTTTGAAGAACTTTGTAATACAGCATTGCAATCACAATAACTGCTTATTTAAAGTATATTATGGGTAATGCACATTACTTTGCTAGCTACTTCATATATATTACATCTACTCTTTAGAACTCTATGAAGTATTATCATCATCTAATAGGCCATCATCTTACGGATAGAAAAATAGCAGTGAGGCATTAAAAAGTTAATAGCAAGGACCAGAAGGTAGCATGGTGGTTAAGGTTCTGGACTCCCACTGTGGTTTGAGTCCCAGACCTAGCGGCTTGAAAATCACTCCAGGCACATGAGTGTACATGCAAAAAATTCCAGGAGGAGAATGGAGGGAAAGGGACTGTGGCATGGCTGTCCCCCTGGGGGTGATTTCTCACTTTCCCTCTCACTGCCTGTCCCTCTGGCAAGCACACATGCTCTATGTAAAAAATAATAATAATAATAATAAAGTAAAATTAAAAAATTGTTAATAGGATTTCCCAGGGTTAAACTGCAATTGGAAGAATTCAAACATGTAATGTGTGTCTGTACTACTATCAGAAATTGATAGTTTTCTCTTTTACCCTTCAAATTCTCATGAGATCTATCTATCTCATAGCTGGCCTGGAGTGACTATAATTACGCTGCTTTAGGCCAGGGCACATCACATTGGCCTATAACAGATGTACTCTGATGTTTTTGCAAGTGCAGAGAGAGATATTTTCTGCCATAGATCTTCATAGGTATTACTCTGTGGGTCTAGACCTCTAGTGTAGGTCAATTAGAACCAAAGTCCTTCTAGCTCAAACCTCTTGGTAAAGAAGGCCTTGTGTTATCAACAGAGTTTCTTTTCTGTCCTCTAACGTACATGACATTTTTATGCTAATAATAATATGCCAGGACTTTATTATAATGATTACATTACTTAATCTTCATTTCATCCCTATGAAATAGATACTGATATCCATATTTGATGAAAAACTAAGCCCCATGTCAGTTAAATTACTTTCAAGGACATAGAGCCAAGATATGGTAGAACCAACATTGGAACCTGGGTTTAACTGCTTCCCAAACTTTCACTACACTTTGACCCCCAACTAAGGCTGGTATCCTCATCCATACCTGTCAAGCATAGATCTTTGACTCTCTGGACTGCTATAGCCAAAGTCTGGGGTGTGCTCTCAATATTTTTGGCCACTGGTGTGAGTCTGACTTTAATCAGGAAGGCCATTCCTAGGGGTCCAAGATATAACCTCTACATGAAGACGAGTCCTGTCACCCTCTAGAGATTCTGGCAGCGCAATCTGCTGGGCCTCACATTTTGGATAGAAGGCATATGGCAGAATGGATCCATGCTTGCTCTGCTCTCAGACCATATAATTCACATAGCTGGCTTAGGTTGGCCGCAGAGATAGTCATTGCAAAATTTCATGTGATCTTGGTTCATTTCCAAGTAATACCAGGCCCCAAATTTATCTCCATTTTGGTGTTTATGACTCAACTCTCCTTCAATCTGCAAAACAGATTTTCCTGGACATAGATACTTGCTCAAAGATGGATTTATAATGACTTAATCACAGAATGGGAGGACATAGAGATTCTGCTAGAACTTCTGAATGGCAGTCTCTTACATTTTTCTACTGGACTAAAATTTGGAAGAATGTAAAGTCTGTAGCTACTACAGTTATTGTGAGAAAACGTGTGGCTTACAAATGGAATCAACACTGAACAAACTGAATTAAGAAAGAAAAACAGACTGGGTCCTTTGAGCCCCATATCAAGATGACAAAATGTCAGATTTATCAAGTTACCTGTTTTTTCTTAGGCTAGTTTAGGCTGAGATTGAAGAATCCTACTGCTATACTTTCTGTGCCTTAAATTTAACTTTCGTGACTTGAATTGCAGCTGTTCTAGGCCTACAGCCTGCATTCAGTCTCAAGGCAAAATCTTTCCAGCTTCTTCCTGACCAGTGCTCCTTTGTGCTCATCAGTAATAGTGTTTTGTGGTGTAACATTTCCCAGAGCTCAGCTCACCAACCTGTATGTTCCATAATGGGACTCCTGATTCTTTCCCATCAACTCCCTCAACTGAATCCTGAGACATGGAACCCTACATAGATTTTCTAGGACAAATATCCTTAGAACATACTACTCAGTTTGTCCCCAAGGACCATAAGAACAAACATGTATCTCCATGGCTTTACATATTTCTCACATTCTGGACCTTATTTATTCAGGTTTTTCACTGTTGACATGAGCAATGGAACTTGGGGATGGAAGCAGGAGTATAAATTGATACAATCTTTCTGGAAAATGAGTTGGCAATAAGGCTCAATAATTAATTCCTTAAACATATTAATGCTCCTTGACCCAATAATTCTATTTCTAAAATATCCAGCATAAAGAACTACACAAACTAAGTGTTCACAAGTGATTTTATGGTAGAGTTATTTGTAAGAGCAAAATATCTAGAAATAACAAAATGCACTATAATAAACCTTTTGTAAATCAAGCTACATATAGGAGATGGTATATATTATACTTTAAAAGTAAGTATGCCTTTACAATGCTCATAAAATGCTCAAGGATCTAGTAATTCCATCCCTAGTAATATATCTTAGGACTATAACCTAAAACAACACATACACAGAAGTTGAGAAATTATTTATAAGATGAAGAAAGTAGAATCAAGTTAAATACCCAACATTACTGGCATGGGAAAATATTTCTGTTGTAATATTAAATGAAAAATCAGGATAAAATTTTATATTCTATATGATCTCAACTATGTAAAACAAAATTATACATGCATCAGAAAAAGGCAAAGAAGTAAATGTGTTAAAATATTAATCAGTTATTGCCTTTGGGAGATAACTGATATTTTAATCTTCATAACTTCTCTCTGTTTCTCAAGACTTGCACCATGGGTATGTGCAATTTTTTAATAGAGAAAGTGATTATAAAAAGATGGTAAGTATGTAAACTACATAGCAACATGGAAATTGTTTATGAAATAATGTTAAGTGAAAAAAGATGTATATAAAAACTTACTGTGATTGCAATTATGTAAATATGTTTCTTCATATAGACAAGAACTGAAGGGGAAAAATGTATAAATAGAATCAAGTTTCATATTGTGCTAAGGTTGTGGGATTAGGAGTAATTTATTTTTCTTCTCTAAAGTTGTCTTTAAAGCTGTTTTAATGATGTGTATGTGTTTTTTTAAAGTTTATTTATTTCTTCATGAGAGATGGGGAGAGAGGGAGAAAGGCGGGAGGGGTTGAGAGAGAGAGAGAGAGACAGGAAGGTCTGACAGGATCCTCATGTTATGATCCACTCCAGGTCTCAGCTGGCTCAGGTCACAAGCACACACTTGCCACCCAGTATGTTCTGGGAGGCCCTGGGATATGAATATAGTACCTTTCCCATGTGGGTCCAGTTCCATCACCACAGTGCCACCACCTGGCATATTTATGCATTTTTTGAGCCATCCCTCTGGATATCCACTATTCTAGTAGGCTCCCTAGGTCTCACATTAGCTCTTAAAATGGCCATGAAGCTAGTGACAATGACTAGTTTAGTTTCTTTTGTTACTTTAATCCTCAGAGGAACTGAGTTTACTTCATGGGGGACTTTAATTGGAGATAAAGTCTCAAGTTGTCATGTAATGGCCAATGGGTTCAACCCATCACCATTAAAAATAGTTATTATTTTTACAAGGTTAAGGGGATAGAGAACTTGGCGTATATTGCAGTCAGGGACAGATCTGGCTGTGATTATTTTTCCTGGCAGTTTCTATGATATCTTAGAAAATCAGTGATCTCTCCAAGACCCAGCCCAGTTAGTGGAAAAGCTCCAGTGACTATGGTGTCCTTGACATTCTAGATTTTACCCATCCAAAGCAAAATAGGTCAGGTTGAACTCTGTCAGAGAAAAACTCCAAGAGTTAATATCACAAATGAAGTGATGTCTATGTTTAGCAATGAAAAAGGCTAGGGATTTATATTCAAACAGATATGGATTTGGAATATTGACCTCATCGCTTATTAACTGTGTTTCTGTAGGTAATTCATCTTGTCTCACAGAAGTTTGGTTTGTTCACATTCAAAACATGAACGATGATACTTGCCTTATGATATATGGGGAAATTATGTGAAAAATAAATGTAAAGGGTCTAAAATAGCTCTGGCTCTGAGTGGATACTTTCTAAATGCTGTCTCTTTAGTCTATTACATCAAAAATCTATGACTACTTGACAAGAATGCCATGATAATTCCACAGGGAAAGAATAGTCTTTTGAACAAATGGTACTGGAAAAACTTGGTATCTACATGTGAAAGAATAAAGTTTGATTTCTACCTTATAGGATATAAGTACATTATGAATAAAATGAATCAAATACCTAAATGTAAGTTCTAAAGCTATGAAACTATTAGAAAAAAAAAAGCAGCACACTTTTGTGACCTTAGGTTAGTCAATGGTTTCTTAGATATGGCAGACAAAATACAAACAACGAAAATTAAAGTAGGTAGTTGGGCTCCATCAAAATTAAAAAAACATTGGGGCCAGCAGATGGCATAATGGTTTGTTGCTATTCTCCCACATAGTTGACTGTGATTCAAGTCCCAGACCCAGAGCTTAAAACTCACACCAGGCATGTGTGCGTGCATGCCCAAAATCCTGAGAGAATGGCAGAGAAGGGATTGTGGCATGGCCATCCCCCCGGGAGGTGATTTTTCACTTTCTTTCTCTCTCGTTCTCTCCAGTGAATGCACATGCCATACAGAAAAAAGATTTCCTTTATAATTTTTTTTAAATTTTACTTCAAAGGAAAACATTAAGAAAATCAAAGACAACCCACAGAATGTGATAAAATATTTGAAAAATTATTAATCTGATAAAATAATATCCAGAATATAGTCTACAAAAAAACTCTTGCAACTCAATAGTGAAAAGACAAATATAATCCAATTAAAAATGACAAAGGGTAAAAAATTTGAATAGCTCTTTCTCCAAAGATGATACACAAATGGCCCATGACAACATGAAAAGAGGTTCCACATCAAAGATTATATATCTCTATCAGGTTGAATTTAAGAATGTTCATATGGCTTACTTTGATCAAGAAAACTTAGGCAGGGACCAGCAGTTAGCGTAATGGCTATGTCACTGGACTTCCATGCAGTTGACCACGGTTCGAGTCCCAGACCCAGTGGCTTAAAACTCACGCCGGGCGCGTGTGCGTGTGTGTCCAAGATCCCGAGAGGAGAATGGGGGAGAAGGGATTGCAGATTATGACGTGGCCATCCCCACTCTGGGGGGTGATTTCTCACTTTCTGTCCTTTTGTCTCTCTCTGTCTGTTTGGCGAGCATGCATGTCCCATAGCAAAAACCTCTCCCCAAAAAAAAAAAAAAAAAAAAGAAAAAGAAAATTTAGGCAGAAATGGTCCCTTCTAAGAGTATTTTTAAGAGCAGATGTGAGGCATGATGGTAGTACAGCGGTAAAACCTGACACTACTAGGCAATCTCTCATGGGAGGGTTCCTAGTTCAAGTCTGGAGACCTCCCCAAGTATGTCAAACATATGCTTGCCATGATCTGGGGCTGACTGAAGGCTGGGGATAGATCTTAACATCAAGATCCTGTTAGTGGTGCACTGTTCTCTCTTCTCTCTCTGTCTCTCTCATTCACAGAAGAAACAAATAAATAAACCTAGAAAAATGAGAACAGATGCATGGCTCACCAGCTCTCCCTTTCCCTCTGTTATAATGATCCACATGGCAAGTGTCATCAGTGCCTTTCTATAAACCCACATATTCTACCAGCTCTTCTTTTCTTTTCTCTTCTTTTTTTTCTTTTTTTTCCCCCCACATGTTGAATAACTTGAAATTGCTAATACCCACAAATTTATCCCGAAGGCTTTCCTTGGCCTCTGGAACCTGCTGTGTCCATACATTGATCAGATCAGATGTGTCAGGGAATTAACATTCCCCCAACACCTTCACTACCACTCCTTTGCCTCTCAGACGGATACCTCTGAGGTTTTCATTCCTTATAGATGCCCAAGATTTCCAGTGGGATTAAGCCCTAGTCGTCCTCAGTGGTAGCTTGTTTAATAATGAAGCTTTATAAACTTTCTTCCTTTTCCAGTTTCACTTCTCTAATTCCCTGCCACTGTCCCTGGGATCACTTCCCCCTTAAAATATTTGCACTAAAATCTTTTGTCTCCAGTTTTCCTTCTTAGGAAACTCAAACTAAGGCAACCAGAAATGGTGTGGGCTCAGTGTGGGTTCCAGAATAAAGATGACGTAGAGCAGAACTGACTGCAATCTATGAAGGACATGTGCTAAGTTTGAGAAATAAATTCTTTTTTGATGTCATTGTTACTTCAAAGTCATAACTAGTGAACAATAACTTTGACTAGTGAATGAATTACTTTCCTCACTAATTCTCATTCTAGGAGATTTTCCTAAATAAACAGAGATTTACACAAAAATATTTATTCAAGAATGTTCAGTGTGATATTTATAATTGAATAGAGGAAATTTAATATATAACAATAGGGAAATTAAAAATATAACATTCCCTCTCAGGGAATATTCATAACATTGAAAGATGTTCATGCTATGGACAAAAACAGCTTCCATGATAACATTCTATTATTTTTAAATTATATATATATTTGCATATACATGTGTGACAAATGAGAGTCTCTCTTTTCAGTCTAGTGGTAAGAGTTTGAACTTGGACAAGAGATACTTCCTCATACTTCCTCCCTTTAATTGAAGAGGTTATAGGAGAATAAACTTTCTAAAAACTAAAGAAGAAAATATACTGGTCTTTTGATTTAAATTACTAAGCTTCATGCTTCAATAAGCCCATTTATTCACATCATATACTGTATAATATATGAAAAAAATACATAGTTGGGTCCATTGTGAGAAATATTTTTCCACAAGGTTGAAATGTACAGAAATGCAAAAGAATAAGTGGTGCAGAGGCTCCAAGCTTGCTGAGATCTTGATGTAGAAGTAGGCAGTAGCAGTAAAAAGTTTGCCTTCTAAACATGAGTGAGAGTGAAAGAGCTCTGTAGGAAACAGAGGTCAGAGTCAAGCTTCTGCTTAAAGACCTTGCCTTAGGTAGGTCTCTCCTTCTATGATAGAATGTACAAGAAATGGTTGCTACAAAACTTTTGGGAGGTAAGTCTGGTGTATTGTAGGCTTAAGGCAGTGAGAAAACAGACTCAGGAACTACAAATATTGCCAAGCCATCACGTTGACCTTTTGTCACTGGACCTACTGTATCCCTGATATTTACCAGGTCCCACACAGAAGATATGGGTAGAGGCGACTTCAAAAACCATCACACAGGAAAATGTGAGCACAGCAGGAGTTTGGGGGGGTTAGGGAGAAGAAAATAAAAAGCCTCCCATCTCAAAGTGATCCTACACATTAAAATTCCAAAGCACATGAAAAAATCGAATGCTAAAAATGATACCAAACAAAATCAACAATTGAAACTTGAATTTCCTCCAGATGAAACTCACTTTATAGAACAAAGATTTTAAAATAAGCATATTGAGGATGTTCAAAGAAACAAATGAAGACATTAAAATGGAACAAGAAATTATGAAACAGAATAGGCAGAAATAAACCAAGAACAGGTGGATAGGAACAAACTTAGAAATCTTGGATATAAAAATATATAGTTGTTGAAATATTGACCAAAAAAATCTAGACAAGACATGGTCAAAAAGAGAATTTATGAATGCAAGTTACTAGTAAAGAACTTAGAATCAGTGCAATAGGCAAAAAAGAAAAAAAATCAGTAAAAAATCATAAAAGGTCACTTTATAGGCTCTCACATTTGTCTGAAAGGAATTACCACAGAAGAAACTCAACGGAATGGGGAGAAAGTGATATTTTTAAGAGATAACGTACCAGTAATTTTCCATAATTAAAAAATACATTGATTATTATGTGGAAAGTATAGTCAGACTATCAAGCAGAGTAAATAAAAATAAATTCACACGTAGACATCAAAATCCAAAAGCAAGGAACCAGCAGGTGGCACAGTGGTTAAGGTGCCAGACTCCCACACAGCCAACCATGGTGTGTGTCCTGGATTCAGCAGCTGGAAAACCATGCCAGATGTGTCTGCATGTGTGCACAAAATCCCAGGAAGAGAATGAAAGAGAAAGGATTGCAATCACCACCTGGGGAGTGATTTCTCACTTTCCTTCTCTCTGTGTCTCTCTGCCTCTGTCCAGCGAACACATATGCCCTATGCAAAAACCTTAAAAAAAAAAGTGCAAAAGCAGTATGTTAAGACTAAAACACAACCTTGAAACCTACCTAAGAAAAAAATAGTTTACCAGAAGTATCTTAAATAATGGTAGACTTTTCATCAGCAGCTGTGGATGGCAGGACATAATTTTAAAAATCCTCAGTGCAAAGAGAAGTCCTCCTTAGACTAGCATTTGAATCTAGCCAAATTACATTTCTATAGAGAAATCAAAATGAGGACATGTACAGATTAAGAGGGTTACAAATAGGCTCTCATTAAAATAGCTATTAAAGGATGTAAGGTAACATAGATAAGGCTTGAGAAACAATAAATAAGAAATCAGAGGGGCAGCAGGTGGCGTGGTGAGTAAGGTAGTGGATTCTCATATGGCCAACAATGGTTTGCATCCTGGACCCGGCAGCTTGAAAATCATGCCAGATTGCATGTGTGTGAGTGCTGAAAATCCTGAGAGAAGAATAGCAGAGAAGGGATTGTGGCATGGCCATCTACCATGGGGGCGAGTGATTTCTCACTTTCCCTCTCTCTGTCTCCACCTGTCTCTGCTGAGTGCACACTATGGCAAAAAACTAAATAAATAAATAAATAAATAAATAAATAAATATTTCAAGATTCATAAATTGTGTAGGAAAAGTCAATTAACTGGGACCAGCAGACAGTATAGCAGTTACGTTGCTGGACTCCCACATGATTGATTGTGGGTTTGAGTTCTGGACTCAGCAGCTTAAAACTCACACCAGGCACATGTGTGTGCATGCCCAACATTCCAAGAGGAGAATGTAAGAGAAGGGTTTGCAGTACAGCCATTCTCATCCCCTCTTAGGGGTGATTTCTCAATTTCTGTTTCTCTGTCTTTCTCTGTCTCTCTAATGAGCACATGAGCTTATCGCAAAAATCTCCTCCCTAAAAATATCATATAACTAATAATAATAAATTTTGCTTTTCTTTTTTGCAAAAGGTTTAACTTAAAAGTCTAAACAAGAATAACCAGATGGTGACAGGGCAGTGTTAAATAGGTGGTTAAAGCATGCTAAGGGTCTTTTCATGATGAAAGGCTGATGGAAATTCTAAATTACTATAGACTTTGTAATCAAATGAACAGTTAAATATATATCCAAAGGGTATCCAGTTAAAGTTTAAAATAAAATGTGTAGCATTTCAATGTGCAGAGGGGTTATAAAAGCAAGATACACATGGACATACATACACACACATCTTAATAAATCCAAAAAGTCAGAATGAAAAAAAGTAAAGAAAATGAATGATAAACAGCACAAATATGGTGGTATGACTATGTTCAAATATATCTGTAGTGATAATAAATGCAAATACATTAAATTTACCTGTCACAATATAAGGATTATTAGATTGTATCTAAAAGATATAATCGTTGCTTTCAAAAGATAAGTATAGATGGAAAAAGGGCAAGATATCTCCCTGTTAATTATAAAGACAGTATTGAAATTTAGATTTATTATAAATAAGATAGTGAAAATCAATACAGAGTAAGAGTGGCAGACCAATGGAGTAGTATAAAAGGAACTCAGAAAGAGATTCTGTATTTAGGAAAATTGGTAAATGATAGATATGTAATTGCTGAGAGGTGGGAAAAAGAAAGAACTAGCTGTTGTAAGATGCCAAGTCAATGGGTTATCCACATATAAACAAACAAACAAAATTAAATCCCTATACAAAGATCATAAATGAGACAAGACCCAAGTGTGACACAGAACTTGACAAATTTTAGAAGACAGGAGAATAAAATATCCAAGTTGGGAAGGATTTCTTAAGTCATAAAAAGCAAAGTTCATAAAGTAAGAGATGAATAAAATTAACTGCTTTAAAATTTAAAAACAACCTTGAGACCAGCAGTTAGCGTAATGGCTATGTTGCTGGATTCCCATGTAGTCGACTGGTTCGCATCCCGGACCCAGTGGCTTGAAACTCACGCCGGGCTCATGTGCGTGTGTGCCCAAGATCCCGAGAGGAGAAGGGATTGCGGCGTGGCCATCCCCCCTGGAGGGTGATTTCTCTCTTTCTGTCTCTCTCTGTCTGTCTGGCGAACGCACACACCCTATAGCAAAAAAAAAAAAAACCTCTCAAAAAAAAAAAAAAAAAAAAAAAAAAAAAAACAAAGAAAAGAATTTAAAAACTACCTTATATCAAAATACATCAGAAACAAAATTAAAAATTATAGGCCACAGTTTGAGGAAAGATATTTGCAATACAAACAAGTGATGAAGCATTGATATTTAGAATAATAAACTGTAAATCAATAAAAAAGAAACAACCCAAGAGAATAGAGACAAAGGATATATATAATAAGTCAATTCAGAGAAGAAACTACAGTGGTCAGTAAATATACAAAAAGATATTCTACCCCACTAGAAATAAAGGAAACACATATTGTAGTAACTATGGGAAAGCATCTTATGTTTATTATGCTGACTGGCAAAATTTATAAGTCTAAGGGTTGAGGATGCAGGGAAATAGAAACTCTTACACTTGCTGTTGGAAGTGTACATTTGCTTAACTAAAGATAATTGGCCATTATGTAGTAAATTTGATGACGCATATAATAAGCAATTCTTCTTTTAGTTATATGTCCTAGAGAAATCCTCATACTTACGTACAAAAAGATATGCACGAAGATGCTCTAAGCAGCATTGTTTACAATGGCAAAGTGCTATAAATAATCTAAATTATGATCAACAAAATAAATTATAGTTTAATCACAGTTTAAATTATTCCATACCTATATATGGAATACCATACAACAATTAAAATGAATGAACCAGAGCTATGTGTATCAATATGACTAAATCTCTACAATATTATAATAAGTGACACCATTTATAGGAATTTATAAAACAATATCATTTATATTTTCAGATATAAAGATATAAAAAAACATTGAATTAGTGATAGGAGAGACCTAAAGGGTAAATAGAAAGAGATGCCATCAGGGAGAATACAAAAAATTTTCAATTACGTCTATAATTTTTTTTTTTTTTTTTTTTTTTTTAGAGAGAGAGAAATTTTTTTGCTATGGGTGCATGTGCTCACCAGAGAGACAGAAAACAAGAAATCAACCCCCTGGGAGGGATAGCCACGCTGCAATCCCTTTTCCTCTATTCTCCTCTTTGATTTTGGGCATGTGTAAACACGTGCCTAGTGTAAGTTTTATGCCATTGAGTTCAGGACTCGAGCAGAGGTCAACTGTGCATGTGTTCACTGACATAACCATTATGCCATCTGCTGGTCCCTCAATTATGTCTATATTTTTTTTAAATAGGAACCTTTGGCATAAATGGCATTACGTTGATAGGATAAAGCAAGAGTTGGGGGGAGTAGTAAATTGTTCTTCATTATATCTCTATTGTTTTCTATATATTTAAAATTACCATGAACAATAGAAGATTTCAAATAAGATAGCCCCTCCTCCAGGGTTCCATCTCTCCAGAGTCCAGTAACCAAAGTGTTAATGCCCACACAGTAGGTAGTCACCAGGAATTTGAAATATTTTGAATATCATCCAGGGATGAAGAGGAACCACCACACCCATTTTCAAATGCCCTGCTGGCACCATCAGCCCTTTTATTCTGAGAGAAAGGTATCTCTTGTCCAATTTTGCCTAGGGTTTCCAAACCTAAGAGAAATACCTCTCTGACAAACTTAATCTCCTCAGTCTCTCACTAGGCTAGATGTTAGGTCTAGGGGAAAGCAAAAATCTTTTAATCCTATGGTCACCACTTTGTGAAGGCATTTGGCCTTCCCCTAAAGATGAGAGACAAAAGTCATCTTGACCCTCAGCATGGCCAGTCAAACCAAGTCACTCTCCCAGTCTGGTCTTTCCTCATGAGACAACCTCTCTTCATTCCACAGCATCTTCTAGCCAACTTCCCCATGATTTTAAATCTTATTTCTCAGGAAACCAGGGCACTTGCTTTGTACTTGAATTCAATGAATGATTTAGAGAGAACTTGGCCCTAGAGTATGCAGTAAAATCTAGAGTGTCAGCCCTGCTATCTACAGAGTCAAAAGGAGGCAGCACAGGACTAGGAGGGAGAAAAGAAAATGCCTTTGAGGTGGGAGGGGGTACGCAAGCCAAGGGTATTTCGTGACACAAAAGTTCTGCTGTTCATTCAGGGAGTCAAAGGAGGAGGGAGGGAACTGCATTTGGATAGGCAACAAAGCATCACTCTGAGAAATAAGGGAAAAGCCAAAGCAGAATGGCTGCACTTACTCACCGGGGCTGGTTATTGTCAGGAGATCAAGCTGCCGTTGTTGCTGCAAAAACAAAACAAAACAAAACAAAACACATTGTGAGAACACTGATTTGAGCCAGAGCCAAGTTGTGTGTAGCAGTTCAGGGAGGCATGTAAAGTGGCTATTTAGAAACACAGAGTAGGGCAAATTATACAGTACGTGGTGCTTACCCACAATTCTATGGAGAGGCCTTGTACCCTACAGACAAAAGGAGTAAAAGACCATTCCCTTGCTCGTCCTAGGAAACATGGCATCAGAGCTAAGAGGGCCTTAGAGTCAAATCCATACCATGCCATGATATACCTATGGAAAATGAGGCCTTGAGAAGAGTATGACTTACTTAGGGCCACAGAGAAAGTCCTTTTCCAGTCTCCCAGCCATGGTCTCATACCTCTGTACTAGATGGACTTAGATTTCTCTTCACTTACATTTGTTGTGTGGAATACTAGTAACCAGATTTATGTTGGGTACCTGTGTTCCTGCCACCCTCTAGGTACTTCTTTGTAATCAAGATACCGTGTTGGTTTATTTCTTGAATCTTTCAGCAATGCTATGACAATTTGTTACTGATGATCAAACCATTTCTTCTCCGAGTCCTTAGTCCTTTGAACCACACAACATTCACACAAAATAGTGTTTGTCTAGCACAATAGGCTATATGGATACAGCAGCTTGTTTGGAGACAACTAGCCTTGGCTACCCCAAGGGTTGAGGGAAATCAGTCTCTCAGGCCTGCCCCCATTACAGCATGCCTATTGGGAATCTCCATCCTGGACTGGATGTCATAGGAACCTAAGTGTAGAGAAATAGGTATTTGAGGCCTGGAGTTAGAGCAGTGACAGGAGTCCCTTTAAGGCTCAAGTCAGGATTCCTTAAGCCCTTTCTGACCTCTTTTTCTTCCTCACAGTTTATTTTCTATAAATGGTACTGGAAATCTGTATTTTTTGTTTGTTTGTTTGTTTCTTAAACAGGAGTCCAAACAAACTCTGCTCTGAGAGTGATCCCTCTAAGCTATAAGTTTCAGGAGCTTCTGATCACCTGATATTTCATCAATGGATGTGCCTCGCCATAATTAACCTCACCTGCATTTTCCTCTTTACCTTGTCTTTCTTCCTAAAATTCTGCTTAAGAAGAAAGGAAAAGGGGGCAACATTTTCTGAGTACCAACTATAGGCCAGGTACAGCACAGGGTACTTCGAAGTATTATTCTTTTTCAAATTCTCAACAATCCTACAAGGTGGGTATTGTACAGAGGAAGGGCATGACATTTGTAGAGGAGAAACTATCTGCCTGAGATCACACCCTCATTAAATGACAGGGCCAGCATTAGAATTCAGTTAGTTCTAATCCAGGCTGTGAAGTCCAAAATATGACAATGTACATAAATCATCAAGTATAATGCCTGGTACTTGATAAGTTTTTAATAAAAAGAGCTAGTTGGTATTGATGGTATTGCTATTATTATAGAACACCTGTTCCTTGATTTATATAAGTTGTTTCTGCTCTTTTTATAGTACCAAGATACTTAGAGCTTGGAGATTATTAATTTTTGACTGCTATGTGGGTAGGAATCTCTCCTACAATGTCCCATAAGTTGTATGATCTCCTTCTGTTTCATCCCTTTTCTTTATAGAGAACTCACTACTTCTTATATATTAGACAGCTATATTTTGAGTAGGGTTAAAAGTTGCTCATGAAAACATCATCACTGTTTGTTACTACCTCAGCTAATGACAATTGTTTGGAGATCTGAAGATCTGTGTCTTCTGTTTCCAGGCTAAATATTCCCAGTTTCATGGTTTCAAATCTTCTTGCCCTCAAATTCATCCTTCTTTTCCATTTAACTGATTTGTTCAAGGCAAGACCTCTTTTAAGATCTTTCTACTCTTGGCTTCAGTGACTTCTCATGTGACTAAAAGCTAGACTGTTTTAGGGCCTTCTCAATCACACATCCCTGTTTTCCTGCCAGCTCATATTCCAGTTGACTTTCTCAAGCAAACAATGCAACTCCAAGATGTCACTGATTTACATAGTGAGCACACATCCTTGCACTGAAATGGAACCCCTGCCCTCAACACAAACACATATGCACACATGCAAGCGAGAAAAAATGCTGGAGCCTGACCACCTTCCCTCCTAAACACTGAACCAGGCCAGTGGGACAATTGGTTCAGACTGTCATTGCCAGAGCCAACCTATGTGGCTTGGCATCTTTCTCACACATGAGGAAGAATCCATGGAGTCCTTTTACCATAAGCTTGATTTTGGGTTGATCATAGTTGGTGAAGGATGTCTATTTTTCAAAAAAAAATCTATTGCCTGATTAAGAGTTACTACTACATGGTGATCTTATACTCAAGGTCCAGTAGAAGAGAAAAGGGAAGAAAACCTGACAGGAGTCAGATAGGCCTGGGCTTGTGTCCTGTGTGTGGCTTCGTATAACTTACTATAATATATCTCCAGCCTCAAACTTCACAACTCTAAAATGAGCAAGTGAGACTCAAATAACATCAGTGACTGCGAGTTCAACGCAACCACAGGTACTGTGCTTGTGGGCTCCCTCTTCTGGTGTAGTTTCCTCAGAACCCATGTAGCCAGGACACGGGGCTGGAAGGGTAGTCAGCAGGGACCCTGTTTGAAGCTATGCTCTCATGTTGCAATGTACTGTGTATGTGTGAGTCTTCAGCACATAGATGAGGAACATCCTAAGGGCCTGTAACATCTATTATGCATCCTAATTGCATGAGTCCATGGCTTTGAGTAACCTGAGTATTTGCTGAAATCAACTAAACTAATCCCAAAATTCACTTCATCCTTTCAAACCTCCATGCCTTTGCCTATGCTGTCCTCTTGGCCTACCCTCTTGCAATCTTCCTAGAGATTCTTCCTCACTTCTGAAGACCAACATGAAATCTTTTTTTGTGTACCAATTCCCAACCTAACCCCCTTCTCTTCCTTCTCTAGAATGACTATTTCACACTTCGTTTTTCCAATATATCTTGTAAAACCTCTTTTGTGTCATGCTACGTCTTAATTGTCTTGTCTCTTGTCTGATTCACTCAGCAGGTTTTTACTTGAGGACAGAACTATGTTATTTTATCTCTATGCCTACAGTGTCCTGAAAAAAAGACCTGGAAGTAATGTTTGATGTCATCTAATTCAAATGGTTCATCCTGTTATTTCCTCTGCATTGACCTTGAGATAGGAATTAATCAGCATGAAAAGTTAGTAAGTGCCTTCTTTTCCAAGAGTTTTCCTCTGTCACATCTATGGGGTTTCTTCCCTTTTGTGTTTTTGCTCCTGCCATTTCTGCAGTCAGAAATATTGTTTACCTACCTCATCAGATGAGCTTCCTTTCTTTATTCTCCACAGGATAACTGACTGCCCTGGAGTCCTTAGCTCTTGCTATCTGTACCACCCTGGTGGTGATGTATTAAATCTAACCTGGTGACAGGCCCATTTAACCTACAGCTCACTGGCATATGTGTGCACCACCTAGTGGCACAAACAGATAAGTGTAGGCTATTGTTTTAACCTGTAATTCTTAAGATAGAATTGCAAAATCTACATATTTTACATGCAAACGAAAACAAACATGTGTGCTCCAGAATGACTCTGCAACAATTCATAGCTAAGAAATTAGAATATTCAAATAATTCCCCCCGAGTCTTTATTTTTTTTTTTCTTTTTTTGGTGAGGTTTTTGCTATAGGGCACGTGCGCTCGCCAGAAAGACAGAGAAAGACAGAGAGACAAAAACCGAGAAATCACCCCCCAGGGGGATGGCCACACCGCAATCCCTTCTCCTCGATTCTCCTCTCAGGATCCTGGGCACGCACGCATACGCGCCCAGCGTGAGTTTAAGCCGCCGGGTCTGGGACACAAACCACGGTCGACTAAATGGGAGTCCAGCGACATAGCCGTTACACTACCTGCTGGTCCCCCCCACTCCCCCAAGTCTTTCAAACCTAAAAGGAGTGAAATAAAAGTGAAAATGTCATTACTTAATTGCCTAGCATAATCATCTGAGATTGCCAATGGAAGATGGCGTTTGTAAAAACAGGGCATGTGATTTATGGAATTTGACTAGTAATGTGCCATTGTGTGTATAAATATAGGAACATGTTGGACATAGAGAATTATAATTAGTTATCAATTGAGAAAGATGAAAGCCTTTTATATGGAGATGATACATTAACTTCCTCGGTGGTAGGATATGCAATAGTAACCAGAAAAAAATTAAGTCAGCAAGAAAGTGGCAGGTTTGGTAGACAGATAAGCAGTTGAGCCACTAGCTGACCAAAAGCTAGAGTTTTAAGAAGGGAGAGACTTCATGGGTGTGGTAGTGATAGTGTGTGTATGCATGCATGTGCATGTGTATGTGCATGTTGTATGTGAATTCCATACCCAAACAGAGGGGAATGTGTCCAAGTGTGCCTGTGTGGTATTCCACTGACTCTTGGAGGAGCGTGGGTATGCCTGCGTTGGGTCACTCAGGAGGCTATGTGGACTCCTGACTGTGTGTGGTCCCTGCATCTGTCCTTAAAAGTGGTTTGCCATGGACATTCAGGAGAAACCCATTTCTGTACTTAACCATGTGGTGAACACTGAGTACCGCCTTATAAAGATGATAAAAGGTGGGGGTTCTAAGGTCAATAGAGGTTACCTCTATATTGGTACCACCCAGGGGTTGCCAGATATCTTTAGCATTCAGTGGATACTAAAGAGAGTGTAATGGTATCCTTGCTCCATGAGTTTTCTACTATTCCCTCATGTGTCCAGTGGATGCTGTTTATTTAGTATGTCATCCCTTCTCTGGTAAGAGCTGACTGTCTCAAGAGTGGAGGTACTAAAAGCAGGGCAAATTATGAGGAATTCTAGAACTTTTGCAGGTTCAATTATTGTCAATGAAAGCTACAGTTGTCCTGGGGGCAGAAAGTGGTGAGGTGGTTAAGGCACTGGACTTGCACATGTCCTACACAGTTCAAATCCTGGACCTGGTAGCTTGAAAATCATGAAGGGCATGTGTGCATACATGCCCAAAATACTAAAAGGAGAATGGGGGAGAAGGGACTGTGATGTGGCCAGCCCCCTGGGGGGGGTTATTTCTAACTTTCTCTCTCTCTGTCTCTCTGGTGAGTGCATGTTTCCTATGTAAAAAACCTAAAAAGAAAAAAAAAAGCAACATTGAAAAGCCCCGCAAACCTATAGTTGTCCTAAGTTAATGCAGCTATCTTTAAAATTTTTGTAATTAGAAAATAACACATACTCATTTTAGTAATTTTTCTAATTTCCAAAACATTCGAAATGAAAGTTAAAGGGAAACAAACAAACAAACAAACAAAGCTTTAAGTCAAATACAGCCAGGGCTAAAGAAACTGAGACTATTTCCAGAAAATTCAGAACAAAAGTAAAAATTAATGAAATCCTACCACTTGAAGAGAACTATAGTTAATATTGTGGTATATTTTCTTGTCACCTTTCTCATTGTGTGTATATTTAAAGAGATTGTATTTATATATAATAAATGAAAGACATTTAAATCTTGTATAACAGTGTGTTATTATTTTTTTGTCCCAGCCTGAGTCTTTGTTTTGAAGCAAAAGAGTGTAAGTCACGCATACTTACTATCATAACTAATACATTAGATCTTACACTGTGATTTGGTTTCTAATCCTTTTCTTCTCAGTGAAGGTGGCATTAATCAACCTGACACCACCAGGATACCGCTTAGTTATTGCAGCCTACTGATATAGATACAGGCTTCTGAATTTGGAGGACTCTTACAGATAATATCCAACCTGGAAGAAATGGAAGATCCTCTTTGTTCATATCCTGAAGCCCCTCTGTCTGCAGTTACGGAAAGCATTTTGAAGAAGGAGCAGCAGACTCCAAATCAGATAGACAAAAGTGAATTCTGATTTTACAATTTCTGACCTGTGTTGTCTTAGGTAAGCTGGCAATTAGGTATCCATCCACAAAAAGGGTGTGCCCTCAACTTTAGGGCACAGAAAGGAGAAGTTAAGAGAAAGGAAGAATCACCCTATCCAGGAGGAACAGACACAGTGAGGAACACACTAGTTAAGACCTAGGATTTCTACATGCTGGCTCCAGCATTGTGCTACTTTAGGTTGATCTTTTGGGCTTCTCACTATCTGGCACCTGGCCTTTTGCAAAATCCTTTTAACTGGTCTCTCTGGCACTAGTCTTGCATCATTAATTCATCTTCCACCTTGCAGATGGAGTGAGCTTTCTAGAAAGCATATCCCAAAACTCGTCATGGCACCTACAGGATAAATCTGACCATTAAGCAACTATGGGAGGACTTCCATGACCTGACTCTTGTCTTCCTTCTCCTGTCCTCTCACACTCTGAGCTCCAGCCGTGATGAACCTCTTCCAGTTCCTAAAACTGCTGCGCTTTCATCTCTAGGTCTTTGAATATGTCATTTCCTCTACTTGGAACAATTCCAAGACCACCCTACTTTGCCTTGCTAAGTCCTACTTGTTATTTGGCTCTCAACTCACATGCCATCTCTTCTGCAAAGCTTTTTGTAATTTGCTGGGATGAATCTTCTTGGGCCCCTGCCCCAAAAAAGCACCTCTGGATTTCCATGGTCTGCTTCCTCCTCCACCCTCTTTGCTGACTGTGTAAGCTCCTGAGGACCATTTCTCTCCTCTAAAGGGCTACCCTGACACCTGACCAATAGATGATGTTTAGTAAAGATCTGCGATTACCTGTTACCAGGATGACAACTAGACAAGGCCCCACTGAATTAGTCACCAGAGAAGTCTAGTTTTTGCCCTTCCTCTCTCAACAGACACACATACACACACATACACATACAACACTCACGTACTGCCTCACTGAATTTTTCTCAAAACCCTCTCTGTTTTTGTCCTGGAGACCCAAGGATAATGCCACAGAGAATATGGCCTTCATCTGGATAGGTAATTACGAGGCTATGGTTAAAAATGGACTTTTCATTTTGGTCACGACTGCATCGCAATTACCTCCCAGAATGAGAAGGGACGTGGTGTTCTGGGAGCTCCGGGGCTGGTTTGATGTGTGGGGTTCTGCGTGGTAGAATAGAATAGTCACTGATTATGTGTTCTGTTTTGCTTTCTGCGTTTAGTGCAAGATAGCTATTTGGGGAAAAGTCAGCTTTTCACGGCATAGGCTGGAAATGATTAAACAAGAGCACCAGTAATCTCCATGCATTTCCCTGTCACTCTGTCAACGAGCCATCATGGGGAGGACCTGCAGATCAACATCCTCCAGAAATGGGGACCTCAGGGGCATAGGCACACATTTGGCTTCAGGGCTCAGGCTTGTCCTTTCCTATGATTCCCCTTCTCTACTGCATTTCTCCCCTCCCCCAGTCAATAGTCACTTTCTAGGCATCTAAGGATCCCCTAGCCCTTCCTACCCTATTCCTACACACAGCCTGATCCTAGGAAAACATTTCAGGGGATGCAGGCCTCCCTCTAAACTCACTGCTTCTAGTCACTCTTACTCCGATCTAGCCTCCTCCCTGGCTACAGAACTGACCATTTTAAATTGAAGTTTGCTCCCTTCTATGAATAAGTTAATGATCCCCATCTCACTTTTGATAAAGACTAGATTTCTTAGCTTGGCATTCAAGGAGAATGTCAACAATCTCTGTGAGTTTTATGTGTGATTTGAAGAAGCAGTTTTTACAAAGGAGTGGAAGTTTGGCAAGCTCTGTGTCAAGGCACTAAGTTCGTGTCCTCCTTCCACTGAAGCTGGACACGGGCTGACCGTTCTGCACACCACCATCTTGCCTGCTCCCAGCCTCAGCTGCTGCCGTCGACTAAGTCTTCTTTCTGCTTCTCTGCTTGCTGACAACTGATGCCAACCCAGCTTTCTCAGAGAGCATCTTACCTCCTTTCCATAATTCTTATTTACTGATTTGCTTATTCAGCAAATATCAATGGAACACTTATTATGTATATACCAGGCATCTTGCTGGAGACTGAATGAGAAAAACACAGACCTTGTCCTGAGAGAGCTAGCTAATAGTGAAGTGGGTAAGACAGACATATTAGGCAAACAATATGAATGAATTTCAGCAAGTGTTTCCCCTAAAATGCTGCAAAGGTATTAAGACCAACATTCTTGGTACCCATCAAGCCTCACCTCGGCCCACTGGCTGATAACTGAATGCCATCCTAAAACACCCTTTGACCTTACTACTTTCTGGGGGAACCTGAGCAGTGGAAGAGGCTCACCCTCCATTTCCATGTCAGGATAATAAAAAATGCATTAGCCTTTCACTCACTGAGAGAGCAAACATCACTCAAGGCTGAAACAGAATCCCACGACCAAGGGTTAAATCCAGTGGGAAGGAGAGTGGAGAGTAGCAGATAGAACCTGGGGCTGCACATGTAAGGCTGCTTCCTATATTGCAGGGCAGTTCCTGCTCCTGTAGTTTCCTGTTATTGGAAAAGCCTGGCATGCAAAGGTCTTTCATTCCCAGGACAGCTTAAAGGAGAGTCTTAGTTCAGCCTCTGGTGGCCTGCACAAAGCAGAGCAAGTGGAAATGGAGAGGAGCGTATGAAATTGCAGAGACAGTTTGGAAGTAGAATTAATAGCAGCGGTGGTGGAGGCAGGTGCCATTTGCTGAGCACTTCGTATGTGCCAATCCTCACAACAACTTTTTGAGGCAGGCATTATTGCCCCTTTTTGTAAGTGAAAAAAACTGAGGCTTGAGAGGTTAGGTTACTTGCCCAAAGTCACAGCTGCTAAGTGGAAAACAACCTAGATTAAAAACCATACTGTTTGCCCCTGAAGCCTATGCTGAGTTAGTTGTGAGAGAAGTTATTACGTGGGGTGAGAAAGAAATCCTGGCTGATTCCCAGGTTTCTAGGCAGACGAGCAGCATGGGCTGTGGTGGGTGGCAGGCACACCTGGAACAGCCTCTGCACATAGGAATGCTAGAAGCTATAACCCACATGCACTTACCAGAGAGAGACAGAGGAAGAGAGGGAGAGGGAGAAAGCACCCCCCACCCCGCCCTGGTTGGGACATGGTAGTGTTACAATCCCTTTCCCTTCTTTTGGGATTTTGGGCATGTGTACATATGTGACCAGCATGTTTTTCAAGACATCGGGCCCAGGACTCAAACTACATGGTCAGCCATGTGGGATCCAGCTCCCTTAACCATTAACTAGGCCATCAGGCCAGCCCCAGAATTTTTATATGATATTAATACTGTATAGGATAGAATGTAATTTACATACTTAGTTTCAAGGATGAACTATATGACAATAAAACATGAAAGCTTCGAGTTTTTGAGAATATCAAGATAACACTCTTCTTAGGTGAAAGAGTTTGGAGGCTGTGACTTCTAAAAGCACCCCATGTGTTCAACAGTCTATTTCGTTCCCATTTTCCTTTAGATTCAGCAAGTGTGCAAAGTATACTTCCCAGCAGTTCCGCACACAACTGTGGTCAGGACTACATGAAGTGAGGGATCAGAGACACTTAGAAACAAGATGCTATGTGTTCTGGCCCCACCTTTGCCACTTGCTATATAGCAGAGCTTCCGAAAGTTCACAGAAAATGCATATTACAAGAAACTATGCATAGATTTCAATTTTTTTGAGCAAAAATGAATACAGGCGTTCATTCCATTTTTCTATACTTTTTAAACTCTTCTCATTTGAGTCAATAATTTACTTTCTCTGAATCAGTCTCTGCCACATACTAGCTAAGTGATCATGGGGAAGTCAGTATATACTTTGAAAATGGGTTTAATAAAACTCCCCTACTAGTAAAGCAGTTAGGTTAGTGCTTGACACATAACCTCTAGTACATGGTACACAGTCTGCTGAGACTTATTTGTAATTCCAAGAACCCTTGTTTGGAAAGCCTTTCAACTTCTGTCTTCACATATGATGTCCTCATATATCACTACCCCCCAGAAGTGCCTGTGCTCTCTCGGGCTGGTTTAGGTGCCTCCTCAAGGCTCCTCAGCACCTTGCACTATCCTTGGCCACAGACGTTATCACCAGTTTTCAATTATCAGTCTGAGTCATCTGACTGCGAGCTCTTGCAGGCAAGGACGCTGTGTGATTCAGATCAGTATCTCTAGCTCCTACCACTGTACTTGGCACACAGCAGGCCCTCAGTCATGTTTGCTGAATTGCACAAAACTGTGGAGTTCCTGTGAAAAATATCATGACATTCAGAATAAAACTCTGGCACTGAAAGTGAGGCAACATTAATCTGTGTTCCTGCCTAGCCAGAGTAATGCCTCTGTGTGATGTCAGTTATATATACTGCAGGAAGTAAAAGTGCCAGGCCATGAAAGTCTATTTTCTGCATTTGACTGGCTCTCGTGGAAGCTCCATTCCACGCTGATCGACCACGACCTTCCACAAGAAATTGCCAGTTTGATTGTGGGGAAAGAATCCAGATCTAATTGTTCTTTGTAAGTCTGGGACAGAAGGTATTGTTGCTTGAAAAATGGAACTGTCTAAATTAATTTTCCCGAAACAAATATCTTTGCCAAATAAAAGCAATGCATAATAACAACCCATAATTAAAAGCAAAATGATACCTTTTGTTACGTGGGGAAAGCAAATGTGCTCACCACAAAAAAAGACCAAAATGTTATTTTCTTGTAACTCCAGGGACACATTTTGAAGTCTGATGAGAGAGGTGAGTGTGTGAGTGTGTGTGTGTGTGTGTGTGTGTGTATGTGCATACACATGTGCTCAGGCATAGAATGGGGTGGGGAAAATGTTTCTTTCTGTCTTTTTTAATTTTATGCTATTGAAAAGAAGTTTTGAAAAACAAGCATCATTCATCTCTAATTTATTAACAGTACAATTAGAATATTCTCAAATCCTATTACACTTTCCATAGACAGGAACTGGAAGCATGAGGGAATTAACATTCATTGAACTGTTCTATTTTCCCTTGCCTAACTTTCCTAACTTTTTTTGTTGTTGTTGTTTTTGAGAGGTTTTTGCTATAGGGCATGTGCGGTCGCCAGAAAAACAGAGAGACAGAAAGTAAGAAATCAACCCCCGGGGGGATGGTCATGCCGCAATCCCTTCTCCTCCACTCTCCTCTTGGAATCTTGGGCACACACGCACATGCGCCAGCGTGAGTTTAAGCCACCGGGTCTGGGACTTGAACCGCGGTCGACTACATGGGAGTCCAGCGACATAGCCATTATGCTAATTGCTGGTCCCCTTAACATTTTTTTAATTTGACTTTTTTGATACTTATGTCTGCACACATATGCATATATACAAATATATACAAGGGGACTTCAACAAGCTGATGAAAAATGGAATTAAAGGACTAACTTATTTGGGTGCAAAAATTTTGAAATCTATGAATAATTTTTATATAATATAGATTTTCCACAATCTTCTTGAAGACTTCCCTCCATACTTGTACATCTGTTAACTGATTAATCCTTTCTAGAAAAGAGTTAATTAAGAATTAAAAAAATCTTTTGGGACCAGTAGATGACAAAATGATTCCATCACAGGATTCCCATGTAGTTGACCATAGATCAAGCTCTGGACCCAGTGGCTTAAAACTCACACCGGGCGCGTGTGTGTGTGCGCCCAAAATCCCAAGAGGAAAATGGAGAAGGGCTTGTGGCATGGCCATCCTCCCTGGGGGGAGGGGGGGGTGATTTCTTGCTTTTTGTATCTGTCTCTCTCTGTGTCTCTCAGGTAAGCACACGTGCCCTATAGCAAAAATCTCTCTCTCAAAAATCAAAGTAAAATCTTTCATTGAATATCTACTATGTCATAGATGTTTTATGTTTTCTCATTTCACCTCATAACATTTTCACAATGTAGGTATTTAATCCCATTTCAGAGACAACAACATTGAAGCTCAGAGAGGTTAATTAAATTGTTGAAAGTCACATAGCTAGTAAGGAATGGAGTTAAGATTTAAACTGATCTTCTGAAGATGAAGTCCATGTCCTTAAAAACACTTTCTATAGTATGTAATATTGTTAAGTAATAACTAATGATATCAGAATAAAAGAGAAAAATACACACAAAATCTCCACATTCCAATAGTTATTTTCATCTTTTTCTATGCTGCTTTCTAGTCCTTGTCTAAATGTCTGTGCCTGTAATGCATAGGTAACAATTATATATTAAAAACAAAGATGTAATCATGGCATACATATGATATTTTCTGTATTCTCTTATTTTTAGATTATGTTGTATCATAAGAAATTTTCTAATACTATTACATAGTCATTGTAAACATTATTTTAATGACTTCATAATGTTCCATTTAATGAAAGTGCACAGTTTTCTTAAATATAGGACATTTAGGCTGTTATTATTTTGTTATTATAAGTGACATTACAATAAACATCTTCCTGAATACAACTTTTCCTTTATTTGGATTAGATTATTTCCCTAGGATGAATACCCAAGAGTGGAATTACTGGGTCAGAAAGTATGTACCTTTTTATTACTTCTGATACGTATTGCCAAATTGCTTTCCAGTAGGATCATTCCAATTTACATTTCCATGAATAGTGTGTGAGATAAAGGTTTTACTGTAGCCTTGCCAGCATGGATTATTTTTTTGTTAATATGTTAAGTGTATATGGTAGCTGACTTGTTTGTTGTTTTTAAAAGATGGTTTAGTGAGTTTGAACTCTTTCATTATTTTCTTCACTACAGTTCACACAGTGAAATTTTTTTTTGTCAAAATGATAGGTATCATATGGTATCTGACTGTTGTTTTAACTGTATTTTATAAAAAAAGATTATTTAGTGGGTTTGAATTTTTTATTATCTTGTTCATTCTATTTCATGTTACACAGTGAAACCTGACTTTTTGCATTTATTCCTCAAGCGTTAAGATTTTATTCTGTTTGCTTTTTAACGTTCAGGCTTCACCATTTTCGGTGGACTACCCACTTGGGCCTTATTTGGCACCAAATGAGATGTTTTCCCTAAATAACAAGGCTCCTTTTAAAGTTTTCAGTCAAAGAGGAATCCCAGAAAATCCACATCTAGGTAGTGTTAATGTAGCCTCACTGGGTTTTGAGGGTGCTCCTATCTCCCCTATCCTCTAGTCCTCTTCTGAGGAGCTAGGACGTCACATGAGGAGTTCTGCACATTGAGGGCATTTATTGGGACACTATACTGGAGGTGGACCTCTTCTCGATAATCCTTCTAGATTCCTGCCTTCTAAGGTGCTATAGAACAGAGAAGTGTCCCAGGGTTTCTTCACTTGGGAAGAGATATTCTTATTGCTTTCAGAGAAAGTCAAGCAAGCTCTCTTATGAGATCTGGAAGAACGGAAGCCAGATCAGCTTGCTTTCACTGGCTAAAAGGTCTGTAATCAGAACACAGTGTCCACACTGGGGCCCACCAGTTTCAAGTGTTTTCTGTTTGTTTTAAGTGGGACTTTTCAGCAGCTATTAACTAACAGAGGGATGTGTTTCCCTTCAAGAACTTGAAAGAGTTGTTTTAAATTCGGTGTTCAAGAACCTGAATAGCAGCTATCTACACCCAATCTATAAATGTCATTTGGATGCTTCCGGTGGACAGCAGTCACTTAATTAACTGTAACCACACATTGCTTAGCACCTATGGCATACATAGTCTGTGCTAAACTCTGGGGTAGGGTGGGAGGTGATCATAGAAAAGCATTTACCTGGCTCAGGCACTAAGCTTACATTGGCTCACACAAGTCCCACAGTATTAATTAGGAGGCACATTTTCTAATTTTATTTTATAGATGAAGAAATCACGGTTCAGAAATGTAAAAGAATGTAATCATAATCACATAGTTATAAGTTGGTCTCCCTGCCTCTAGTTTCATTTCTTTTAACCCATTCTCCAACCAGTAACCAGAGTGAAATTTTGAAAATGTAAATCTGACATTCAAAAATTCAAAAATGCAATTCTCCATCAACATAATACTGTCTAAACTACCTGATGATAGCATGCTGCCCCTGCATACCTCTGTAGCCTTCAGGCTTACACACTTCCTTAGAGTCCAGGGTCCAGCGGCTGATTTCCTTTATTCCTCAGCACAACAGGCTTTCCTCTTGCCTCCATGTCCTTTTTAAAAATAGTTTATTTCTTTCTTTCATGAAAGGCAGAAAGACAGATATCTCCCAATAGGATCTTCACCTTGTGATTCACTCCCAGCCTCAGCCAGCCCAGATTATGGGTATGTGTGGGTACACATGGCATATATAGGGAGACCCTAGGACTTGAACCTGATACCATCCCATGCAAGTCCAGCATTGCAGAGTGTATAGCATTACCACTGTGCTGCTATAGCTGGCCAATACCCTCTTTTCAAAATTTTACTTATTTCTTATTTTTAAAATTAATTTATTATTATTATTTTAATTTGCTATAAGGCATGTGTGCTCACCAGAGAGAAACAGAGAGGGGAAGAAGTGAGAAACCAAGGTGCCAGGTCCAGAACTAGAACCATGGTCAGCCATGTGGGAGTCCAACGCCTTAACCACCACGTCATCTGCTGGCCCCTTATTTTTATTTTTTAAATTTCTCCTCAGCTTTATTAAAGTATAATTAATAACTGCAAATTGCATATATCAATGCACAATGTGATGGTTTTATATATGAATACATAGTGAAGTGATTAAATCAAGCTAATTCACATATTCCTTTCCTCACATTTACGATCTACTGTCTTAGCAATTTTTAAGTAAAACTATAGTTGCTACCTACATCTCCATAATTTATTCTTTCTGTCTAACTGAAACTTTGTAACACTTGAACAACATGTCTCCATCCCCTCATTCTCATCCCCAGCCTCTGGCAACCACCATCTACTTTGCTTCTATAAATTCAACTTCTTTGGATTCAACATATAAGTGAGATCATGCAGTATTTGTCTTTCTGTGACTGGGATATTTCATTTAGCTTAATGAAACAAGGTTCCTCCACATTCCCACAAATGACAGGACTTCTTTCTTTGTTAGGCTGAATAGTATCCTATAGTGTTGTACATAAACCAGGCTTCCTTATCCATTCATCTGTTAATGGACACTCAGGTTGATTCTATATCTTGACTAATGTGAATAATGCCACAATGAATATGGGAGTGCAGATATCTCTTAGATATACTGATTGTACTTCTGTTAAATATACACCCAGAAGTGAAATTGCTGGGTCATATGGTAATTCTGTTTTCAGTATTTTTGAGGAATCTCCGTTTTGTTTTTCATAATGGTTGTACTAATGTACATACCCACCCACAGTGTACTCAGGTTCCCTTTTCTCCACACCCGCATCATCACTTGTTATCTTTTGCCTTTTTGCTAGTAGCCATTCTCATGGATGTGAGGTGATATTCCACTGTGGTCCTCTACACCTTCTTAGGTTTTCCCTCTACTTGCCACATTCTTTTGCCACAATCCTTCCTCAGTTAGCTACTTCCCACTCCTTTCCAAATCTCAATGATGCAATATTACTTCAATCTGTAGAATGAAGTTAATTAAGTGGCACCAGGATTGCAAAGTAATACAATTATTTCTATCTGTAATCCTTCTCCAACATCCTCTCCTCCTCCAGATTGGTTTAGATGCCATTCATATATGCATGCATTTTTCCCTATCATACTATTGGGTCACTGGGAAAGCCATGATGCATTTTTGCATTGAAAAATACGTCATGACTTTCCCAAAGATCAATACTTTTTTTGCTACTATCCTATAGTTGTCTGCTTATTTTCTCACTGGAATATGAGTCCTTTGAAGGTGAGAACTGTGCCCCACTCTCCACTGTATTCCCAACATTTAATCATATTGCATGGCACAGAGTAGATGCCCAATAAATATACTTGAATAAATTAATGAATGAGCAGAATCAGAAAAGACTACAGAGCCCACAAATAGTGGGTGAGATAAGAGGTCAAGGATGTGTTGTTGTCGTTTTAGGTTTTTGGCATAGGGCACATGCCCTCCTTGGAGAGATACAGAGAGAGGTAAAATGAGAAATCACTTCCTGGGGGGATGACCAGTCCACAGTCCCTTCTCCTCCAGTCTCCTCTTAGGGTTTTGGCCATGCACGCATATGTGCCCTGTGCAATTTTCAAGTTGCTGGGTCTTAGACTCAAACTGCAGTTAGACATGTGGAACCTTCACCACTGCAGCACTTGCTGGCTCATGAGGTCAAGAGTTTTTTATTTTTAATTTTTTTTTTTTTTGTAGCTACTCAGTTTCTGGATATTCCTATCCAGCATTTGTTGGAAGAGTGGTGGAATATACAATAAAAAGAAGGTCTGATTACTAATAAATGAAGAGAAAGGCATTATTTGCAGTTAGTGAAGCCTTTCTTTTCTCAACTATTGTCCCCCAGACAGCCCTCTGTCCTCAAGTCACCTCCTCTACCAGCATTTTACAGAGAACAAAGTGTGGGTTTTGCAGTCATACTCTAGCCTGACTCACGGCTGTCTCTTCCTAGCTCTTTCTGGAGGCTACCAGTGCCTATGTTTGCCATGCACTGTACTTGGTGCTTTATATCTCTTAGCTCAGACCTCTAACTCTTGTTAAAAAATTGAATCATAGGCATTATCCTTATACAGGTGAGGAAACAGAAGCTCTGAGAAATTCAGTTGCTTTGTCCTAGGCAGCACAAGCTAAAAACTTGGGATCCAGGGATTCAGACCCATGTCTGACTGGTCCCAGAGTTCCACTTCCCTGCTTCTCAGAGCCTTCTAGCTATGGGCACACCACAGATGATCAAGGAAATATAATGAATTATTCACATTTTTCTTATGAAGCATTGCAATTTCTCTGAATCAAACCTTTTCTTCCTTGAGCCAGCTCCTGCATGTGGGCAGATGGCAGATGGTGACAACTGTCCACTGCTTCTCTGAATATCACATTTGTATCCTGTTAAAAAACACATTTACGAAGCTGTGTCTGTGGATATAGTTGGAGCAGAGAAGAGAGAAGATGCTTTTCTACATCTGCCTATGATGTCTCTAAATGTGTCAATATTTTTTCTCTCCAAGTAGAGCATTACATTAGATCCCCTGTCTCCACTTCAGTGACTTTGTAATTAGGAGGTGAGTAAAAAGTCAGCAGCTGTCCACTGTGGAGAGCCCTGGCTCCAATACTTAAACCAGTTGAAGTAAAAAAGAGTTCTGTGCTTAGATTGGTGTATCAAGGGCTCTTTTAATCAGGTGTGTGTGTGTGTTTGGTGTATATGTAGAGAAAGTGTGTGAAAGTAAGACATGCAGAGAATGAAAGCAAGAAAGAGAAAGAAAACTACTGAGAAAGAGCAAGGAAAGAGAAAGAGAGAGGCAGAGATAGAGAAAGAAGAGGCGAAAAGCAACAGGGGAAAGGAAAATGAGCATAAAGAGGCAGCTTTCTGAGACTCACCTGAGTGCATGCTGGAAAGCCCTTAGAGATCATCTAGTCCAGGACCAGCAAACTGCAGCCCACTGGACACATCTGGCTGCTGCCTGAGTCTATTGGGTTGCCAGAAAAGTTATGACATATTTTCCTATGCAAAAATGCATCATAGCTTTTCTGATGACCCAGTATTTAGCCCAAAGCTATATATGGTTTATACATTTAAAAATAGTTATAAATGACTAAAGCAAAAAATAACATTTTGTGACATGTAACAATTACATGAAATTCCAATTTCAGTGCCCATAAATAAAGTTTTATTGGAACACAGCAATACTCACTCATTTACATCCTATCTATGTCTACTTTTATTACAAAGGTAGAGTTGAGTAGTTATGGCAGAGATTATTTGATCTGCAAAGGTCAACATATTTACGATGTCATTTTTTTTTTTAAAGAGATTTTTGCTATAGGGCACTTGAGCTTGCTGGAGAGACAGAGATAGAGAGACCAAAAGCTCCCAGGTCCAGGACCTGAACCATTATCGACTACATGTGAGCCCAGTGACTTAACCATTATGCCATCTCCTGGTCCCTACTATCATTCTTTTTTTTTTTCTTTCTTTCTTTTTTTTGAGAGTTTTTCTTTTGCTATAGGGCACGTGCGCTTGACAGAAAGACAGAGAGAGACTGAGAGACAGAAAGCGAGAAATCACCCCCCCCAGAGGGGATGGCCATGCCGCAATCCCTTCTCCTCCACCCTCCTTTCTGGATCTTAGGCACACATGCACACGCGCCCGTTGTGAGTTTAGGCCACTGGGTCCAGTACTCGAACCGTGGTAGACTACATGGAAGTCCAGCGACATAGCCATTATGCTAATTGCTGGTCTCCCTACTCTATCATTCTTTACAGAAGAAGTTTGCTGATCTTTGATCTAGTCCAAATTCTAGATCCAACATCCACCTAGAAGGCAGAGGGTATATATATTTTATTCAAATCTATATCCCTAATGCCCAGCACAGAATCTAACACGAAGACTAGCTACATAATTTGAGAGGCCTTGTACAAAATGAAAATGCAGAGCCCCTTATGCAAAATACAGGAAAAAAGTATCATCAAGAGTAATAAATATAAAACTTTTTCCCTTCTGCTATTTTCCTCAACATGTAATGGCATTTTTTTTTTTTTTTTGAGAGGTTTTAGCTATAAGGTGTGTGCACTCGCCAGACAGAAACAGACAGAGAGACAGAAAGTGAGAAATCACCCCCCCAGGGGGGATGACCACGCCGCAATCTCCGTTCTCTTCTCGGGATCTTGGGCACGCACGCACACGACGTGAGTTTTAAGCCACCGGGTCCAGGACGTGAACTGCGGTCGACTACGTGGGAGTCCGGTGACATAGCCATTACGGTAACTGCTGGTCCCAACATTTTTTAGTTCTTATTTACCACTGTGCTTTCTTAGGCCTGAGGGTAGTTGTGGTGTAAGTACAAACCATCATGGGTGTTCAGGAACTCCGCCCTGAGATCAGGCACATACCCCAAGGGCTGTTAGTTACTCTCCAGCATCTGACCAGCTGCCAGCAGGGGGTGGCAGAGGTCAGCCAATCTCCCATTCCCATGAGTTGGCTGCCCCAATCCACTACCGATGGTAACTTCCAAGTATATTACAACCCTCACATTGGGATGAACTATTGATAGCTACTTAGATAGGAGTGCTCAAGGGGATTTTGTTGTCTGCTGAACACACCTGAGACTCCAGAAGGTGGGGGAGCAGGGGCCAAGAACCTTGCCTGAGGAGATGGGGTAGGGTGGGAGGCAGGACTATAAATGAGTTGAGGTTCTAAGTCCCTGATGCATACTTTATTATACTTTGCTTATAAAATACAAATTTAAAGGAAATTACTAAGAGTTTTAAGATAGAACCACACAGCATTAAATCCCAAGTGCAGAGTCCTTCTAAGTGAGGCCCTGTGCCACTGCACTGGTTCCATACCCAGGAAGCCAGCCCTGACTAGCACACACTAGGTAGGAGCTGGGGGACTGTTGCTTTAAGCATGATTTTGGATGAGACAGGGTGCCAACGGTGGGAAAGTACCTGAATTCCCATTTTTTACCACTTCCTGACTTAGAGCCATTGTTTCCTCACTGTTAAGGGTATATCTCTTTAAAGGTTCAACTATAATACCCGTGAGATTCACACTTCTCTGAAAACATCGTTAGGCAGTTCAGTCAGCCACAGATTCTTACTGGCGCCACCATATTAGCCCCCAGTCTACTTCCTGGTTTCAGGATGCACAGAGAGGTTTCACTATGGAGAGGTCAGTAGATACATGTGAGATGCCAGAAGCGTACTGTGGGTTTCTGAGCAGGAGAGCAATTAAGTCCAACTGGAGGCATCATGGAGAGTTTCCTGAGAAGGTATTAAGACTGGTTCTTGGGACCAGTAGATGGCATAATGGTTATGTCGCTGAACTCCCTTATAGTCGACTACATTGGAGTCCTAGCTCAGGTGGCTTAAAACTCATGTTGGGTATGTGTGTGTGTGTGCCCAAGATCCCCAGAGAAGAATGGAGGAGAAGGAATTGCGGCATGGCTATCTCCCATAGGGAGTGATTTTTCTCGCTTTCTGTCTCTCTCTCTCCCTGTGTCTCTGGCGATCACACATGCCCTATAGCGAAAATCTCTCTTAAAAAAAAAAAAAGACTGGTTCTTATAAGGTAGGTGGGATTCACTTGGTTGAGAAGAGGGAAAGGGGTCTTAGGGTCCTGGCAGAGGCATCTATATGAGCAAGGACTCAGAGATGGAGAGACACATATGCACCTGGGGAGTGGCAAATATCCAAGCACGACTGGAGCATAGAGGAAAGGATGACGTGGGGGGAGTGGCCCTGCTAACATTTTCTGTCCTACTTAGAAGTTTACCTTCATTCTTGAGACAACTAAAACTGCTGGAAAGATATACCTTGCTCATGTGTGCCGTTGGCCATGAAGGACCTTGTTTATAAAGAGTGAGAAGGCTCTGTGCAGCCTATCCCCACTGAAGAGGCAGCACAGGACCTCTGAGAAGGAACTATGTTTGTAGGGGGTCTACTATGGCCCAGGTTTGTGTTTAATTTCGCTACTATAACACTCCTCTTGGGGAAGTATCATTAAGTCCCCTGTTGTAGATGGGAACTGAGGCTCAGGGAGGTTAGGAATCTCTCTGAAGATCACACAGCTAGCAAGGAGACAAAGTCAGTATCTTGCCTTGGGTGTACCTAAAGCCCTGACCCAAATCCTTACTGATGTTCCAGTCTGTTTTTTAATAATTCCAGGGAAGTAGGCCAGAGATACTCATTTCCCAGGGACAAATTACTACTCTTAATGTTTCATAATGAACCTCAAGGTAGAAGTGACCACTCCTTTCATTTGGCCCCACTAGCCTTAACTTTTATTTATTTATTTTATTTTTTGAGGTTTTTGCCAAAGGGCATGTGTGTTCACGAGAGAGAGAGAGAGACAGAGAGAGAGAGAGAGAGACTGTGAGAGAGAAAGAAATCACCATCCCATGGTTAGGGGAGGATGGTCACGCTGCAACCTCTTTTCCTCCATTCTCCTCTCAGGATTTTGGGCATTCACATACATGCACCCAGTGTGATTTTTCAAGCCTTCAGGACTGAACCACGGTCAGCCATGGGGGATTCCAGCACTTTAACCACCATGCCACTTGCTGGCCCTGGCCCTGATAATTTTTATAGGCATTACTGGTATTGTAACCATTGGCTCCTTGAAGGCCCATTTCCTCTCTGTGTTCCTAGCGCCTAGTTGAGGCCGAGCACAGAACAGATGATTAGTTGCTATTTGTAGGAGTTAGTACATTAATGAGCAGACTGGGATCTCCCTAATTCCTTTTGGAGCCCATGACCATCCTAACTGGAAGCCAAAGCCAAAAGTAATCCTTGCCGTCTTGCTGCTTTCAGTAGGGAGCATGCTGAGGGTGAGCGCTGTGTGAATGACACATAGTTCTAGCATCACAACCAAATTTACAGCAAATAGTGCCCATAAAGAGCACAAGATACTCAGTTAGGCTAATTTATGTTCATACCAGGACTGTCCTGGCCCCAAAGCCCAGAGCTCTTTACAATTCTAAAATGATTAAAAGCATCACACAAACCCATATTTTCTGTTTTTATTAAAAACACTAAAGCAGGCAATGCTTCCTGCATGTCAATGGGGAGGTACTTCCCGACCTAGGGGAAATGTTTCTCCTCAGAGGACCGAGAAAGACTCCTCCACACCCAGCTCTAGGCATCCTTCTGCCTCTAGGCCCCTGTGTCTGTCAACTAAAACTATCCTCTGCCTGAGTCCTACACACATGCTCTACTTCACCCAAGCCTCTTTTGCTCTGCCTCTTTTCAGTTAGAGGTATATCCCTACGTAGGATCTTTAAGGACATCATTGTCCAAACATGGCTCGTCATCCAAGGCCCTTCCTAGGATGGTACAAACTGCCTTTCAAGTCCTGCCTTTATAAAGTGGTTGTTATGCTCCTCAGATATCTAAGATTTAAAATTTTTTTCCCCTTCTTCTGGGACCAGCAGTTAGTATAATGTTTATGTCGCTGGACTCCCACATAGTCGACCGCGGTTCGAGTCCCGGACCCGGTGGCTTAAACTCACGCCGGGTGCGTGTGCATGCGTGCCCAAGATCCCGAGAGGAGAATGGAGGAGAAGGGATTGTGTCGTGGCCATCCCCCCTGGGGCGTGATTTCTCACTTTTTGTCTCTCTGTCTGTCTCTCTGTCTGTCTGGCGAGCACACGCACCCTATAGCAAAAACCTCTCCAAAAAATTAAATAAATAAATAAGTAAATAATTTTGTTTCCTTTCTTCTGAGCCTTGACTCATGGTACTTCCTGAGTCTGGAATGATTTTCCTTCATTTCCACACCTGAAAAATATCTATTCCTCTATTATTTAAAGTCTTACTCAATATTCATCTCTCCTTCAAAGTATTCCTACTTTTCCTTAGGCCAAATTAGTCACTCCTATTTTCTCCATATAAGTCTGTTTAAGTGCATAACGTATTGGATTGTGTATGTGTACAAGTCCGTCTCTCCCAACATGCCCTTCAAAACCAGACTGGCATGGAGAAGGTCCTTGATGAATGTTTGATAAATTGATGGATCAATGAACTCCAGCTTCCAGTAACCTATCCTAACAGAGACAACACAGGGACATAGGTACAAAACTTACTTATCTAAGCTGCTAACCTTGCTTACTATTTCACTGAGAATGCAATCTGGAGAATGTAAAATCCTGCTACCACACCCACTCATGTGGTTCACGTGCTCTGCCTTGTGTTACAATGGGAGAACTTTCCCTGTCCCTATCTAAGGTCAACCTTCCAGCTGGTCACTAGATCCTCTCCTCTCTTGTCTACTCAAGTACGTCACTCCTGCAACTTCTGCCTGTATTTTCTGCATCATCAACATTTTCACTTATTGGGTTATTCTCGGCCATAAAAACACATTAATTCTCTCTTAAAACAAAAACCCTTGACTTCTTTCCCCTTTCCATTACTAATTAATTTTTCTCCTTTGCTGAAACAACTATCTATATCACTGCCTCCAATTCCTCTTTATCCATCTTCTTTTCCTTTTTTTCTTCCTTTCTTTTTTTTTTATTTTTTTTCATTTTAGGCTTTTGCCATAGGTTGCATGCACTCTCCAGAGAGACAGAGAAAGACAGTGAGATGGAAAGTGAAATATCACCCCACCCCACCCCCCCCAGGAAGATGGCCATACTGCAATCCCTTTTCCTTCATTTTGTTTTTGGGATTTGGGGCACACATGCACATACGTGGTTTGACTTTCAAGCTTCCAAATCTGGAACCCAAACCTCAGTCAGTCATGTGGGAGTTCAGTGTCTTAACCACTATGCCACCTTTTGGTACCCCTTCTTTCTTGAGTTCACTCCCATAAGACCTTTGCCTCTTCACACCACTAAAACTGATTGTTTTTAAATATAATTTCTTTAAATTCTCAGAGGGCACACATGCTGGGATGGGGAGGGGGTCTGGGAGAAGGAGGAAGAGCAGAAAGCATCCCCTAGTGGGGTGTGGTCACACTGCAATCCCTTTCCTCCATTTCCCATCCCGTCAAGATTTGGGGCATGCATGCACGTGAACCTGGCATGTTTTTCAAGCCACGGAGGTCACAATTCAAACCAAAGTCGGCTATGTGGGATGTGGCTTCCTACACATAGGGCTAACCACTGTACACAGGACCAGCCCCAAACTGCTACTGTCAAGGTTTCCATACTCTGTTAAATCCACTCACCATTTCTGTCCTTATCAGACCTGGCAGGACAGATCAGCAGATTTGACCTCTCCTCTGTGCACCACATTTTAAAAACTTGGCTTTTAGGATACCACATTCTCCTACTTTCCCTTTTATTTCATGGGCTTCTTGTTCTATTTCCTCTTCTCCCAGACTTTTTAACCTTGGAATGAGCCCAAGTTAGTCCTTACAACTCTTCTGTTCTCAAGCTATACTCCTTAAATTATCTCTTCCAATTTCATGCTTTTAAATACTTTTTACTTGATAATAGATTTCAATTTTTTTAGCTCTAACATAGACCTTTCCTCTAACTCCAGACACATATATCAACTGCATCTTCAATATCTCCATTTGTTGTTTAATAGACATCTAAAATTTAATATTCAAAAACAAAACTCCTAATCCCTTGTCCACATCTGTTCTATTTACTTTCATTCCCTGCTCATGTTAGGAAACTCACAACATCATCCTCTTCAATGGCCAGACTAAAAAACCTGGAGGTATCTTTGACAATATTCTTTCTTCCATGGCTTAATTGCAATCCCCCATCGCATAAAGTTGGCTTTGTCTTCAGAATATATTTAAACTCTGACCATTTTCACCACCCCTGCCATTACTACTCTGATCCCTGCCACCATCATTTTCATCTGAATTATTGCAATTATCTCTTTATTGGTGTTTCTGCTTCAACTCTTACCATACATTGTCCTTATAGACTATTCTCAACACCACATTTATAGTGATTATGGTAAACCAATGTTAGTCAGCGCAAAGGCTTTAAAGAACCCCACTGTGGTCTTGATGTTTATTGTGTCCCCTCAAGATTCAAGTATGTTGAAATATTAACTTCTAAGGTGATGGTATTAGAAGTTGAGGCCTTTGAGAGGGCTCTGCCCTCATGATTGGGATTAGCACCCTTAATGAAAGAGAAAGCGGGGAGCTAGCTAACTCTTTCTACCATATGAAGCTACAGTAATGAGATGTTTATGAAAGAAGCAGACCCTCACCAGAAACCGAGTCTGCTGTCACCTTCATCTTGGACTTCCCAGGCTCTACAACTGTGAGAGATACATTTTCATTGTTTATAGGCTACCTTTATGTAGTATTTTCTTATACCACCCAAATGGACCAAGATAGCTCCCATTTCTCCACAGTAAAAGCCAAAGCCCTTACAATGTCTATATAGGCCCTACGTGATCTGGTGCTGACCTCATTTCCTACTGTTCTCCCTCTTAGTCACTCCAGGTCAGCCCCTGATTCCCCTATTGCTATTGTCCATTATTTTTAAACTTTTGAGAGAGAGAGAGAGAGAAAGAGAGAGATATCCTTGACAGGGTCTTGCCACATCACAACCTCCCCCTCCCCCCTGCAGCCTTCCAGCCAGCCAGTATCATGGGCATGCCCAGTGTGTTCAGGTTGAACTGGGATCTGAACCTGGGGCCTCTCATATGGTTCTGCACCACCTGTGCCATCGTGGGCAATCCATGGTCCATTCTAACGGTGGCTGTGCTTACTGCTTTCTTTGCTTAAAATGCTCTTCCCCCAAATAGCCACATCTTATTTCTTTACTTTCTTCACAGCCATGCCTTCCTGACTATGCTATTTAAAATTCCAATCCAGTCCTCTCCTGTCTACATTTTCCCCAGATTTCTCATTTCCTCCATAATGGCTTTGTTTTCCTCTGTAGTATTTTTGGGTGACTGCTGTGCTGGTTTGGACCTCTTTAACCCAAGTATTGATTAATAGTTTTTGCTTTACCCTCAGATGTCCTGGTTTGGATAACAAATTAAATAATCACCTTACATTTAATTACTTAGCATAGTAAATATTTTACTTAATTATTTTGCTTATGCATGCTCCTCCCTTTTATAATGTATGCTCTGAGGCAAGGAGTTTTGTATTTTGTTCCTTACTCTCTTCTCAGTACCTAGTACAGTGCCTGACCCAAAGTAGGTGCTGAATAAATATTTGTGGAACAAATGAAATTACATTTGTTTCTGTAACAACAGAAACAGCTGCACCTCTGTTTGATCACCTTCTTTATAAAGAATTAGGACTTGGTCTCAGTCTCAGGGTAATGCTCACAACCCAGGCCAATGAATCCATTGTATTTGCAGGCCCTGTTAACCCTTACTTTCAACAAAGAATCCATAGTGAATCAAGGAGCCAACAAAAAGGGTTCATTTGTAAAGCTCATGCCAGCAGGAATTTTAAAAATGTGACCAATCAGCCTCAGATTCATAAGAAGGAGGCAGTGCTCGGGACAGCACCACAGCACAAAGAAAGACATTCTTTAAACATAAACATTTTTAACATCATTACCAAGGCCCTGCCCCCTCTGAGGCATAATGACTGTGTTCAGTGTTATGGGGAGGAAAACACACATTAGCCAGACGGCAGGTTTCGGACGCATGCCTGTGACATTATCTCTAATCATATACAGTCTATTTAATATCCGTTTTTTTGTGGGCTTCACAACTTATAATTATTGCCAGCAGGCAAAAAGAAAAAAAAAAAAAAGGCAGGAAAGTGTTGGAAGGGAGGGGTATAGTTCTGAGAGAAAAGTTTTTCTGATAGCAATAAACTATGTGAGAAAGATAGGCCAGGGCTTATTAAAAAATATTATAAACTATATTTGGATTAAAACTAAGAAAAATGAATTGTACATAAGCTATGAGACTGTGCAAGCCAGGACAATTTTATAAGGCTTCGGATTGTCTCATTACATTGTGTGTCTGTGACACTGGAGGAAAATTAGTGAGAAGGTATAAAATGTGTTGAATTTGGAGTCTAGACTAGATATTTCATACATCCATATAGGACATAAAAAGGCATCTGAGGTTAATGAGCTGAACTCCTTCATCGTATAAAAGAGGGGAGGGACCTGTAGGGCAAAGACTTAAATCTAGGACTTCTGATTCAGGATTTAGGGCAGAGCTGAATCCTTTAGAGGGCACCTGTAAAGAGGGCTCTTTCTCATATCATTTACCCTGGGTCTTAGAGGAGGAGGGTTTCCTCCAAGCTTGGGACTGGGACAGGAGGTTGGCAGAGAAGTTCTGAGACTATCATACAGCTAAAATGGGAAAGCCTTCTGGACCCGGTGATCCTGATACTGTGGGCTTACCTCAGAATCATGGTCTGCTGTGTGTGTGTGTGTAGTAGATGTGTATGCATAGTGTACATGCACATGCCATTGACAGCTGAGGTGTAACTCAAACACTTGGATGCAAAGAGAATCAAGGCTCACAGATAGGCAGGCTTCCTCCTGCTTTCCTTCCCACCAGGTATCTCAGCCTTTCCCCCTTTCTCTCACTCAGGTTTACCCATCCTTCAAAGCTACCAAGAAGCTATTTCCTTCTATACCCAGAACCCAGACGGCTGAGATACAGTAGTTAAGTGTCAAAGCTTCAGTGCCATTTAGTGCCAGTCTGTGTCATCTCCCAGATCTCTCTGCACTACTAGTAAAACTGAGTCTTGACTTTTTTTTTTTTAGTTTTGCTATAGGTTTCATGTACGTGTGCATGAGAGAGCCACAATCCCTTCTTCATTCTTTTCTTTTGAGATTCTGGGCACACACACTCATGCCCAGGGTATTTCTCAAGCCACTCATGTCTGGGACTCAAATTCCACAGTCATTTAAGTGGGACCCAGACTCCTTAACCACCATGGCACTGGATGGCTCTGAGGGTGGACTTTCACATGTGTAAAAATTCCTGCCTTTGCAGGATTGTAGTGAAGATGAACTAATATATTACTTTAAAGAGGGTTAGTTTAGTCATCTAACTTATTGGGATAAGAGCCTGTGGTTATGTTCTTGCATTTTTCCTTCTTCTCTGCTACAAAAAAACTAGCCAGGCTATTTGTCTTTGTTTCTTTTTCACTTTTTCTTTATTTTTAAGAGAGATTTTTGCTACGGGGTACGGGCACTCACCAGAGACAGAGAAACAGAAAGTGAAAATCATTCCCCAGAGGGGACAGCAATACTTCATTCCCTTCTTCTACAGTATCCTCTAGGAACTTTGGGCACACATGCACACACGCCAGTGTGAGTTTCAAGCCGCTGGGTCCAGAATTCGAACCGCAGCCATACATGTGGGAGTCCAGCAATGTAACCGCTATGCCATTTGCTGGTCCTTAGAATTTATTTCTTTTGGGACAAGAGGAGGTTTGAAGGGAGGATACTCAGAAGCTGCTTAGAGTCAGTAAGTGATTTTTGAAGGCCAAGGTGCACTGAAGAGACCGTGGATGTCCTCAAGGGGAATCAGAGGAGAAGGGGAGCATGATATTTAGGTCAAAATGGAGGTGGTGGTGGTAATTATTTCTCAAACAGGGAAAAAAGATGAAGTTTGGTAAATCAGTTGTCTGTTTTCCACTCTATAGCAGCAGTCCAGAGTAAACTTAGGTTGGTGGTCCCTAAACTTTTGATCTGGTGGATTCATCAAAGATTGTTATGCCCCGAGCAGTGCATGGGAGTAGCAGTGCAGGGTCGTAAGGCAAGGGAGATTGTTGTGCTAGTTTAAACTGATCTGGGCCAGTAACCAATAATCAGACAGGCTAACCCCAAATGCTTTTGATACTTTGATGCTGTCTGAGATGCTGAGGTCTTGACAAAGGAGTGAGGAGACAATGTAATGACAGAGACTCAATTTACTGACTAGCCCAGTAGGATACAGGCCACAAATTTAATTTAAATGCTTTTAACATGAAAAGAAATACACATCTTACACTACTGAGTTTGTAAACCAAGGTTCATATCCATTATAGCAGCACAGTGCCTGCCATGGAAGAATGCTTCATAACTGACAGACATTATCACTATTATTAAGTCATTTATTAAATATATTTGACTAAATAAGAAACCATAGGCTGGGACAGATCATAGAAGTTAGTAAAGATCTAAGGTCAGATCAAAATAGAGGCAAAGTATCAGAAGGAAGCTAAACTCGAGTGGCTTAAACATCAGCATTAAAAGCTCAGGAATCCAGTACCGAATATCCTCTTCTAGGGACCAGCAGATGGCATAATGGTTATGTTGCTGGGCTCCCATGCAGTCGACAATGGTTCGAGTCCTAGACCTGGTGGCTTAAAACTCAAGCCAGGCATGTGTGCGTGCAGATCCAAGAACCAGAAAGGAGAATGGAGGAGAAGAGAATGAGCATGGTCATCTTCCCTGGGGGATGATTTCTTGCTTTCTATCTCTTTGTTTCTCTCTGTCTGGTGAGCATGTGCCCTATAACAAAAATCTCTCAAAAAAAAAAAAAAAATCCTCTTCTACAAACTTTCACTGAGCACATACTATAATATTTTGGACCAGTTTCTCAGTTCAATGTTGGTACAGACCATTTCATTTTAATGAGTCATACTGTCCTGGGACCTTTTGCCATAGGCCAACTTCCTGCTTTAGCCCTACTGCCTTTCTTCTTTTCCTGCCCAGAGGATAGACTTTAGCTCAAAGGAAGGGTTGGGGAAAGCCACCCACAAACCAGGCAGGGAATCTGGGACTAAGGGAAGGCACTAGCACAGGCACTTGAGAGGACCTTCACTTCACTTCCAGCATGGAGTGAGGTATTTCCTGCCAAAACTAAGTGGCAGAGTAGGATTTAGCTAGTACAAACTCTCAATCCTGAACTTTTCTCATTAAACCCCATTATCTTCAGAAATGACCCTAGGAATTACTAGTTTATGCTCTAGAAGGTAAAGAGCAGAAGTAAAATTTAGACCACATTGTATTTATTCCCTGGGACTGCCATAACAAATACTAACAAATGCTACATAACATTTACTACTAAAATTAAAATAAAATAAAATAAAATAAAATAAAATAAAATAAAAAGAATGTATTTTCTCACAGATCTGGAGTCTAGAAGTATGAAATCAAGGTGCCAGTGGGGTCATGCTGCCTCTAAAGTTTCCAGGGAAGAATCCTACCTTGCCTGTTCCAGCTTCTGTTGGTTGCTGGCAGTCCTTGGAGTTTCTTGGTGTATGGCAGTACTACATCAATCTCTGCCTCCTCTGTCATATGGCATTCTCCCCAGTGTCTCTGTCCCCGTGACTTCATGGGGCCTTCTTCTAAGGACACCAGCCACTGAATTTAGGGCCCATTCTAATCCAGCATGATCCCATATTAACTTAATTACTTCTCAAAAAAACTCTAGCTTAATAACATCTTCAAAAACTGTTTCTAAATAAAGTCACATTCATAGATACTAGAGGTTAAGACTTCAATATATTGTTTGAGAAACACAATGAAACCCATAGTACACACCTTCAAGATATTAACACATGTACATACTCAGACAGAAAGAAGAAACTTTCATTTGCCATTTGTAGATTTGTGTATCTATTATACACTGCTAAACTATGAGAACATCCCTATGGAAAACAAAGCCTACTCTAAAAGAACATGTACTTGCTTGACAGCTGGGGCTGCTCGGCTGGCTTTCTATCAGCCTTTTCCAACGGGTGACTTGGACCAAGAAAGAGGAGCTGGATGTAGAACAGAGGATCTGCCAACCTAAAATGTACCCAGTCCAACACTGTTAAGGACTGAATGTTTGTGTTCATCCCAAATTCATGTGTTGACATTCTAAGTCCTAATGTGATGATTTTTTTTTAAGAGAGATTTTTGCTATTGGGCATGTGTACTCACAGGAGAGCCAGAGAGAGACAGAGAGACAGAAAGCAAGAAATCACCCCCAGGGGGTTGGCCAGGCTGCAATCCATTCTTATCAGTTCTCTCAGGGTTTGGGGCATGCACACACGTGCCCAGTGAGTTTCAAGCCTCCAGGTCCAGACCTCGAATGGCAGTTAGCCATGTGGGAGTCAAGAAATGTAATTATTACGCCATCTGCTGGTCCTCCTAATGTTATGATTTTAGGAAGTGGAGGCTTTGAGAGGTGATTAAGTGATGAGGGTGAAACTCTCATGAATGGGATTAGGGCCCCAGGGAGCTAGCTAGTTCTCTTTCCACCACGTGAGGATGCAACAAGAAGTCAGCAATCTGGACACTGGAAGAGGGCTCTCACCAGAACCACCCCTATACTGGCACCTGGACTTGGACTTTCAGTTTCTAGAACTGTAGAAAATAAATTTCTGTTGTTTTGAAACCACCCCAGTCTATGGCACTTTGTTACAGCAGCCTGTACTAAATCATTCTATCTCATAATGGGAACACCAAAGACTAACAGGAGAAGAAATCTGTCCAAAGAATCATCAGGTACTGGCCACGAGAGTCCCAAATATTAGTTAAGGTCAAGAGGCTGGACTGAGAAGGAAATATTTCAGGAGCTTTTCAAAATTTTAGTTGAGGGGCCAGCAGGTGGTATGGTAGTTAGGACATTGGACTCCCACATATCTGACCCTGGTTTGAGTTCTGGGCCTGTCTACTTGAAAATGAAGCCAGGTGCATGTGCATGACTGTCTAAAATCCCAGGAAGAGAATGGAGAAGGGATTGTGGAGTGGCCATTCCCCCAATGGAGCAGGGGGTGATTTCTCGTTTTCTTCTCACTGTCTCTCTCTGGTGAGTGCATATGCCCTATGACAAAAACCTCTAAAAAAATTTTTTTTTAGTTGATTTCAGGAGGCCAGATAGCGGTGCAGGGATAAAACATTACACTGCAAGGCAATCCCACGTGGGAAGGTTCCTGATTTAATTCTGGAGACCTCCCTGAGTATACTTACAACCCAGTGTTGGATAAAGGGTGAGGGTGGACTGAAGCATCATGACCCGTTGGGGGTTCTCTCTCTCAGATAAAAATAAACAAACTTAAAAACATTCTAATTGACTTAAAATTTGCAAATCCTTTGACCTAACAATTTTACTATTAGGAGAGTTGCCTAATAAAATGGTTACGATTAGCTACAAGGAAAGTTATCAAAGCATTATTAACAATGACAATACTATTAGTTACCATAAACTGAATATACACTTTCTATTGGACATTGTATTAGGTGCTTTGCACACATTCTCATTTAACCCTCAGAACATTTCTTTTTTTTCAAGATGAAAAAACATACTTTGAGGGGTTAATAAATATTCCTAAGAATACACAGCTAATAACTTGAAGAACTTGGATTGGAATCCCCATCTATTTGATTCCAAAGCCCAGACTCTTATGATACACCTTTATGTAAAGCCATAAAGTTATTTCCAGGGCTGCAAATGGAAATGCCAATGATGGGAATCAGTTAAGTTCACTAAAGTGCTCTTATACAATAAAATACGATAAGCCATTACACATGATGTTACAGATTAATATGTAGCAATATAGTGTATAGCCAGAAAAAAAAAGAAGGTTAGTTACAAAACATTACTTACTATGAGTGTATATGTACTGGTTAGAGTGGACAGATAGATATAAAAACAGTCCCCATTATTCTTGGGTGGTGGGATTGTTGGCAAGTTTTACTTTTGACTTTCTATATTTATTATTTTTCTGCATTGAATATAGCATTAATCTAATAAAAAGTAGAAAGATTTATTTTTTTCAAAACATAAAGTCTTCTGGTAGGTAGGGAGAAAGGATTTTCTAAAAAGATGCATCTAGGACAACATCTTCAGCTTGAACTTGTGCTTTAGCGCATTAACTTTTACCTCTCCAGACAAAATCCACCTGCCTATTTGGCACATGGAAACCAGCAGGCACACACTACTAGGAAGGGTTAATTCTCTCGGACTTAGCCGAAGTATCCAGGCAGTTAAGGCTGCTATGCCACCTAAGTATCGGAGGGATTTCAGGGCACGTTGTCTCTGCCCTGTGGCTAAAGGAATCTAATATTACCCTGCCATTTCTTTTCCTTCTTCCTCCTCCCAGTGATGCAGCAGGTAGAGCTTCTGATTGAATTCCATCTTGATTTCATTAAATATTCATAAAGGCCAATTAGAAGAAGAGAGAAAGGGGCCATGAGGCAGCCCCTTCTATCATCCTGTCAGAGGCTGGCTGGCTGGCCGTCAGGTATGGGCCAGCCAGTGGTCAATACGGCCATGATCTTTCTGCACTTTCCTTCAGGGTCACTTCTCACCATCACAGCAAGGGACCCAGGACTGGCAGGGAATGAGAGGTAGGGGCCAGACGAGGAAAAAACTCATAATTCTGACAGTGAGATGCTTAGTGAGTAGAATACAAAATGCAAATGCTGGGAAACATCCTCAATCACTGCTGGAATGGAAATCTTTCCCTAATGAGCAATGACGATGGGAGAGAGCTGATTGCACTGAAGAGAAACTGTTTAAAATTCATCATCAATCAAGCAAGTTGATTTTAACCTTGTATAACTAAGCCATCCCATTCTAGTTTCTTTTATTGGCCAACTGGAATTCCTCTCTCTCTAGCTTGTTCCCCCCCCCCCCGACCTGGTTCAGACAGCAGGTGCCGGTGGAGACCCCAAGAGAGACCCGAGCATTATTAGGGAGGTAGAATATAAGGACCAAAGAGAGCTAATCCATCCTGATGCTTTTATTTTACAGTTTGGGTAATAAGGGTCAGAGGCCAAGTGACTGACTTGATGATGTCACATGGTCAGCGGCAGTGCCAGCAGCTTGCTATCTTAAAGCCACTGAAGAATATTGTAGAGGAGCACCAACGTCAAATCCAGAGTTATAGGTTTGGGACCCAGTTTTGCTATTATGAGCTGAAGCATTTATACTATTTTCAGCCTGCAAACTCCATATTCATAAGTGGCAAAAATAATGCCAATAACAATGTCTTCCTCCATACTTCATAGATTTTTTTCTTTTTCTTTTTTTTGGGGGGGGGGGGAGAGGCTTTTGCTATAGGGTGCGTGCACTTGCCAGATAGACAGACAGAGACAGAGAGATAGAAAGCAAGAAATCACCCCCCCAGGGGGGATGGCCACGCCGTAATCCCTTCTCCTTCATTCTCCTCTTGGGATCTTGGGCACACACGCACACATGTCCAGAGTAAATTTTAAGCCACCGGGTCCAGGACTCGAACCGTGGTCAACTACATGGGAGTCCAGTGACATAGCCATTACATTAACTGCTAGTCCCCATACTTCATAGATTTTTTGTGGGACTTAATGATAATAAATGTGTTCTGAGATGGTAAAGTACCTTGTTATTGCGTAGCTCCTTTGCTTTATCAGGCCTTTAAGTTTTTCCCTCCAATCCAAATTTCACATAGGTGTTGGCAAGATCTTTTTAAAAATGAATCTGATCCTGACATTTCCCTGTTTAACTTGTCCCACACTGTCCGCTAGATAGTCAAAGTTCTAAGCCTGGCACCCAGGAACCTTCACAATGATATGCCTTCTCTTCTCTGAGTTTCAGTTTCTTGACTCATAAACAAAAAACTAATACCTACTCCATAAGGTTGTTGTGATAATTAGAATTCACATCTGTAACGTAATCAGAATGGCTCAATTACGGTCTATACATATTAATTATCATCTTATCAAATTTTATAACAACCCTGGAAAATGGGGAAACATAATTTTTATCTTAATTTTTAAAAAACTAGACATGAGTAGCCCAGAGAGGTGAAGACATTTGATGATAGACACACGGCTGGAATTCAGAGATGAGATTTCACTCTTGGGCTTTTGCCTCCTGAAAATGGGAAGATATGGCAGGGGTAGGATAGTGGGAAGACGAAGCAGGTATTGGTGTGACCTTGGGCTGTCAGCATTGAATGATTCTTTTCTGAGCAGCTTCTGTCTAGTCTAAAAGTACAGAATGCAGTTTTATTTTCTAACATGACCACAAGGCTGTAGGTTCAGTATCCAGCTTCTCTTGCCTGATTCCAAACTAGTAGAAAATGAAATGAAGCAAAGAGCGCTTCAGTTATGCTAAAGAGTTGATTGAATAAAAAGGAAAGATGAAATTTCCGAATAACTGACTTTTGTTTGTTTGTTTACTCAGCATCTCCTTTGCTGCCCTCTTTCAAGGCAGTAAAGAGAAATTGAATGGAAATGCATGAGTTACTGCAAATAAATGTATCATTCAAAGATGATTTCCTCAAGATATCAGGCTCTATATGGGGTGGCCATGTTAGCCATGGGTAGAGAGTCAGGAAACCAGGATCTGGTCTCCCTAAGCTTAACTTTCCTGGTCTTCTCACCCATCAACTCAGGACTATCTCAAGTCTCAGATACACCTCAATATAAAGCAAAAAGAGTGAGCATTCCAGAAGTCTTACTTCATCCATTTATTCATTTAACAAACATTTGATTGAGCTGATGCTATTTATGAAGTTTTTTTGCTAGGTAGATACAGAAATATGAAAACAGACAGATTCTGCCATCGTATAGCATTTACAGAAGATGGACATTTAAAAACTAGTTCACTATCCACACACCATTTCTCTTTTTTATAAATGTCATGAAAAAATATTTGTGGCTCTGAAATATTTAACAGGATACGCTAATGTAGTTGGGGCAGCAGGAAGGAAACATTTCAAGGTGAAGGAGACATTTGGGCAGAGAGACATTTTGAGTTTAGAAAGCAGAAATGATGTGAGTGAAGTGGGGTGGAGTGCTCTAGTTAGAGGAGACTGCATGAATAAAAGCTCTGATGTATGAGGGAGCAATGGCATATTCAAGGAACTGAAAGAGACCATAGCACTTGGAGCACACAGATGGGGACCACCAAAGACTAGCGAGGCAGTAATGGTCCGGATGACATAAAGCCTTCTAGGTCAGGGAATATAATCTGGAAAACAAATTATTCTAACCATGAGGGAAGGCATTAGAGAGTTTTTAAAAAGACATGGTTATGGGGTCAGTAGATAGTGTAGTGGTTACATCGCTGTACTCCCATGTAGTCTATCGCAGTTCAAGTTCATGTGTGTGCATGCCCAAAATCCCAAGAGGAGAATGGAGGAGAAGGGACAGTAATAGGGCTATCCCCCCTGGGGGGTGATTTATCACTTTCCGTCTTTCTGTCTCTGTCTCTCTGGTGAGTGCACACATCCTATAACAAAAATCTCTCTCTCTCAAAAAAAGAGAGAGATGGCCATGTATTACAAAAAAAACAAAACAAAACAAAAACAAAAACAAACAAACAAACAAAAAAACACTAAATCCTAGCAGGTTTTGTTGGAAAAATAAGTCATACAAATTCTGAAGTTCATGTGAAAATGCAAAGGACCTAGACTACCCAAAATAACTTTGAAAAACAACAAAGTACTAATACTACTTGATTTCAAGATGAATTACAAACTTAAAGTAATCAAGACAGTTGTGATTTTAGAGTAATTAGAATAGAAAATCCAGAAATAGACCTACACAAGCATAGACAATTATTATTATTTTAAAGATAATTTTTTAACAAAGACATGGGAGCAGTTCAGTGGAGAAAGAACAGTCTTTTCAACAATAAAGCTGGGACAATAGGTTATGTACATGGGAAAAAGGAGTTTTGATCCATACCTCACACCACATACATAAATTAACTCAAAGCAGCTCATAGACTAAAATATAAAACCTTAAACTCTAAAACTTCTAAAAGAAAACATAGACGATATTTGTAAACTTCGATTAGGTAAAGTTTTTTTTAGGAACACCACCAAAAACACCATCTAAGAAAGAACAAATTAATAAATTGAACTTGATAAAAATGTTAAGTGTTTTGTCAGTGAAAAAAACTGTCCAGAGAAATAAAAGACAAACACAGGCTAAAATAAAATATTTGCCAATAATATATCTGATGAAAGGTTTGCATATAGAATATACATATAAAGGACTCTCGGGACCAGCAGGTGGCGTGGTGCTTAAGGCGCTGGACACTCCCACATGGCTGACCACGGTTTGAGTCCGGGACCTGGTGGCTTGCTTTCTCACTTTCCTTCTCTTTCTCTCTGTGTCTCTCTCTGGTCAAATCAAAATAAAATGAATGAATGAATAAAAGTAAATAAATAATTTTTAAAAAGAATATACATATAAAGGACTCTCAAAACTAAGAAATAAGAAACCTGATTTTTTTAAAAAAGTGAACAAAAGATCTAATCAGTCCCTTCACCAAAGAACATATACAAATGGCAAATAAAAAAATACTCACCATTATCAGTCATTAGAGAAATGCAAGTTAAAGCTACAATGAGATAATCACTATATACCTATTAGAATGGCTGAAATGAAGACTGCCCTTACCAAGAGTTGGTGAGGAATGGAGGAGATGGAACTCTCATACACTGCTATTGGGAATGTAAAATGGCCTGGCCACTTTGGAAAAGAGTTTGTCAGTATTTTAAAAATTAAACGAAAACCTCTAATATGATTCAGCCATTCCATTCTTAGGTATTTTTCCAAGGGAAAAAAATACACCCTTTAAAAAAATCTGTATATGACTAAGTAGTAGTTCTATTTTTAATAGCCAAAACCTGGAGACAATTCAAATGTATACTAACAGGATAAACAAATCACAGTGTAGCCATATCATGGAATACTAGTCAACATTAAAAAGGAATGAATCATTGTTACGCAGGACAACATAGCTGAATCTCAAAATAATTATTTGTAGTGAAAGAAGTCTGACCAAAGGACAGACATACTATATAATTCCATTTTTTTATAAAAATTCTTAAAAAATGCTTTGTTATTCTATAAACTCCAGAAAAGTTCAAACTAATCTATTGTGACAGACAGAAAGGTGGTGACTATTTGGGAATGAATGGGAGTGGGAAAGAGTAGAGAGGAAGAGATTATAGAGGTGCAACAAAGAAGTTTAAGGGTGGTATTTGTTCACTGTTTGATAATGGTGATAGTGTCATGGGTATATACATATGAGAAAATGTATCAGATTGTGCTCTTTAAAGATGTATGGGTTGTTGGAAAAGTCATGATGCATTTTTGCATAGAAAAACAGAAAAATATATCATGACTTTTCCAATGACCCAATACATCTTATTGCATGCAAATTATATCTCAATTATTTTTTTAATTAAAAAGCTAGCTGTCATGAGAAAAATGGATAGGGAATAAATATATGATGTTAGAAGAGGGAAAGGCACAGGTGGGTTTAAGTGAACAGCTATAAAGCAATTATAAAAGCCCAGTAGGCAAAAAGTGATCATTTTTAAAAAATGAAAGCAATGGAGAAAGTGAGAGGAAAAAGAATTTAAAGGAGTTAGAAATTAAGAAGGAAAGGACTAGTGAAGCATTACATGGAGAGGAATGGAGTGATAGAGAGTGAGGGCTAAAGGACAATGTTTAGATTTTTTTAAATTTAATTTTATTTATTAATTCATTTACTTTAATTTGACCAGAGAGAGACATACACAGAGAGAGAATGAGAAAGTAAGAAAGCAAGCCACCAGGTCTAGGATTAGAACCGTAGCCAGCCATGTGGGAGTGCCCAGAGCCTTAACCACCACGCCACCTGCTGGTCCCAGATTTTTGTTTTAAAATAATGATTTAATTTTACTTATTTATTCATTTATTTTAATTTTACCAGAGAGAGACACCTGAGAAAGCAAGCCACCAGGTCCAGGACTCAAACCATAGTCAGCCATGTGGGAGTCCAGTATCTCCATCACCATGTCATCTGCCAGCCCCCAATGTTTAGATTTTTAAACTGCCTATACTATGCCATTTGGTGAGATGTGCTCAGTATTCAGAGAATACTGAAAGAATCCCTCATCTCTTCTCTTACCTCTATCTCCTACTTCCTACTGCCAGCCACTTTCCTTGGTCAAACATTAGCTTCTCTTTCCTGCATTGGGACAATAGCTTCTTCCCTATTCCTACTATGTCCAGACTTACCTTCTGCAACTGATCCTTTATACTGGAGACCACAGTAATCTCTCTGAAAGGCATATCTGGCCATTTCACTCTCCTGCTAAATTATTTCCCACAACTCACCATTGCCCTCAAGATGAAGTTCAAGATCCTTATACTGGCCCTTGTGAGGCCTTCTGTGACTTGGCCCCTCTCATCTTCTGCTGCCCTCTGGCCCTGCCTGCCAACATCTAGACTTGGCTATAGACATACCGAATTGCTTACAGCTTCTTGAATTTTACTATCACCTTGCCTGTACACAAGTTGACCCTCTGCCCTAAATTCATTTTCTGAAGTGTCCACAAATGCTCAAGGCTTGGTTTGATGCCTCCTAGACTCTCATTCAGCTTTTGTCATTCCTTTTTATTAAAATTTCTCAGGCTGGTAGTTGTCTGCAGCTTTGATTTGGTCCCTTTCCTTGCACCTTTGGCCCTGTCCCTTATATCTTTATAGAGGAGTCCTTTAATTTTGCCCCATGTTCAGGGCTCTGTTTGTTTCTTCTAGATCTCTCTCAGGAATATGAGTCCTTCACAGCATCTGGAATGGTACCAGGGACATAGTTGTAGGTGCTAAGGGATATCTATGGAACATATGGCAACTTCGGCCTTGAGCCTCTGGCATTGTTTCCTATGAGCAATGTAGCCAGTGCTAACCAGCTCTTCGCCTGCTGACTTCGCCTGATTTCTCAGGCCCTAGTCCATTGTGAAACTCTCTACTTCATATTGTAGATTAATGGTTAAGCTCAATGGGAGACACTTATAGGTTTTGCACACCACATGTTGGCACCAGTGGTGTCACCAGGGCTGACTCTCTTGTTTAGCATTTGTTCTACCTCTAGAGGCATGTCTTGGATACGCCCTGCCTTTCATGCCTCATTTAATGCCTTTCTTACAGATTGCCTTGAGTATCTATGGATTCCCACCTGTGTGGAGTAATAGGAAGATGAAAATGGATGAGATACAGTTATTGCCTTCAAGAAGTTCTAGATGTGGGCACTAAACGAGTTGCTCCCATTCTCTGATGAATGGTTCCCGCATCTGTAAAGTAATATCTAAGGTGCTCTTTTCTTTATATTCTCATGCTTCTGAGGCTAGAATGAAATGAGTGAAAGGAAGATGAAGGTGCATAAACTGTAGATGAAGAGGAGCTAAATCGCTGAAAAAAATATGCAACATTGATTAAATGGTTAAGTATTGCTTGACTAATTAATTTAGTTCTCTCCAAGAAGCCTATGGTTGTGCTGAAACATGCATGGCCATAGTTTTCCATTTTGCTCAAAGTGTAGTATTTATGTTTAAAGCTTCACAGGTAGCATGGATTATGAGTAGTGTGTCAAATGTTTATTTGGAAATTTAAGAGAAGTTGTTTCTGAGGTGACTGACCTAAGTCTTTAGGGGATAGTTTAGTGTAAAAGTTAACAATGAAGATTTTTAGATGTCTAGCTATATTCAAATATTAGGCCAACAAATTCTTGATTATGTTAACTTTTGCAAATAACTTTTCCTTCTTGTGCCTCTATTTCCTCATCTACCAAATGGGGACATAATAAAAGCCTACCTCATTGAGTAATTGTGAGGATTAAGTAAGTTAGCATGAGGTAAGGGCTCAATGAATAGAAACAATAATTATTATTATCAAAAAGACCTAGGAAAAGTTCCAATTTCCTCAAGAAGAAATGTGGAATTACCAAGATAGAAAAACTGCAATGCAAACATTACCAAATTTAACATTCACATGTTATTGCTTCCACGGTTCATGCTTCTTCCTGCTGTCATAAAGTGGGAAACTGTCTGCACTTGTAAGGCACATGACTCTCTCCATAAGATATGTGATCACATTCCCTGGGAGGATTTACTGTTTCAAAATTATAATTACAATCCAATGAGTTAATTTAATTAGACCCTTCAATCTACCCAAAGGGCTGATGCAGAAGAGAATAGGCAATCATGAACCTAGGTAACTAGGAATCTTTAGGCAGTAGAATCATAAATTGTGGTTTACTCATTTGTTACAAAGCATTGTCTTTTTCAATAGTCCTCAACCTTCAGAATCTTTTGTCCTACAATCCATGTTATCAAATACACAGCAAAAGAGAAGCAAAAAAGCATACAGTTTCCAATAAGTTCATATCTGTGCTTGCAGGCCTTCTGTTTTGACATTTACCACTAATGCTAAAGATTTAGGGACATAAATACTACATAGCCAACCAAAGTAATATAAAAATGATTGAGAATAAGTACTAATTTGACTGAAACTAAAAAACAGCTACAATAAACAGCAAAGAATTAAGAAGATATAGACTAAGTATATCTCATATAGAAGGTTTCTGGAACTGAGTGCAATAATATAGCTACCACTTATTTGAGAACTTCCTGTTAGCACTTTACATGAATTGTATCCTTTCAATAACCTTTTGAAGTAAGTATCAGTAGTATGTCCTTTATAAGGATGGGAAAACTAAGGTACAAAATGATTAAATACATATTGACTCCAGTGACTCTGTAAACTCCGGGTCCACATATACTGTGTTCCATAAATGATGAATGTATAGATGGTTGAGAGTCATCGTTCTAAATATTACTCAAAAATTACACGTGGCAATACCACAATAAGCAACAATTACCCAGGCTTTCCAGTTTTCACTTTGCAACTTAGTATTCATTAATTCATTTGAAAAATACTGATTGAGCACTCATTACATGTCAGATACTCTTACAGGCATTAAGAATACAATAGTAGGCCCTCATGGGGCTTACTTTTAATTGAGGGAGCCAGATGATAAATAAAGCAAGTAAAATATATAGTACTTTAGGGTGGTGACAAACACTATGGAGAAAAAGCAAACAGAAGGAAATTCATAGGTATTTAGAGATGAACTCAGAATCTTAGCTAGGGTAGCCATTGGGAGCCTTACTAAGAATGCGCTATCAGATTAGAAATGTAAAGGAGGGGAGGTAACCATGGGTATATTAGGAATTTTTTAAAAAGAATTACTCTATTTAATTTTATTCATTATTATTATTATTATTATTATTATTTTAATTTGACCAGAGAAAAAGAGAGCGAAAGCAAGCCACCAGATCCAGGACTCAAACTGCAGTTGGCCATGTGGGAGTCCAGCACCTTAACCAGCATGTCACCTGATGGCTCTATATTAAGTATATTAATAGTAACTAATGAACTTAATCTTCCTGATCACCCATAAAAACAAATAAGGCTTGTTATTTTACCTAAAAAATCACATTCTTTGAGCTTAAAGAGAGGTAAAACATTTCCTGATCTTGATTGTGTGTCAGGCGTTATGCTAAGCTCTGGAAAGGATACAGAGATAAAAGACAGAGTCCCAGCCCTCAGGAGCTTGAGTTGTCGGGAAGAAAAGCATGTGAATGTTAGCTGTATTATAGGAACGGAACAGTAAGATCTTAAGGGTGCATGGGGAGAAAATTCTACAGAGGAAATAATCAAGAAGGGACTGGGAAGGAGGGAGAAAGACTTTGGAACTGAGATGGGTCCATGGGTTGGAGAAACAAATGGAAAAAAACATATTCAAAAATAACAGATGTGGAAAACAGGGAGGTTGGTGATGACATTGCAAGCAGATGGAGCAGGAGAAAGCTAGAGCACATTTGTGAGGAAGGTACAGGGAAGTAAAAAATGTATCCTATTTGGTTATCTCTTGTCGTGAAAACAAAGAAATCAAATGATTTGGATTAATTGGCTTATGCCATTAGGCAGCTTAATACAATATAAAATAATTTGAAATCCATGAAAGAATGATGTGAGCTATAAAAAAGTTTGTAAATACATTATGTACCAGATTATTGCAGAAGACAAGTCTCTTTAGAGACATTTTGTGGCCACAAAAACTCTCCCGAGTCTACACATCTGAGCTGAATCTACATCAATTGTGAGTGCCAGTCAGGACATCAGAGCTGTGGGATATGGTTCTGAGGTCAGATGGCCAGCACTGATGACATTTGGGATACCTTTCTGTACCCTACTTGCCTACCTAGACAATGAGGGTGATCCCTACACTGCCTGCTTTTCAGGGACATGTGTGGCTTCAGAGTGGTCTTTAGATGTGGAAAGCACTTTGTAAGCTCTGAATCACTGACCACTTCCTCAAACTCATCATTACTACCCATGAGTTTTAGTGCAGAAGAAAAGGGGGGGAGTTAGGGATTAGAAGGAATCTTTCTACTTCCCATATGTATTTAGTTATGCATCTTTAGGAAATTTTTAGAAATTATTTTCTCACCTAGAAGATGGAGCCTAATAACTCACAAGATAGTGATAAGGTTTAAATAGAAGAATGTAGTTGGCATGCAATGATGCTTAATGAATGAGCACTTCTGTCCATTTACTTTTTTTGAAGGCTCCAAGAGACCATGTGTTTCCCTCAAAAACAAGGCAGTGGGTACAATCTAAAAGACTGTTCCATTCTGGAACAAGTCATGAAGGAAAGACCAAGTTTTAAGATGCCCTGTTTTTTTAAAAGAATTATTTATTTAATTTTATTCATTCATTCATTCATTCATTTTAATTTGATGAGAGAATGAGAGAGCAAGCCACCAGGTCCAGGACTCAAACTGTGGTTGGCCATTTGGGAGTGCCCAGTGGCTTAACCACCACTCTTCCTGCTGGTTCCCCAAGCCCTGATTTTTTTTTTTTAAATCAATTGGCTCTAATCTACATAATTCTTCATTTTCCAGCCTGGAACTCTTCTCCCTGAAATGATTCATCTTTGTAATCTTTTGGAGCAAATGAGCCTTATTGAGGTCAGCTCAAGTAACTTTTCCCAGGCATTGTAGAGTGTACTAGTCACAATAAAGGTGTTAAGATACAGACAAATTTGGAGGAACTCATGTCATAGTCAGGGATGCACTGTGTTAAAGGCAGGGTGCTGGGGACCCAGAGGAAAATCACATAATCCAACCTGAGGAATCTCAGAAGAGATCTCAGAATCATTAAAACCAGTGCCAAATCTTGGAGTACGATGTTGCCAGGTTAAGAAGAGGTGGTAGGGCAGGTCCATGGTGCAGTGGATAAGCACTATATGGAAGGAGCTGGATCCCAAATAGCTGACCATGGTGCAAATTCTGGCACTAGTGGTTTGAAAAACAAGCTGGGTCCATGAGTGTTCATGAGTCCAAAAAAGGACTGGTGTGACCAGGCCCCATTGGGGGATGCTTTCTTTCTCTCTGGCATGTGCATGTACCCTTTAGCAAAAATAGGTAGGTAGATAGACAGAAGAGGGTAAAGAGGGAATTATTTTAGCACAAGTATGGAATGTTGAAAGAGCACAAGTGTGGACTGTGTGTGTGAGAGATGAGTATCTTGAGAAAGCAAGGTTAGAGAAAGTTGGTTTTCAAACATTTTCTATGAAATTTCTAATCTCTTCCTTTTCTGTTCCTTCAAAGTTTGTTCAGTTCCCTCTTCCAGGAGCCATTCCTCTTATGACTCCTGTTTTTGGGAAAGCAGTAATTTAGTCCTGACCCCACGAAGAGAAGAGCTCTCAGCTAAATTATGATTCTCTCCTCCAAGCTCCAGCTGACACCTTGTGATCATAGTCACTTCACAATGGATCAATTCGCTCACATAGGATCTCCTACTTCATGGACTGGTATACTCTTTAAGATTAGATTTCTGAAGTAGTTAATAAAGTTGCCTTTTCCAGAGGTCTGGAAAAAAGATTCAACTACGCAGTAGTTTCTCCTCCTCCTCTCCTTGCTATCTAATGCCAGGTTTCTAAATTTATAAGCAAGTTGTGAATCTCCCTGAAAAGAAAGTAAGTTTCCTGTAAGGGAGTTTTATTGCAATGGCTTTTTTAAGTACACAAATGTCCTGTTTATTCTAAATTACCTAAGGGTGCATGGGAGTAAAATTATTTTATATACTGAGTACAAGCAACATGTAGCTTCAATGTGGTCTTGGATATCCTAGCCAGGCATTGAGCTAGTGTCTCCGTAACTTAATCCTCACCTCACTCTATGGACTAAAAGTGTTTTTCCCATTATACAGTGAAGAAAACTGAAGCTAAGAGAGATTATGTAGTATTCCCATTCTACAGCTAGAAAAGGTAAGGGCTAGAAATTTAACCAGGTCTGTTACTCCAGAGTTGAGCTTTCCTTGGATCCTTAGTCTTTCCAGTGTATAGTTTCCAGACCACTTAGCAAATATCAAAGCTTTCTGATTAGCTTTGTGTATTTCTAATGCAATCTTTTAAATTCACATCATACTCTTTCTGATGTTTCTGAGGATGGGTGCAGCATGCTCAGGTTAGAGACAAAGAGCTGTAGGCCTCATAGGCACACAGTGAAGGAATGATTTCCACTGAAATGATTCATAAGTAGTGGGCATTGTGCAGAGCACATTGGAAGAATGCAAAACCTACTCAGGAAAACCATTGTTGAAAACTGGAAGAAAAGAGAATTTGGGGCAAGCATATAAACAGAGACTAAATCTTTCCCTACATAATAAAAATAAAAACCCTCCTAGTACTAGGAAGTGATAGCTCACACGAACTTGCTTGGGACAAAGACAGCACATGAGAGATGTGATGTCAAGGCATATGTGGTGCAGCAGAAAGCAAAATATAGAACATATGGAGTACATACCATTTTTTAGTGGCATGTTGTCACAAGTTTCTATCAATTTTTTATTTTGAAAGCATATACTAGAATGCTACTGAATGCCTGAGGATATATTTGTGTTTATGGTCCCTATATGGTAGCCTGTACAAGAGTACTTTGAAAGTTAATAGAAAAATAAAATTAAATATGAGTTTGTTTTGGTGCAAAAAAAAAAAAAAAGAAATACATGCATAGTTTTTTTTTTTATAATATGCATTTTCCATGAACTTTCTGTAGACTCCTTTTATAGACATTTCATTCCATGTGGGAATTCATCCTAAGTCTTCTTGCTTTTCCATAGATCCTGATTTTGAGACTCTCTTCAGTACTGTGACAGAGATTTAGACTTAAAGGACACTACTGCAGTCAAGTTTTTAGTTCCCAGAATAGGCCAAAGGAAGTACAGACACAAGTAGAAAGGACTTCCTTAATGAATATTAATTTTGTCTCAATGTATGATACAATAAAAAGGGACCTTGTGACTACCATGAGGCATTTATATTTCTGGATTCTACATAAGAGAGGCTGCCTGAAAGGCAACCTTGACTATACAAAGCACACAGTAGGGCCTCAGCAACTACTGCTGTTTTTGTCTGAAATGAAATGCAACTGTGGGCCAGCAGATGGCATAGTGGTTACATCACCGGACTCCCACATGGCCAAAGATGTTTTGAGTCCTGGACCCAGTGACTTGAAATTCATGCTGGGTGCATATGTGTGTGTGCCCAAGAACCTGGGAGGAGAATGGAAGAGAAAGGATTATGGCATGGCCATCCCTCCTGGAGGGTTTCTCACTTTCCTTCTCACTGTCTGTTTCTCTCTCCAGTGAGCACATGTGCCCTAAGGCAAAATCTTCTCAAAAATGAAAGAAAGAAAGAAAGAAGAAAGAAAGAAAGAAAGAAAGAAAGAAAGAAAGAAAGAAAGAAAGAAAGAAAGAGAAGAAAAGGAAAGAAAAGAAATTCTGAATCAGAATATCCAAGAATTAAATTCATTAAACATTATTATCTATCAGAACTCTCTCTCAAAAATGATCTTGTAAAAATAATTAAAATCCATTTTTAGTGGCAGAACAGAGGAAAAAAATTTTTTTTTTCCAGCAATAGGATCTTGGTGATTTCACTGAAGACTTTCGGTGTGGTGAATTCTCTGAGAGACATTTTGAGAAGCTCCCTAGCTCCTTAAAGGAAGAAAGCCTTTCTACATCACCCAGATGCAGAAAAATATGCAGACCCCCAAGAGCTTAAGAAAAACATTCATTAAGACAGACTGTCAAAACAGTCAGCTCACAACCAAATTTAGGAATTTCACAAACAAGTCATGGGGTGACAGAAGCAAGAGAAGGAATGACAGTTCTGACAGGCATTTTTTTGTGTTTGTTTTTGTCCTTCAATAAACTGCCCGTGGGTGCCCTGGCCAGTGGTTTCAATGTTGAGGCATCCCTGAGGGATAAGAATTCAGGAGAAAAGAGGAGATGGCCATAACTGCTGCCTGTCATTAAAGTATTTTTACCAAGTGGTCTTGTCCACATGGCAGTTCTTTTCTTTTGTGAGTTATTTATAACCCTTATGGTCTTTACCACCAAAGCTAATCTATACCATGTCAGTAAAAACATTTCTAGGCTTTCTGAGTTTCTCTCATTCATTTCCAGGAGGCAGGGCTGGTACACAAAGAAGGCTTAGTCAGCACAGCACAGATATTCTTGTAGCTTTGTTGGCTAATATCAGAAACGCTCCATGAATGCTTCTGGACAAAACTGGCTTTTTTTTTTTTTTTTTTTTTTTTTTTTTTGAGAGGTTTTTGCCATAGGGCACATGCGTTCACCAGAAAGACAGAGAGAGACAGAGAGCCAGAAAGCAAGAAATTATCCCCTAGGGGAGATGGCCACACCACAATCCCTTCTCCTTCATTCTCCTCTCGAGATCTTGGGCAAGCACACGCGCCTGGCGTGAGTTTAAGCCACCCAGTCCGGACTCAAACTGCAGTCGACTACATGGGAGTCCAGCGACATAGACATTATGCCAACTTGCTGGTCCCCAAAACTGGCTTTTTGATTAGTTTTGTGAGATCCTTTTAAAAAGAACATAGCCTGTTTCTGACCCCTCAAGCTCATTCGTCTTGCATTTGAACTTCTTAAAACTCTGTTCTCCCATTTCTTGTTTAATTTGGTAACTGTTGCTAAGTCTTACTTTGTGCCAAGACCTAGGGTCGATGCTGGGACTGAAACAAGAATGGGACACAGTTCCTGACTGTGGGAAGTTCTAGCTCCTTCTCTAGCTACCTTTAGCTACCTAGGTGAACTTGCTTAAGATATTTAACCTCTTCGTTTCATGGTTACAGATCAACTTACTGAAAGAAGAAACAAGATATTGTATATAAAGTATTTAATACAGTGCCTAATATATTACAAGCATTCATATATAGTAGTAGTTATCATCCAAATTATAATAGTTAATATTATTATTAAGGGGTGGCACTAATGCCACCCACTTTAAATATCTTCACCAATTTTGCCAGTTAAGAAAATCTTGCCAGAGAAAATTGTTCCTTTTTCATTTCTTTTGAGTCCTACAATATTTTGAACCCTGAGTTACAATTTATTCCATTCACCTTCTGTTATAGAGAACTGTATCTATATATGTCACCTCAAATAAACTGTGAGTTGCTGGAGGTCAGAGAACATTTCTCATTTTTCTCAATTTATTTATTTATTCATTTATTCAATATGAGCATCACATGGCAAGCACTGTGCCCTTCTCTGGATATATAGCAAAGAACAAGAAAATCACGGTCCTATCCTTACTATCATATTTTCTGGTGAAGACAGATAAATAAATTGACCATCCTGCGCAAGGAACAGGCAGATGGATCTATTAGAATGAACATGAGGGACAATAAACTCAAATCAAAGAAGTCTGTTAAAGGGCCCTAGAGTAAGTGGCATAAAAACTTAATTTTGAAGGCCAAGTGGGACTTAGGTAAGACAGGGTAAAAAGGGCAAGGAAAAGTATTGCTGACAAGAGCAAGATCCAGAGGCAAGAGTAAGCAAGGGGAAGGGCCCCGTAGCCTCCTGGTCAAGGGAGCTATATATCATGTGGTGGACTGCAGTTTAAAACCCAGCCTGGATGGCATGAAAAACAGATGGAGGGAGTACGAATGTGGGCATACCCCAAATCCCAACAGGATGGAGAAATGGAGGAGAAGGAATTGCAGTAGACCACACCCCAAAAGGGGAGCTTTCTGCTTCTCCATTTCCCTCTCTACTTCTCTCGCCCTGTGTGTGTCTCTCTTTCTGTATTTGGTGAAAACATGTGCTCTCTACCCCCTCCCCAAATGTAAGCAAGTTATATTCAAGGAACTAATACATTTTATATAGCAGGAGGAAGGATAAAGAAAAGAGAGGAACCAGAATTGGAGCGATCATGCAAGTACTTGTAGGCCAAATTTTAAATTTTAAGAATATTGGAAGTCACAAGAAGATTTTAATAAGGAGAGTGATTTAAGTGTCATACAAACTCGAATGTGGAGAAGTTATGAAAGGAAGGTGATATTTTTGGATGATCAGTATCATAGAAGTCAGTGATTCAGTTCTGTTGCAGGTGAGGGTGCAGGAGTGAAAAGAATCACAGATGAAAGAAAGGTTTCTATCTTTAACAACTGGAATAAATTGCATGAAATTTTCTAACTTGGAAGAATTAGAAGGAAGAGTTGGTTTAGAACTTGGGAAAAGCTAATGGTTTCATTTTAAAACATATTTGAGGAGCCAGAAGGTGGCATGGTGGTTAAGGTGCTGGACTCCCACATGGCTGACCATGGTTCAAGTCCTGGACCTGGCAGCTTGCCTTCTCATTTTTCTCTCTCTCTCTTTTTCATGAGCACCTGTGCCCTATAACAAATTTAAAGGTAATAATAATAAATTAAATAAATCTGAAAAAAATTATTTGAAGTGCCTGTGGATATCACAGTGGAGATGTTAAGAGACGAATTAGATAGGAAGGTTGGGAATCCCAGAGAATACAAAGACCCAAAGCACATATTTGGAGTTTGTTATAGAGAGATGATAACCAAAGCCACGAGAGAGGATGAGATCATGCAAGAGGCTATGGAGACTGAAAAGAGAAGACACTCTAGGACAAAACTGAAGAATTTCAAGTATAGGAATATCTTTGAATAGGTGAATATATAGTGTATGAATGCTGAGAAAATTTGTATGCTGTAAAAGTATACAGTGATTGAACATTTAAAAAAAAGAAGAAAAAAGAGAAAAAAAAAAGAATTCCATGATCTCAACAAGTATAGTAAGTATTTTTATGTAACTTTGACTATGAAGAGAGAGAGAGCCTGAAGGGCACATGGGTTGTGAAAGTTATTTTTGTTTTGTTTTGTTTCAAAATGGTTGAGACTTTATCATTAACTTTAATGTTGATGTGATGACAGTAGTTCTCCCTCATAGAACATACCTTAATAATATGTTTATAAAATGTTTTGTTGTGGGGACAGCAGGTGGTATAATAGCTAAGGTCCTAGATTCCCACAAGCCAAACCATGGTTCAAGTCCTGGACCTGGTGGCTTAAAAATCACACCAGGCATGCATGCTTGTGTGCTCAAAATCCCAGGAAGAGAAAGGATTACAGCATGGCCATCCCCCCAAAGCGAGTGGGGGGGAATTGATTTCTTACTTTCCCTCTCATTGTATCACTCTGGAGACCACATGTGCCTTATGGCAAAAACTTTACAAAAAAAAAAAAGTGTGGCTGCTGTTGTTTGTCTTCTCGTCTTAGAAGCCTTGTGAGTTGGATGTGAACCACTTTTGTGTTGATACTGTTCAGCAGATGACAAAAGTCAAGTTCTCAAAAAAGAGACTTTGCCTGTAGCTACACAGTAGGTCAGCATGGCTCCAAGACTAGAACCCAGTAATCATGTAATTAGGAGGAACTGTGACCAGCATTAACATGTAACATGGTACTAAATGGCCTAGATCCTCTAAGATAGAAGATCATTTCTGCAACATGGCTTCTATCGTCTACCCAAATCTTTTTGACTGCACTTATCACGCTGTAAAGCAATGATTTCTTTCCTTGTCTATCTAACCCCATTAGTCTGGGAGCATTTTGAAGACAGACATTACATCTGACTTTTGTTTTTCCATTATCCAACAGTCTGGCACACAAGGAAAAGGAGAGGTCAGGGTTCCTCAGAAATACATCAGGTTCTGAGTCAGAAACTTTCATGTATCTTAATGCTTCTCAACCCAGGCTGCACATTATTATCACCTACTGTAAAACTAGTATAGCTCTGACCCCAGTTCGAACCAATTAAATCAGATTCTGGGAGAGGGGTTATACTTTCAAACCTTTCCAGGTGACTCTAAGGCACTTCTGGGGCTGAAAACCACCTTTTTGCTTTTTTCTATAGAGATATTTACTATAGGGTGCATGCTCTTGCCAGAGAGCTAGAGAGAGAGAGAGAGATACAGAAAGCACCCCCACAGGGTGTGGTGTGGCCACGCCGCAATTCCTTTTCCTCCATTCTCTTCTTGGGACTTCAGGCCTGTACACAGTGTGAGTTTAAGCCTCTGAGTCCAGAACTCGAACTGCAGTCGACTAAGGAGTCCAGCAACATAACCATTACACCATTTTCTGGTCCCTAAACCCACCTTTTTTCAATATCTCACTTATTCCTATTAATAGTCATCAAAGGTGAATAACATTATTCCCAATTAAGGTGTGAGGAAACAGGCTCAAAATGGATAATGATTCATGGAAACTATGACATAGGGCCAGGAATCAAATGCTGGTCTATATAACTTTCCCACAGGTGCTCAGTCAATGTCTGTTGATCTGAACCAAATGCATTTCATACTTTCTGTTATACTGTCCATTTCTGCATATTAATCTGTATCCAACTGTGCCTTGTCTCGTATTTCAGAAAATAAGTTAACATACCTTGGGTATTATGCCATGGAAGAATACTAAGAATTCTGGAAATCAAAGATGTAAAAATCTAGCATCTTACATTCTCAACAAGAAGTCAGTGTCAAAAATACAGCAACTGGTCCAATGACTAGGACAACGATTTACTCCTGAGTCTCTAGAGTTTCCAATTTAACATATTCTGGCCTATTATCTTATTTATTTTAGTAAAGTCCTAGAAATTTCTGTGTTTTACAAGTAGTAAATGAATGCATTAAGTCAGTGAGTGTTGTAACAGAACGCACTGAAGTCAGAAAAAATGAATATGAGTAGACTTATTTGTCCAAATGTGAGCATGTTACAAATTATTTCATGGACATGTACACTAAAAAGAAAATACAGGCACTACACTAGGCTTTCCAAATATTGTGTTATTTAATTTCCAAGACAGTTCTCCACAGTACATTTTATAGTATGTAAAATTATGCCTTGCAAGTAAGGGGACTGAATCTTAGGCCAGTCAAGTGACTTTCCAAGGACATAAAGACCCAGGTCTGCTTGCATTTAATCCCATTCACTACTGTATGCTGCATCCGCCCTATGAAATGAGGCCTTGTGTTGCCTTTTTAGACTTGAAGCCCACACACTGCATGGACACAGAGGCTCTCCTGGTGGTGGCAGCAATTACTTCATTACATACTTTCAAATGATTTTCCTTTTCATAAGAGAACATTAGTATTCCAAACATCAAGAAAATGTGTGATTTTTATTTTTCTCTTTCTTTTTGTCTCAGGGCCAGGGAGAAACAAGTGTTATTTTCATTGATGATCAGTTTTAGGGGATTGGAGAACATGGTTGATGACCACCAAAGCTATCAGGTCTCCCTTAATAATCAGAATGCATTCCTTAGAGACTTTATAGTAACCCTTTGTTAAAAAAAAAAAGTATTAAATAGAGAGTAATTGAATGTCTTCAAAGCTAAGTGAAATGCTATGGAGTTAACTTCAGGAGCCTCTGTTTCCTTAGGGTACGTCTTTCCCTGTGCCCTCCTCTGCACCCTGTGCTTGGCACCATCCCAAATATGTCTCTCCCTGTCTCACCACTGCCTGCTTACCTGCCAGTTTTGCCCACTAGACTTGAAGCTTTCCTGGGCAGGGACTCTTTCATCTCAGTGTTCCTAAACCTGGCAGAGGGCCTGGCAGTAAGCCTCTACTTCGTAAATGTGTGCAGAATGAATGAATAAATGTAATCTTATTCTTCTTCCTTAAAAGGAGTATGTTAAATATGAAACTAGTGTTGATGCAACCTGAAATCTCTGTGCAAGCTCTCAAATAAATTGCCAGATCAGCAAAAATTTCTCATTAGACTGCCTCCAGATTGTTGGTTCAGGAAATGTGTTACTCAAACCTTGATATATGCTCTGTTCTTTATTAAGCTACTATCCTAATTAATCATGATGCCAAATTTGTTATGAACTGTTTACATAAATCCTATACTGGTCCTAATCGCTCACCCCTGCCCAGTGTATATTCTGGACCACTAGGAATCTTAGATAAGCTATTTATTTAAATATACTTAAGAAATATGAGGGATAATCAAAAAGTTAATGGTAAATATATTATGAAAATAACTTTCATGTATTTCAAAAAATTTTTGCATCAAAATAAATCTGTAATTTAATTCCACTTTCCATGAGCTTTTTGAAATCCCCTTGTATTTATTTATTTATTTAATAATAATCTTTGAGACATATGGCAAAATTGAGAAGAAAAGTAGACTGAGAGCTAAAGAAAACCATATGGACTGGGCATGGATTGGCCTGAGAACTTGACACAGTATAGCGAGAATGATGTCCTACAGGTAACCTGGAGATTCAGATCTTAAACTGGGATCATGAGTTATTCATTCACATCTGCTCTGCCCCGGTGAGCTGGCTCCCACAGTCCAGTTAAAGGCTATATAATATCTCATAGTGATCACTACAATAACTTCTTACCCAGCTTTCTGCTTCCAGTCATTTATACACTGAAGACAGAGGTATCTTTCTAAGATACAAAACTGACCATGTCATTTTTCTGCTGAAATTTCTCAAGTAGTTCTTTTACTCAAGAGCCAGACTTTAGCAGGCGTGCCTCAGAGCTTCTGCTCTCAACATTTCCCTGCTATTGGGTTTTTGGGAAAATCATGAAGCATTTTTACATAGAAAAACACATCATGACTTTCCTGACAACCTAATACATCCTGCAATCTTGAGCTGTTTCATCTTTCTCCAGTATGCCTTATGCTCACTGGTTCTGGAAACTTGAACTTGCTGGGAACATTCTTCCCACATCCAGTTAACTCCTATTTACTATTAAGTCTTAGCCTAACTATAATTTTTCCTGTGAAACACTCTCTAGCTCCTTTTCTACAAAGATGATTGACCCAGTTGGATGTTAAACTCTGAGAAAGCAGGGCAGTGTCTTACTCGGTGCTAGCATGGTGCCATATACATATTATACTTATTGAATGGATGAAAGAAGGGAAGGAAATAAATGAATGTTTATCAGTACTATATGCCAGGTGCCATCTAGACTCTCATTAAATCCATTTAGTCCTCACAATACGGTATAAGGCATCACAATCTCCATATTACAGATAGAGAAATGGAGACTCAGAGAAGTCAAATAATGTAAATTAGATGCAGAGAAGTCTAGGAGGTATGTATTCTACCACAGAAAAAAGCAGAGCTCTGTTATAGAAGACAGGCAGAAAACAAGGATGACACCTAGAGAAGGAGTATAAGGACTGGCAAACCTAAGCTATTCTAAAGACGTTTCCTGCAGAAGTTTCCTGCAGAAGGGCAAAACTGAGTTCAAGCCTATCAGGCCCCCAATCTGTCATGTGTTCACCATCCCAGTGCTCTAGTCTAACCCTTATCATTTCTTGCCTAGACAAGGCAATCAGTAGACCCCAGTCTCGTCTCGCTCCTCCAGTCTTCCTACTGGTAGTCCAAACTTCATAATGTAATCATGCTGATTTCTTCCATCGGAAAATATCTACCATATTATTTTACTGTTTTATTTTATTACTATTATTATTTTTTTATTATATGAAGCACAAAATAGAAACTCCTTCAATGACATTCAATGCCTTCATAATGACCCCTCCAGCTACTCCGATCACCCTCACATTCCCAGAGATACTGGCCATTCTTCGCATGTCATCAACCCTCCCCCCAAATCTTTTGACACACTCTAAACATGCTATGACTTTCTATACCACTCTGACTTGGTGCATGCAGTTAACCTTTTTTTGTTTCTAACGAAGTTCTTGCCATCCTTCAAGGGCAGCTCAAATGCCACAGCCTTTGGGGAGTTTTTGGTCTTCCTGACTCCACAGGAACAGTTAATCACATGCTTATTTGTACTTCTGGAACACTTTCCATGCTCTTCTAACAAAGCTAATGTTACCCTCACTTTTTTCTCTCTCCCTTCTCTAGCCTGCACTATTCTTGAGTGCAGGGACATCTTGGTCACTGTGATATCACCAATATGTAGCATAACGCTTGGCACTTGTGAGCCAGCATAAATAACATTACCTAGGAACATGTTAGAAATGCAAATCCTTAGGCCATATCCTGTATCTACTAAACTGGAAACACTGGCAGTGTGATCCAGCTCTCTAGGTGATTCTGATGCATGTTAAAGTTTAAGAACTACTTTACTAAAAGACCAAAGAAATCAAGAGAATTTCTGTGTGAGAATAATCAGGAAAGGTTTCCCTGGAAAAAAAGTGTTTGAATGGGATGATAAAGTTAAGATTTAGACACTGAGAAATAAAAGAGAAAGGCCTTCTGAGAGAGAAAAACGCAAGAACAAAAGCAAAGAGATACATGCGTATAATGCATGGTCAGGCAATGCTGTTGGGTCCAGTTGCCTAGAGCCTAGAGGAGTGAAAAAAAAAAAAGTAAAAAGAGATCAGTTTTGTTAATTCAGTGGCCTTTCTCACTGGCCTATAAGCTCCTCCATATCAGGTACTGTGTTTGATTCAGTTTTATGTTCTGATATCTGGCCCAGGGCAAGGACTTAGTGAATGTTTGATGAATGAATGACTGAGGGCAGCTCCACTGAAGAACATCATAGAAATAGGTCTTCTGTGAGATCAGCCATATCATAATACTGTTTGTGAAAAGGAAAGTGAGGAGAAAATGGTTCCACTGCAGTTAGAGCATAAACTTTCCCATCTGGCTCCATCTAGTGTCCTAATGGGCAGATTTCTGGTCTAGGACAACTCTAGACATAGCAGAAACATCCTCTATTCACTCTGACTGCTAAGTTGTTGGCATAGGGATGACAGGGAGATAGAGAAAGCTATGGACTCAGGCCCCATGCTTACTCCTAACCACAGTTTCAAACTGCAAGCAACTCGAGACCTGAACTTTCTTGACATTTTCTAATCTATTATTTCATATGAATTTCCTCTAGCTTCGATTTGTGTGTATTTCTGTGTACATGCACATGTGTATATATACACACACAGAGACACCTTTCTTTCTTGCAATTGATTTCTCATGTTTGAAAAAACTCTGAAGTAATGAGAAACAAGACTTTGGATGCCAAATTCCAAAGATAGTGTAGTCTAAATCCTTGAATTCCCATATCAGGGCATGTGTTAGGTTTTGACCATGTTCTGTAACCTCCACCAGGGAGTATCCCATACTCTAACAAAGTAGTATGAAATCTACGACTTGGGAGGGGGTCATTTTTCTTTAAAGGTAATCAACAAATTATTAACCATGCCTTTGATAAGGATAGAATGAGTGCTATTCTAAGGAAATCATCAGAAATGCAAACATGTATACAAGTGTATTTCTTAAACTGTAATACTAAAAATGAAAAATTACCTACATGTTAAATAAGAAAAAATAATTAAATAAACTATTCACAAGTATATTATGGAATATTGTATAATTCTTAATAACATATTTTTGAAGACTAATAGCATGAGGAAATGGTCATGATAAAGGGAAAATATGGTGTGACAACCATCTTATTAAAAATGTACAGAAATACAAAAAAGTGGGTAAAAAATACAGTAAATAAAATGTTGACTTGTGAATTATAAAAAATTTCAATTCTTCTACTTTTATATATTTGCTATAATATGTATATTTATATTTAAAATATATTTAATTAAGAATTTTGTAATGGCAGATAAGAAGGAAAATATTAGAAAACAAAAAGAAGGATATTAATCAATTTGGGAACATGTCTTCAAATACAAAGTAATACTAGTGCTTTAGAAATGTGTTTTGCCAGTATTATCTAGTATAACCAAGGCCTTGTTATTATTCTCAACCAAGAAGTCACATGTTTGGTGTTTTAATAGACTACTAGATTTTTTTTTTTAATTAAATGACATTAATTTAAACTTTGCTAGGCAATTTAGTTTCAGGAGTGAAATGCTACCTATGAGATAATAGATATGTAGACTGATTAAAAGTTTAACCAGCTAAGTTCAAGGTAGAAAATCATAGATACTTGATAATATTTTTTTCTTAATAATCCCTCCATGAATATATCATTTACATGACAGTTATACTGTACTAGGTATTTTCACACAAATCTCACCAAAATTTCATGAATGAATCATGATAGATAAATTAATCCTTTTGCCTAAAAGAACACTGTTTCTCAGAAATGGTAAATTAGGACAGCCCCATAGCCTAATGGTTAAGGGAGCCTGATTTCACATGGCTGACCACACAGTTTGAATTTCGGCCCTAGTGGCTTGAAAAAAATGCTGAGTACATGTATGTGCATGTCCCAAATCCTGAAATGATGTAGAAATGCAGGAGAAGGGATTATGATGTGACCATGCCCCACTGAGAAGTGCTTTCTGGCACCCCTCTACCTCCATAGCCCTTGCTCTGGTGGGCACACATACCTTCCAGCAATGAAAAGAGAAGAAAAGAAAAAGAGAAGAGAAGAGAAGAGAAGAGAAGAGAAGAGAAGAGAAGAGAGAACATCAAGTAAGATTTGCTGATGCTTATGTGCCCAGTGCTAAGTTAAATATTATGCCTGTCCTCTCACAGATTTATGTTAGAGTCCTCACAATGACTTTGTGACAGCTGCTACTAGTCTTATTTTTCAAATGAGATTGGGGCTCAGAGAAGGGAAATGACTTCCTCAAGTTCAAACAGCTAGCTTGCAAGCAGTAAAGCCTGGTTGAGACAGAGATATTTGCAAACCCAGGCACTTCTCACTACATTCTTCATTTCTAGAGGGGCTACCTCCAGGGGACAATTACAAGGATGGAGGAGGAGGTACAGTGACTAAAGCTCTCAGAAGGCACCCGCAAGGCCCAGTTCCAGCTTTGTACTCCAGTGACCTTGAGGTTGAAAGGGACAAAGGAGCAGACTCCCCTGATGCTCTGTGATGAGTCAAGGGGAAAGGCAGCTCTCAGGGAAACAGCTGGCCTTTCTCCAGCAGCCGGGCCTGGGAGATAAACAGATCAATGTGAACACTCGCCTCCACCTAATGAGCTAATGGCGCAGCCGGGGGACTGCCTTATTGGATTGCTGGTCATGCTGACAGGACCTAGAGTTAAGCAGGTCTACTGCCGGGGTGAGGATACTCATTTCCCCACCTCCTAGTGAGGTCCAGCTCCTTTGTATGAAAGCTAAGGATGACTCGTTCCTTTATTTGTTTGCTCATTTGTTTGTGTCTGTTTGTTTTTCCTCATTCTCCTATGACAATGTTGAGATTTGATAAAATGATGTCAATGACCTTCTGCTCTGTGGACAGAGTGTCACAGAGGAAAGAAACACTGTCCTCCCAAGCGGTAGCTTGCTGCACTCCTACAACGGTACGAATGTTTGCACACCCTCCTCTCCCTCTAGTCAACTATATATTGAAATCCTAACCCTAACCCTCAACGCAGTGGTTTTAGGAAGTGGGGCCTTTGGGAGGTAATTAGGTAATGAGGGTAGCTGCTCACGAACGAGATTAGTGCCATTATAAAGGGGACCCAAAGAGCAAACTAGGCAGGTGAGGACAGAACATGAGGACAGCAGACGGCAATCCAGAAGGCGGCCCTCACCAGAGCTCTCCTATGCCGGCATTCTGATCTTATTCTTACAACCTCCAGAACTGTGAAAAATAAAGTTCTGTTATTTATAAATCTCCTAGTTTATAATACTTTTAAAGTAGCCAAAACGAAGATGGCTGTAGGACCCCTCACCTGGGCATCAGCACATCTGTATTCTGATTCCATAGTGATGAGCTATAGACTTGAGGTATATCTCTGGAGCTCAGTTTCCCATGTGAAACATGCAAGTATGAGAGTGACTGCAGTAAACAGTGTTTCTGTGCCAAGCAGCATTCAATAGAAGTAGTTCCACTGACACTGACAGTTACATTAAGCTGCTGACTTACTTGATCCTGTGCCTGCCCTGCAAACATAGACAACTGGTAATAATGATAATGATGATAATTCTAATACAGTAATAGTAAATGTCTACTTTTGAGCATCTTCTTACTAGGGAACAATCATTCTGCAAAAAGTCCTTAAATAACCTTGCAAAGAAAGCGTTACAACTTTATTTCACAGATGAGTAGACTGAGACTTAAAAAGGATAAGTGTTGTCCAAGGTCGTACCGCAAGACAGCAGCAGAGCCAGCAGGAGAACCTGACCTTTCCACAGTGCTCTCTTGATTTAATTCATTTCCTACTAGCCAGGGTTGTCTGTTTCCTGTTTTCCCCAGCAACTTTCTTCCCTCCTTTCTTCATACCAGATGCCTACTGTCACCCATCTCTTGCTCTTTTTTCTGGTGCAGTCTCTCCCTTGCTATATCTCTTGTCTCTTCTCAGTGTTCTCAGCTGCATATCCTCTGCTCTGCTGCTATAAGCATTAAGTAGGCATTCCCCTCAGAGGCTGCTGAACTGTGGCACTGAGTCAGGTCTCAGGGGGTCTCTACTCCCACATGGGCTTAGTCCCAGCACATACAGACTCTCAAGTTTAAGTATGACAAAGGCAGAGGTTACTTCTTGCTGCCACTTGACTTAGGCCTTCTGTAGTAGTCCAAAAGAGCAGCTTGGGGTTGTGAGCAGGACAGGAATCTCTCTCAGTCCACTTCTCTGAATACTTAGGCTCACTGTTTACTGTACTGGTAAAAGAAGATCTAGGAGCTGGGCAGTCACCAGGCTAAAAGGCCATGGTCCTTTCCCTAAGACTGGGAAATAATCTGAAGTTAAAGAGGAATCTTTGAGACTATTTTAAAATAGAAACTTACTATACATCCATTTTGGAGGAATTTTTAGAGGGATTTAGTCTATAAAGACCTTTAGGGTCAAACTACCTCAGTAGTTTACAAATTCTTTAACTGTACGACCCTTTGTAAAGAAGAAATTACATTCAAAGCTCATAGTATAAAAGAGATGCAATGGGGTGGGATGGAAGTTGTTAAAACTCCACAAACTACAGTTTGGAAATCACCAATGTAGTCCAAATCTTTCATTTGCCCTGCTGAGGGTGAAGTATTTACCAAACTTGGATCTCCTGACTCATAGTTTAGCGATCTTTCCCTTGTACACATTGCCCAATTTATGTCTGCATAAATCTATTTCCTACCCAAGCAGTATTTACTGAAATACAGTATTTACTCTGCTGAATCACCTAAAAGACATCATTTAAATCCAAAGAGAACTCAAGGACCACTGATACACAGGGCAAAGAAAAAAATGCAGATTTCGACAATGGATCAGATCAGAATTTCTTAGCACTGGCGTGTTAATAATTTAGACCAGATAATTCTGCAATGTGGGAGGTTGTCTTATGCACTGCAAGATGTTCAGTGGCATGAATAGCTCTACCCACTAGATGCCAGTAATACCACCTCTCAAATCCTGACGATTGAAAATTCTCCAGACAGAGCCACTGTCCCCTGAGGGGTTGGACGAGAGGCAAAATTACCTCCGGTTGAGAACCACAGGGTGAATTGATACAAGATAGCAATGTAAGGGTTGTAGAAAAATAAAGGTCAGGTAAGTTGTAAAGACAAGGGTTGTAAGAGCTCTGAACCTGTGTATTCAGTATATGTAATCCCTACAGCTGGAACAATGTTTTGCTTAGTAGGAGGTCAGAGTAGGAGAAGGAGCCATTGCCAGTGTAAGGATATGAGCACAGTCAGGAGGAGGAAGGGCAGCCTCTTGTTTACAGATAGATTGCCCTGATAGATAAATTGCCATTGGTTTCCTTCCTGTTCTGGTACCTACCTGGAAAGTCTCCTGGACCAAGACAAAGTCATCTGTTTCCATTGCTCACTGTGCTACTAATTTACAGTGTAACAGGGACTACATAACTTTCCCTATCAGACTCTGGTTTCCTCATGTGCAGCAAGGATAAAAAGAGTAGGGACTATAGTTTTACCAGTGACCTATAAATTCCTCTTAGCTCCTAGGATTTTATTTTTGAATTTTTGCCATTCTCCTAGAAAGAATTAAGTCAAGCCAATCAATGACTACTTGATCTTAGGCCTTTTCTGCTGCATCTGAAAAATCTACTTTCTCAGGAAGATTCTGAAGGGAAATAAAAAGAGAGTTTATGCTCCTATGCATGCCTTGGAACAATCATGAAGATAGTGATTAGCTTTCATAAATAGCGTTATGGATTATAAAGTACCTTCACATGATATTCACACACATGATCTTTATCACACTGTGAGGTGGGAATAGTTACTGCCACTTCATAGATGAAGAAATCAATGTTTGGGAAGTTTGAATGCCTTGCATAAAGTCATACCCAGACTTGCCTGACTTCAAACTCCTTGCTGTTTGGGGTGTATCCAGCTGCCCATGCTTCGCTAAGCAAATTGGAAACTATCCCTGTAAGTCTCTCAGAGAGAGAATATACAGGCCAAATGATTGAGACACTCAGGCTGAATATGGGGGGAAGACACAGTTTGTTAAGGATACTGTGCGTTCCATCACAGGGCAGCAGAACTGACTGAACAAGTGCACAAGTCATGTGCTTTGAGAAGGTTTAAAAAGGGAAAAACAATAAAAAAACAAACAAACAAACAAAAAAACAAATATCTTCTCACTGTTTGTCTGCCAAGGGCCTGTGCTGGGATATGGGTATGGAGCTCTGCTTCAGGCTTAATTCTATTGATTACACATTCCATTTTCCAAAGTGCCATTTGCCTGAAGGAGCAGGTGGTGTTTTCGGCATCCATTTAGCTGATGTATTAGCCATGTGGCTCAGTGCATCAGCAGGCCCGAGTCATCAATTTACGGTAAGATGACAGAGGGAATCACTCACTGCAGAATTGTAGTAGGGAGGGGGAGGGGAAAAGGAACACAGAGAAAAAAACAAAAACAATAAAATAGTGGTCCTGACTGTAGAAGAAGGAAGCTACATGTTCCAACATAGGACCTTTGGTTGAAAACAGCAGATGTTCCCAGGATGACTCCATGGCAGGGCCTAGGCTGGGCACTGGGAACACAAAGGAGAGTCATGAGAATTCCCACCTTGAGAGATTCAGTTTAGTATGGAAGACATACATAAACAGCTAATAGCAATGATAGCAGGTACATGCTTATAATAAAGGGAAATAGATAAAAGAGCTTTAAAATTCCACAGCTCTGGTTCAAATACCAGTGTTATTACTTACTAGCTATGTGGTTATAGGTTAAATCAGACTGGAAGCTCCTGGAGAGCAGGCACTATGCCTTAACCATTTCTGGATGCCCACTGGGTTAGTCCCAAGCCTCACATTGCCATCATGACCACCAAAGACTGTTAATAATATAGTCGCGGTAACAATAAAAGTAGTAACTCTAGAGTAACATCTATTGAGCTCTTACTATTGCACCAGGTATCGCCTAAGTGATTCATGTTTTTTAATTCTCACCAAAGCCTATGATTTAGTATCCATTATTATTTCTATTTTTTCAGATGAGCAGATGGAGTATCAAAGAGGATAAATAACTTTCTCAGAGTCACAAGGCTTATATTTGGCAGTAGAGTCAAGATTCAAACTCAGATCTGTCTGACTCTACAATTATACAGCCATCCAAGCCATCGCTTGAAGTTTTACTACCCCAATTGTCTCAAATATCATATCCCAAATGTTATGGAATCTTACAGAATCAATTTCCTTAGAAGTCAAATAGATTTAATATTCTTTTTCTTCTTCATAGGTTATAGAAAACATAGTGGAAATTAAGTTCATACAAAAAACCTCAGCCAATGGTATCTATGATCATCATTATTCTTAAGATTATTAAGTCCAGGGAAGATATTTGAGGGGCACAGTCCACCTAGTTTAAGAAACCTTTCTCTAGTGTCTATAGGATAATCTATTCTCTGAGGAAGCCAAGGTGTTTGCTTTGGCTCCTATCCTTGCTAGTGCCCCAATGTATTTTTTAATTAGATCATTAACAATTTATTTATTAAGACTTTTCTCATTTGACATGCACAGTGAGGCAGGTCATGGCAAAGGCAAAATACAACCCCAAATGACTTTGGCGATTGCATTTTAATAAAAAGGCTCATTGGCCCTTGAGTTTCAAGGAAGAAACTGATCTGACATAAATGTAGGTGTAGAAGTGCGAGGAGGATGCCTTGGAAGAGGATTCCAGAACCCTCATCTCTGTCCAGTCTGGCCAGAGATCACCCCCATCCCTCTCTTCAAAAGCAGTAAAATGGAAGAAAGGACAACTCGTTGGCAGCCACTCTCTAATTTACTTAATTTATCCAAAGTACGTTTTTAGAGGCATCACTTCACGCCAGGCATCATACTAGGCACTGGATTTAGACACATAAATAAGATTTCATTGCTACTAATAATTTAGGAGAAGGGTGATATTTGCATAGTTACAAAATAATGTGATCATTCATTGTTGTGTTATAGACAATAATGGCACTTTAGAACCATCTGAACTATAAATACTACATTTTAAATAATAACTTCAAAGGAATATTCATATCAATTCACATGGATGTTATTTAATTATCTAAAGTATTTATAAATCATTTCAAGTAATATGAAATATGCTCAAAGTACAATATTAAATGAATAAACAATATAAAGTTGTAGATACAGTATGCTCTCAGCTATCAATCAAGGAACTTCAAAAAGTTTGTGAAAAAATTGAAGTATGAATTTGTTTTGGTGAAAAATTTTGAAATCCATGCATAGTTTTTTCATAATATGCATTTTCATAAACTTTTTGAAGATCTTTCATACACACAGACACACACACACATATTCAACATAAATAGGAAGAAAATGTTTAACATAATAATAGTTATCTTCAGATATAGTGTAAAGAGTAATATTTCCCCTGACATAATATTTTTCTGTGTTTCAACAATGAACATATGGTAGAATATTTTTTTAAAGTTTATATACAAAAAGTATAAAATTATAATTATTCTATTAGAAATATGCATAGAATATTCCCAACACAGAAAAGGGTGACTTTCCAACTTTCCCATTTTACAGATGACTAAATTGATGTTTTGAGAGATTAAGTAACTTTGCTGAGATTCCCAGTCCATAGGTGGCTGAAGCACAGCTCAAATCCATATCATCTAATTCTAAAGCAGGACATTTTTCTTCTGAACCCAAATTGTGCCTGAAATGTGGGATGGACCTGCCTTGAAGGTCTCAAAGCATCTGGCAGAGTTATGGTTCTTATTCCAGAAGAACCCAGAAGTCAAAAAGAGAGCCTGAAAATAATTTGGTAACGGATTTCTGTGATCCAGGCTAGCTGTGGCTCTGGAGGATGTCCATAGCCCTATAAAAATAACTTTGGCTGTTTGCATTTCAGCTCTTCAAGATTTATGGTATTTGAGTTGGAAGAATAATATAGGTCTGGGCACGTATTTAATGTTTTCATTTAGATTTAGAATGTACAGCCCCAGCATTGAACTGATTTTAATGTTTGAATATTTTAATATCACTGCATTGTGTGCTCAGCATCCACAATTAAATATACATCTTCAAGTCCAATTTATTTTAACTTCATTATGGTCTGTTACATCTGGCATTTAATGAATTTTACATTTGGCCTCATAGCCCAGCACCAATGTTTTTGCAATCAGACATTTTGTGCATACATCTGTGGGCATGTAAAATCCAAATCTCCCAAGAAAAGCCCCCTTTAAACACAAGTATTTCCTGTCTAATAAAGGACCTGTTGTCTTTATTATTAGCAAACATGAAAGCATTGGAAGAACTGAGATATCAATGAATCCACCCTCCGAATTTTACTTCTATATGTGGCCCAGAGGAACTGTGCCTTTGGCCCCAGGTATTACTGATGCAGACATTACCTGCCCATTTCTCTGCCAAGAAAATATGCAGACATGTATGATAACAATTAAACTTAGACCTTTTTGATATTTTACCAGCTTCTAGTCATATAAACACTACAGCTTTACAAGCATCATTCTATTTTGTCATTATGAAAGTTGTATTCATCGTGGTAGGAGGATAGGTAAGTATTTTAACTATTTGTTAGCTAAACTTATGACTATTAAGTAGTTAGAGTTATGGGTTATAACCCTCCATTTGCTCTCTTACTTGAGTCCTAAAATGTTTAAAGTGCACCTGCAACTTGTTCCAGCTCCCAATTTACTGACAGGGTTTTATGGGCAGAAGACTTACTCCAAAATACCAAAGTCTTGCTCATTTCTGTGTTTCTAGTACATTTCATAGTTCTTCACACTTGGAACACAATCAGTGAATGATTAATTGAGATAACTAATTTGGAAGTTTTTTGTTTTGCATTTTAGATTAGAGATTTGATAAGGGCAATAAAAAGGATAAATGCAGGAGACATAAAGCCAATAGTTTACTAAACAATTACGTTGAATATATATAGCTACCAAACAAATAACAATTAACATACATATCCAGCTGCAATAAGAATCTGCAAGCTGAGAGGATGGAATATGCTGATGGACTAACTCGTGGGCAAATCGTGTGCCCTATTGTGACTCTAAACCATATGTTTGGAAGTGATTCCCCCAAAGATCTGTGAGTTCTTATCAGAGGAGTAAATGTGTGCTATACATCAAATAAGAAAATATTTAATGTACTTTGCAATTATAATATATATGTGTGTGTGTGTGTGTGTATATATATATATATATATATATATATATATATATATATATATGATGGTTCTACCCAGTGGATAAGCAGGACATGAGGCATGATCCAGGGGGACACAACTTTAATTGCATGGCTGTGTTCTGAGGTTTACAGGATTTGCACTGCTTCTACTCATCCCCTTATACCTCCCATCTTTGCCCCTCTCCCATCCAAGGCAGCATTTTCATTATGAGATGATGATAATGGAATAGAACTCTGTCACTGGATAATGATCTCCTGTGGTTAGATGAATGGGGATGGCATACATGGGTGCCTTCAGAAACTGAACAGCAAGGGGCTGCCAAAATGTTGATTTTTCAGAGAGGTTTTTGTCCTGTTACAATATTCTACTCAAAGTTGAAACATTATATGCAGAAGAGAGGACTACATTAGGAAGTGTAAGGCCCTTGCAAGGCTGAGATGAGACTGAGAAGGTGGTTTGCCACTTTATATGCCCAGGGATGACTTCAAATCTTTATTGAATAGCTCTCTGTTTTAGGTAACAGAATTGCTTTGCTACCTAGAAAGAGTGAGGTGTTATATAGGAAAATTGAAGTCAATTTTGGTTCTGAAAGATCCGTTTGCTGACAAATGGCTTGAATGAACAGAGCCCTTGGATTGCATTCAGGACTGTTCTGCTTCTAACTGGCATATCCCACTCATTCGTTTTTTTCAGGTGGTACAGATGATTGGAAGCCTCTTAAAGTCAGATGCTTCTGACCTAACAATTTCACCTCAACATTAGTATAACTAACTCTATTTCATAAGGAATTCAAAGACAGAGCATCTAGTCTGTAGAGGAGAGGGAGTGCTCAGCATCCACCCATACTCCTCAAAGAACTACAGTATCTTAAACAGGAAAGAACCATCAAAAGCCATCGAGTTCAACATCTTCAGGATCCCTAGAGGCTCTGCTACAATATCTTTGTTAGTGGGATGCTCTCTATCTTTCCAGACATCCCTATCAATTGTTGGTGAACTTTGATTGCCTAGAAGTAATTTGCTTGTTTTTTCATTCCTTCATTCATTTATCCAGCACTAGCAGGTCAAGAACTGCGTAAGGTGCTGGAACTCCAGATAATGAGTTAGACATGATCTTTGATCCAAAACCTTGGTGTTTAATTGAGAAGTATACTGGAAGAGATTAGGGAATGGAGGAAGCACATTTAGACCATAATTATATTAAGTTCTTTGGTAGAAATAGTTTGCTAATATTTATCCACCAGCAAGAAAAACGTATCAGATTGTATTTTGTGGGGAAAATGCTTTGGGGAGAAAAAGCTGGAGGTAGAATAACCAGGTGAGTTGTTGTTATTAGAGGATGCCTAGCATAGTGGTTGAAGAGAGGACTCCAGGCTCAGGATGAGTTAAAATCCTGACTTTGTCACTTCTAGCTGTGTGCTCTCGAGTGAGTTTCTTAAGTGTTCTATGCCCTAGTTCTCTCATGAACAAAAGGAATTACTATGATGATTATTAAATAAGGTTTTACACAAAAGGTACTTATGAAAATATGCCTTTACATAGCAAGTACTACTAAACATTAGTTAGCAATTTAGTAGTAATAGTAACAAGACTATCTTTAGAATCTTAAGAGTACATGATAGCAGAAGAAGTAAAAGTGATGCTAATAGTAGCAGCAGCAACAGTGGTATTAGTGATATTAATAAAGCATCAGTAGCAATAGAAGTAGCAGTAGCATTAGTAGTGGCAGTTACAGAACTAGTGGTAGTTGTGGTATCGATATCACAGAGATGGAGACAAGCATTCAAGAGCAGGGGGAATGGCTACAAGAACTCTGGGGATTCCAGCTCCTTTGCCTCATCCTCTGATTTGTCCTGTTAATACTTTTTGCCTTTGCTTACATCAGCATGTAAGAACAAGAAACCCACCTTAAAATGGAGGCAGGTCAATGGCTTATATGAAGAGACCACAAGGAACAGGGAAGCTGAAAATATAGATTTTTTTTCTTCCCAGACAAGGTCTGTATATATAGACTGAGGATGAAGACCCCCCAAAAGAGTAGGCAGGCCCATTGAAGGAGATAAAGGGCCAGTTAGTGAAAAGGTCATTCTGGATGAACAGGCAGAAGGGAAAGGAACTCACTGGCTCCTGGCAAATGTGTCAAGCATGGTATTAGGTTTTCCCCAGAACTGACATAGGAGCTGGGGATCAAACCCTCAATGCTAAGATTCAAGCCCAAATTTGCCTGCCCAAAGTTCATGGTCTTCCCAAAAATCACATGCTCTCTCTCCAAATACTCTTGTGCCTGCCTTTTAACCACTAAGAGTGCCTAATGTAGGTTTCTTGTGTGGCTCACAATGTGGCTCCATCGCTGAGGTGCAGAATGCCACCCCAGATGGTTATCATGATAAAATTTATAAGTATTCATTCTGTTTACTTAGAGATTTTCAAAAATGCACAGGCCTGGCAATATTTGGAAATTTGTACAGGCTGTGAACTTTAGGAAGGAAACTAAGAATGCCACGTCCTTCCCTCTATTTTCCTTCCTTCTTGCCTTCTGTGAGAAGTACCCTCTGGCCAGAAGGGGCAGTCAGCCCAGTGCCAGAAAGGACAGTCCCTCCCATCATTGGAGTCCAGGATTAGAGCCACGTTCCTCCAGCAGCTAGAATGAAACTTAATCAACATTTAGATTACTGCATCCCCATTTATAGGGGTTTGAACTCAATTAAAATTTTCAACTAGAATCTTGGCATAAGAGCCTTGAGACAGATTCTGACTGTTCTGGGCTCTCACCCTAATTTTAATATGTATTCCTGGAAGGAGACAGTTGGGTCAGGTGGACCTGGGGCTCTATTTAGACCCTTGGCATAAAAATGTAATAAAGTTCTGTTTGGAATTCCATGGCCATTTAGTTAAATTACAGAATCAGCTGTTTCCATAGGTCCCTTTTCCCCTTAGGTTTACTGTTTTCCTCAAATTTAATGCCATTTTTTTTTTTAAGAGAGGGATGAAGTGAGGACCGCTGGACTTGGAATCCAATGGACTTCACGCAAATTCTGGCTCTATTCACTAGCTAGAGGCTCTTGGCCAAGTCACTTTACTTCTCTGAGTGTCAGTTTTCTCACCTGTAAGACTGGGATAATAACTGCTAGCTCTTCCTTGAATGATGGCTACAAGACTTTAAATGAGATCATAGATAATGTTGTCTGGTACACAGAATTGTTGAATGAAATTGTTTACTTTCCTGCAAATATCCTCTCACTTCTTTTAGGTTCTCATAGGTTATACTGTATGACATTTTTGTTCTTTATTCTCAGACTAGACTCTTATCCTCAGTGGTTGCTTTAATGACAAGAGCTCAGTTTCTGAACCCTAGGATTTACCTGCTTTACATTCAGCAACAATCTCATCCAAACCTAACCCTCTTGGCTGACACATCTTTGAGACTACACATCTCAGCATACCCCCAATTTGTTCTTGATCCAACACAGAGATCCTTTTAAAATATAAATCTGATCCCTACTCCCTTATTCAATGACTGTTCAATGCTCTCAAGCAATAGATTAAAATGTAACCCATGGCCTAGAAGATCCAGTGAAATCTGGCCCCACCTACCTCTTAAGCCTCATTTTTTTCCTTCAACTTCTGCTTCCGCCAGTTGTATCCTTTCAGTTAAAAAAATGCCATTTACCTTCAATTCCTTGGCTTCTGCTCCTCCATGTTCTCTTTTTCTGGAGATTTTTTTTTCCGTTTATTTCTTTCATTCTCTCATTTTAAATCAGTATGTCCTATCCTTCATAACCCAGCTCAAAAGTCACTTTTTCAGGGATAGCATCTTTAAATTTTTAATTCTTATCAATAATTGCTATTATATTCTTTGATAAGGCTTCTCATTTGTAGCAAATTTTAGGGCTTATAATTATATACTTGATTAATAACTATTTTAGCTATAAACTCCATAAAGGCAAAGATCATGTATGTGTGCTTATATTGTATTCTTCTTTTTTTTTTTTTTTTTTTGAGAGGTTTTTGCTATAGGGCGCATGCGCTTGCTGGAAAGACAGAGAGAGGCAGAGAGACAGAAAGCAAGAAATCACTCCCTGGGAGGATGGCCATGCCGCAATCCCTTCTCCTTCATTCTCCTCTTGAGATCTTGGGCATGCATACACACACGCCTGGCATGAGTTTAAGCCACTGGGTCTGGGACTGGAACTGCAGTCGACTACATGGGAGTCCAGCGACATAGCCATTACACTAACTGCTGGTCCTTTATATTGTATTAACACCTGATAATTTGTGTAGAATTGTCCATGTTGAAAAGCAGCAATCCGACACTGTCACTCATTTGTGTGGTTTCCCTCAACACATGTGTATCAAAACAGGAGCAGGCAGTACAAGGACACTGTTTCCCAACATTCTTGGGTAATAGGGTTTAGTGGATTTTCCCATCCACCAAGAGTCATTCCCATCTATGCTGTAAAATTGTAGTGGACAGGGTGCCTCACACATAAGAATGTGTGGACTGGGTCTACTCTTCCCCCAGGGTACAGTCTTACTGGTAAGTTGTTCTGGAGTCACTTTCCTTAATATGTTTTGAATACTAATTTTCTAGAGATCTTTGGCTTCTAAACTCATGATGCCCTTCCTTCTGTACATCAATCAGACATAACCAGAATTATGTCTTATTCTGCTATCTTAGTTTTTCCTCTGATTCTGTTATGGAAGATTATCCAGTAAGTATGGTCTTGGTCCTCTAGGCATAGGCACAGGCCTCCTAGGATGTACTATGTGTACCAAACTCACTGGGGAGGACTTGCATCTTGTCAAACCTTAATATATTGAACTATAACTGCAGGTCTAGAATCACCAAGCCCCCATGACAGTAGGCCTGGATGTCTGGCTGGATCTCTTCAGAGTCCCCTTCAGCCATGTCAACCTCTTCATCCCCTCCACCCTCCTTACATAGCTTACTGCACTTGGGCCCAAATATGATCACACACAGGAAGGAGCTTTGCAAACTTGAAAAGACTAGACACATGTAAAGGATTAAGGGCTTAGTTCAGCCTTCTTTTCAATTCACAAACTAGGCTTCTGCTTGGCACTCTCTGCCATCTGGAGAAATTACCTTTTTTCTTCCCTAATGACAGTTTCAACCCTCCTCTCTCTGCTCTTTCTCCTCTGTGGTAGGAATAGAACAGTTTTGTTTGTTTTTTTCCCCTTTTTGAATGTCAGTTCTCTTACTATTACACCATAAGGTCCCCTGTTCTTAAGTTTTTGTCAACTCCCAATATAATTTGAAACAAAGGCGGTGCACAGTAGCCACATAGATAGCCAATATCATGTTAGCAAATTTAGTTTTGATATGAACAAAATAATGAATGCATGCTCAAAGTTACTTTAAGAATAAGAATAAATAGGTCTAAGACTTGCTCTGTAACCTCTATAATCTCTGAACTTCAAATTCCTCATCTGTAAGAACAGGGACATAGCTGGGCAAATGCCCATGTAATAGTCATGCTGACTAAAATGGATCACACATGTGAAAAATCTTGCACATGACATGTTATATATATTTTTCCATTACTATTTTTATATCTAACTCTCCCATTCTACAAAACAGAAACCAAAGCCATGGAGGTTCATTCATTCATTCATTCATTCATTTATTCCATAATAATTAATCAACTGTCTATTATGGGCCAGACACTGTGCCAAAGGCTAAGTGACTTTCCCAAAAGTTGCATTATAATTTTATGACAGATCTGGAATATCAACAATAACAACAGTTATTATTTGCTGAGAGCTCACTGAAAAGCTCGTACTTACTAAATATTTTACATACACAGTCTAAAGTAATCCTCACATGACTTTATGAGGTAAGAATATTACTACTTTTTTTCTATAATAAGGAAATTGAGGCTCAGAAAACTTAAATATCTCAACTGCTACTTTTTCCAAATAGTTGCCTAGGGACCAGGAGATACTAGTGAGCTGTAGAGACCACTATATCATGAGTTAGAAACGACCTTGGACATCAGTTTTCAACAACAACAACAACAAAATTAAGCAAAAATTCTAACACAAAGGCATTAAGTACCATGTTGAGGATGTACTAAGCCAGTAGGCAACAATATGGCAGACTGGGGAATCAGACAGATTGATTCATTCTCTCAACCATAAAAATGGGAAGAATTATTCCTCCTTTGCAGTGTTATTGTGCAGATAAGCCAGATATCAAATAAACAAACATTATTTCTTCAAGCATCTTCTCACTTCCTCACTTCTTTCAGGTCTCTGCTCAGATGTTGGTGTCTTAGCTTTCCCTATTCACCCTATCTGAAGTAGCCCTCACCTTACTCTGTCTCATCTCACCCTGCATTTTTCTTCACAGTATGACATTATGTTATATATGTTTATTTGTTAAGTTCTTGGCTGACTGTCTGCCTGAATAAATGAAAGTACCTTCTCCTCCTCTTGATTCCCTTTCTGGTGCTCTTCTCTCTGTACATGCTGTCAGCCCACCCTTCTAGGAAAAAGTATGAGACTGAGTCCAAAGAAAACCTACAATTCCTATATGACTCCCCAAAGACACTGTAAGTGTTCTGCTATATTCACCCAGAGGATCTTTCCCTCTACCTGTAGCATGCAGCCTGAGGCCTGCCAGAGTCAGACCAGGCTGCTATGTTCTTCCTTTCTGATTACTTCTTGGTTACCCGGGGACATAGATGACACTTAGGTGTGCAAGATAGTATGATATGTCTTCCCTGAAAGAATAGCTTTGCAAGTTCAGTTATACCCTGGTAATTTTACAGATCACAGGGTTGAAGAAGGAAAAAAAATGTGTTCTTAAGGATGATTTTTACCCTTTAAAAATGCATTCTTTCAGTCTAATTTTAATTTTCCACAAAAAAGAGTCATGAAATTAATGGAAAGGAAATGTCCAAGAAAGGAAAGGTGCTGCTACTCATGGAATTTGTAAGACTAAAGATGATATATCTAAACATTTCTTCAGCTGTCAAAAGACCACAGATGCTCTTTTAATGTTATGAAGACAAAAAGTTTTTCTTGTTGCATACTTGCCGGAAATGAGACCCTGGAGAAAGGCATTGTTTCCTGCAATTACACAGTTGCCAGGGAAACCATGTACAGAAGTTAGCCTAAGTGCAAGTTAAAAAAAAAAAAAAAAAAAAAAAAAGAAGCATCTCATAAATTGGCATAAGATTACTTCTAAAAGTCTGGGCCAATAATGGCACAGAGTGACCCTTCTAGAACTGTTAGGATTTCTTAACTGTGGTAGGAAATGACAAAGGATATCTTTCTGCTCTTCTCTGCTAGGAAATCTTTTTAATGAGTGTTTTGCTAGGAGTGAAAGTCTTTAGGTAATTTTTGTAAAACCACCACAACTTCCTCACCAAAGCAAAACAAAACATCAAACACACAAAAGAAATGTTTTATTAGAGTGTAAAGAAACATGTAAGGATACACATATACACACAACTTTGGAAAACAGTATTTAGTAATTTTACATATCAGACAAAGGCTTACCTTTTCTCCTTTCTACTAATTTATTTTACACAGAGATTATATGTGGCTTGAATTAAAGAAAGGTCTGAATTGGCATCAAATTATTTTTAAGTATATTGCTATCACTGAGACTCAGTTCTCCCTTCTTTATAAGAGAGTGAACCATAATCTCTGCCATCCATGCTTATGCTGAAAATGAAATAAAGATACATGTGTGTATATGTGTGTGTGTGGGTGTGTATGAATGTATATATATACATATATGTGACATTCATCACATGACGGATGTTCAATAAACACTTAGAAAAATCATAGAGATCATTTAGTTTGACCTCCTATTTAGTACAAACATTTCTTCTAATATATAGCTGTCATCCAACTACTTAAACTCATCAAGATACAGGGAGCTCACTACCTCACAAAGTGGTTCATAACATGAGCCAACAGATGACTTCTTCCTTTAACTAAGTTGGAATCCACTCCCTATAGATTTTACCTCTCAGACCTGATGGCTTCTGGGAGCACAGAGAACAAGTCTATTTCCTTTTCTCAGAAGTAGCACTGGTGCTTGCTTGAGTCCAAAGGACCCCATTCCTGTAACTATTTCTGTGTGCTCATATGACATAGCCCTATGTGACCACAAACAAGTTACTCCACAGATCTGACCTACAGTTCCCAGTATCATTAAAGGAGGGTAGTAATTTTTCTTTGTTTCTCTGTCAAGCTTCTGTTAAAGATCAAAGCAAAATGCCAGATGGGAAACTGTTTTGCAAACTGCAAAATACTGTACATATTAACTATTATTATTACCCCCCCTCCCCACCCCCCCTGCAATCATCCTCACTTACCCTTGCTTGAGGGAAGCAATTGGCCCTGCTTGATGGTGTGGGATAACAGTGGCCTTTCCCTGGTTAAACTCTGCCCTCTATAGTCCTGAGGCCTAAAAGCTGATTTGCATCTTCTTGGTTCCCCTTGCTGCTTTCTCAGCGTGAGCTCTTGCTCTCCCCAGGTTCCCTCGTTGATGTTGCTCACCCATTTAGTTAAATGCTGTTTTGACGAGGTAGCCTATTTTGGTAAGTGCCGCTGGGGAGCTGCAGAAAGGTTTAATTCCCTTTCTTTTCCCTAATGTTTATCTAATGGTAAAGGATTGAGAATAGGTTTGATATCCCTGGAGACCTTAGGCTGAATGACTCAATAATGTATGTGTCTAGGGACTGGTTGAGAGACTTAGCTTGCTGAAGACAGGAGAGAGTGGGTTGAAGACACCCAGCTATCATGCCAGGTGGGTTGTCACTCCTCAGGGGGCCTCCCAGGGTTTAGGAAGGAACAACATTAATGAACCAGGGCATGTGGGGATCAGGGCAGTAAAGAAGAGTGACTAGATGTCCTAGTATGTATAATACATCTGTTAGCATAATGTAGTTATTAATGGGACCACCTTTCTCCCCAAAGTGAAATTGGAGGACAAATTATATGTTCACTTCAGACAAAGAAGAAATACTTAGTTAGAATCTAGGTCCTTTCTTTGGTACTTTAGTCCTAAATATATAACTATATATGGATATTGCCACCCAGATATCCCCCAGTCACCTAAAACACACAACACCTCTAAGTGACTATCATGATATCTTCCCCCAGCATGTTCTTTCTTCAGCAATCACTATCCCAGGAAAGGGCATCATCACCCACCTGGATGCTTAAGCCAGAAACCTGGAGTCCTCTGAAACGCTTTAATCACCCTCATCCCTATAACCAGTATCCAAAGAATCCTTCACATTGTTCATCATCTTTCCACTCTCACAGCTGCTGCATTAGTTCTGTGTCTCATCTTTTCTCTAGACCCCTGAAACTTTCATTTCAGCTTGTTCTATCCAGTCCCTGGCTCCAAGAATTTTGAGACCTGAACTCTGTCCGGTGTTATATTAGTTGACTCTCCAAGTGCACTTTTATAATGTTTTTGTGCTTATCTAAATCACTGATCTCTGCGCCTTTCCTTTAGAAGCCAATCTCCTACTTCATATTTTCAATTGTTAATCCATTCATTCAACAAAGGTGTTGAATTTACTAAGTTCTGATAGTTCAAATGGGTAGATATTATTAAATTATTCTCTAAATTTTAGGTTTAGCTTGCTGAGCAGTTTCAAAGCCGTGAATCTATACCAGTATCCATCATAATTTGGATTAAAATCCATCTTCCACTCATATCCTAGAATATAATTTCTAAAACATAAATTTCATTATTTCATTGCCCTGCTTAGAATACTCCAATATCTCTTCACTGACTATAGGTATGTTTCAATATGAGGGAAGTCCACTAGGGTAACACCCTGCCCCCACCTCATCTTTTCTTACTGGAGTCTCCTTAGGGAATAGGACTAACTTATCCAATGGTGATGGTGGGAGACTGAGGGGCACCACTCAGTTTATTATCTATGCTTCTCTGAAATCAGCCTGCTTAGAGCAGCATACATTCTGTTCTGCACTCTGTGCTCGATCCACTGCTGCCTATGACTGGGGAGCAGGTAGATTCCTAGGGTTCAATATAGTTTTTAAAGAATTATTTAACTTTATTTATTTATTTATTTGTTTGTTTGTTTGTTTGTTTTAATTTGACCAGAGAGGGATAGAATGAGAGAAAGAGAGAGAGAATGTGAGAAAACAAGCTACCAGTTCTGGGACTTGAACTGTGGTCGACCATGTGGGAGTCCAGTGCCCTTAACCACCACACCACCCACTGGCCCTATCTGGGGTTCAAAATTTGTTGCCACTCAGTTCAGTCATGTTCTCCAATCTAGGTTATCTAAGAGGTAATTCACCTGACTCCATCTCTCATTTGGATATGATCCAAGATAGGAAGCAGGAGTTGTAATTCATTGACATCCTCACACCTCAACATTTAGGACTGAAATCAAGTTCTCTGGTCTTAGGATAAATCTACATCTTCTCTTTTTGTAAAATGAGAGTTTGCCTTTCTGCAGTTGCAGTATCTTTCCACTCCTTAGTATGCTCTTCTGGGAAGTTATTCTCTATGATGACAATCCACAGGCCAGGCTAAGCTTCAGAGAGATCTTATTCAAACCCAAAGAGACATGAAAAGCCAACTAAAAGTTTGTTTGTCATAGGAGTGCTGTGAGAGTGGCAGGTGCAATGGGCCCTTGCAGTTCCCTCAGCCCTATGCAGCTTAGGAGAGTTCACGTTCATGTTTGATTCTAACACTGAAGCATCTGTGAGTCCTTGAGGACAGCTTGAGCACTTGCTGATACTGAAGCAGCCATCCCCAATCTGGCTATGACACTTTCTTGGCTATATGGGTGAGAGTGACTCATCCCAGTCTTATTTGCAAATAATAGTGAAAGGGTATTTTACAGTTTGTTTGCACAGAGCTTCTTCTTTTATTCAACTTATATCCGCAGAAAACCTGTTGAGAGCACAAAATTACCCCTTTTTACAAATGAGAAAACTCAGTCTCAGGTTATGTGACTTTGCCAAGGTTCTTCAGCAAGTTCAAGGAAGAGCTGGGGAAATCCGCTCAGCATTAGTCAGAATCATAAGGACAGTTGGAAATCTCCCTTAATGATCATCAAAAACTTACCATCTTTTACATCTGGCTAGAGGTTTTTTTTTTTTTAACTCTTGAAAACAAAAATACTACAAGTGAAAAGGCCTTAGCAAACACATAGTCCAACCGCTTCCTTGAAAGATGGGTAACTCAAGATCTAAAGAGAGTATGATTTTCCTGAGGCCTTGAAGTGAGTCTGGCAGAGATAGGACTTTATTTATTTATTTATTTTTTATTCTTTTTTTTTTTGTTGTTATTGTTGTTCTTTAGACTCAAAGAACAGGCAACTGTTGAAAAAATTGTGACAGTGGGGCTAGAACCTAGGTCGCCAAGTAATCGCTGGTGTGATCTTACAATATCCCTACTGTTTACGGTTCTTAGTCTCTTTGAGACACTTCTAAGCATTTAGGCTTTCCAGAGCACTAGTAACTTATGTGCTAGTTATCTCAGGTGCCAGACAGACCTGAGATTTTTTTGCTTATTTGTTCATTTTTGTTTTTTAGAGGTCTTTGCCTTAGGGTGCATATGCTTGGGGTGGGGGGAGGGAGGCAGAGATAGTGAGAGGGAAAGTGAGAAGTCATTCCCCCACAGGGATGGCCATGCCAGCAATCCTTTCTTCTCCATTCTCCTCCAAAACTCTTGGGCATGCATGCACACACCCCTGGTGTGATTTTTCATGCCACTGGTCTGGGACTCAAACTGCAGTTGACCATGTAGGAGTCCAGCAATGTAACCTCTATACCATCTGCTGGCCCCTAGACCTGAGTTTTAATTGAGTTCTTCCACTTTACCAGCAGGGTGCTTTTGGGTAAGTAACCTAACTTCTGAATCTCAATTTCGTCGACTATAAAATTGGTACTATAATATCTAACTCCTAAAGTTATTGGCAGGATTAGAAATAAAGCACTTTGGGACCAGCAGTTGGTGTAATGGCTATGTCTCTGGACTCCCATGTAGTTGTCTGTGGTTTGAGTCCCAGACCTCGTGGCTTAAACTCATGCTGGGCGCATGTGCGTGCATGCCCAAGATCCTGAGAGGAGAATGGAGGAGAAGGAATTGCAGTGTGGTCATCCCCCGTGGGCGGGTGATTTCTCGCTTTCAGTCTCTCTCTCTCTCTCTCTCTCTCTCTCGTCTTTCTGGCTAGCACATGCACCCAATAGCAAAAATCTCTCCAAAAAAAAAAAAAAAGAAAGAAAGAAAGAAAGAAAGAAAGAAAGAAAGAAAGCAAGCAAGCAAGCAAGAAAGGAAGAAAGAAGGAAAAGCAAGCAAGCACTTCAAATGTATGGTTCATAGCAGTTCATAGCATTCAATAAATATCAGTTCCCCTTCCTATTCCTAAATGATTCATCACTATACATATGCTATTGACCAAAATAATTGAACCTTATGCAAACCTAAACATGTACAACTTATCTTCCTATTTTGGCACATCACCCAATCATCCACTCAACAAATATTCATGTCAACTATGTGTCAGGCCCTGTGCTATGCTGGGTAATGCTTATCCAGTACGTACATACATACATACATACATACATAAGCGGGTCCAGCAGGTGGCATAGTAATTGAGTGTTGGACTCCCAGATGGTCAAGTACGGTTTGAGTCCTGGATCTGGTGGCTTGAGACTCACACTGGGCACGTGTGCATACATGCCCAAAATCTTGAGAGGAGAAGGGTTATTAAGGAGTGGCTATCTCTCCTGGGAGGGTGAGTTCTCATTTTCTGTCTCTCTGTCTCTGTCTCTCTGGAGAGTACATGTGTCTGATAGCAAAAATTTCTCAAAACAAATACAAAAGTAAAGAGTGGTCTCTGCCATTACAGAGTTACAACTTAGTGAGAGAGACGGAGATGGATATGTATATATCAGCTGCGCTTGCTAGTCAAAATATTTAGATTAATTAAGATCTTTAGTGAATCAATAAAATGTGTGGGGATGAAGGCATAGAAAGCAATCATAGATAATAGAGACAGTATGGGAAGAGGGTAGGAGATGGCAGAGGGTGAGAACTATGGAATCAAGGATGGGAAAAAAATATATACAGTAAACAAGAAATGGAAAATTATTTGTTGCCTAAAACACATATGTTGATGTGCTTGATTGAGCTAATATACAGTGTATTCTGGATGGAAAATCTCATTTTGTATGCTGTATAGTGAATGAATGTAAATAAATAAATTTAAATAAAAAAATTTTTAAATGAATAAAATACGTAATTATAAATTGTACTCAGTGCTATAAAGAGAGGAAAGCAATGTTCTATTAGAGAACAGGATGACTTACTTTATAACCAGTAGTTGGGATAGATTCTCTGAGTAAGTGACATTTAAACTGTGACTGAGGAGTCAAATAAAAAGAAAGGGTAGATTCTATTCTAAGTAGGAGACCCAGTGACTGTGAAAGCCTGAGGAAAGGGTGAGATTAAGGTGTTTTTCAGCCCCAGCCCTCTAGCTATTCCCACAGAACTCTACCATCCCACAACAATTAGGGTGTCTGTATAACTTCATAGGTACTGTCTTCTATGCCTCTACAGGTCTTCTCCCATTTGTCCATGAGGAATGTCTAACTCCAAATGTCACATTTCAAAGACTCCTTAATCAGTCTCCCCAAAGCATATAAAATTTCTCTATCTTCCAACATCCCCCCAAATATTTGTGCCTATATTAACATATGTAACTAAGAGCACAAAAGCAGTTATAGAATCTTATCCTATGCTATGGACTACATTAAGTATTCTACCAGAATAATCTTTACAGAACTCCTGTTAAGTAGGTACTTTTTATCATCATCCCCATTTGACAGGAAAAGAAACTAAAGGTATTGTCACTTACTCTGACAGCAGAGGCTGAGTCTCGATTTGAACCTCATGCCTTTTGCTTTACCAAACCCAAAGATTTAAGCCCCATGCTCTGCTAAATCAGTTTGTCTATCTATCTTTCCCCCACTAATCCCTGAAATTCCTGAAAGTGGAGTTTTCTGTGATTCATCATCGGTATATGCTTAGCACATGGAAGAAGACCCGGCACAAAAGAGTTAACTATTTGCTAAAAGAATATCTTGGCAATTACAGATCTGACTGATAAAGACAAAAATCACATAATGCGTAAACAGGTCTGTCCCTTTGGCCTTCAGGCGCAGCCTGTACTGTGGCCTCTGCTGATCTGATTTGCGCAGCGATTGACAGCCTGGGTCCTTCTCCTTCAGTCCTGTTAATGGCATTAGCATCTAGTCAATAATGCTCAGCATTTCATTTTACCACTTTAATTAACAAATTCAATTTGTTCAAACTGCTGTGAAAACAAATTAAAAGCTCAAGAATGAGGCCTCCAAAAGGGGGAGGGAAGGCAAGGCCTCTGCACGGATTAGGCCGGGTGTTGATCTGCTCTTTGGAGTTTACAGAAAGCTGGACATTGTCTGCCTTTCGACCATCTTCCTATCCCTGACACCGGAGAATGCCTTAGTGATAGAGCCAAGATTAGGCAAAGCAGTTTCTGTACCTTTTCAGTTTGTCCTTTCCCTCTCCATATAGGCAAGTGAGGGCCCTTCATACTGATTTTCTTATTCTGCCCTTCACGCTGGTCCCATTCTTCAAAGGGGGCACTCTGCTTTGTATTTGAATTCAACAACAACATTAAAAAATATATATCCCTTAGTCTAGTGCTTCTCAACTAGGAATAATTAACCCCCAGGGACCTCTGACAATATCTGGAGATATTTTTAGTTGTCCCAGTTAGGGAGAGGGACTACAAGCAATGAGTGAGAGATCATGATGCTACTAAATACCCTACAATGCACAGGATAGGCCACCTCACCAGAAAGTTATATGTACCAAAATACCAATAAAGGCTACGGTCATGAAATTCTATTTTAGTGCCCCTACAGTTTTCTATGCACCTCCTTGATAATTACAATATCTCTGTGAGGTAAACAGGATGGAGATTGCTGACCTCCATTTGAGAGTGGAGGTAACTGTCAATCAAAGGCCAAGTGACATGCTCAAAGTGCAGAGTTATTAAATGGTAGTGATGAGAAAAAGGTGCTTTACCACCCTTAGCTGAATTAAAGAATGGCAAGCACATTTTTGGAGGCACCAAGTAACTTTAGGAGGCAGGAGAATAGTTTATAAGTATGTGTCTGTCCCCTGCATACCTCTTAGGAGACAGGGATGGTCAGGGCACTTACCCATTTAATAGGCTATCTAGGTTTTGTGGGACCTAACCTGGAAAAGGTCCCTGTGAAGGTTAGGAAACATCCTTCTTCTCCTCATCCCCAGCACTTACATCCACTTATCTATCAGCTACATACTTTTTTTTTTTTTTTTTTTAATTTTAAGTTTGCTACAGGGCATGTGTACTCACCAGAGAGAGACAGAAAGAGAGAAAGTGAGATCACCCCATAAGGGGGATGGCCATGCCACAATCTAGTCTCTTCTATCCTCCTCTTGGGATTTGGGGCAAGCATGCACACATGCCTGCCATGATTTCCAAGCTGCCTTGCCTCACAGAGTCAGCCATGTGGGATCCAGCCACCTTAACCTCCATGCCATCTGCTGTCCCACAACCACAAACTTTTGAATAGAAGGCAGTCGTTAAAAAGATAACCTGGCTCTTAATCATTGGTTATTCCAACTCTGGATTTCAATAATCCTTTTTATCTTAGAAATCAAGGAAAAATAAATAAGGTCAGAGCTACATAGATGTTTTGTTGCAGACAACAATCAAATCCAAAGCTTAAAATCTGAATTCTCTCACAGGTTTCTAACAAATGTAGGGAAATATTTACTAAATTGGGATAAGAGGTAGGCAGAGAAAGGGAAGAAAAGAAAAAAAGGAAGAAATGAAAAACGGGAGACTGATGAATGTTATTGCCGAGGATAAATAGAAGCTTCAGAGAACTTGTCCAAAAGGAAGAAAAAGTCTAGAACTCTGAACATCAGGAAGCAGTTATGGCTCCTATTGGCCAGTTTCAGATACCCTGGCATCCTGGGTATATAACTCAGATTAATTGTTCTGTGTATGTAAATGGAAAGAAACACCAGAGACTGTATGGTGTGGGGAGTGGATAGCGGAGGGTAGGAGTTAGGCATTTAGGTAAGAAATCTTTTCTCTACCACTAATTAGTTGTGTGATCTTGGGAAGTTATGTGGAGATACGGAGATAAATGATGCTCAATCTTATTATGCCATAGTTTCCTCATGTATAACATGAAGATTGTGAGGATTCAATGATGTAATGCACATAAAGTTCTTACAATAGTAGCTGGTACTCAGTAAGTGCTCAATAAATGTTTAGTATCATTACCCTGAGTATGGAAATAGACATCCTTCCTCTGAACTTTCATTCATGCTGCTCTTCCCAATGATAATAGTATTTTCTTCCCTACTGAAATTGAGCCATCCATGTTAAGCTCAAGAGCCATCTCTTCCATTACCCCTTCTCTTTCTCTTATGTCTCAGAAGTCACTTCAATCAGCAGTTAAAGTTGTGTGAATGTTTTAGGCTGTATGCTCTATCACTCCTCAGACACAGACAATACTCAAGTGAAACACTTTGTGCTCCTAAAGTCTGAATCCTTAACCTTGGGCTCATGCCCTACGGCCCTTGACCCATTCAGTAAACATCTGATGAATGAACATATGAATGAGTAAATATGTTTTTGATTGCCTACTCACACCAGTTATAGGAGATGATTATTTTGGTTAGTGATAACTGGATCAACAAGTTAAAGTGCAGGAGAAAGAGCAAAGGACATAATAAGTTCTGATTTTGGCCTTGCTACCTCAGGCACAAGTCTTTGAGCAATTTGTTTTGGTCCTTTGTGCCTCAGTTTCTTCATTGGTCAAGTGAGGTAGTCGAACAAGATTACATCTGAGAGCCCTTCTACCTCTGAGTTTTATGACAAATGGTAAAAAGACCACACTATGGTGGGTTCCTTCCACAAATAGCTGGTGCCAGGTTCCATTCCAGGCACTGAGAACACAGAGATAAATGAACTCATTCTCTCTGTCCTAAGGACTCAGTTAAATGGAAAATGCAGACTATTTAATACAAACTGATGATTGCATGGGAAGGAAAGGAGCAGAGAAAAGCACAGAGGAAGGAGGACTTGATAGCTCTGGAGCCGGGGAATGAGGGTATCCTGGAGCAAATAACAGCAAAGTCAGTCTCTGAGGAGAAATCTTATAGAGGAGTCAGAAAGAAGAGGAGACAGGCCAACAATGGGGCCCAAGGCCACACTTGAGGCCTGAGTAAAGGCCCTATACCTCCTAGTCTGAAACTTCCCTCTCCCCAGGAATGGTTTGCTTCTGGCCTTTTCAACCCTTCCTTCAAACCATACTCCTTTTCCTCTCTCTGAAACACACTTCGCTTTCCTGCCAGCATCCTACCTGCCCACTTCCCTCCTCTGTACTCATCTATAATAATTAACTCTTAATCAGAGCCCAGTGCAAAAGTTGCTTCCACAGAAAAGCCTTTCCTGATGCTCCAGGTCAGGTTAGGCTTCTCCACTGTTTTCTTAGTACACTGTCCTTCTCCTTCATCACATTTAAAAATAATTAACTACATGTTTAGTGGGCTAATACTGGTCTACTTTGCTAGAACAAAGATTTCACAAGGGGGAGGGACTCTTTTCTGCCCAATATTTAATCTCTAGCACTGTGTCTATGGTAGGATTTCAATAGTATATCGACTGCATTGACCCTACTATGTAGGTTCTCAGTAAACATTTGCAGAATGAATGGAAAGAAAAAATGAGATAGAGAATGAGGAGGACAACAAGCATTTTTCTCTTTGATCACATGTTCAGGCTATTACTCCTCTTCATTACATTAAAATCTACAATGTCTCTGAGGCTACTATCTTTTAGCTGTTCTTCCTCTCCCATTTTTCTGCACTAACCTTAACTGAACCTTTAGAGCTTCAATTACTCAAGCAGGTTTGTAAAATGAGAGAATAAACTAATACTATATTAACTCCCCCAAACCTTTCCTACTCTTCACAGTGCAAGATACAGCAACCACCTGCCAGAGTACTCACTCTAGTAAGACAACTCAGTCCCTCAGAGTGACTGATCTCAGGTGAGGGCTCACAGAAAAGCATTCTGATCAAGCAATCTCACTCTAAAGTATAAAAAAATGAACTGATCTTTTAAACTATTCCTTCCTTCTTTCCCTTCTTCCTATTTCCCTTCATTCCTTCTTTCTGGTTCTCTCTTAAATTTAAATAGAGGCAGCTGCTAAGGCCAGGTAAACAGGATACTAGGAATAAACTACGGTAAAAATTAAAACAAAATCAAACAAAACTCTTTCTGAGCACCCCTCTAAAGCAAGATGATTTTTACACAAAGTCTGGAAAATAGGTTTTTAGAAAATATTTGGACCATATTGTTTTACTTACAAATGTAGAAAGAGAAGCCTATCGAGAGCAAAAAATTTTGTTTAAGGCACACAGCAAAGCAGTGTCAAAGATGAGGCTAGAACAGATCTCTCCCTGCAAAGGTCTAGGGCTCTTGCTCTCTGCCTCTGTGCCTTGTGCTTTGTCAGCGCTTTGAAAATCAAGTCGTCCTGCCCTCCCTTTGCTCTTGCTTCTTGGCCTTCTCAGACCCCCTGTTCTTTCCCTAGGTCCCAGCGACAGCCTGCCTGCCGCAGCTGCCCTTGCTGAGCATTGCCACTCCGTAGACAGCTTTGCTGCCTCTCACTGACTCATCCACTTGCCATCTGCTTCCAGATCACTTCTGAAAACCCCAGTGTTTCTGCTGTTCCCTGAGCTCTGACACGTTCTCCCCTGCTCATAGGCCCAATAAACAGATGCTTCAATTTATCCTTCATCCATCTCCAGGCCACCATCTACTGAATTTTACATTACCTATTTTTTACTGTCTTGCATTTTTTTTTTTAATTTACCAATTTGAGTGTGTCTGAAAGAGCAAAGGTGAGGCAATGATATATTTTCAGAAGACTCCAAATGACAGTATGTGCTTCTTTATTCATGTGACATTTAGCTCAATAAGTGTTCTTCAGCACGTGCCAAACATGGTTTGGGCAAGAAGGGATAGCTAAAGAAGTAGAAGGCATCATTGCAGTCCTGGTCATTGATGAAGAGATGCATGTATACAAGACTTAAAGAAAACTAAAAGAATGTCTATTTGGGTGATCAAAAGGGATTCTGAAATGATGACAGCAGTGTGTATTGAGCACTCACTCTGTGTTTAGGATGCTAAAGTGAATGTTTCATCTGAGACATCAGGAAATGGGAAATGCCGTATTTTGAAGAAAATATCTAGAAACTGAATATAAGACTATTGAAATCACTTGCCTACTTCAACGATATAAAGAAAAAGAAGGCTGAAAACTAAAGAGAAAGTTTTGTGCGGGGGACTTGGAGTACTTTGAGTTCTACATGCCATGCCTGGAAGGGAGGTGCCAGGAGTTGCTCTTCTCCTCCCTTCTGCATAAGAAGAAGGGGTTACAGTGGTTTGGACTCCGGTTCCTTTCAGAGACATCTCGTGAACAGGAGACTGAAAAAAATAAAGAAGTAACTAAACTGAAATTGGCTGATGATCCTGGTGCTTGCTAGAGCAATAGATTCTGAGCAGATGTGAAAAGCATGGCAGAAAGCATCAGTTTGATACTTTGTCAACTCCTGCATAGAATCTATATACAATAGACTACCCCCTAAAAAAAACAGGAAATTAGGAAGCAATGACAGTAGGAGGAACAGGACACATTCTCCAAGTGATGGTTGCCTCTGAGCAGAGGAGCCTCCAAAGAATCCATGAAAGCCCCTGTAAGAGAAGGAGTCAACTGCAAACATCTGCCAGGTACAGAGAGCTTGGTGCCAACTTAAGAGAGTGCCAGGCAAGTGAGATCCTTCTGTTCCCTTTGCATTCCTTCCCCTCTCCCACTTTAACCTTGGTGAGCCAGTGGGAAGAGATGAGTGAAGAACAGAATGGCCAATACATCCCAACTCTGCAATGTCCCAAAGGGAAGCAGGCCTTTGGTAGGGAGTGAAGTACAAGGGAAGAAAACAACATTAATTCACATCCAGAATTTTGATTATTGTCTGAGATTGCATATTTGTGATTACTGAATTGAGGCTGTGTTTGTTAATTAAAGTGATTGAAGGGTTTTCTATTACCTAAAAGGGAAATTTCCATCAAAGGTAGAGTAAGGACTATCCTCTGAATGGGTCTAAAGCAATAAAGCTGCTTTTAAGAATATACACTGAGTTCAGCATATTATATCAATGTGTTATTGGTTATAAATATATTAACACACTTAAACCTGACAACAGACCTGATAATAATAGTATTAGATACAGGGGCATTAAGTAGCTTGCTCAAGGTCACCAGCTAAATGCAAGCACTATAAACTCACTTCTTATAGGGGAATATACTGAGCGGGATCCACTGTAGAGCTTCTCCGCCCCCTTTCCTAGTCTCCTGGTTAGGCTACACCAGCCATGCCACATTTTGTCCTTCAGACACAATTTTATAACCTACCCTGTCTTGCTGTTGCTGTTATATTGTTCTTGTCTTAGAAGGCCTTCCCATTTTCTTCTCTTACTTCAGCTCATTTTTCTCACCCATACTCCCACCATTTTAAATCTCTCTAATTATGTCTCAATGCTTATAGACATAATGTAACATTGTTTAACAGCTTTTTTTTAGAAACTTCAAAAATACAGATAGAAATGTCTGAACAAAGTCATCACATAAGATATAGAGAAGAGACCAGCAGTTGGCATAATGGCTATGTCGCTGGACTCCCATGTAGTCGACCACGGTTTGAGTCCTGGACCCGGTGGCTTAAACTCACACTGGGTGTGTGTGCGTGCATGCCAAAGATCCTGAGAGGAGAGTGGAGGAGAAGGGATTGCAGCGTGGCCATCCCCCCTGGGGGGTAATTTCTCGCTTTCTGTCTCTCTGTGTCTTTCTGGTGAGTGCACGCGCCCTATACAAAAATCTCAAAAAAGAAAAAGAAAAGATACCCAAGAGAGCTTTCTTGCCCTCTTTGTACCATGTGAGGATATAACAAGAAGACGGCAATCTGTAGTCTGGAAGAAAACCCTCACCATAACCTATGCATGTTGGCACTCTGATCTCAGATTTCTAGCCTCCCAAAGTGTGAGAAATAAAAGTTTTGTGGCTTATATGTCCCTGAGTCTATGGTTATGTGTTATAGCAGCCTGAACTAATACATTACCTCAAGCTGCTTTTGTTATATTTTTTTACTAGAAATGTTGAATAAGTAGGATAAGCTAATATGTATCTGTTGAGAAACATTTTATTGAATTCAACCTTACAATGGCCTTATAAGAGAAGAATTATTACCTCTCTTTTAAATAAGAGAAAAACAAAAGCTTAGAGAAGCTGAGTAATTTGCCAAGAAGACATAATTAATAATTGGAATAATCTAGATTTGAAGGTAAGTTTTTTCTGGTTCCAAAGATTCAATTCTATGTGTAGTTTAAAAATTGATTCAAAAGGTCATTATTGAAGATAAATTTGTTGAATGAAAGTTAAGAAAGCAGTAACAGTATAACAATCTCTCAAGAAAACTACTTTAAGTGAAGAAAACATATTCATTCACTCATTTGTTCAGTCGTCCATTCAAAAACTATCTTTGATTATCTACTAGTTGCCAGACACTGTGCTAGGCACTGAGAATACATGCTTAAGCTAAAACATTTTGCCCTTATGGAGCCTACATTCTAAAAGAAGTGGAGGAAAATCAAGCAATGAAGAGAATAAACAGTATCTGATAATAATATCAGATATGAAGAAAATAGAGTGATGTGATAGTAAGATAAGCAGAGAGGAGCTAATTAAATAGGGTAATGAAATCCTTTTGGAGAAGGTCAGTGTTCAAGAGTAAGAAGATTTGAATAAAGGGGATGAATGTTCATATTCTTAGAAAACATACAAGGCTAACGTGGAGGAGATAAAAGTATCTTCCTCCATTTCCTGTGACCTCTCTTCCACCTCCCCCAAATCACCCTCCAGTTTTTGAGTAGAGGGGAAGGAGCAATAATAACAATGAGGCAGAGAAATCCAAGACGGAGAAGTGTGATGGAGATGGATGCTGATGGGCTTCGGAATTGCATAGAGCCCAGGCTGTGGAACCCTGAGTGAGCCTCTGAGACTGTTTTCATGTGTGAAAATGAGAACTGTAATTCCTCCCTCCTAGGATATGTGAGAATCAATTAAGATTATTTCTTGGTTGCCAGTAACAGAAGCTGACTGGCTGACTAAGCATAAAGGGAATTTCTGAAAGAAACTTTGGTAGCTCACACAATGAGAGGTCCAGAGAACCAGATTTCAAGCTAAGCTCTATGCCTAAAACCATTCCGCAGAACTAGTCTGATGAGAACACTACAGCTACTACTCCCACCACCAAGCACCAGATGCTACAGTTAACACTACTGCCATTCTGTGCCATCAATTCAACTTCATTGCAACTACTATGCTGCCAGCACGAACCACATTCCGGGCCAGGAAGTGAAGGTTGTCTCTACTGCCTAGGTCTCACAGCTGCTTGCCTCAGAATTGATTTCTTATTTGGGTGCTTCTGATTGGTGGAAATTTGATAACATACTTGTGCCATCACTGCAAAAGAGGCTGAGGAAGTGAGTTTTCTCATTTTTGTCATGGGTAGAAGAACTCATGAAGACTACTCAAGAGGGATTGGGCAGCCCCAAAATGACAAATATCTACTAGAATGGCAGACACCCAGCATTGTACCTAGGACCCAGCAGAAGGATGGTGAAGTATTTTTATTTTCCTTCTTTCAGTTGCACAGACTTTCATCCATCTGACCCTTAGCTCTAAGGAGGTATTAACAATGCTTTTTGAGTAGATGAAAAGGCCACCATGTACTATTTAAGATTCCCAGAGAAGAATCATAACATTTAGCCCACATTGTAGACATCATCCAGAAAGACAGGCTCTTGATAAGAACTTGGCTCAGAAAAAGGAACATTTGGCATTCACCTAAATCCAGTTCACAGGTAAAGTAGCCTGATTAAATGAGGTGAGTTGACTACCAGGCCTCAAATTAATTGCTGATCCATCACAAAAGCCTTGGATTGGGGGTAGGGACACAGGAGACAAGCCAGGGATCTTCAGTAGACAAATGATGGGTAGTTCAGTAACTGGTCTTCTGGCCCTAAGCAGTGTGCTTATGGACTCCAGATATCATAGTGTCCACTGTTTCCTGATTTGCACTTCAAGTCCCCTTCCCTGCCACCTCTCCTTCTGTATTTTGTGACCAAAGACTAGCCCCAAACCCCAGAATACTTGAAAACCTGTCAAAGTCTTTGTTAACTGCTCCCTATGCCAGGTTCCCTCATCCCAGCCATGATCCTTCCAGAAATAAGCCACATCCTAGTCAGAGGCCAATTTGAAACTATAATTTATGCCTGAAATATAGTTTACAAGGCACTTTCCAGCACATTATCAAATTTGATTCCAATAGCCTCTCTGTAAATTCGTTATTATATTAAACAAACATTTATTGAATGCCATTACATCTTTATTTTCTTGGGCACTGTGCAGAGGCTCATAGAGTGGGAAGTAGCCTGCTCAAAAATACATATGCACAAGGACCAGCAGATGGCAAAGTGGTTACATCATTGGACTTCCATGTAGTCGACCACAGTTCGAATTCTGGACCTGGCGACTTGCAATTCACACCATGTGTGAGTGTGTGTGTGTGTGTGTGTGTGTGTGTGTCTGTGCGTGTGTGTGTGTGCATGTGTACCTCAAAATCCTGAGAGGAGAATGGAGGAAAGGGTCTGTGGTGTGGCTATCCCCCCCAGAGGGTGATTTCTCGCTTTCTGTCTCTCTGGAGAGCATGCGTGCCCTACAGCAGAAACCTCTCAAAAAAAAAAAAAAAAGAAAGACTATATAGTCACACTTTGAGTTCTTTCGTCTTGCCTTCAAGATTGTCAAAATCAAATAAGATACCATGTGGAAAAGTGTTACATAAAAGTTGAGACTGTCACTATTAATGTGGCTATAATACCAAATTCTCCAAAAAATTTCATGGAAATATATTGTGAAAAAAAAATTATGCAAAGGTTTCAGAAAAAAAATTTGCACCAAAATAACTAGTACTTTAATTCCCTTTTTTCCACAAACTTTTTTTTTTTTTTAATTTTTAAAAATTTTTGGAGAGGTTTTTGCTATAGGGCGTGTGTGCTCACCAGACAGACAGATACAGAGAGACAGAAAGCGAGAAATCACCCCCCGGGGGGATGGCCATGCCGCAATCCCTTCTCCTCCATTCTCCTCTCAGGATCTTGGGCACGCATGTACACGCACCCGGCGTGAGTTTTAAGCCACTGGGTCCGGGACTTGAACCACAGTCGACTACATGGGAGTCCAGCGACATAGCCATTACGCTAACTACTGGTCCCTCCACAAACTTTTTGAAGTACCCGTGCATGGCTCTTATTTCTAAGCCGCTGATCTAAAAATCCGGGTAATGTAGTAGAGGCATACATTTCAGTGAGTAAATTGCATTGCACCTCGGTGCCTCTCTGACCCCACAGCTTTGTTTCTGTCTGACCACCTACTCCTGCCCCTATGCTCTCCCTCCTCCTCTCAAGTGCCATTACTCCCAGATAGTGGTGAATCAGTGCTTCCCTAGAAAACAGTGTACTATAGACCTGGAAGCTAAAGGATAAAAATAGCACTGATCCCAAGGGATCTGTGCAAGTTACATCAGATGGCGTATACAGAACACTCAGATAGTAAAATCTGCTATTATTATCTTCATTTTAAAAATAAGGAAGATAGAGCTCAGTACAGTTGAATAGCATGCACAGGGCACACAGCTTCTAGGCAGGTAAGAGAGAACTGAAAATCAGGCCTGTGTCTCCCTGGCTGCACTGCCTGTCTGTAAAACTCCATATTTCATGCTCCGTGCATACCTTCCTCTTCTTCCAAACTTCTCAGAACTCCCAGGGCAGAATAACTGTTGCCCTCTATTGCTGCTTGCCCTTTCCCTGGTCCTGGATGGAACAACATCTGAGTTGGGAAGGATATCAAGTGCACTTTAAATTTTTTTAACTACATCTATACTTTTGCTGAGTAGTCAGCCTGCATGGGTAATGCTGCAGTGGATCCTTGGATCTAAACCTTTCCTTTATACATCTGTTGACTTTATTCCCTGATGACATATGGGCTAATAAATCTGAAGCCTGGAGACTGGCACCCAGTGAGGAATTTCCTCTCTCCACTTCCTCCCTTGAGTTAGCTCTTCGGTGCAGGCTCTCTTACTAGACAGCTTTGTATGCCAGTTTGTTTAACTTGGTATAATTTTAAAAACAGATTTAAGCAGTCCCAGATCTGCATTCTGGCTTTACCCCGGGCAGGGTGACCCTGAGAAAAAGTTTTAACCTCCCTGAGTCTGTTTTTTATCAGTGAAATGGAGCAAATACTGTGAGGAATATGAGCTAACAGGTGTAAGACACCCAGCAAACCAGGTGGCAAATGCAGAATACTTCTACTCAGTAAACAGTAGCTGGAGGTCATTCATCAATTAACTACTATTATTACCTTGCCAGACTGAGCCCCCACAGGTGGATGTCTGCTCTGACCCTGGCTTTTTAATTGGAGCTGACCTTCCCTTGTTTCCTGTAATAGAAAGCAAAAAAGACCAGCCTTGGGCTTTAAGTTGTTTTATTTTCCTAATTGCCCTTCTTTTCACAGGCTGTTCCCTGATCTTGTCTTCCTGTTGTGAACATGCTTCCTGGATTCCTTTTTGAAAACTTCACAACTTGGCCAATGCAGAACAGTGCTTTGGATTTAGGGTGGGACGTACCCTACGCTTTGAACTTCTTGGCACCTACCCAGTACACAGCCACGCTGTTTACTCCAGTCTCAAGGTGATACGACTCCCCTTTTCTGAAAGACAGAGCCACAAATCCTAATGTATTCCAAACACCAATGCTAATAGCGGCAGACAAAATTGCTTTGCTTCAGATAACCACTATATTTTAAAAGTTACATTACAACGAGTTAATGGTTCTCAATCACAAGAGCCATTTTCTTATAGAAATATTTAAAGGCACTTCATATCTTGCTTTAAAAATTTTCCCAATTAAAATATAACTGTAGCTGCTTTTAGAGAAGGAAAAGAGAATTCCTGGGGCAGGAGGACTCAGTATATAAGTCCACAAAAAGGAAGAAAGAGATTTGCAATTATTCATAAGAAAATTAGATCGATTCAGTCAGTCATTCAACAAACATTTACTAATACTCAAATAAATCTGGTTTAGGTTTTGATTCAGGCCTACAGATATAAAAATAAAGAAGATAAAGTCCTTGCCCTCAGAGAACTCCCATCTGGTATAGCAATCAGATAGGCAAATAAAGATAACCTTCAGTGTGGTAAGTTTGACAGTATGCTACAATAACAATTTCTTTTTTTTAATGAATTATTTTATATAACTTTATTATTTATTTATTTATTTATTATAATTTGACCAGAGAGGGATTGAGTGTATGTGTGTGTGTGTGTGTGTGTGTGTGAGAGAGAGAGAGAGAGAGAGAGAGAGAGAGAGAGAGAGAGAAAGCAAACCACCAGGTCCAGGACTCAAACTGTGGTTGGCCATGTGGGAGTCCAGCGCCCTTAACCACCACACCACCTGCTGGCCCTACAATAACAATTTCAAAGGGGCCAAAGAGAGGGCACTTAAATATTTTTCCTTGGATTGATGCTTTACAGAAAAGGTAAATTCACTCATTTAAATTTGTCAGCATTTAATTATTAAATATCTCAAGTATATCAAGAAGTACTAAAATAAAGAGTGGCACACAACAGGTTCCTAATATTTTGCAATATGTTTTATATTTTAAAAGATAATAAAATACTACACATTTAGTTTAAAACCTCCATCTTTTAACCTAAATCCCTCCCTTCTGTAATAGGTTAAAATTGCCTTGAAAATGTGTTTATCATCATTCTCATTTTTTGGCCAATACTATATATATGCATATCTATAAACAAAGTAGAATACTTATGCTTTCAAATTGCATATAAATGTCCTAATATTGCACTTGTTAACCTAAAATATGCTTTTCTCTCTTTTTAGTCACTTGTGGAACTTAGCCATGTTGATGGTCGTTTCTGTAGAGTATACCATTATGTATGACCTGACTAAATCTTATCTATGCACACATGGTTTTCAATTATTTTGTTACTGCAAATAATGCTGAGAGCCCCTCCCCCCAAAAAAAAACATTGGTCTACTGTACATATGTGTGACATTCTGTCGAAATGGAATGATTGGCTAGTAAGGTTTAAATACATTTAGTTCTACTATTAAGAGATAACTCTAAATTACTTTACAAGGTGGTTGTACCAATTTATACTTCTATCAGAAACAGCTGATATTAGAGATCCTATTGTTCCATGTATTCATTACACTTTTTTTCTGTGCATGAGGCTTTCTCACAGCTACTCCCCAGCCCTGCAAAGGTTGTACTTCATATACCAAAAGTACTTCCTATGTTCTGAATGAGCCCTGGCTGACACAGCATCTCATACCACAATCACTTCAATGGATTTCTAACTGAAGAGCGCCCTGATTCCAACCATCACCTTCACTTCATCACAGCCAGAGATCTTGTAGCACATAACACTGATCACATTACTGTCTCCTGCCCATAACTCTTCACTTACTCTACATTTTTCTTTAGGATAAACTTCGGGCTCCTTGGCATGACAGTCAGTCTCCACAACTTGGCCCAGCCCATGGTAGCACAGACTGGTAGACACTGCTACTTCATAGGCTGAGGCCATGTAGGAAGCCTGAGTTTGATTCCTGGTCTACCCCACAGTCACAATGGTGCGTCCCTGTAATCCGAAGTTACTGAGGAGGCTGAGGAGGGAGAATTAAAACGTAGTGATACCCTATCTAAAAAAAAAAATCCATAACCTGACCTCTATTGACTTATGTAGGCCTCTTTTTTGTGACCCTCTTCTTCATTCTCTATGCTCCAATAACAACTGTCTTTAGTTCCTTGCATAAGCCACATCTTTCTAGCTTAAGGGTCTTTACTCATACTGTTCTTTTTTCCTTTTTAATTAATTAATTATTTATTTTGAACTTACTCATTTATTTATCTTAACTTGACCAGAGAAAGACACACACACAGGGAGAAGGAAGGCGAGAAAGCAAGCCACCAAGTCTAGGACTTGAACCATGGTCGGCCATGTGGGTATGTCCAGCACCTTAACCACCACACCACCTGCTAGCCCCCGTGTCCATGCTGTTCTTTTTCCTATAAACACCTTTCCACTTCCCAATGTCACTTGAGACAGACACTTACTTTCCAAAAAATGTCTTTATTCCCTTTTCACTACCACAGTATAGAGTTGCCATTGAGAAGTATCTATTTAAGCAAGGACTATATTCTCCATTCCCTTTAACAGTTATGTGTGATCATCTAAATGAGTTACAGCCCATGGATACTCAATAGAAATTATGTATTCTACTTTCAGTGCTGTCTGAAACATATTACATATTAGGGCATCACTATGCTCCACCTCACCTGTAAGCTGGATGTGGATGATTCTAAGGTCCTAGGAGATTACAGAAATACAATATACAAGGAGTTTGGGTTCCTGAATCACTAACATTATAGTCTTTTGAATTGGTAAGGGGTATTTTGGTCTGAATCCTTCATATCAGGAGGCTCTGAGATTTGGAGTGCCTTCCTTGAAATTTTCTAGGACCTCTTCAATGCCTGGAACTGGCCAGAGCTAGCAGTGTTGTCTTGTCAAGGGGCCTTAAGCTTAGACTAGTCTCTTTTTTTCAAACCTTGAGAGGATTCTGACTTTCTACCTTGGGCTGGCTTCACGGTCACAGGACCCCATGCCTATGCTTCACTTAAGGCTCTGATGTTGCCATCTTGGAATTCTTAATAAGTTTTTAAACAGGTGGACTCATATTTTTATTTTGAACTGGGTCAATAATTTATGAAGCTGATCATGCCTATGACCCATATGTATAATACACTAGATGCCAGAGGAGCTATGGGATTCATACCCAAAGGATTATGCTGAGGTTCTGGATAGTGCCCTGGTTCTAGAAGGACAGTCAGATGACAGGTTAGAATGATATTTCTTTTTTTTTTTTTTTTTTTTTTTTTTTTTTTAAGATTTTTCCTGTAGGGCATATGCATTCCCCAGAGAGACAGATAGTGAGAAATTGCCCCCCCCCCCCCAAGAGGAAGGCCACGCCACAATCCCTTCACTTTTATTATTTTTTTTAGAATTTTAGGCATGCACACACATGTGCCTGGCATGAGTTTTAAGCTGCCTAATCCAGAATTCAAATTGTGGTTGACCATGTGGAAGTCCAGTGATATAACCATTATGCCATTGGCTGGTCTTGGCATGATATTTCTTTAAGGGGATCATGTGACATTGTGTTTCCATAATGGTGATGATATTGGTCACACTGGACATGGGATAAGTTCAAAGCCCTGAGCTACTGACCGTCCACTGCTAACTACTGGCATATGGTGTGCTAACTCAGATATATGGGCTTCTGGTATCAGCTCTCACTTTTTGTCCTATACACTTTCTGCTACTAGTACCAAGAGCAGTTGTTCTTTCCCCATAAGCTCCATACCACTTTTCATCCTGCAGTCCTCTGAGGGTGGCCAAGTCTATCTCATCTGAGGACTTTTAAGACTGTGGCAATGCCAAATATAAATCCCTGCTTATATTTGGGTTGTTTTAGGCTGTGCTGAGGGACAGATATGACTCCTTTCACTCTTACCATACCCCCTAGTCTATTCCCTCTGCTTCTATGTTATATATTGAAATCAGGGATGTAGTCAACATTGGACGAGTTCATATTCTAGGTATGCAATGGTTATGGCCTAAAGAATTCAAGAAAAGACAGGGATAGAAGATGTATTGCTTTACATTTATTCTACAAAGTTTTAAAGAGTAAATTTAACATGACTATAAAACAAATTACTAGTCACATTTTCATGCATATCTGAGAGAGACTTGTATTTCTGGTCAGTATTAACAAAGCATGATAGCAACCTTTGAGAGAGTCCCTGTAAGCCACCATTCTGAAGGACAATGCAATGGCATGTGTACTGATACAACTAGTGCTGCATAAATTGTATTAAGGAACAACAGAGGCAGAAAAGGCCTGTATTATTTTAATAGAAACAGGTTCCAAAGGTTCCTGGCATTGTGATTAATAACAGTGTTGCTACCTTTTTCTTGAAGTTGGGACAAATGAGGCAGGAACCACATATCTGACATAAAAAGATAGTCCCTGGACTTGCATAGGAAGAGATAGTATCTGGACACTTTATATGCACATGCATTGATTGAAAACAACAAATAAGTAACTATCTCATATCTCAAATTTTTCTTTGATAAATTTTGTATTTAAAAAAAAAATCAACTTGTTTGACTGCCCATGGTGTAGCAGTTATGGCAGCTGGATCCCATATGGCCAATTGCTTGTTTTGAGTCCTGGATCCAGTAGGTGTGTGTATATGAGTTCCCAAAATCTCAAAAGGAGGAAGAAATGGAAGATAAGGGATTGTGGTGTGACCATTCTCCATGGAGGGTGCTTTCTCATTTTCTCCCCTTCCCTTCCCTAAAAGCTCATGCACCTCTGGCAAAATTAAAACAAAACATAACAACCTGCATAGAGAAAAGACCCTAAAAAATTTTTGCCCAGGGTCTCCAGATGCCAGCCACCCAAATTACTAAATATAAGAATGTTGCCCAATGAATAGGGGCATAAATATTCCGTATTGAATGTTAATAGAAAAAAAAATTGGATTATGCTGGTATTTTATAATTTATCAAGCAACTAGCATTTCCCCATTATTTCATTTTGTTTTGTTATCACTCCTATTCATCTTTAAATACACAACACTTTATATGTCCGAAAAACATTTCTTTCCTTTTCTGCTTCTCTGTTATGCCCACTTCTCACTTTCCCAAGGGCTGGATTAGGTAAATTCTCTGGACTCTTATGATACTCTTCTCTGTCCTGTATCACTGGCCAATCATTTATACTTTACTCACCTAGTGAAGTACCTGCCTCCACTATTAGACCATGGACTCCTTGAGGGCAGGGTTATCCATCCATGAATCTTAGCTTCCAGCACCACACTCAGAACATGGGGAATAGAAATGCTCAAAAAATGATTTTTAAAACAGTATCGTTTTGTGCAAGAGGCATCTGGGTAGAATAAGAAGAGCACAGGAACAAGACATAGATTCTAGAGCTAAATTTGCCATAATTTTCCTAAAAGTTATTAACCAAGCCATTTTCCTTCCCTGAGCTCAAATATCCTCATGCATAAATTGGGAATGTTAATACATCCCATGTTCTTATGGCTTTTCTGGAAAAAGAACAGATAATAAACTACAAGAAATATAATACTTATAAACTGTTGAATCATAGGTGACATTCAAAAGATAATAGTTGTTATTATAGTAGATGCTCAGTAAGTATTTGTTGAATTAGTTAACTCAGCAACTATTGAGACTCTGCTATTTTCCAGGCATAGTTTTAGGCACTAGATACATAGCAACGAAGAAAAACAAAACATTGGCAGCATTCTTGTTCTCCAGGAGCTTATGATTTAATAGGAGACAGTCAATGCAAACAAAAATTTTTAAATTGACCTCATGACATTCCTGGGTGTTAGACAGAGAACCATGAAGTAGAATAAAATGCTAAGGTGGAAAGGAACTCATAGGATCTTAAATAGAATGATGAGGGAAAGCATACTGATAAAGTGACATTTGTGCAGAGACATGAAAGAAGAGAAGTAATGAGCCAAGAGAATGCCTGGGAAGAGGATTCTCCAGACCAGCAGTTGTGAACATCTTGAAGAAAGAATGTGCTTAGTAAGTGCATGGAAGGCAAGTGTGGCTAGAACAGAGTGATCAAAGAGGAAGGTGTTAAAGAATAGGTCAGAGAGGTAGATGTAAGAAAGGGATCATGTAGGTTATTATAGGCCATCATAAAAAAGACTGTTTTCTTTTTTTTTTTTTTTTTTGGTTAGTGAGATAAGAAATCACTGAAAGATTTTTGAATGGAGATTTGTCACGATATATGACTTTCACTTCAAAAGGATCACTCTGGTTTCCAAGTGTAGAATACACCGTAGTTAGCACATACAGGGAAAAGCAGGAGATCCAAGGATAGAATTGAAACCACCAGTTAGGAACCTATTTCAAGGATTCAGGGGAGACTTAATGATGGTTTAGAACAGGAGGGAGAAGTGAAGGTTATGAAGGTTATTAAGAAAATCAATATGTTTTAATCATAGAATAATTGGTAGATTGGTTGTTAGACAAGAAAGAAAGGCATAAAGGATTGTTTCAAGGTTTTTGGATGGTGCTGTCCTTTACAGAAATGGGGAGTCTGTGGAAAAAGTAGTTCTGGGGATTGGAAATTATAAGTTTGTTTCTAGGCAAGTTGTTTTATCTATCTATCTATCATCTATCTATCTATCTATCTATCTATATACATATAGTATATTATATATTATATAATGTCTATTAGATAACCAAGTTAAGAAGTTGAGAAAGCAATTGGATATATGATTCTGGAATTCAAGAGGTCTGAGTAGAGACAAAAACTTTAGATGTCAACAACAGGTATTAATTATATGATATGTTGAGTTGTGAGATAGAATGATATCATCGAGGAGGTCATACTGACTAAGAAAGGAAGGTATCCAGAGAATAAGATCTGAGGCACTTCATTGTCTAGAGATCAAGGAAATGAATGGTAGTGGCAAAAGAATACCTGGGAATAACTGAAAGAAAAGAGTTTCCTAATGTCAAAGGAAGAATGAAATTTGAAGTATGAGTGGCCAGTTAAGTTAAAATCTGCTTTTACTGGGTCATTGGAAAAGCCACAACATATTTTTCTATGCAAAAATGCATCATGACTGTTATGAAGACACAATATTATCTACTTTGTCATGTAGAGTGCTGACAAAGAACGTTTTTGTCATTAATTATTGGTCGCCAGGAAAATTATGACGCATTTTTGCATAGAAAAAAAAACCAGAAAAATATGTCATGACTTTCCCAAAGATTTATGTATTCTGATATAGAAGTAGATGTATGGTCAAGCCCTTCAGCTGCTTTCTCTGTCAAATATGTGTACAAATTCCTGGACATTATCTTCTCAAGCTGCCATGGGTCATAGAAAATAATAGCTGTGAAAGCATGTGGGGAAATCCTTTACTGTTCACCCTTATAAAACTCACACTCACTGATACCTGTTCTGTCCGAGGACCTCCTCTGTGAAATGTGAACAGAGACAGCATAACATGCTGCTTGCTGTTCTCTGCGTTGGGCAGATCTCAACGTATGTGTGTGTGTGTGTGTGTGTGTGTGTGTGTGTTCACGTGCATGCATGTGTACGTAGTTCTGGAGGAAAGCCCAGAGTATGGTAAGAGCACAGAGGAGGGGCAAGGTAAGAAGAATTGGTAATAAAATGGCATCCTCAAGAGGCCACAAAAATTGGACAGGAGGGAAAATACTTGGGGGCACATTTCTCAAACATAAATCATGGAAGTAGCGTAATGGGCCCCTGACTTGTCAGTCATTTTTATCTCTCTCACCTTCTGACTCACTTGGAACATCAACACTATTAGCTGAATCAATACTTTCTCCTTGACCCAAGCAATTGATTTTTACAATATCCTTCTTTGTTACAGACAGAAGACCAAGAGGCAGAAATGCTGAAAGATAGTCACACTCTCTGAGAGGGAGCAAAAGAGAGCAGGAGACAGCTGTTTGTCAAAAGGAGTGGACTACAGGGCAATAATGAGCTCAGGGTGGAGGGTTCTGTAAGATGGCAGGGCTGGGAATGGAAAAATTAAGGCAGTCATCCCAGTAGACTCCAGGCACCATTGGATGGTACTGTCATCAGCAAGAGAGATGGAATTTTTTGATGGGAAGTTCAGGAATAGGTGGCCAGCAAGAGTTAGAGGGCAAGGCCACAGACATCCTATGGTTCCACCAGGTTGATAAGAGAGGACTGAACAACACAAGTGAGAACAGTACAAACCTTATCCAGAGGCTGACTCATAGCCCACTTCACCTAAGAACAGGAGCTACCTGACAGCCACTTACACGCTCTGCACATCCAGGTCCACAAGTGAAAATTTCAGTCATTCAAAGTCCAGTGACCCCCCCCTACCCTCCAACCCTGGCTACATATGAGAATAATCTAAAACTTAAAAAAAAATGTATAGACATAGGTACTGATTCAATAAAGGAGGAGAAAGGCTATTAAGTTTTGTTTTGCTTTGTTTTGGACAGGCCCTGTGACTTTTTTCTTTTTCTTTTTTTTTTTTTTTTAAAGTGTATTTCTTCCATAAATGAGAAAGACAGCAAAAAAAGAGAGCAAGAAAAAATAAAAAAGAGTGCACGCGAGAGAGAGAGAAAGCACCCCCAACAGGGTCACTACACTATGATTCACCCCCAGCTCTAGGTGGCCTATATCATGGGCATATGCATGGCCTGGCGAAATCAGTGAGGTCCCTGGAAGTGAACAGGTGACCTTCTCAAATGGGTTTGCTCTGCAGAGTACTAGTTTTATCACTGTGCCACCATCTGGACCCTCTATAAGTATTTCAATGTACAGCCAGGATCAAGAACCACAGGCTTACACCCCTCTGAAAAGCAACTGGTGCACCTGAACGATTCCTGATCTTCTTATTTTATCCAGCCACCTATCCATTCATTCATTCAGCAAATATTTATTGAGTGTTACCAAATATTATATACCTAAGTTAAATTACATCCCAGATACTTAGAAGTTCTGCAATTTAGGGCACATTAATTCTCTTAATTTCAGTTTCTTTAAAATGGTAGCACTAATACCACCTATTTTAGAGGGTTGTTTAGAAGATCACTAAAAATTACATGCTAGAAATGCATTCAAATAATGAGTACTCAATAACTGTGCATTTCTCTACATTAAAAAAATGTAAATTGGAAAGGGGATGGGCTAGGCTGAGAAGAGGAAGCAAAATGTAGAGGACTGTTCAGTGACTCAGGAGAAGCAATACCAAGTCAGCCTATTGTTGGTCATTGTGATTCTGTTCATGTAACTAGAGCAGTTAAAGCTTTGCTTTGTTCTGGTGACAAAAACTCTATTCAGCATCCAATTCTTTAGACCTGGGGTCCTGCCTTGTGCCTGCTCAGACCCTGCTACCTACCTGCTGAACTCTGTGCACAGGCCTGCATTTGGCATACTGGAGGGGTGCAGACTGAAGTGGGGTAGACTTATGTTTAAGCCAGTTGAGTCACTTATAAGTAAACCATTTAACATCAGAACCTCTGTTTCTTCATTTATATATCGGGTATATAATTACTGATTAAGCTCACAGACTGTGGAGTTACGCATCTTGTGTTTGAGTCTTGATCCACCATTGTTTCCTTTTGTCAAGTGCAGATAATAATAGTATACTCTTTTTGAGGCTGGTATAAAGATAGAACCATCCATTTAAGGTGCTTAAAACACTATCAGGCATGCAGTAAGCTACAATTAATATTACTGTTATTATTATCATCATTATATTCTACCTCTTTGAATGTCCATGGAAGCCTATGATCAGCTAAGCAGCCCAGGTACCAATACAAGCACCAAAATACAGAGAGCTAATTAATTCATTTAAGCAGTAGCTTCAATGACAGCTGGGAATGTGTACAAATCAAGTCATTTTTTTTTTTTCAGACCTGTCATCTCACACAAGATAATGGCTCCCAGGTGGGCCCAGTATTCTGTTATTTCTGAGGAACTCCCACAGGGGCTTCAGGTGGCATGAAAGATGGGATTTCCACCAGACTTTTTCAGAGAAGGGGAAATAAACGACCTCACAGTTCCCTTCTGACTCAGCCTGTGCTACTGTGGCTTGCCACATGGCCGTTTTGTGCCCTGACTGCCTAACTACTGAAGCTTGAACGACACACTAAGGTCCAAAGGAGCTGACTTAGTAATGATCACTGTTGATAACCCTACTCTTTTAAATAGCATTTTTACAGTTTACAGAGTCCTTTTGAATTCATTCATTCATTTATTTACTGAACACTGATTATTTATCATGTTTCAGGCTCTGTGTAAGGTAACAGTCAACAAAAGTACATATAAATGCTGAAGATAGATACTCAATGAGACTTCAGAAGGGATTCACAAAAGGCCCTGGCAGTTCACACACTGGAAAGAATTGAAGTAGATGGAAGAATAAACAAGGCAAAGGTCCTATGACTGAACCGAGGTATGTATAGGATAGGGTATAAACAAGAGAGTGACAGTTCTAACTGCGATGGGGTCGACAGACAGACTTCATACTTGGGGCCTCTGTCTTAGGGATAACTCATGTCTTAGGGATAACTTTGATCGGAGCAGACTGCCATACCTGAGTCCTGCCACCTGGTTCTCCAAGATGATGTAGATGATGTATGTTCATCCATGGGCTTGATCTCTGAGCAATGCCCACTCGTTGGCTTCTGTAAATTGATGTGCTTCACAGCTGGTTCAAAGTTCATGTTTTTTCCTCTCTCTCCTCATCCTTTGCTTTTTCTATAAAGTTTGCAAATATATTCAAGTTTCATGACTCCTCAAAATCCTCTCCTCTTACATCCTTTTTTTGAGTGAACTGAACAAACATCTCACATACATTCTTTCACAGTTGTCTCTACAGATCACCTCCACTTGCCTAATCCTTTAACCTAAACTCTTTCCTCTTCCGCCTTCCCTGAGGTCATTCTTACCAAGTCAGGCAATGATCCCATAAAAGGATGAAGAAAAAAGAAAGGAAGGAAGCAGAGAAGGAAGGAAGGATTGATTGATTCTCAGTTCTCATGTTCTTTATTTAATACTATTTTGATCATTGACACTTCATATTCACCATTTCCTTCTTAATACTCCTTCTACCTTTGGTTTCTCTAATACTCTTCTCTCCCAGTTTCCTTCCTCCTTTTCTGACCACTCTATCTGAATATTCTTCACTGGTTCTAAATTGTAATGTTCTCAAAATCTCAGTCTCTCAACCTCAAATTTTTCATCCATCCATCCATCCTTCCATATAGTATATACCCAATGAACAACTATAGAAATGACACACAAGATCCCTGCACTCAAAGAGTTCATTATCTAGTGTGGAGACAGAACATTTAAACAGATAATTCCACATAGCTTCAGGGACTGCTTTGTCTTCATTCTGCTAGGTGAAGGTGATGTAGTCTGAAGACAAAGACAACATTAGCTGGGGCCTTCTGCCTCTTTTATTGAGGGCCATGGTGTGAAAACAACTTAACTTCTGCCTACTTGTACCCATTATGGGAGCCTGCAAATACCCAGCCTGTCATGTCAGATTTAAGTATCTAAAAGAATAATCACTTAATGACATTAAAATGACCCTATTAGTTGTTCTTGGCCCATTTCATTTTATTGTATCTTGGAGGAAAAATACTGTAGAAGAAAGAACACATCTTTTAAGGGAAAATAGTTATAATTTTGACTTTATTTTAAACTGTTTTATCTCAGACAAGTTTACTTAACTGCTTTGACCCTTGTTTTCCTCATCTGTAAAATGAGCATACTGGGACCAGCAGAAGGCCTAATGGTTACATCGCTGTACTCCCATGTAGTTGATTCTGGTTCGAGCACCAGACCTGACAGCTTAAAACTCACATGAGGCGTGCGTATGTGCATGCCCAAAATCACAAGAGTAGAATAGAGCATGGATTATGGTGTGGCCATCCCCCAGGGAGTGATTTTTCACTTTCTGTCTCTCTGTCTCGCTCTGTCTCTCTGGCAAGCGCACACACCCTATAGCAAAAATTTCTCTTAAAAAAATGAGTATACTATTTTTCTTACATAATGACTGTAAGAATTTGATATAAGAAGCAGACCCTGCACAGTTCCTGGTACCTAGTATTTAGAATGGACATGGGCCCAAGCTTCCTTCTATTCCAGACATGGAACTAACTCGAAAAGAAGACAGAATGTGGGCAATCAAGTGTATGTCTCTGTTCAGGTAACGAGGCATGATACATTGTAAATGGGCCCAAGATAGCATTGTTTTAAATAAAAGTTCTAAATTCTCGTTCAATTTCCTTGTTCAAATCACTTAAGGAGAGCTTTCTGTAGTTCTGCTAATGAAGTCATCCTCAAAATCACTTTCAGAGAGACTATTGCTCAATAATAAACTAACTGCATGATAATACACACACTCAAGCCCCAAGTCGGGTGATTTTTTAAGATCAGAATCCATACAAACAGTCATTGAGAGTCTTAAGGGGGTCATTTGCGGAGATTGGATTTCTCCAAAAGAAAAGAATATACTCGTTTTATTCTCTTTATTTTGCCAGCTCATCAAGAAGAAAACGATGAAAAAACTCTAATGCCTATGGTACAATTCATCATGAGGAATTTTATGGCAGAAAAATGTTTTCAATTTATAATGGCAGTAATAAGTGACATTGGGCAAAGGCTGCAAGAGACTTTTTTTTTCTTTTTTTTCTACCAAAAGTCAGCCAGGAATAGGAGACGGATATAATCATTACTCATCTCTGGATGCTGAATGTTTAAAGGCATCTTACACAACAGCATGTATTTTATTACCCTGCTATATACCAGGCAGAAAAAATTATACCCAAACTATGACCCACATGCCCCATTTATTATAACCAAGTCCAATTAAGGCCACATGGTGTGTAAAGCCTTGTTAGAACTCCAAGGCTTACTTTGACAAGTCCAACAAAAAGGTCATACTTACTAAATGAGCTATGTTGTAGTATTTTGTTTAAAACTATGTTTTTGGTTTTTTTTTTTAAATAACTATCGCTGAGGAGAAAATACACATGAACACACATACACACACCCACACACACACCCCTTCATTGGCAGGGTTTTCTAATAAATGGAATGCAAAGATAGAAAACACACTGAGTACTGTTTCCAAAATCTCTTGCTTTTCATTGTACTTCTCAGACCTTAATTCCCTTTGTGGCCAAGGCACTCTTCCCTGTTTTCTCTGTTTCACTCTCCAATCTGATGATGGTAATACTTACTGTCACCATCACTATCACCATAATTGTGCTGCTCTTCACCTCAAGCACCTTTATTCATCATTCACTCATTTATTCATTCATTTATTCTACACATACTCAAAATGCAAACCAACAAATATTTATTGTATGACAATGTGTCGAGCATTAAAAATACAACAGTGAATTCAGGATTCCCCATGTTCAAGGCAAGAATCTGCTAATTTAGTAGAGTGGATAGCTGAGGAAAACATCATACCACTGCATGATTGGATGATAATTATTCTGCTAGAGAATATACTAGATATTCATAGGTAGCAGAAGAGAAAAATACTAGGCCATTGGGAAAGTCACAATGTACTTTTTCTATGTAAAAATGCATCATGACTATTCTGACAACCCAGGAGTAGTGTGAGAATGCTTCTTTGGGGATATGTCTTTTTTAAAAAGTTTATTTATTTCTCTCATGAGTGAGAAAGAGGGGTGGGGGAGAGAGGGGGAGAGAGAGAGAGGGGGGAGAGAGGCAGAGAGAGTAAGAGACAGAGACACAGCACACTGAACAGGGTCTTGATGTTGTGATTCACTCCCAGTCTCTGCTCAGCTCCAAATAATGAGCAAGGATGTGTCTAGTGTTCTCAGGAAGGTCACTAGACTTGAACCAGGAACTTTTCTGATGTGAGATTGCCTAACAGAGTACCAGGTTTTATCACTGCACCACTGCCTCATCCAGAGATGTCCTTTTAAAAATTGACTTATGTGGGACCAGCAGATGGCATAATGGTTACATCACTGAACTGCCACGTAGTTGACCATAGTTTAAGTCCTAGACCTGGTGGCTTAAAACTCATGCTGGGCATGTGTGAGTGAGTGCCTAAGATGCTGAGAGGAGAATGGAGGAGAAGGGGTTGTGGTGTGGCCATCCCCCCCCCCCCAGGGGCTGATTTCTTGCTTTCTGTCTCTTGGGTGAGCATGTACACCCTACAACAAAAATCTCTCTTAAAAATAAAAAATGTTATGATGGATGAGAGTATTTTCCAGTAGAAAGTGGGTAGAAAGGGCATTCAGAGGAAGGAACAGGATGCACAGTAGTGAAATAACAGGGCGTGAGCCCAGAACAGAAAGTAATCCAGTTTAGCTGAAGGGCTAAGTAGAAGGCATTGATTATTTACTATAGGTAAGATGTTGTTCTATGTGCTCTGGGATGACAGGTATGAAAAACACACAGGGACCAGCAGATGGCAAAATGGTTACATTGATGGACTCCCATGTAGTTGACCATGGTTCAAGTCCCAGACCTGGCAGCTTAAAACTTGCACTGGGCAAATGTGTGTGTGTGCCCAAAATTTGGAGTGGAGAATGGAGGAGAAGGGATTACGGTGTACCTATCTTCCAGAGGGAGGGGTGATGACTTCTCACTTTCTGTCTCTCTGGCTAGTGCACACACCCTATAGCAAAAATAAATAAATAAATAAATAAACAAACAAATAAATAAATAAATAAACTCTCAAAAAAAAAAAAAAAAAAGTCACAAAGATGCTGATGTCAAAGAGTTGCCAATTCACACTTAAGGAAACTTTCTTCTTTTGGTATGCATTCCTTGGTAGGCATGTTAATCAGCTTAGCTTTGTTGTGTGTTTGCTTTTGACTTGGTGACTTTTAAAAAAGAAATTGTATCAGGTGTGTGTGTTTACCAGAGAAAGAGAGAAAAAGGGGAAAAGTGAAAAATCATCCTCCAGGTGGTATGGCTCTGCTGCAATCCTTTCTCCTCCATTCTTCAATCAGGATTTTGGGCACACACACACACACACACACACACACACACACACACACATGCACCTAGCATGTTTTTCAAACCACCAACTCCAGGACTCAAAACACAGTCAGCCATGTGGAAACAAGCTGCCTTAACCACCCTGCCACTTAGCTGGACCTGATTTAGGATTTTTTGTTTGTTTGTTTGCTTATTTATTTTGGTGGTCTTTGTTTTTTTGTTGTTTGTTTTTTGTTTTTTTGGACAGATCTAAATGAAGAACATGAGTAAAACATGAAAATTTGGGATCAGAAATCTCCCTGTCAGAGGGAAAAGGAAAGATGTAAGAGAAAAAAATATTCTTATGAGTCAAAGGAGTATCAGGAAGGCTAAGGTGCTGGAAACGCAGAGGGAGGAGAGGAATAGCAAGCAATAAACTAAGAGAGCAACTTAGGGGTGAAATCATATGAGATCTCTTGAGCAATATGTTAGTAAAAGCTTTGAATTTTATTCTAGGTGAGTGGTAAGCCACTGAAGAGTTGAGAATAAGCAAAGAAATTATCTGACTCTCATTTTGAAAGAAGCAATTTGAAGGAGTCAGCAGTTGATGTGGTGGTTAAGGTACTAGATCCTGCATTGTCAACCGCAATTCAATTCCCAGACCCAGTGGCTTGAAAAATCACGCTGGGTGCGTGTGTGTGCATGCCCAAAATTCTGATAGGAGAACAGAGGAAAAGGGACTGGGTGTGGTCATTTTTCTTGGGCAGTAATTTCTCACTTTCCATCTCTCTGTCTCTTTCCAATGAGTACACATACCCTACGACAAAAACCTTAAAAAAAAAAAAAAAAAGACGCAATTTGTTTGCTATGTTGAATGTAGCTATGGGGGACGTAAGTGAAGGATTTGTTAGGAGAGGAGCATCTTAACAAATTGGATATGACTGGGGCTTGAATTCAAATAATAATGATGGGGGCCAGCAGTTAGCGTAATGGCTATGTCACAGGACTCCTATGTAGTTGACTTTGGTTTGAGCCCCAGACCCAGTGGCTTAACCTCACACCGGGCGCATGTGCTTGCGTGCCCAAGATCCTGAGAGGAGAAGGGATTGCGGTGTGGTCATCCCCCCAGGGGGGCTGATTTCTCACTTTCTGTCTCTCTCTGTCTTTCCGGCGAGCACATGTGCCCTATAGCAAAAACCTCTCGAAAAAAAAAAAAAAAAAAAAAAAGAAAAAGAAAAAAGAAAGAAACAAACAAACAAAAAGAATGATGGAGATGAGAAGTGGTTGAAATTGGGACATACTTGAATATTATTAGTTAACCATCCCTTACCCTTTCACTTAACTCCTCAAACGTTTAAGCTGTTCATTCTACAGAGAGAGAAATTGAGGTCATTTGTACAATGCCACACAGTGGATCCATGGTAGAGATGTACCTGAGACCCAGGTATGCTGTCTCTTCCTTGGCCTCTTAAATTTTCTACCACATCCCCCTGGCCCAAGTCAATTCCATAAGCCCACAACACCATCCTTTTGGTATTTTTCATAAGCCTGCAACACCATCCTCTTGGTGGCATTTTAAGAAAACCAGACGGCATTCAACAGAAAGCCTGCCCAGCATCAAGAGAAACCAGGACTTTAATGTGCTCCAATTGGAGCGGAGAGGATGTGTGGAAAATACCAAGCAAATGTTTGGACTCAGAATCCAAAATAACATGTACTTAACTTTGCAATTTAAAAAGCTAAATTCAAACATGTGTCTAGTTGGTTTTCCAGAAATTATAGAATCTTGTAGCATAAAATTAAATAAACACCAGCCCCAACTTGTGGTCTCTTTTTTTCTCCTTTTCTCACCCACCCTCCCTCTAGAATTCTTTTCAAATTCCCCTTTCCACCAGATTAGGAACTTTCCATGTGCTTGGTCCATATGAAGAAATTGGCCCCCACTGGCTAATACTATAATGCACAGTGGACTCTCCTTATTTCCTAGATGCATTACATACATTCAGTTCCCGGGGCCTTGCTCATGCTATTTCTCTGGATGGTGTACTTACCTAATGCCCTCTATTTGTTTGAAACACGCTCTTTGCTATCTCCTTCAAAAGCTATTTGAAAATTCTTTCTATCATTTAATTGATGACTTTATTCCTCTTAAATCTTTCTACAAAGATAGATATAAAATCCTCAATTTCTTCATCTTAACTGTGGGAACAAAAATTTTTCTACTTGTCTCACAGAGATTTGTAAAGATTAAATAAATTATTATTTATTTAATAATAATTAAATAAATAATATAGCTGTGGAAAAGTAATTTGCTGTGGAAAGAGTAAATTGCTGAACTATTAGTATTCATTTTTCTTCCTTCTTTCCTTTCCTCCTTTTTAGGTAAAAATATACTTCCTTTGTTGGGGAGGGGAAGTATACCAGACATATAAATGAACAGACATTTGTCATCAGCTATTTGATAAAGAATGATAACTAAACAAGTAGCTCTCTCTTTAGCATCTAAGGTGAGTATAGGGCTTGTTTCCTGGCTGACCAGCCCTATATCATGTCTCACTCTTACTCAGTTCCCCACTCCAGCAAATAATGACACCAAAATAATCAAACTCTTAAACATAACTCCGGTAGCACCTCCACAAATTATTACCAACTTCAAGCTGGACAGCTCTTCTTTTATTAGTTTCATATTTTACATGTGATTTTGTTTGAGAAAAGAGTTCCTATGCTTTAAATAAAAACTTTAAGATAACTGATCTGGTTCGGATCACTTAGAAATATAGACGTTAAAACTCAGACATGGTAAGGAGCTAGTTCAAGGACATACTGTCAACCTTCCCAAACTAGGAACAGTAACTTCAAGACCTAGAATAACCCACTTCTTGGGTATTAACCCTACACTATCTACCTTCTAGAAGGTTTTCTTGACATCATATGAGCTAATGGACTGACTCTCTGGAAACATCTTACTTTTCAGAATGAATGGCTAGCATCATGCTTATTATTCTGGCTCATTCTCCTGGTCTCACATAGCAGGAACACTGACAACCAACATTCAAATCCAGGCCTCATCAGGAAGAACCTTTCAATTCCCAGTTCCAACTAATTCCTTATACATATTTTGGGTTACTGACCATAGATTACTGCCTGCTGAGGGAACTTAATTTCTTTCGACTCAAAGGAAAAAGAAGTAACCCTCAATATTCCAATAATGGGCCCTGGGACTTCATGGCCAGAACATGGCAGACTTCTTTTTTCTCAATGACTATAACTGAGCTCTGAAAGGTGGGTGGTTTATGAGAACAGAAGAAAATGGAAATGACCTTGGGATACCATGAGTGTTTAGAACAGTGTTGATTTCACTGTTGCAGGAATAAAAAGCTGCTAAGTCTCTAAACACAGATGCCAAAATTTCAGGAACTTGTAGGCCTTCCTCAAGGTAGAAAATGCAGACATTCATAAATTAAACTCTACACAGGTCTCAAATGAGATCAAGGTCATAGTCATTTACTTTGGTTCCATTAAGTTACTCCATTGAAGCTTACCCTTTCCAAGTCCATTTCCTCAACTATAAAATTGGAGTAGCCTAACTAAGATTGTCATGATGGTTCAATTGAAAGATATATGGAAAGTACTTTGACCCAGTTCTAGCAATTAATAATAGATAAAATAACAATAACTAACACCTTCTGAGCACTTTACTTAATGTGCTAGGCAGATTTTAAGTATATTACTTTTATTAATTCATTTAATCTTCAAGATAACAGATAACTCTTTGAGGATATTATTTCATATTACGATGTGGAAACTGAGGCAAACAAAGGTTAAATTACTTACCTAAGATCATATAACCAGAAAGGAATAGAGTTGAGATTTGAGCTAGATAGTCTAACTTCATATCCTGTACACTTATCTACTATAGTGAACTGCCTCTACATAAGCAGTAGATTTAGTTGTTGATATTAATGATGCAACACCAGAAAAGAGAAAAGCAAATGTGGCAACTTGGAAGACCTCACAAAATCCTCTACAGCATTACAGTCCTGCTGAGTTGATCCACACACAGAAAAGCCTGATGCTTCCTTTCAAAATGGCTCCTGCTGACAGAATGCCAGATCCTCACACTTTGCTCTTTGGCATTAATTAAAACAAAGGAGTTAATCAAGATAAACTTCCACACCTGCCCGGCACCAGCCTGGAAGTTTATCATGTCTAAATATGTTTCTCATGCATTTACTGCAAATTAGTTTCTGAAAGTGAATTTCAAGGTCTAGTGACTCTGAGGTTCCCTAACTCCGTTTTCATTAAGTTTTCACAAATGATCTACTGTTGCATTATTCTTTTATAGTGCAGATTTAAGGCCCCACTATGAAAAGCAATTATGCTGTCAGAAAAGTGTATTTTGACTTATTAAAAAATCTGAAAGGTTTCAGAAAACTATTTATTTAGGTTCTCATTGGAAGGATATTTTGACAGTTCTCAGAAGGAAAGCACTTTTCAATTGCATACTATTTGGAGTAGCCTAACAAGGCCTTTCTGTAATATATACACTGGATCTTCAAAAAGTTCTTGGAAAATACACAAACACACACATATATAAACTATGCATGAATTTTAAAACAATTGTGCCAAAATAAACTCAAATTTTAATTCCACTTTTCCATGAACTTTCTTATGTAAACAGAGAAACAAGCACAGTGCAGAGCATCAAAAGGCCTTGAGTGCTACTTCCAACAGGAAGGCCGTGAGTCTCTCTGTTCTCCTCTAAAAATCAAAGGGTTGCACACAGTTATCTTTAGAGTAACAGGTGGATAGAGAGTCTACGATTGTGGCAGCTTGTGATAAGCACTCACTACATCTCAGGTATAGTGCTAATAGGTATATCTATCCTCCTCTGAGAGATAGACATTATTTTTCCATTTTATAGGTGGGGAAACTGAAACTTAAAAAGGTTAGATGACTTACTCAAGGTCACTCAGTAGATGCTAGATTTGAGATGTGGACCCTACTGTGTATTCTATATAAGGAAATTCAAAAGCTTATGGAAACAGAATTAAAGTATGAGTTTGTTTTGGTGCAAAATAATTTCAAAAATCCAACATACAGTTTTTTTATAACATACATTTTTCACGAACTTTTTGAAGACCCCTTATATACAAACACTGAAGTACTACTGAAAGGGAAAAAAAAAGCACACAAAATGAACTGTTGATACATTCAACAACATGGATGGTTGACTGAAAAAAAGTCAGATACAAAAGAGTTCATACTCCATCACTCTATTTTTTATGAATTTCAAGAACAGACAAAACTAATCTATTATGATAGAATCAATAGTGATTGCCTATGGAGGGGTGGAGACTGAATGGAGGGAGCCATGAAGGAACTTTCTGAAGTGATGAAAATATTCTATGTCTTTGCTGGGATGGTTATACAGCTGTCCACTTTATCAAAACCTACAGAATCAAATGCTTAATTTCAGGGCATTTTACTGTATGTAAACTGTCCCCCAAACATATATGTGGCCAGCTGGTAGTTTGTTTGGCTAATAAGCCCCATGCATAGACACCTATGTGAAAGATCACTCTTCCTAACATGGGTAAGGCCAGGGTAGTGTGCCCATAGTCTGAGAGCATAGGGCATGGGGAAGTGTTCCTCACTGCTTATGTTTCTCTACCTAGCAGCCCTCTGATGTTGGGGAAGACCTCTACACTCAGTGAATGACCAAGGCTGCACAACCTTGAGTTAGTCACTCCCTTTCTTGGACACAAAGAGAAGGTTAGCTCTAACCTTCTCTCATTTTATACCAAGATGATTTGTTTTTCAGGACCACACCACCTTCTTCTCCCCCAACACATACCTAATTGCTTTTATTATGTAACATTGGACGGAGTGTAGAAGAGGCAAGGAAGCTGAAAGATTGTCCATGGGGATATACATTTAGTCCATCCATATCTTTTCATCTGGTCATTATAAGTAAAATAGTAAAACAGTACGAAGTGTGAAACAGTCATTAGAATGAGGACTCAGATATGATCTCAGTTCAGGTCTCAGTCCACAGCCAGGAACAGGACTCAGATATGTCCTATCATGAGCTAATTTTTGTATGCCTGCTCTGTTCTAGACACCAATAGTACTTTCTCTAAGTGGTTCTTCATCTCATACTCACAATAATCCTGAGGGGTAGGCATCATTAGCCCATTTTAGAGGCGAAAGTTCAAATCACTTAAAGGTTAAGTGAGTGGGAAAGTGAGAATTTAATCACCTTCCAGAGAGGATGGCCATGATTCCTTCTCCTCTATTCTCCTTCTCAGATTTTGGGCATGCATGTATGTGTGCCTGGCATGATTTTCAAGCCACCAGGTCCAGAACTTGAACCACGGTCAACCATGTAGGAATCCAGAGCCTTAACCACCATGCTTTCTGCTGACCCCAATTCATTTTTTTTTTCATTGATATGGATAGGGCCAAACTAAATTCTTGTGGTATTCCCACAAATATTCATGGCTTTAATTTCAAAATTCCAAGTTAGCAATTTGAAATATGATGTAGAAAATGAAACACAGATGAAGTTATCCTTATGATACATATTTAGATCTGTTTCCTGCCCAATTAACTGTAGAAATATCAGATTTTAAAGTGAATTGTCCTGTTGGAGCTTCTTCCAACTTCCTAATAAAATATACAGGAAAGACAAAGAAATAACAATAACTTACAATGTCCTCAATTAGAATGACAATCTATTGTGAATAAACTGAGAGTTAACATTTATGGACTTTAATACTGGCAGAGCTGGGTTAAAGAAAGTAGTGGCCTATTCATGCTTTGCCTCAAGAAATAAAACAGGCCCATTCACCAGAAAAAAGTGGGAAAATGAAACAAAACAAAAAAAACAAAAAACAAAACCAAAAACCTACTTCTTCTCTAGACCACTATCTCTGGACTCAGGGACTATAACAGCCTTCAAACTGGCAGTCATTCCTTTACTTCATGAGCAGTACTATTTGAAGCAGCCAAAGTACTTCTTTTCTCAACTCATGTCATCTTACCTCTCACCCCAAACACATCACGCTGTAAGTATTCAATGACTTCACCTACCAGAAAACATCAAGGCAAGACACCAAGAACAACTGGGAATGGCATAAAGCATCCTAAGAACTGTCGTTTTCACTTGTAAAATAATGTAGTCAAGCATGAAAAACAAGAAATCTGATAGCAGTGTCTATTAGAGATAGTAGCTTTGGATTCTTGTGCACTTGTTCACCTATTCAATATGCTTCAGAACATTAAAAATAGTGTTAGTTAGTGAAGACCCCTATCTCAGTACATTACAGACTGGGTGTTTTAGTCCAGATGCTCCAAGAATCTGACACACATAAAAAGCATATATGTGCAATAAGTTTACTAGGAAAAATGTCTGTGAGAGAAAATTGGATCTGGGGAGACTGGGATTGCAGTCAGATGTGTTGTAACTCACTACTCAAGGCATGGTCTTAAATGAAGGGTCACGAGAAAGAAGGAAGAAAGCTTAGGTAGAAGTATCTTAGACTGCAGTGCAGTTTGAAAGAAAGACCTACAAGATCAACAGAGTGATCTTGAGCCAAATTTGCCTGATACAGAAGTCCTCCATTACCCAGAAAGAAGACAGTCTTAATATCTATGTTCTGTGAGAAGTCCATGGAAAGTATGACCTCAGTGCAAACTCAGCAATGGGTTTAGGCATAGCACTGTGGGCCCTCAGTCAATACGGTTCTTGCACAAGAAGAACTCAGCTGGCTTCCACACTAGGAATGGTTCCAGCAGGAATGTACAACTTAACCTCCCATTATAGACCTGAAGAGGAGATCCAAACATGGTGATGAGAAATGCCACATTCTACATTTTATCCATCATAAAGTCTGGCTAGATTTCCATACACTTTATTTATTTATTTATTTATTTTTTGGAGAGGTTTTCGCTATAGGGCGTGTGCGCTCACCAGACAGACAGAGAGAGACATAGAGACAGAAAGCGAGAAATCACCCCCCAGGGGGAATGGTCACGCCGCAATCCCTTCTCCTCCATTCTCCTCTTGGGATCTTCGGCACACATGCACATGCGCCCGGCGTGAGTTTTAAGCCACTGGGTCCGGGACGCGAACCGCGGTCGACTACGTGGGAGTCCAGAGACATAGCCATTACGCTAACTGCTGGTTCCCTAGATTTCCATATATTTTATGTTTTTAAAAGTTTGGTAAAGGGCCAGCTGGTGGTATAGTGCTTAAGACAGGTGGATTGTACATGGCCCAGTATGCAGTTTGAGTCCTGGACCTAAAAAACATGCTGGGAGGGTGTACATGTGTGTCCTACATCCAAAGAAGGGACTGTAGCAAGTTCACGTCTCTTGGCAGGTGATTTCTCTCTCTCTCACTTTCCTGTCTCTCTTTGGAAAGATGTATATTCCCTATTCCAAAAAAAAAAAAAAAAAAAAGTCAAGAAGAGATTTATGAACCAAAGCCAAATTGAGTCTATGGATTTCTTATCATTTCCCCAGTTAACTTGCCTATTTGATAGGTGGAGTAAGAAGAGGATGAATCTCAAGGGATGACTATAAATTTAAGTAGGTGGTGACCATAATTTTAGTTGCTATTGAGATGTGAGATATTTACTGGCTAATATCAGTACAAGTCTTGGTACCTAGTATGAGCTAGGAGAGGACTTCAAAAAGTTTATGGAAATGGAATTAAAGTGTGAGTTTGACACACAAAAAAATCCATGCATAGTTTTTTTCATAATACACGTTTTCCATTTCAATGATCATTTAATATGGATTCAAACTGGCCTTCTCTATACCAATGTTCCTACCAGCGCCATCATCCATGAATTTATAGAATACCTTATTCATCTTATGGTATCCCACACAGCATTAATACTAACAAAAGCATTCATTTTGTTGTAAAGATATGACCGAGTTAATTATTTACCTATTGTCTTTCAGTTCCAAATCCATCTTTTTATACTCAACTCTATGATACTGCAAACTACATTTCCCAGGTGTCGTTGCTATGTAGCTTCCTGTTAAGTTGTGCCAATAACTAAAGGAAAATTGGAAAGCAGGAGGAAGAAAGAAGAGACTGCTTTTTTTTTTTGCTTTTTGTGTTTCTATTAGTGTAGCCTCGGCAGAAGCTATTGGCTCCAGTTTTCATCTTTTCCTGTTACTTCTAGAACCAGCTCCTTCATACCTTCTCAGAGGTACCAGCCACAGACAGGAAATGCTCTTCTCAGAAGTCTAAATCCATTGCCACAGAATCCTTCTCTAATCTCCTAGGTTTTGAAAACTCCCACCTGTCACTTTTGTTTTGCAGCTTATTGCAATTAATTGTCTCTGGGTGATCTCAGCATTCTCTCTTTGTTCCTTAGCCCTCAAATCTGATAATAAATTTCATACATTAAGCCCCTGCTGTTGAAATACTGAGTGAAGTTTTGTTTCCCTAAATGAACCTAACTGACCTAGTCAGTATTATGTCCTTAACAAGGTCCCAAAGGTCACTTGATAAGGCAATGGCTAAGTTGCAGGAATCAATACCTTTGATGTTTCCAATCTTTAAAACAAATTTGTTTTTGTTTTGAAGATAAAAAGAACCTAAGGTATGTGTATACTCAAGATAAAGACAATAATTAAATACCTGGCAATAAAAGATAATTGACAACAAATCTGTGCCCTTTGCAAGTAGTCTATTTAGTGTAAGGTCTATTTAGTACACCATTAAAGTGATTTAATCCTGCATGACTAAAGCTGGAGAACATAAATGACTCTTCCTTTTCCATTAACTATGTCCTGATTCCTTCCAAATTCAAATGTTCCATTTTAACTGGACTTAAAGTGCATTCTCCTCTATGCATGTGTGTAAGTATACACTCCTCTATTCTTTAGCACAGCCAGGCATCATTTAAAGATGGGGATACATTCTAAGAAATATGTAGGAGATTTCACTGTGCAAATGTCACAGAGTGTACAAACACAAACCTAGACATATAGCCTACTACATACCTAGGTCATGTGGGATAGCCTATTGCTCCTAGGGTACAAGCCTATACAACATATTATTGTATTTAACAGTATAGGCAATTTTAAAATAATGTCAGTGTTTATGTATCTAAACATATGTAAAATCAAGAAAAGGTACAGCAAAAATACAGTTTAAGAGAGAAAAGATGTCACACTTATATAGGGCATTTACCATGAATGGAATTTATAAGATTAGAAGTTACTCTGGGTGAGTCAGTGAGTGAGTGGTGGGTAAATGTGGAAGCCTAGTACATCACTGTACACTACTGTAGACTTAATAAGCACTGTACACTTAGGCTATACTCAATTTATTAAAAATAATTTTTCTTTGATAAGTTGACCTTAGCTTATTGTAGCTTTTTTACTCTATAAACTGTTTTTTTAACTTTGATTCTTTTGTATTAACACTTAACTTAAAATATAACTTCACTGTAAAACTGTAAAAAAAAGTTTTTTCTCTTTATATCCTTATTCCATAAGCTTTTTTTCTATTTTTTAAATATTTTTTCACTTTTTAAACTTTCTTTTTGTTAAAAAACTAAGATAAATGCTTTAGCAATTGTGAATAATGCTGTAATAAACATGGATGTAAAAGTATTTTTCTGACTGAGTATATTCCTATCCTTTAGGTAGATACCCAGGAGTGGGATTGCTAAATTGTATGGTAGTTTTATTTGTAAGTCTTTGAGAAACCTCCATATGCACAATTGCTAAGACATTGAATCAAACCAAATGTCCAAGAACTGATGATGAATGGATTGGAAAAGTGTGACACATATATATATTATGGAATACTGCTCTGCCATGAAAAATAGTGAGACCCAGTGAGACCCTGGAATTTGAAAGAAAGTGGACAAATATGGAAGATTTAATGCTAAGCAAAACAAGTCAGACTATGAGAGAGACATTGTATATCCCCACTTGATACATAACAAATGTCTACACTCTATGGCAGAAACTGAAAGATTTGAAGGTATGAAGGCATAGAGAGCAACTGTGTATACTAGAAACAATGTGGTGGGGGGTGGAGGAGTGTTAATGGGGAAGGTGGAAGGGAGGGAATCAAGAAGAAAAAAATGCAAAACATTTAATGGATACACAAATTAAAAATAATCTGTTGATGATAATGTATATAGTAATATCTTTGACTAGTCTAATATACAGTGTATTCATGTTGGGAAAATTCATGTTATATGCTATAAATATGTACAGTGATTGAATGTTGCCTTGGCCAGCAAGGTAGGAAGATGTGACTCTGAGTGAGAGTGGCAGTGGACTTAAAAGATATTATATAGATAGACAGACAGAAAATCAGGGATTGAGTGGTCCGGGTATCTCTGATAGAGATCACCACCAGCTCAGTTGTTCCCAGGTTTATTCTTTAATAGAGCAAAGTCAGGTATTTTCTGTTATCAACTGCAGGTATGAAGCCTCTTGCATTTCACGGTTCTAAACAAGCCTCCCCTGGCCTTCTCTGGCTAACACACAGCTTCCTTCTGCTTTAAAGATCACCAGTTTTTTGCCTAGATCTGGCAACTCCCTACAGAATGTTAAAAAAAAAAAATTAAAAAGAAGAAAATAAAAGAATTAAAAAAAAAAAAAAACTAAGACACAAACACAAACATTTGCCTATACGGGATCAGGATCATAAATATCACTGTCTTCTACCTCCACATGTTGTCCCACTAGAAGATTTTCAGGGGGCAATAAAAGCCATAGAACTGGCATATCTTATGATAACAATGCTTTCTTCTGGAGTACCTCCTGAAGGACCTGTCTGAGTCTCATCTTGAGTTATCACTCTTTTCATTTTCGTATGTCTATAGTGCTGGTTTGTTTGTTGTTTGCTTAAAATAAAAAATTTTGTTGTAAGCAGATAATGAACACTCTTTCTAAGGAAAACCTTTTTGCCTTGGGGGTTCATGGTTTCAGACTTTTTAAAAGGAGCTTATTAAGCCCTTATAAAAGCATCTGCTAAATCCTTCACTGTCAATCTCTCAGAGGTTCTTATTTCTCTTTTCCTGCAGTTTCCTTATTTTCCCCCCTCTTCTTTAGTTAGGAATTTCTGTTTCAGCAGTTTCTCATTAGTCAATTCTTTTTTTTTTTTTTAAAAAAGAATTATTTATTTATTAAACTTTATTTGTTATTATTATTTTTTAATTTGACGAGAGACAGAGAAAAAGAGAGAAAGGGAAAGTGAGAAAGCAAGCTGCCAGGTCCAGGACTTGAACCTCAATCGGCCATGTGGGAGTCCAGCGCCCTTAAATGCCATGCCACTTGCTGGCCCAATAGTTAATTCTTCAGGATCCACTTCTAGGAGCTCCTCATGTCATCCTCGGCTACAACCAGGTTAAAGTTCTTTGCCATCTCAACCACAGCCTTGCTGATTTTTCAAGTGTTCTCATCTTGGCAAATCCTTTCATTCATGAATGAGCCTCTTGAGTTTCTTCTTTCAGATGCCATTCATACACTCTTTGATGACATCACCCCAAGTCCAAGCAAGGTTTTGGATGCAGTTGTAGATGTACTACTTTTGAAATTGCACCACTGTATTCTAAGTGTTTTCCTCAATTGCAGCAATAATCTGGAGAAAGGTCTTCCTCAGTTACAAAGTTAAAAACTGATAAAGCTCCTTTGATCCACTGATTGTATCAAGACGGTGATGGTAGAAGGAAGAAACACTACCGTGACAAGGGGATGATGATCACAATAAAAAGAGAATATGTGGGAGCATTATCAACAATAACAAAATATCAAACCATATGTTATTCTTTAAAGCTCTTCATTTTATTGACACAGCAATTCAGGAGGGTATCTTGGAAGAAGAGCTGGATCATCCAACTCTTATAGCACACCAGCCATGTCAGTTTATTGATTTCTTTGAAGGCCTTGGGCTTGTCAAAGGGTTTCAATTAATATCCTGTAATGTTACTCCCATGCAGGACTGTTATCCTGTGTTTACAAGTTCTTAAACCTGGCATTGACATAGCATATTTATAAGTAAAAGACTTTTTGGGTATCCAGAATAGGGAAGTTTCATCCACATTGAAGATTTTCTCTGGCAAACAATTTTTTCCACAATCAGCTAATCTAGAGTTTCCAAAAATTCTTCAGCTACTCTTATGTTTGTACTCACAGACTTATTACTCACTTTGACATTATGTAATAAATACCAATTTTTGAATCACTTAAATTATCCAAAGCTAGCAGTAAATTCAGCATTATCATTGGGTCCAGTCTTCTCTGCTAACATTGCAAACAAACTTTTTTACTTTGGTCATGATGGTCATGGTGTTGAGAGGGTTACGTGTCTGTCTGGTCATCAGTCCAGGTCATTATAGCAGCTTCTCCATGTCTTGAGTAGGTCCTTCTCAAATATTTGTTAATCTTATGCCTTTATTGAAGCATATCCTTTAAACAACTTTAGTCACTTTGTTTTTGTTTTTCAAGATCATAGCTATGGTGAAATAGGACATGCCCGACTGGTGAGCGATAACCATCACTGATTTTCCACGTTGGTAGTCCTTAATCACTTTTAATTTCATTTCCAGGTCAATTACTGTATGTGGCCTCTTACTGCAACATTAGCAGTGGATTTTGTATGCGTAGGTGCCATGATGAACAAACAACGCAAGATTAAATCAAGCTCAAGAGAAAAGGATGCAAAGAAGAGACTTGGTAAACATGAAATTAATGAGGCTTCTGCCAGTGAAACACAGCATAATATTTTACAGTAAACTTTTTTTATAATTAGGAGTACACTCAAAAATAACAATAGAAAATATAATATAGTAAATACATAAACCAATAATATAGTTAGTTATTATCATTATGAAGTATTATATACTGTGATAATCATATACACTATCCTTTTACATGACTGGCAATGTAATAAGTTTATTCACACTAGCCTCACCATAAACATGTGATGATATTACAACAGCTATGATGTCAGCAGACTATAAGAAATTTTCAGCTTCATTATAATCTTATGGGACCACTGTCACATATGTGGTCCATCATTGATTGAAATATGCAATGCATGACTGTATCTCTGTTTTCCTCAAATCATTGACCTGTATCCTAAAACTGTGAGTAACTGAGTAACATTTTTTTAAAGCTGTGGCACAGAATATTATAAGACATAATTCATTAATTCATTTTTATAAATATGTATTTTGTGGCTACTATATTTAAAGCACTGTGCTAAGGAATGGGGAAATGAAAGTAGTAAAAGCAGACATGTTCCTTGCCCTTACATACTTACAGTCTATTGGGGAGATAGATATTAATCAAAAAATCACACATGTAATTGAAAACTTCAAAGTTAAGATACACAGTGATCAGTGATAACCTAATCAATATATGAGGACTGATGGCAGAAATTGGGATCGGGTAGAAAAAATGGAAGGCAGGACAACAGGCAGAAACATTTACCCTAAGAAGAATAGGAAACTATTGAAGTGTTTTAATTTTGGAAGATCTTGAGTGATCAAATGGGCATTTGATTTGCTGAAGGGAATAAGTTCTATATAATTCAGATAGCAGGAATGAATAGTATGAGAAAAGAAACTGGGAAAAAAGACAAACAACCTGGATTCAAAGAATAATAATAACTATTATTATTATTTATTATTTAATTGGTCATAAATATTTGGAAGATAATTACAAATGTTTTTGATACTTCCTAATTCTATATACAATAGTGTTATCACTATTTCCTTCCTTTTTCTGAAGAAATATTTATCATAATGTAGTATTATAAATTATTAGTTATAAAGATGATAAAATATTGTATCCATCATTTTTTCCAATCCTTAACTAGACTGAACTTGGCTCTGTCTGCCAGCCTGTCCCCAGGTAGATTCTGCATATAAGTGTAGCAGTGGGCAGCTGCTTCTCTCTCGCCCATTCATTCCTTGCAAAATGCTGAGGTGGTGCATTTTTACTTTAGCTATTGTTTTCCTCTAATTACACTCAACTTAAATGGTTATAGGAACTAAAAATAAAGCCATACAGAGGAGCTGTGAGAGTATTTAGTACAGGCTCTAAATGGATGCCTTCCCTAGAAATCTCTTTTTAAATGGGCTTGATGCTCAATATAAAAAAATTTCCGGGGGAGACCAGCAGTTAGCATAATGGCTATGTCACTGGACTCCCAGTCCCGGACCCGGTGACTTAAAACTCACGCCGGGTGCATGTGCTTGCATGCCCAAGATCCCGAGAGAATGGAGGAGAAGGGATTGCGGCGTGGCCATCCTCCCTGGGGGGTGATTTCTCACTTTCTGTTTCTCTGTCTCTGTCTGGTGAGCACACACGCCCTATGGCAAAAACCTCTCCAAAAAAAAAAAAAAAAAAAAATTCCGGGACCAGCAGTTGGTGTAATATCTGTGTCACTGGACTCCCATGTAGGCGACTGTGGTTCGAGTCCCAGACCTGGAGGCTTAAACTCACACCAGGTGTGTGTGCATGCGTGCCCAAGAACCCTAGAGGAAAATGGAGGAGAAAGGATTACGGCGTGGCCATCCCTCCTGGGGGGAGGGGTGATTTCTGGCTTTGTCTCTCTGTCTCTCTTTGCCTTTCTAGCGAGAGCACACACCCTATAGCAAAAACTTCTCAAAAAAAAAATTTCCAACAGGTTCTGAAACTATTGTCATAAGTAGAAAGCCAATCTGCTGCCAAATGAAATCTATGGGACTGACAGTTAATCCAGTGGAATCACAGGATCACAGAATCTTTGGTTCAAGGAAACTTAGAATCCTACAACTTTAGAACTGTAAAATAAAACACACATTTATATAGGATAGTTGAAAGCAATCTTATAGTTCATCTGCTTCAACTATCTGCACTATATTTAAACTTGCTATCATTTCTGAGCCCTCAAGTGGCTGCTAACATTCTATTTGAATGCACAGACCTTCATAGGCAGTCTCATACTTAGGCAGCTAGGAATATAAGAAAGATTATCTCAAGGCTGGGATAAAATCACACCCCTTGGTAGTGCCTGCACATTGGTCCTACTTCTATTACCAGTGCTATGAGTGTTCAGGAGAGAAAATATTGATAAATTCACTCAAACTCTTCTGGATTGTTTTGATTTCCTTCACCCATGAACACAGCAACACTAGAGTCCAATTAAGAACATCTATGAAGTATGTTATGAGACTTGGGTCCCAGTTTTCTTCTGATGCTACCTAATATTCTCCTGCATTAAATATTCCTCCTTCCTACCCCTATTCCTGCACATGATAGGAAATATTTACCAAGTGCATCCTATGTAATGTATAAATGTTCTAAAGATGTTACAGGTGCAACTCACTATTCTTCACAAAAAACCTAGTAGATAGGTTCTGTCATTATCCTCATTGTCTAGAAGAGAAAATTGAGAAAATGAAAAAATAACTATCATGTATATGTTTCTCAATCATAAATGGTATAGCTTAGATTAAAACTCAGAACATCTGATTCCAGAGTTCATGCTCCTAACCTCAATGTTATAATAAAAACATAGAAAAGCATTAAAAATTCTTGTAAAAAGGAATGTTGAATACCCCAGTTAGGGAAAGATAAAGATTTACACAACAATGGACAAATGCCATTGAATGGACGAGGTGATCTTGGGCAAATCATTTCCTTTCTTCAGAAGTAAATGAATTTACTCTAAAAGTCATACAAGGCCCCATTTAGTGCTAAACTACATAGAACCCTACCAATACTGTCTTGCATTAGAGTTTAGCTACAAAGATTTCCTAAAGTCTGAGCATGTATCAAGCACCAAGTTTAGTCTTAGGAATACATGAGGAGACACTAATTAAGTCAAACAAATATGAAACAATGTATAGATGAAATAATAAAGTTATGAACACATAGAAGAGTGGCCAACTTTATATTGGGGTGAGGGTATGAGTCAAGGTAGATGCTGGAGAAGAGATCATGTGTTAAAGACAATCAAATATTAAAACTGCTTGTGGGGAGGCCAGTAGGTACTGTAGTGGTTAAGGTGCTGGACTTCCACACAACCAAACATAGTTTGAGTCCTGAACCTGGTGGCTTGCTTTCTCACTTTCCTTCCTCTCTCCAATAAAATTTAAAAGTAAATAATAATAACAAATAAAAATAAATAAGTAAATATTTTTTGAAAACTGCTGGTGGAAAACACAGGGAAACAATGGAATAGGCAAAGACTTCTTAAATAAGATCCCCAAAGCATAGGCAATAATTTCAAAAATAGGTGGGATTATAGCAGGTTAAAAAGTTTCTTCACAGCAAAATAAACAAGAATTAGAGTGAAGAGATAACCCTCAGGATGGGAGAATATATTTTTAAACTATGCCTCAGATAAGGGACTGATAGCCAAAATCTACAGGGAACTCAATCAGCTTACCTCCCCCCCCCAAAAAAAAAAATCAATACAATCAAAAGATGGGCAAATGAACTGAACAAATAACTCTCCAAGGAAGACATATGAATAGCCAAAAAGCATAAAAAAATACTCAACATCCCCTATCATAAAGAAGATGCAAATCAAAATCACAATGAGATACCACCTAACCCCAGTCAGAATGGTAAGATTAAAAAAATAATTATAGGTGCTGGCAAGGCTGCGGTGAAAAGGGAACTCTCCTATACTGTTGGTGGGAATGTAACCTACTACAACCACTGTGGAGAACAATGTGGAGATTCCTCAGAAATCTACAAATAGAACTACCGTACAACTCAGCAATTCTACTCCTGGATCTCTACCCAAAGGACAGAAGTATGCTCAGTCAGAAAAACACTTGCACATCCATGTTCACTGCAGCATTAATCACAATTTCTAAAGCATGGAATCAACCCAAATGTCCAAGAACAGATGAATGGTTAAAAAAGTGTGGGGCCAGGACCAGCAGTTAGTGTAATGGCTATGTCGCTGGACTCCCACGTAGTCGACCGTGGTTCGAGTCCCGGACCCGGTGGCTTAAACTCACGCTGGGCACGTGTGCGTGCGTGCCCAAGATCCTGAGAGGAGAACAGAGGAGAAGGGATTGCGGCGTGGCCATCCCCCCTTGGGGGATGACTTCTCGCTTTCTATCTCTCTGTCTCTCTCTGTCTGGAGAGCGCACACGCCCTATAGGAAAAACTTCTAAAAAAAAAAAAAGTGTGGGGCCTATACACTATGGAATATTACTCTGTCATTAAAAAACTGAGACTCTGGTATTTGATAGAAAATAGATAAATATATGGAAGATTTACTACAAAGTGAAGAAAGCCAGACCATTAAAGAGAGGAATTATATATATAACAGAATATCTGTACTTTATGGCAGAAACTGAAAGATTGGAAGGTATAAAAGCAGGGTCAGCAAATGTTTGTACAAAAGACAGGGTGGAAAGAGAGTGGGCAATTGGGGGTAGGAGGCAGGGAATCATGGGGGGAAAAAGTAAAACAAAAAACCAAAACACTTAACAAACACAAAAATAGAAAATTATCTGTTGATAATGTGTCCATTAATATCTTTGGGACAATATGCAGTGTATTCAATGCTGGAAAAAAATAGCATTTTCTGTGCTGTAAAGATGTAGTGATTAAATATTATAAAAATTAATTTAAAAATAAGGAGTATCAAAGAATTCACTAGGTAGATAAGCAGTGAATTGCCTTCTAGGTAGAAGAGATGACAAATTGAGAAGGTATAGGCTTGACAAGCAATTCAGTAGGACTGCAGGGTATTGTAAAGTGTTGTACAAGGGGAGAAGTAGAGAATACAACTGGAAAGTTGACTGGGAGCCAGATGACAGGACTGTGGTGCCAACCAAGGAACTAGAATGAGGCTTTACAGAAGAGACTGGTGAGGGAGAAAAAAAAAAGAATTTGCTTTACTATGTGTTGCTTCTTTTATTAATTTTAAAATATAAGCATGATCAGTTGTAGATATTATTTTCTAACCAAGTTACTCATCAAAAGTGACATTCCTGAAAATAAAATTGCTTCAATATAATAACAAATTTTAACTCCTTTTTTCCTTCATATTTATATTAAAGTCAAGTACATTCTTGTACTTTCTTGTTAGAACTACAGTTCTACTTTTGTTGTCATCTAGATCAATTGTCCCAATTATGGATTAAAAAATGGTATGAATCACAACCTCCTAGAGGGCTGAGGAGATGTTGAGAACGGCCTGTTCTGTTAGGTTTTGACTTGGCAGCTGCTTCAAAGTTTATAGATACTCAAAGGGAAACAAGGACAAGGTGGTTCTAGGGGAGCTACTCAGCATGTATGGAGATACTGCTAAGAGCTCTCTGACAGCTAGGCATCCCACAGGGGACATCTGGACCTCGCTCATTTTTCAGAACTAAACAAGATTATTGTATAATGCAACAAACCAAAATTATGAAAGGAAAAATTCATCCTAGTAGTGTGGAAAGGACCCAGGCTTCTTACATAGGGCCAGCTATAAAACCAGAGAACACAGCAAGGAATAGCTAAAAAAGTATTGTTAGAACTCTGTTATGGGCAAGGCACAACAGAAAAGAATCGCATTTTCAGAGCTGAAACAAGACTCATACCTGGGTCATTTAGGAGAGGACATACAATGATGTGATATTGGCAAAATAAGTTTCAGGAGGCCGTAGAAATACACCAAAGATAGAACTCAATGAATAGTGGTGCAATCATGACAGGTATAGAGGGCTAAACGGTTCAGGATCAGGTATAATCTCCACCACTCTTACTATGTAGGGACTAAGGCATGCGGTGGAAAAGTAACTTGCCTAAGGTCACACAAAGCATTAGAAACAGGTCTAGGAGTAGGGTTGTAGCCTTCTGTCTGCTCTGTTGGGTTCTATGCTCCCACAGACCTAAACAGGGTAGTTTTCCGACACATTCCAGTCTATCCACTACACAACAGAGCCTTAGCTAATATACTTTTATCTTACATTTTAAAAAATTCTGAGCCTTAGTTTTTTTCATTTGCCTATCATAACCTTTTTTTGAGACTCCAATGTGCATTAAGTTCTACAAAATTATAGGTGAAAAAACTGTTTCACACCATTTAACCTCAAAATTTCAAAACAGATCCCTATTGTCTTATGCCTACCTGTGCTCCCATGAAACACAATTTGAGACATGCAGAAACAGTTCTGACAGAGAGATGCAAGGCTCATAACTTGACTTAGGAGTGGAAAGTAGGACAAGCAGGATACCTAATGCCTGAAGTGTGTCTGGGAGAATCACTAGAATTTAGTCAGCAGAAGGGGACAGTGAAGGAAGAATGCCTTGTAGGCCAAGGAACCTACAAATATGTCACCACATGGTATGTGCAGCATTCCAAGTACAAAGCGAGCCAAGGGAGTAGAGAAAAAGGAAGCAATTTCAGTTTCCATTATGAAGGAATGCTTGATAATGAATTTGGGAGGACTTTCTCTACTGGCTGTGAGAGAATAATAGGGATTAGACTTACCTTTCCACCTTAAACAACCAAAAAAAATTGAAAAAAATTCTTTGAAAGACATTGGACATAAGGCAATGAAGGTCAGTGATCACTGTGAGATGGAAAACTATACTGGACTCTAGGACTTCCCCAGCTTATACCTTACTAGGATTCCTAGGCCAGGACACAGGTAGGGGATTATAAGCAGAGTCTGGTGAATTCCCCTATTGAGTAGCAAAAATTAAGAGTCTGGAGAGGCACTAAGCCGAACTCTGCAGGTCAGACCGCTGTGGAGGAAAGAATTGAAGATAGAAAATACTTTCAAGATCTGCAAGGGTTTCCCTTGAGTATCCAGTGGAGTACTGATCTGTGAATATGTATGAGAAAAATACCTGACTCCAGTGAAAGAACCATCTCAAGGGATGAGAAGGAACAGTACCTGAAATGCACACAGGGCTAGGAAGACATGTATATTCCTATTCACTAACTTGGAAAGCTCCTAATTCACAGGGAATTGGGCACATCACTCAGAAGGGGCTTGCCTCTATACTGGGGAATAATTAGTCTGAATAAACACTGCTCTGGAATCACCTAGTGAATTTCAAAGTAAGATTTGAAAGGACTAAGCTGTTTCTAAGTAACATAACTGCATTCCAAAACTATTTAAGAATAGTTAAAGGGGAGGCGAGCAGGTGGATTCCCACATGGCTGGACCCTAACAGCTTCAAAACCATGTCAGGTGTGTATGTGCCAGTCCAAAATCTCAAGAGGAGAATTGGAGGAGAAAGGATTGTGGTGTGGCCATTCTCCCTGGGGGATGATTTCTCACTTTCCCTCTCTCTGTCTCCTCTGGCAAGAACACACCCTATAGCAAAAACCTAAAATAAATAAATAAATAAATAAATAAATAAATAAATAAATAAATAAAATAATAGAATAAGAATACAGAAGTGTCCATCACACAATAGGTAAAATTTAGCTATACAGTAAGTGTCAACCATATATATGTGTGTGTATATATATATATATATATATATACACACACACATATATACATATATATATATAAAACCATATATATGAAACATATTATATGTTATATGTATGTTATATATATATATATGGTTTTATATATATGTTATATATATATATGGTTATATATAACATATATATGTATGTATATGTATATATACACACACACACACACACATATATATATGGTTATATATGTTATATATATATATATTTGGTTATATATATATATATATATATATATATATATATATGTATGTATATGTATACACACACACACACACACACACACACACACTAGGCATCAAAGAAGCAGAAACCATATCCTAGAATGAGAAAAGTCATAATAAAATGAGCTCAGAAATAATAGAGATGTTAGAATTTACAGAAAAAGGGACCAGTAGTTAGCATAATGGCTATGTTGCTGGACTCCCATGTAGTCGACCGTGGTTCGAGTCCCAGACCTGGTGGCTTAAAACTCATGCCAGGCACGTGTGCGTGCATGCCCAAGATCCCGAGAGGAGAATGGAGGAGAAGGGATTGTGGCATGGCCATCTTCCCTGGGGGGTGATTTATAGCTTTCTGTCTCTCTCTCTCTGTCTTTCTGGCGAGCACAAGCACCCTATAGCAAAAAAGAACCTCTCCAAAAAAAAAAAAAAAAAAAAAAAAAAGAATTTGCAGACAAAGATATTAAGCAGTTATTATAACTATATCTTATATGTTCTAAAAGTTAAGAGGCATCAAAGACATAAAAATGACCCAAATTGAACATTTATAGATAAAACTCCAATATCTGACATTAAAATGTATATTGGGCAGGAATAATGGCAAATCTGATATTACAGATGAAAACACTAATGAATTTGAAGACAAAAAAATAAGAACTATCCAAAAATAAATGCAGGGAGCCAGCAGGTGGCACAGTGGTTAAGGGTGCTGGACTCCCACATGGCTGAGTATGGTTCGAGTCCCGGACCTGGTGGCTTACTTTCTCACTTGCCTGCTCTTGCTCTCTCTCTCTCTCTCTGTCTCTGTCTCTCTCAAATCAAATGGAAATAAATTTTAAAAAATACGTAAAGTTGATTAAAAAATAATTCTTAAAAAAAACGAAATACAGGAAAGAAAATGACCCTTCCCCAATTAACAAAGCACCGTGAACTGGGGGGCAACTTTAATCACGCTAATAAAACTGGAATTAGAATACCTAAAATAGGGAGGGTAGGCAGAAAAAATATCTAAAGAAACAATAGGTAAAATTTTCTGAAATTTGAAAAAAATTATAAATTTGTTAATCCAAGAAACTCAATGAACCTTAAGATAAAGAAACACAAAGAAAACTATATCAAGGCACATCATAATAATTAAATTGTTCAAAACCAGTGATAAGGAGTAAACCTGACAGCAGCCAGTTCCTATATTAATATATGACTTGTAGACTTCAGAACAAATGGTATTATTACTAGGGATAAAGAGAGTAATTTCAGGGCTGGAAGTAGTGTGGTGGTTAAGGGCACTAGACTCCCACATGGCCACAGCAGTTTGAGACCCGAACACCGAACATGGGGGCTTTCTCTCTCTCTCTCTCTCTCTCTCTCTCTCTCTCTCTCTCCCTCTCTCCCTCTCCCCCTCTCTGATCAAATTGAAAATAAACAAACAAAATTAAATTAAATATTCTTCAAAAAAAGAGGGTAATTTCATAATGAAAAAGGGGTAGTTCATTAAGATGACACAGCAATACTGGACTGAGTCTGCCATGACAGTTGAGATCTAGTGATTTCAGAGATCACAGCAATGAAGATGTTCTGCTGAGAATTTACCCTGGTAGAGCCCCTGGAGAAAAGTGCAACACCAAAGTGTTTGCAGAACACATCCTCCTGTGAGCCTCTGATCGCTCAGATTGATCTAGAAATCAGGAAGAAATAAATAACCCATCAGATGACTAGAAATCACCACAGGGGTACAAGAAATATGCAAAACCAAGAAAATACCTCTCCCACAAGGGAAAAGAATAACTCATTTTCAACCACAGATAGTACAATGAAACTCATGAAAATGTCAGGTAAAGAATTTAGAGTATTCATAGTGACAATCCTAACAGAGATGGAAGAGAAGAGAGACAGTCCTAACAGACATGGAAGAGAAGAGAGACAATGAACAGTAGAAGAAAAAAGCTGATGAGTTCTAGGAAGTGAGGAAGTTCTTGCAAGAGCTGAAAGAGGAAATACATACCATAAAAAAGAATCAAATGGAACTGTTGGAGATGAAGGCTATAATACAGGAAGTCAAAACCTCCTTTGAAAGTATTAAAAGCAGAGTAGATCATACAGAAAATCAAATCTCAGATGTAGAAGACAGAATCACTGGACTAGTAAAATCCACCACGAAGACTGAGAAAATAGACCTCCAAGATGAGAATAATATATGAGAAATACTAGATATCATTAAATGTCCAAACATCTGGATAGTTAGTATCACAGAAGGTGGAAAGACTAATAAGGGCATGGACAATCTATTCCATGAAATCCCGGAAGAAAACTTCCTAAACCTAGAGAGGCATTCAAAGATCCAGACCCAAGAAATACAAAGGACCCCAAATAGAATCAATCCAAGAAGATCTTTTCCAAGACACATTATTGCCAGAATGACCAAAACCACAAGAAAGATAAGCTACTCATACTGGCAAGGGAGAAACGTCAAGTTACCTACAAAGGATATCCCATCAGGCTAACAGTGGACCTATCATAGGAAACAATGCAAGCAAGGAAAGAAAGGGAAAATATATTTAAAGTTTGAGTGAAAAACAATTTCAACCAAGACTACTATATCTGGCAAGATTATCCTTTATATGGGAAAAGAAGACATAGAACATTCTCAGATAAACAAAACCTGAAAGAATTTACCAACACTAGCCCAGCTCTCCTAGAAGTTATGAAGGGAGTGCTATCCCAGGAAAACTAAAATCAGACACACAGAAATAAGGGGTCTAAAACAACTAAAAAAATGGCCAGCTTAATGGTAGGGACAAGTCCAGAGTTGAACGGCATCTTCCAGAATTTAAACGGAAAGATGGAACCACAACAGAAGATAAAGTACATGAGTTTGAACTGGTGAAATAGAATTGTTTGGATTTTGACTAAAACATTACTGATCTTCTATGCTTTGTTTTCCAGTGTTAAGGAGTTTTGTCTTTGCTTTAGTTGTGGACAGGTCAATGTATCTACTATTCGAACAGAATCCTAGTCTATTTCCTGACTTTAACCGAAGTTCTCTTAATATTTTAAAATTTTGATTTATTAAAGCTAAAATGGCCTTTCTTGAAATTAAACAATGTATTTTTAAAAATATCTATTTAGTGACCACAGTAAGCTATATAGCCTCAGCTATGTGCTATCTTATAATATACTGATTCTACCCACAGAGTTTCATGTAAAGTCAACTTTTATTCACAGATATGTATATATCAGCTAAACTTACTATTGAAAGTATTTAGATTAATTAAGATATTTTATGAATCAATACAATGTAGGAAAGAATAAAGAAATGGAAAGCAACTGCAGATACCAGAGCTAGGGTGGGAGGAGAATAGGAAATGGCAGAGGGTGAGAAATAGGGGGGGGGGGGAATACACACACACACACACACACACACACACACACACACACATATATATATATGAAACAAGAAGTGGAAAATTATTTGTTGATGGCAATACGTATAATTAAGCCACTTTACAGTGTATTCTGACTGGAAAATCACATTTTGTAGGCTGTGGATAATCAGTGAAAGCATGGAAAGTAAATAAATTTTATAAAAGTGGTGCATGCTACTCCCCCCAAACTGACCTAAACACGACACCTATGAATGAATGATGAGACCATATCTTCTGCCTCCAGAGACACAGCCTCTGTGCTTGTGAACATCTGTGTTTCTCATGGTCCTCTCAAACAACCCTTACTGCAGAACAAGGCTGTGAAAAACAAGGAAAGTCTTATTTCAAATTACTGCCCTGATACCTGGATAGCACATCGATTGTACCTGGAGCACAGCAGGTTAATCAACTTCATGGACTGGCCTCAGCCACATTAACAGCTTCTAAAGAAATGTATGAGGGCTGGGAATAGCAGTTGGCGTAATGCCTGTGTCGCTGGAGTCCCATGTAGTCTACGGTGGTTCGAGTCCTGGACCCGGTGGCTTAAACTCATGCCGGGCACGTGTGCGTGCGTGCCCAAGATTCCAAGAGGAGAATGGAGGAGAAGGGATTGCGATGTGGCCATCCCCCTGGGGGGTGATTTCTCACTTTCTGTCTCTCTGTCTCTCTCTGTCTTTCTGGTGAGCACATGCACCCTATAGCAAAAAGCCTCTCAAAAAAAATTATTAAAAAAAAGAAATGGATGAGGGCCAGCAGGTGGCATGGAGGTTAGGGTGTTGGACTCCCTCATGACCAACCGCAGTTCAAGTCCCAGACCTGGTGGCTTGCTTTCTCTCTCACATGCACACGCACTCTTTCTCTCTCTGGTAAGTGTGCATGCTCAGTAGCAAATTTTAAAAATAATAAAAATGATAAATAAAATTAAATAATTCTTAAAAAAAGATGACATAGCAATATAAATGTTCATGCATTCAATACCAGAGCTTAAAGATGCATGAAGCAAAATCTGAAAAATTTGAACAAACCCACAATTATAGTCAGATTTCAATAATTTTCTCTACAAGACCCCGGCATTTGATAGAAAGTGGTCAGATATGGAGGATCTACTGCTGAGTGAAGTAAGCCAGGCTATGAAAGAAAGATATTGTATGTATCCACTCAATATATACCGACTACCCGCACTCTATGGTAGAGAGCAAAAAACTGGAGGACATAAAAGCAGTGAAGGTACTTAATGAGAATAGGACAATGTGGAATGGGGGAGGTGAAGAGAATAGGATAGAGAAAGATAGCAAGAGAACAGTAGAGAGGCAGGACGTTAGTGAGAAACAGATATGGCTTATTAACTGTAGATAATGACATGTATAGTATTCTCAACTGGATTGGTCTGAGAAGTATTTCATGATGGGCAAAGTCTTTTTACAAGCAAAATGAGAAAAAGTGATTGACTGTTTTAAAAATAATAATTAGAATAATAATAATAATGATTGGGGAAAACATAGAAAAGATATTGAATGCTGAAGCGGGGAGATTAATGTCTCTGTATTGACTGACATGCATGGCATTCCCTTTTGAAAAAGCATTGTAATACACTGTAAAGTTATATGTAATCCAATGTAATATAAAGAAGATTATGATGATAATAAAAAATAAATTAAAAAATAAAATAATAATTTTCTCTCAATAATAGACAATACATGGATTTAAAAAAAAAACAGAAAGGATATAGAAGATTTGAACAACACTGTCAACTAATTTGACCTAATTGGCATTTATAAAGCACTCTACTCAACAATGCAGATTATATATTTTTCTGCAGAACATTTGCTAAAATAGATCATATTCTGAACCATAAAACACATCTCATATACATATGTGGGAAAAAATCACCTCATGGAATCTGAAGAAAAGCTACAAGATCTAACAACAGAGTTTAGCAAGGGTGCAGGATACAAGATAAAAATATATTCATCCTCAGATATCCTAATGTAATTCCAATACACCACCCTATTTTATGTGTCAGATTTTTTGTCATGCTGGACCTACAATGCTCTTGCTTTCCTTCTCTTGATGTTTACCTTTCCCACCATGCCCTCAGGACAGTTTTGTAAAAAAGCCTGCTTACTCTTCAAGACTTCAGTAAAATATCACCTTTCCCATAAAGCCTTTTCTTACCCATTCACTCAGTTACCTATCCCAGAGATAAAATTTGTATGTCTTCTGAATGCTATACACTTATACTAAAATGGAAACTACTTCTATCCTTTAAAAATGAGTCTGAGAGTTACTTGAGGATGGGGATTTAAAAATTTATTTCATAAAGCTTATTGGATAAATGAATACTTTTTTCAATACAGTAACTGATAAATTGATGCCTAACTACATATGTATACGTCTATCTCCTTCACCAAAGTGGGAGGAGATTGTGACCAACTTCTCCTATTTGCCTATTATCCAACATTATGCCTGGCACATGGATGATTATAATGCATAGGTGTAGACTGTATACATAGGTAAACAGTGTGGGGAGGGTCTAAGGTTCCTAATTTCTGAAAGGGAATATCTCAAAGACCACAGAATAAGGTCAATAACAAATAAAACATGAAAGACAAAACAACTCTCTCCTAAAGCAGCGAGCAGATTGCCTTGAGCAATTTCTTTATAGAGGCAAATGTTCTACTTTTGCTACCAACCTGTTGGTCAATACTGAGAGCCTGTGACTGGGACAAATGATGTTGTACTATCTTTTCCTGGCAAGTTAAGAAATCTTCCACATCTCGATAAAGTCGGAGATAAGGGAGAAAGGAATTCAATTTAGAAGGCCTTCATAACTCTTCACAGAGGCATTCCCAGGCATAGGACTGGGCAAGTGGAGGAAAGGAGGCCTGCCAGCATCAATATCTCATTACTGCTGGCTCCACTGGCCTGAGAGGTCAGCACAGAAATGAGTATCCCAGGGGAAATTTAGCTTGAGAGCAGTGATTCTGCCTTTCAGCATGTTGATGGACTAACTCCGTTCACTCCCCTGACAAAAAAGATGGGGCTACTTATTTAGCCTAAGAAATTTCACAGCTATGAAAGGAACATTTTCAAGATCATCTGGTCCAACCCTCTCCTTGACAGATACGGGTGCAGAGGCTCTGTTAGAGCCTTGGCCTCCTGCCTAATCTTACTACCACTGTCTCTTGTCACAATTCTATTTGTATTTTAATGATGTCTGCAGAGTAAAGTCTAAATCTATGTCCTTCAAGACCCTTCAATCTTGATCCTACCTTACCTTTCTACTCTCATTTTCTGACTCTTCCTCACCTATATCCCAGCCACAATGGACATTAATTTGTACATCCTGGAACATCCCATTCACTTTCATTTCTCTATGCCTTTGCCTATGCCATTTTTACTCTCTTAATGACATTTCTTTCTTTGAAGTTATCTGGAAAATTCATACTTACCCTTCAAAACCTAGTTCAGATGCTGGTTTCTCTTTGAACACTTTCTGGATGTTCTAAGGCAGAACTACTCCCTTCCTGTACTATACATGGTATAGTCTACTATGTATCTATGATCATTATATTGTATTATAAGTATTTGTGATGATCATAAATAATAATAGATATATATCTATAAAAAAGTTGTTTCAAGGTGATATCTCCATTTAAAATCAGATGTATATAAAAGACAAATACTTTATTCATGCAGCTATTTATACAAGAGACCTACATTTGTTCATGTATTGAGTATTTAGAATACTATCACTGCTCCAAGAACCATGTATGCCTTCCCAAAGTCCATTGCTGAGGTCATAGTCATTTATAACAGAAAACACTAAGATATACGGGGCATATGGCCTATTTGTGATGCTAAAATATTTTTATGAAATAATAAAATTTATTTATAATGTGTAATATATATGAATTAAGACATTAATAAACAATAATATATTAACTACAGAAACTTTCAGTAGATTAATTTTATAGTATATGATAGATTTCATATGCATAATTAGGTCAGGTACATATATAGAATTCCAAAATTTATGTAATTCATGTTCAATATCATCAGGAAAAAAATTCTGTGCAAATAAAGGGACTGTCTTGTATAAAAGGCTGGAAGAAAATATTAACTTTAAAACCTAATTTGAACCGCAACAGACAAATCATGAGACTTGTTCACTTGACTGCTTTCTTGACTCTCCATTTAAAATTACGTTTAAAGGCTTTTATAAACTGGTGACTGTGCACCTCTCGCCATTCCTCCAGCCCTGAAGAAACATGCACCACACAGTCCTGCCATGCCTCAAATGTGCTCCTTTCCTCTATTCTTCACCTACCTACAACCAGTTTATCCTTCAGATTTTAATTCCAGTTTCACATCATCTGATCTCTCCAGTTTAGTTACAACCTCTTTTGGCCTCTTGCAACACCCAAGTTTCCCTTTGTCACAGCACAAATCAAACCATGGTCACTGTATGTAATTCCATCTCTCTCATTACACTAAGGGCCTTGAGAGCAGGGATCTAATCAGTCAGTCTATAGATATTTATTAAGCATTTACTAAGTACAAAGCATTGCTCTAGGTGCCAAAAATACAGCAATGTACAAAAAGAAGCCCTGTCTCCAAATTTCTATTATTACAGGAGAAATAGTCTTAATGAGTAAATAAAACTTGAGAAAATTTTAGCTACTGATATAGGCCATGAAGAATGACACATGATAGTGATTTGCATGGTAGGGATATATTTTAACTAGGATGATCAGAACGAGCCTTCTTTTTTAAAAAAAGAATTATTTATTCAATTTAATTTATTATTATTATTGTTATTATTATTATTATTATTATTATTATTACTACTACTACTACATGTGAGCTCACCAGAGAGAGAGAGAGAGAGAGAGAAAGAGAGAAAGTGAGTGAGTGAGGTGGTGAGAAAGCAAGTCACCAGGTTTAGTACTCTAACCATGGTGGGCCACGTGGGAGTCCAGCACCCTAAGCACCATGCTACCCACTGGCCCCAGGAAAATTCTTATTAAGAAGGAGACTTTGACTGAGACCTGACATGAAAATTTACCTATGGAAAAAGTACCAAGTCTCAGTGAGAGAGGAATGGGCTTGCTACATGTAAGTGACAGAAAAGGTCACAGGAGCTAGATTATAATGACTGAGTGAAGGGAATAAAGGTAGCAGAAGCCAGGTCCATTTGGGTCTTACTGGCCACAGTAATGACCTTAGATTTTTATGCAGGTTGAAATGGAAGCCATTGAAATGTTTTAGGCAGAGAATGACATGATTATCTGGCTTCTGTGTGGAGAATGAGTTTTAGGAGGCAAGAGTCAAGGAAGCCAGTCAAGGGCTGTTTCAATAGTCCAAATAAGACATGACAGTGACTCGGACTACAGTTATGACAAGGAATATGGGGGAAAGTGATCGGGTTGAGGATATATATTAGAGATAGAGCGGGTAAGGCTCACGAAGGAACTGGACAGACAATGTTAAGAAAAGTAAGAAATTAATGATAGATACAGGTTTTTACCTGAGGCTATTTACTGTGATGGAAAATATCTGTGTTTCCATTTTGGCTGTATTCATTCTGACATGACTATTGGCTAGCTGGAGAGAGATGCTATGTAGGCAGTTCGTACCAATGCAAATCTCAGGAGATGTTATGTTTGAAAATATAGATATGGAACTCATTAGCGTATACTTGACATTTAAAGCTGCGGGATCAGACTGGAGAATGAATATCACTGAGGAAGAGAAAAGAAGAAAAGAGAAGTCAGTGTAGCTAGAGTATTCTAACATTTAAACTATGGTAGAGACAGAGTCATCAAAGAATCCTGAGAAAGAGAGGCCCCCCACTAGAAGGAAGAAAAGTAAGGAAAAGAAGAGGAGAGTCAAGGTAATGTAGTGTCTTAAAAGCCTAAAGAGGGAAGTATTTTAAGAAGTAAGTTATGAGTTAACTGTATGAAGTGCTGCTAGGAGATCCAGTAACATCAAAACAGCAAACTAATCATTAGAATTAGCAGGATGCTGGTCTAGGATTTTTAAAAAAATTTTCTAGAGGTCACATGTGCTTACGAGAGAGAGAGAGAGAGAGAGAGAGAGAGAGAGAGAGAGAGGAAGAAGGTATCCTCAAAAGGGAATGGTCACACTGAAATCCTTCTTTGTTTTTTCTTTCCTTTCAGGATTTTGGGCATGCATACACACATCTTGGCTGTTTTTAAGCCACCAGGTTCAGGACTCAAACCATGCAGTTGGCCATGTAGGATCTAGCTGCCTTAACCACCATGCCACCAGCTAGCCCAAGGATGATATGGATAAAGTCTGTTTCAGATGAATGCTGGGGGTAGAAGTTCAACCAGAGTGGACTCAGAATAGTGATGTATGGTGAGAAAGTGGAAAGAATGACTATAGAAAATTGATTGAAGCAGTTTTGCTATAAAATAGGGCAGAGAAATGGGGTATGACCAGGGGAAATGTGGAGTCAGGAAAGATCTTTCCTTTTCCCTCTCTTCATACTTCTCTCCCTTCCTTTTTCCTTTCTTCTTTATTTCCTTTCTATTTAAAGATAGGAAATATTATGTCTTATTTACTTGTACATAGGAAAATTCAGAAACTGATATTTTTAAGAGGTAGAAGAGAAATATTTGGAGGAGGGATACAGAGGCAGAGAATTGATGGGACGGAGAGGTGTGCTGTTACCTGTTGAAGATATTTTGATCAACTAGACTGGGGAGAAATGTTCACATATTGAAATGTTCACTTTATAAGCTAAATAATGTGATTGAATGTATAAACAAATTTTAAAAAAAGTAAAAATAATTTTAAAAAAGAAATAATTGTAATAAGATTAGATAGAGGTCTAGAATACAGGTAGCTAGCCTTAGAAAGGAGAAAAGATGTTTCCATTCCAACAAAAGAAAAGACAGAATGTGTGAACTAGATGCAAGTAGGTTGGTGAACTTTGAGGTAGTTCTCATCATGTAACTTTTATTTTCTCTATTAAGAATTAGATAAGGAGCCAGCCAGTAGCACGATGGTATTTAAGGTCGCTGGATCCCACCCAGTCAACAGCACTGTTTGAGTTCCAGATGAGTGGCTTGAGAAACAAACCATGAATATGTGCACGCATGTTCAAAATCTCAAGAGAATGGAAGAGAGGACATTGTGCATGGCCATCCCCAGTGAACGATGTTTTCTCATGTTCCCTCTCCTCATTCTTTGTTTCTCCCCAGTGAGCATACATGCTTTCTAGTAAAACTAAAAAATTAAATTAAAAAAAATTAAAGAAAGAAAAAAAAGAAAAAAAGTTAGATGAGGTGGACAGTTAAGACAGCCTATTTGACTACTTGATCCCATCTTCTTCTTGGTGTTCAGAACAGTGATCAGCATACAAAAGGCACTCCACATGCTTATTGACTGAGCCAGTGACCAAACAAAATTGCACATTATGTTGCCCCATAAATCAGATCTTAATATATTTAAACTCTCTGAGTCTAAGTTTCTCACCCATGAAAAGGGGACAAAAATGTTTACTTTATAGGAACATTATAAAAATCAACCCGATACTATATATAAAGCACTTGCTGCAGAACCTGGCACAGAAGTGCTTGATGGATTTTGCCATCAATGATGTACATATCTATCATTGCTGCTACTCCTACTAATATTCTTCACCAAACGTTTCCGTTTGTTTCCTCAAATAGATTGCAAATACCTGCAAAGTAGAAGATGCTATGTTATGAGCTCTTCACAGGTTTCTGTTTGAGATGCTGATGAAACAACTGCTTTGGGTATTCCACAAAGAGAAAGAACTTTTTAGGTTGGGTAGTCAGAGAAAGCTTGAAGCCAATAGTTTGAAGGTTAAAGTCAAACTATTTTATATTTATTTGTACTTATAAAAACAGAATTTCATCATTTATTCTTTTCTACCTTCATAAGGGTATATGGGATGGACATTTCCCTCCTCACTTCATAAATGAAGAAAGAGCCCTAGAGAAGTGAAATGACTTGTTGAAGAGCTCAGTTAACAAGTATGGGGCTCGGATGTCTGCATCCCAATTCTCTGTGCTCTTTACTACAATGCATTATTCGTGTTTTGAAACATGTCAGAGGAAGAACCAAATGAAAGAATGAGACTGGCAATAGAAATTAGGGGCCTACCTCTGTGACCCCACAGTATACAGCAGATGATGGTAGATGACCTATACATATCTTCTCCCCTCTTCCTGGGCATATATGAACATCACCACTGCAGTGAAGTCTAACTGTGTCATTAAGTTATGACCAATGGAAAATAAATGAAAGTAATGTGTGCCTCTTCAGGTCCATGTGATAAGGTGGTAGGCTTTCTTTTTCTATCCTATTTTTCCCTCTTTCCACCAAATAGAAACTGAAGGGACTTGAATTTGACTGTGTAGGTGACAAAAATACCCTAAGTGAAGGTGGATTAAAGCACTGGAGGGAACATCAGCTCCTGAACAACTAGGGAGTAAAGCCAGCTGTCCACCTAGATTGCTCAATTTAGAACTGTTTTGCAAAAGAGAAATAAACTTCATTGTTTTTTAAGACACCGTACTGCAGGTTTTTCTTGACCATTGCTAATACACAGGGACACATATTTGAAAAGACAGCTGCAGGGGAGGAGGTTCAAGAGATTATACAGTACCTCTCTCCATGGCTCTTCCAAGCCATAAGTTCCTATTTAACCCCAGAAACAGAACCAGAACAAATGCAAGACTGGGACCCAGAGATAGAGTTCACTTCCATAAAAGAAGGAACCTCCTTTCAGAGTTGTTCTTCCATGGTAAGAAATGTCTTTATTTTATTTTTAAAAAATAATTTTGCTTTAAATTTTTACTTGATTTATCTAATGATTCATTTTTTTTTTATTTTATTTTTTTTATTATCATCATATTCTTCTTTATATTACATTGAATTACATATAACTTTACATTGTATTACATTACTTTTTCAAAAGGGAATGCCATGCATGTCAGTCAGTACAGAGACATCAATCTCCCCGCTTCAACATTCAATATCTTTTCTATGTTTTCCCCAATCATTATTATTATTCTAATTATTTTTTAAGACAGTCCATCGCTATTTCTCTAATGATTCATTTTTGTCAAAGTTTTTTTAAAAATAATTATTTTATTTAACTTTATGTATTTATGTATGTATGTATGCATGTATGTATTTTAATTTGACCAGAGAGGGACAGAGCAAGAGAGAGAGAGAGCAAGAAAGCAAGCCGCCAGGTCCGAGACTAGAACCATGGTTGGCCATGTGGGAGTCCAACACCTTAGACCACCATGCCACCTACCAGCCCAAGAGGTGTCTTTATAAGTAATAAGTTCCTTGTCAGATCAGGTGTAGTAGCAGAAACTGGATGACCTACCTATAAAAGCGCTATAGCCAGGGCTCAAGCCTTGTTGTGGGGTTGAACTAGGTGACCTTTAAGGTCTCTCCCATCCCTGAGTCTAGACTACAAGGAAAACAATTCTCATCCAATTAAGGACCTCTGAAAAGCAAGCGATGACTCACTGATGTAGAAGCCGGCTGTGCCTGGAGTTCAATTGCCCTAATAATCATCATCATCACAGAAGTTCTATTGGCTTTTTCCCCCTTTGATTAAAGTCCTCAGAAATACCTTCAGGCTTCTTTCCAAACAAATGGCCCATTACAGAAACTCAATTTTAATCTGATCTCTCCTTCAGTAATTACATTCTTGGTCAGGGGAACAGGACATTCACTTAATGAAGGGGATGCAGCTCAAAGGGTAAGCACTGCAAACGTCCAGAGTAAAAAGAATGCATTTGGCAAGACATGCCTCCATCACAACACATTAGAAAAATGCTCTGCAGCATAAAAAAAGCCCCAGCCTGAAAGCCAGGAAACCCACGTCCTGTCTTGCCCTTGACCCTGACTCATTTTCTCTTGCTGGGTCTCCCCCAGTCTATATTCCACAAAGCAGCCTGGAAGACTTCCAAAAACCCAAACGTGATTAAGACTCTCTGAGATTCACATTTTTCCCTGAATCTCTATTCTTTCTGGATAAACTCTAATATGATCTACAAGCCCCTCAAACCCTATTAGCCAAACCCTGCATGCTTCCCAGCATCAACAGGATCCATTCTATTTGAGCCATATTTGACTTATTTTAGTTCCTAGAGATAGACTCTCCCTTTCTTCAGTCTTTTTACATGGTTGTCTCTGCTAAAAGAACTTCTACTTCTTGCTAACTTTTGTCTAGCTAACTTGTATTTATCCTTTGGATCTCAGATTTTTTCAATTGTATGTAAAAATCCCTTACATAGCATTTATTGTGTGCCAAATACTAAGTGCTTTCTACATATTAATTAATCTCATCCTTATTAAAGCTCTAAAAGTAAGTACTATTATCATTATTCTATTTTATAAATGGATTTTATAAATGGCAACACTAAGATCCAGAGACGGCTATGTGAGTTTCCCAAGGTCACACAGCTGGTAAACAGCAGAGTGAGGATTCTAACTCAGACAGTCTGCCTCCAAAATCTATGCTTTTAACTCCTATATTATGTTGAAGCATCACTTTTTCAGGGAGACATCCTGACCAGATGATGTACCCTCTGTATACAGTCTATTAAAGTACAAACAACTCCATTGTGATTAAACATTTAATTCTATCTTCCCTGCTAGAATGAGAGCTCTTGGAAGATAGGGATCCCATCTTTATTGTCCACTGCCGTGCCTCCAGCCCCCAGCGTACTGTAGGAACAGTAAATGGGTCTTGATTGAATTAATGAATATATGAATAAGATTTGGTTTTGTAATATGTAAAATTATGAAATTGATCTTGGCTCTACATTTTATTCTATTGCTTTGGGAAAAAAAAAAAAAGAATTCTAGGTTCAGATGCTGGCCTTGATACATGGCTGAATATGGTCATAGACCAGGTCATTTAAACTACTTAAACTTTGGATATTCTCTGGGAAAAGAAGATTAGATCAGATAGCCTAAAGACACTTTCAATTCTAGAACATTTCAAGTTTATAAACAATACATATTGGGGGAGGGTGGAGTGCTATGGAATACTTTGTCTACATTTGCCTTACTTAATGTTGTCTATTTTTGATCTGATGTAAAATATTTACTGTAAACACCATGATGAAAAGGAAACAAGCTCAAAACTTGAAGTACAATTAGTTTTTCAGGCTGAGCAGAAACACAGGAAGTTTAGGAATAATAGGCAACAGGTACAGTGAAGTGAAATGAACACAAAAGCTCAGGGTCAATTGCTGGGCTAGCTCTTTCAACTTACCGACTGTACCATCTTGAAAGGTCAGTTGATTGGTAAGCTCAGATTCTAAATTAAACTGAGATAGCATATTGCTTAAGGATATTGCTTTCTCTTTCAGTAGTCACGTTTGATTTTCAAAAGCATGTAGATCTGCTTTCTTAAAGGAAACATTAGTGCCTCTAGTATCAGGTTTTTTGTACTTTTTGCCCTCCAAGGAGTTCAAGAGGAATTTAAGTGTTAGAAGTCATACATGTGGCCAGTTGGTGGCATAGTGGTTAAGATGGTTGGATCACACATGGCCAACCAGTCCCAGACTTGGTGGCTTAGAAATCATGCCAGGTGCATGTATGTGCATACCCATCATCCGAAGAGGAGAATGGAGAAGAAGGGATTGTGGCATGGATATCTCCTGGAGACACTCTCTGTCCCTCTCCAGTGAGCGCATGGATCCTAAAGCAAATTTAATATATCCATATAAGTAGGTATATATATATATACACACATATATATATACACATACACACATATACATACATATATATATATATATATATATATATATATATATATATATATGTATTGTCAGAAAAGTCATGACACATTTTTGCAACGAATGGCGCTAGTTCATTTTTGGAAGTACTAGAGTCATTCACATTTATGTTAGTGTCATGTCATCTGACAGCTGACAGTTCTAGTTTCATTCTAAAAAAAAAGTTAAGTGATGTGGCTGAGTTTTGGAGATTTTACAGCAAGTTGACGATATAAGACTAAACTGCATTTTTGCTGTATTTTACTGTTTTACTTCCATAAAGGGAAGAACACATGTTGAGCTTGTGAAAAGTTGCGTAAAGTTTATGGTGACAATGCTCTACAAGAAGTCAGTGCCAATGATGGTTCTCAAACTTCCATGCTGGTGATTTTGATCTCAATGATGCTCCTTGATCAGGGAGGTTCACTGAAGTTGATGATAACAAAATAAAGGCATTCATTGAGTCAAACCCACGATACAAAGCACATGAGAGAATGTAGAAACATTGAGCATCCATCATTCAAGCATTCATGATCACCTGAAGAATAAGAATGGGATAAGGAAGGAAGCTCGATATTTGGGTTCAAATAAGTTCATTTGACAGCAAGTATAAACATCTTTAATATGCTCATTAAACATGAGGAAAATGATCCCTTTTTGAAGTGACTGTTTACCGGTGGTGAGAAGTAGATTGTATACAATAATGTGGTGTGAAAATGGCATTAGTCCCAACATGATGATTTGCCTCAAACGACATCAAAAGCAGACATTCATCAGGGGAAGATTATGCTCCCAGTGTGGTGGGATTTTAAAGATGTCATATTTTTCGAGCTCCCACCAAGGAGCCAAACTATCAATTGAAATGTATGCTGTTGGCAATTGTACATTCTGAGAAAAGCCATCATCCAGAAATGTCCAGGGCTCATTGACTTTAAAGGAGTTGTGTTCTATCACAACATGAGACCACACAGAAGTTTGATCATCTGTCAAAAATTATTGCAACTTGAATGAAATGTGTTGCCACATTACTCAACCTGACCTTGTGCTGTCAGACTTCCACTTGTTCGCTCTCTTCAAAACTCTTTACATAGTATAGCATTCAATTCAGATGAGGCTGTAAATCAGCACCTTGTTTGGTTTTTCGCCAATAAAGACAGGTCTTTCTATGAATGAAGAATTATGAAAATCACTGAAAGATGGCAAAAGGTTATTGAATAAAATGGGTGGGACCAGTAGATGGCATAATGATTATGTCACTGGACTCCTACATAGTCGATTGCAGTTCAAGTCCCAGACCCAGTGACTTAAAACTCACACTGGGCATGTGTGAATGTGTACCCAAAATTCTTTTTTTTTTTTTGTACTGAAGATCTATATTTATTTATTTATTTAACTTACATTTTTTATTTCATTTTCTTTTATACATTCAATCACATTATTTAGCTTACAAAGTGAATATTTCAACAGGTGGACATGTCTCTCTAGTCCAGTTGATAAAACTATAAAATATCTTCAACAGACAATACCACATTTCTTTGTCCCATTAATGCTCTGCCTCTCTGTTTTCTTCTGAATGTCCTTCCTCAGACTCTACTCTTTCACATACACTATATCTGGTATTTACATACATTACTGTGTTTCTATATCCTTATGTCAATCGGTTTCAGTCATAGAGTGTGGACACTTGATATATATTAAGTGTGGACATGCAATGTTTCTCTTTCATAGCCTGGCTTGCTTCATTCACCAGTAAATCTTCCATATTCTTCCACTTTCTGTCAAAAGCCAGGGTTTTTGTTTTTTATTTTTTTTTCTTATGGCTGAAGAGTATTCAATAGAGTATATGTGCCAGTTTTTCTTTCTTCCTTCCTTCCTTCCTTCCTTCCTTCCTTTTTCTTTCTTTCTTTCTTTCTTTCTTTCTTTCTTTCTTTCTTTCTTTCTTTCTTTCTTTTTCATTTCATTTTCTTCTATACATTCAATCACATTATTATTTGTCTTACAAAATGGATATTTCAACAGGTGAACATTTCTCCATAGTACTGTTGATAAAAGTATGAAATATCTTCAACAGATAATACCACAATTCTTTGTGTCATTAATGCTTTTTCTCTCTGTGTGCCAGTTTTTCAATCCATTCATCTGTTCGTGGGCATTTGGGTTGGTTCCATGTCTTAGCAATTGTGAATAGTGCCGCAATAAACATTGATGTGCAAGCACTTTTCCAGTTAAGAATTCTTTTGTCCTTTGGGTAGATACGGAGGAGTGGGATTGCTGGGTCATATGGTAGTTCTAGGAGACTAAGGACTGTGGCATGACCACCCCCCCTGGGGTTAATTTCTTGCTTTCTGTCTCTCTCTGTTTTCCTGGTGAATACACATGCCCTATAGCAAAAATCTCTCTAAAATAAAGGGGGCCGTCAATTATATCATTGATTGATCTTTGTTCTTCATATAAATAAGTGACTTTTGAAAAATGCAAACTACATCATAACTTTTGCAACAACCCAATATATATCACAAAGAAATCATAACATGACCCATAATATAATAATATCTTATAGTGACTAATACCAACATTAAACCTTCAATTTACAAGTAGTTATTTAGGCCTTATTATATGTCAGATTTTGTGCAAGAATTTGGAAAAGGCTTTAACTTCTATTTTTTTACCACCTCATCTACAAGTTGGGGTCTTTGAGCACAAGTGCAGAAGTTACGAATGCTCTGGAAAAGAAAGCAAGACTCTACCCTTCTATCTATTCTGGTTTTTTTGACAGGAGGGTCCTATCAGTGACCAGATTTACATTGAGCTGCATTTGCCATCACTGTAAGTAACATCATAATCTATCCAGGGTCCCAAACCATAAACTAGCCCTCCTTGAATCCCACTTGTATCCTCTCTCTTTCCATAGCCCACGGGTCATAAAGCCCTATCAATTCTAACTCCTAAATATCTATTTAACATCTCAGTTCCCACTGCCATGGTGCTTTCTACACATCTAGCCAAGATTACTGTAATAGCCTCATTTGTCTTCCCATATCAGTCTCTCCTGTCAATTTTCTTAAATTCAAGTTTGATCATATCATTTTCTTGCTTAAACTCCTCAAACACTATCAATGATGCCCACTGTCATCAGGATAAACTCCAACCTCTTAGTTCCCACATTATATCCTCTGCAGACCTGAATTGAAATTTTGGCCTTAACACTACTCTACCATTGGGATATGTAGCAAGCTAGCTATCATCCTCAATTCTGTTTATTCATCTGTAAAATGGAAAAATCATATCTACCCTACAGAGTTGTGGTGAAGATTACATTAAATACTGTCCTTAAAGTGTCTAGTAGAATGTCTGGAACACAGTCTGAGCATAATAAATGATATTCTTTTCCATTACCAAGAAATTTATATCTTATGTACAGTTAGGCAAAGAAAAGACAGACATAGAGACAATAATATAAAGACCAGGAAAAAATAGATATGTAAGCAGCACTCTATACAAGTTCAGGTGCAGAGGATCATAAACACTGACTAAGAAATGACAGGAGCCTTCTCAGAGGAGGTAGTCTTTGATCTAGGTCTTGAATGGTTACCTGGGGTGACTGACTTGGCAGCATTTGTTGGGTCACTTCAATGGTTGGTTTTCTGTTCTGTTTTTGGAGCCTTGCTCACTGAAAGTTGAAATAATTAGCATGAAGGTTCTGTTCTCCAGGCTATGATAATGCACTTGTTCTATCCATAAAACTAAGGGTTTATTTTCCAATATAATTGATCCCTTAACCTTCAGAGACTCAAACATTCTCTCTACCTTCAAAACAATAGAAAATTAAAAGAACAATTTCTCTTTACCTTCTAAATCTTGGCAACCTAAAATAGAACAAGGGAGAGAACATTAAGGTCTCATTGGTTTCAACTCTCGACAATGTAATGTGTAATTTTTCTCGTTGGAATTTCAAGAACTCTTATTATTTAATCTGTTATTTATTCTGTTAAAGTACAGTCTTCCTTAAGAGCAAAAGGATTAATGGTTTAAAATTCCAGCACGTTGACCTTTATTCTACATTAAAATGCTTATTTGAAACCACTCTGCCAGGGCTCCCATAAGCCATTTGGTATTGAATATCGAAGAAATATAAAGTTTAACTCCCACTCTAGTCAGGAAGCAGGATTTTAGAAATAAAAATAGGCTTTTGTAATATGCATGCATAGGTACATAAAAAGTGCTTTGTGGAGTTAGTGTATGAACCAGGTGAACAAAGGGTTGGTTGGATTAGGGCCTACCTCCTATGCTCAGCCTTGGCCCAGATCCACGTGGACTAAAGCAAGGTCATTTCTTTATCACAAAAAAATACATACTTTGTTCTACAGCATAGAGGAGAGGGAAGAAAAAAGAACACAAAAATGAATGAACCAATGAAACATTAAACACAAAGTTGAAAGCTTTAATATGGGGGAAAAGAAGAAAAAAGAGAATGCACATTTACTGGCTCCCTACTATGCACTAAACACTGTACTAGGAGCCTTATATGACTTTTATTTGCAAATAAGTCTTTGGCTCAGGTAGAAGTGATTCTCCATCTCCAGACTCCCAGGACACCATGCCAATGGCTCTTGCACATCATGGCCCTTCTTACCTTTCATCATAGTTACTCCTGTATCAGTCTTGCCTCTCACCTGGTGTTTCTTTGAGGGCAGATATTGCTGGGTTTTTTTTTTTTTTTCTGTTTTGGTTTTTAGTTTTGTTATGGGGGCGTGTGCACTCACTAGAGAGAGACAGTGAGAGAGGGAAAGTGAAAAATCATTCCCAAGGGTGAATGGCCATCCTTCTTCTCCTTTATTCTCCTCCAAGATTTTCGGTATGCATGTACACTTGCCCAGAGTGTTTTCCAATCTGCCAGATTCAGGACTCAAGCAACACACTCGACCTTGTGGGATTCAGACGCTCTAACTTTATGCCACCTGCTGGTCTTTAAGGGCAGGTACTGCTATTTTAATCATCTCTCTTTCCTCTGACAGGCAGGCCCATACTTAGCTCCTGGTACTGTTGATTTTTGTTGCAATAGACACTCAGATTCATCTCTTTTCTGTCTGCTCAAAATCTCCTGCTTCTCATTCCCTTTAGTAATACAGCCCAAATGGGACCCATTACCTGGTTCCCTACAAGCAAGGCTCTTGGATCCAGTTACAGGCAAACATCCATCTTTCTAGCTTCCCCTGGGACTTTGGCTTTTCACTGAGTTTGATAAAATTCCAAAGTCTCTGAATAGTCTAATGAGTCCCTTTTGCTGTCATTTAAAATGTGTGCTAATTGGCACCAACTCAAAAGACTAACATCTCATTTTCACAGTATCTTAGGGAATAGGCATAAATTCAATCTTCCTCTCTCACTAAGCATGACACCCATATCTTTTTTTTTTGGAGAGGTTTTTGCTATAAGGCGCATGTGCTCACCAGAAAGACAGAGAGAGACAGAGAGATAGAAAGCGAGAAATCATACCCCAGGGGGGATGGCCATGCCACAATCCCTTCTCCTCCATTCTCCTCTCGGGATCTTGGGCATGCATGCACACACTCCCGGCGTGAGTTTAAGCCACCAGGTCCAGGACTCGAACCACAGTCGGTTACATGGGAGTTCAGCAACATAGCCATTACACTAACTGCTGGTCCTGACACCCACATCCTTATATGAGATCCTCCAAATCAAATGATAGCTCTCTTGGCTGAACTCTTATTGTCCAATGTCTGGATTTTTTTCATGATCAATATGAGCTGAACAAATCCAACTAGCAGGAGGCTCCCAGTGTTGGACACATTAATGTTCCTACATACGGATTCAGAAAACAGATCATTAACAGACAAAGTCCAGATTAAGGGTGCCCTATGGCACTATAAGTATGATAGTCATATGAGAGGGACAATGTTTTTGAGAAAGTATAATATTAGATTGAGTGAATTGAATAAAATGAAATACATAAAAATATCTCCTATAGAGGTGGCTCAGAATAGGTACTCAATAAATAAGTCATGGCTCCTACTATGTCATTTCACAAGCCTAGAGGGACTATCTCTCCTCTGCTAGGCCCTGTATTAGGCACTGGGGACACAAGGATATACAAGATCCAACCCTTGCCCATAATTAACTTGTAACCAAGCAAACAGAGAAAGGGACAAGGATGATAGGAAGCATAAAAGCCTAGATTAGAGAGAAGCACAATAAAGAGGAAGGATGGACTAAATCTGCCTGAGCAGTTAGTGAAGGCTTCAAGTGATGGGGATATTAGATCAAGGGCTTAAACCATGAGTAGGAGTTCTTAGAGTAGATGACCTGAGAAATGGCAGATGGACCACTTGTACCAAGGTCCACTATATATATGTGAAATACACTTGGCTCATTGAGTATAGTGTGCAGCTTGGGCTGGAAGAAATAAAGCATTCCCATCAGGGATGGAAGAAAATAAGACTGGAAGAGTTGGAAGAACATATTTGATGAACATTGCCTTACATCTTTCAGGCCAAATGATGATACTGGGGGGAGAGGGAAATAGGCATGAGCAGAGTCAAGACCTGAACTCAAGTAACAGACCTTAATCCCTACTTTTTGCAAGATGAGTCGCATCTATAAAAACAATTCAGATATTTAGCCTGAAAAATCATAACCCCCACTGTTGATAAATACAGGCCTTGCATTAAAAACATAAAATTGCAAGTGATATTAAATTCAGGACTCTGAATTCCCATAGAAACTACATTTCAAGTTACAAAGAAATCCTTCAATATAATGGTGTAGATAGCAAGCAGATTAGAGGGAAGCCCAGGGCCCCGTCTCTCTCATTGGAAAGGCTAGTTAGAGTATACTTTTCTTAATCTTTGCCAGAATACAAAGATGTCACAAACAGCAGTGACTTTTGGTTCCAGATGTAAAGGCCTGCTCTCCTAAAGAAGCACCAAGTACAGGGAAAAGAGAGAAACTGGCACAAATACATAGTAACAGAGCAAGAGAGAAGAAAGGGAGATAAAGACCAAAAGACATAATTATGAGCAGATGATGACGAGGATGAGTGTGATGAAAAGAATATCTACCAGGACTTTCCTATATCTTAGCTTCTGTGCTAGGTACTTAACAAAAGAGCACATAGTTCTTATAAGATGGGAAGAGAGAGGTGGGGGATTGCAACCCTCTCTTGCAGAATATTCCAAACCTACAGCTCCAGAAAGCAGGCCTAGCCCCAGAAGAGAATGCTCCAAACTTACGGTTTCTGGTGCTATTGAGGAAGTTCTATGTCAAGAAGGAACAATTCCTGACTTGTGCCTGAAATTTCACCATTCCATCTGTTATTTCAGTTTAAGAATTTGTCCTCAGTTACAATCTCCTGTGTGAAGGACCCAGGAGACCTTTAGGCTGGATTGCAGAAAGTGAGTATGACAGTAAAGAAAACAGATGAGCAGTTGGAGATTACATGCCTTTGGGATATGATTTACTTGTAGTATCTTAGAGGTGTCTGGGAAACCGCTGCAGAATGTGACTGTAATAATCTTGGTCTCTTCTTCACTCATCATGGGGTTATTACAGAGCACTTAGCAACACTGAGCAATGTCTAGGAATTCTAATAAGAAGGTAGTTGCAGCAGACTCAGAAGTCTCTCTACAGGGCAGAGTCTTAATGATCCAGAAAATAATGGCAGAACAAAATTAAAAGAGGTTGCTTCACAATACTAAGGCAACCCTTCAATTCTAAAAGGTTGTATAGCCTCTGTCTTTCCCACCAAAAAAGATGCTTTTCTGACTCTCCTCAGTTCACTTTCTATACCATCTGCTGTGCCTGTCTCTACCTCTTCTATATTCCATCTGCTGCTCCATAACCCCAACCCCTCTGGGAAGTTTTTGCCTCTTCTAACCACTTAGCCAAGTTCCAGTTGCTTATATCAGAAGGCAGCCCAGGGCACTACTCTGGGAGATAAGACATTGGCCACTTTCTAGCTGTGAGCCCTAGATAAGTCTCTGCTTTCTGTGCTTTGATTTCACAGTTGGAAACTATATGGTTTCCAGGTTCCTCATAATTTAAAAAGTTGACTGTTTAATCATCCTTCAAGACTAATTTAAGTCCTACATTTTACAGCAAGCCATCTCTGACTCCCTTGTCCACCTCCACTGTGTCCCTTTTTTTATATTATGTTGCCCTTATTGTTGTACCTGCATATCTTGATAATATCAAAGTATTAAAAGTCTCATCTCTAATGCAATGAAAGACACTTGAGGAAGTGGTTTTCTCTTATTTTGTGTCATTTCATCCTTCCACCCTATCTCCATGTGGATAGCCCAGAACTGAACTGAGCCAAGTAAATATTTTTAAAATGAAGTGGAAGCAGCCCTGCCAACTAAAGATGTTCTATTTTTGGGAGACTGGCTGGAAATGGCTTTCTGACCTTATATTATCAGTTTTCTGAGATAATTGATGAGAGAGGGTATCCCAGGTAAAGGAAGTGGCATGAAGTAAAGATAAATGCTTTAGAATAGATACCGTATAACATTCTGGTTAAGAGTATTGACTTTGGAGGAAAAACTTTGACTTCTAATCCTAGCTCTTCCACCTAGTAGTTTATCCTTTCTTGCCTCAGTTTCTACTTTTGTAAAATGTTGGGGCTACTAACATAACCTACTTCATAAGATTACTAGAATTAAATGAACTAGTACATGTAAAGTGGTTGGACTAATGCAATGTTGTAAATGTTTAGTAAAGGTAAGATATTATTCCTGGATCATAAATCTCTTTTTTTTTTAATTTCTTTTTATTTCAATTTCTTTCATACATTCAATCTCATGTTACTTAGGATACAAAGTGAATATTCCAACATGTGTACATCTCTCACCAGTCCAGTTGACAATACTATATAAAGTTATCTTCAATAGATAATAATCAATTTCTTTGTCCCATAAATGCCTTGCCAATCTATTTTTCTCATTAATGTCCTTCCTCAGACTATACTCATTCACCCACCCTCCCACACTGTATCTGGTATTCACAACCATTTACTAAGTTTCTATAACCTTTAGTCATTCAGTTTTGGCCACAGAGTGTGGACACTCAATATATAGTAAGTGGAGACATACAATGTTTCTCCTTCACAGCTTGGCTTGTTTCACTCAGCAGTAAATCTTCCATATTCATCCATTTTCTGTCAAAAGCTAGGGTCTTGTTGTTTTTTATAGCTGAATAGTATTCCATAGAGTATATGTGCCATACTTTTTCAATCCATTCATCTTTTTGTGGGCATTTGGGTTTGTTCCATGTCTTAGCAATTGTGAATAATCCCGCATTAAACATTGATGTGCTAGCACTTTTCTGATTAAGAATTGTTCTGTTCTTTGGGAAGATACTCAGGAGTGGGATTGCTAGATGATATGGTAGTTCTATTTGTATATCTTTGAGGGATCTCCAAATTGTTTTCCACAGTGCCTGGACCAATTTACATTCTCACCAGCAGTGTAGGAGAGTTCCCCTTTCACCACACCAACTCCAGCACTTAGCAGTTTTTTTTAATCTTAGTCATTCTGAATGGGGTTAGGTGGTATCTCATTGTGGTTTTGATCTGCATCTCCCTTACAATGAGGGATGTTGAGCATTTTTTCATATGTTTTTTGGCTATTCATATGTAATCCTTAGAGAGTGGTTTTTTCAACTCATTCTCCCATCTTTTAATAGGGTTATTCAACTTTTTTCTGGACAGCTACTTGAGTTCCTTGTGTATTCTCATTATCAGTTCCTTATCTATCGCAGTTTACAAAAATATTTTCCCATTCTGAGGATTTACACTAATTTCTGTGTCTTTTGCCATGCAGAAACTTCTTAATCTGATGTAATCTCACTTGTCTATTTTCAGGAATATTGACTTGCATTGGGGGTCGTATTTAAGAAGTCTTTGCCTACCCCAATATCTCCCAGAGTTTCCCCAGTTTTTTCCAGCAGCAGTTTTATAGTTTGAAGTCTTAGGTTTAGATATTTGATCCACTTTGAGTTTATTTTTGTCAATGGTGAGAGGTAGGGGTTCAGATTCATCTTTCTACAGGCAGAGATCCAGTTTTCTCAGCACCACTTGCTAAAGAGGTTTTCCTTTCCCCACTGGATTGACCGGTACCTTTTGTCAAAAATCAGCTGGCTGGGGAACCAGCAGTTAGCGTAATGGCTATGTCGCTGGACTCCCACGTAGTCGACCGCGGTTCGCGTCTCGGACCCGGTGGCTTACAACTCACGCCGGGCGCGTGTGCGTGCGTGCCCAAGATCCCGAGAGGAGAATGGAGGAGAAGGGATTGCGGCATGACCATCCCCCCGGGGGGTGATTTCTCGCTTTCTGTCTCTATGTCTCTCTCTGTCTGTCTGGCGAGCGCACGCGCCCTATAGCGAAAAACCTCTCCAAAAAAAAAAAAAAAAAAAATCAGCTGGCTGTATGTCTGGGAGTTTATTTCTGGGGACTCTATTCTGTTCCATTGGTCCACCTGTCTATTTCTGTGCCAATACCATGCTGTTTTGATTACCACAGCTTTGTAGTATATTTTTGGGTTACAGTGTGAGATGCCACCCACTCCACTTTTCTTTTGCAGGATTGCTTTGGCAATATGAGGTCTTTTATGATTCCAGACAAATGATATGATTATCTTTTCCAGATCTGTGAAGAATGTCTCTGGCACTTTGATTGAGATTGCATTAAATATGTAGATTAATTTGGGTAGAATTGCCATTTTGATTATCTTAATTCTTCCAATCCAGGAACATGGGATGTCCTTCTACTTTTTTGTGTCATTTTTAATTTGTTTTTTTAGCTTCTCATAGTTTTCCTTGTGGAGGTCTTGAACTTCTTTGGTTAGATTTATTCCTAAGTATCTTATACTTTTTGTGGCTATGGTAAATGGAATTACTTATTTCAGTTCTATCTCAGCTTGCCTGCTGTTTGTATATAGAAATGCTATAGATTTTTGTATGTTGATTTTGTACCCTGCAAATTTATTGTGTATTCATGTATTACTTCCAGGATATCACTGGATCTTCTATGTATATCATCATGTCATCTGCAAATAGAGACAGTTTCACCTCTTCTTTTCCTATTTGAATGCCTTTTATTTTATTCTCTTTTCTGATTGTATTGGCAAGGAATTCCAGCACTATATTGAAAAGGAGTGGAGAAAGTGGGCATCCTTGTCTTGTACCCGTTTTTAGTGGAAAAGCTTTCAGCTTTTCTCCATTCAGGATGATGTTCACTATGGGTTTTTCATAGATAGATTTTATTGTGCTGAGAAATGACCCTTCTATGCCAATTTTGCTGAGTCTTGATCATGAAGTGATGTTGCACCTTATCAAATATTTTTTCTGCATCAATTGATATGATCATATGGTTTTTCTCTTTCTTTGTGTTAATATGGTGTATTACATTTATGGTTTTACATATGTTGGACCAACCTTGCATCCCTGGAATAAAACCTACCTGGTCATGATGTATAAGACCAGCAATGGCATAGTAGTTCAGGTGCTGGACTCTCAGAGGGCCAACCTGGATCATAAATTTCATCCATACTGATTCAGTCAAGGGTGAAGGACACTGAGGATGCATTCAGTGGTAGGTGACAAATATGAAGAACTTTACAAAAACTGTAAAGTAATTTAAATTTTTTATCTACCAGGATAAATAAAATTTTGATAATTGAATGGAGAAACAAAGATCAGATTTGGATTCTGGAACATCTCTCTAGGGCTTGTAGAAAATAAACTGGAGGGAGGTGAAAGTGGAAGTAGAGAGAAGAATTAGAAGGCTGTGAAAATAATGAGGGATATTTGGCTAATTGATAGCTTGGAACAGAGCGACCCATTTTTCCCAGTGCCAAAATGCCTCCAAATGTTACCTTCAAACCTGCCTTTCACTGGAGGATGGAAGGTCAAACACATGCAGACTGACCACTACATACATTTTCTTCCAGCAACAAATTCTATCTGCCTTCTCTAGGTCAAAAGAGCCTCCTCACATTCTTTCTTTCTGTTTGTCTCTAGGCACAAAAATGCCCTGTCACTGATATCTTCTAAAGCTCTAGCCACTTTGCATGCAGACATACAAGGAACCTCTTTGATTGCTGATTTGTTATTATTATTTTTTTGGAGCTACCTAATTACATTCAGCCAATATTTCCAGTGGCCATATAATTTATCACCCCCATCAGGGCACTTCTGAGGGTAAAAGAGAATATGACTAGTAGTTATGTTGGGATGATGGCATGAAGAAGGACTACCTTGGGCAAAGTGAGACACAGGTGGTTACACTCTCGATACACCCAGTGGTATGAAGACATACTACTTCTTGCCTTCTTTCTGTTAATATTTCCTGCCATCTACACAGCACCTTTGTCCTGACCTGCAGGACAGTTGAACAGTTACCTAAGGGAGGGAGTGAGAGAAGGGACAAACACACAGAGTGGAGACAAGACGAGGTGCTAATCAAGTCTCGTTTATTGTAGAACAGACTGTGATTATATACATGCCAGTGGGCATTGATTGGCTGCCTGAAATGCAAATAGGGTATCACAATGTGGACCAATCATTGGTGGCCCGGAAATGTAAATGAGGCATTCTGGTTTGACCAATCGGCGGGTGTCCCGCATGGTGACCAATCATCCATTACTGTTATTGTTTGCTCAGCGGGGAAGTGAAAATGAAACCCAAAGGTTTCTTAAGATGGCGGATAGCTCTTAAGATGGCTCCCGTGTCGCTCACTTAATGCAGCACGCTCCACACACCTTCCAGCTTACGAAAAACTTCTACCTCATAGTCTTATTAATCCTCACACCAGTTCTGGTAGTTAACTGAACAGGAACTCTTCCTTTTGCAACGTGGTTTCCTGAGGTTACCCAGTGGCTAGCATAGGTCAGAATCTCTGCTTCACTCTGACACCTGTGTTAGCCCCTGACTGTGTTGGGATTTTATGAGAATTGATTTACCCTCAGTTTGGCAGAAAGAATCATATCAGACTGCTTCTTTTTCCATCATCTGTCCTCTATCTAAAGCTAAGGGACTAGCAGGGCTTGAGAAAGTTGAAATAAGCAGCTAATAAAGAAACTAACAGAAAGTGGCAAAATATCAATTAATAAATGTAGCTATTTAGCAGATAATTATGAATAATCACTTAGATGGTAGAATTTCAACCAATTTTTACTTTCTTCCTGATTACCTTCTATATTGTTTGAGTTAACACATACTAGTTAATTTTACAAAATGCTATTTTCATTTTTTTCTTTTAAAAGGAAGAAAACTGATTCTTCAGTAAAATGACCAGTATCAGTGAAAACAAAATGAAACAAAAGGAAAAAAGAAACATAATCTTTAAGTTAGACCTAGTTTCCTATCTTAATTCTACACTGTGACCTTGAGCATGTCACATATGCCTCTGAGCCTCACTTTCTTTGTGAGTAGAAGAGATGTACCACCACCCACTTCACAGGGCTATTGAGAAGTTTCCATAAGATTCAACAAGCAAGAACCCCAGGTAAAGGCCTGGCTTGTGGTAGACTCAATCCATGTTCACTCCCTTCATGAAGGTGTTATTAATTCAGCTTCCCAGGGTTTCTGACAAGCACTGCCACCTCCTCTGCTCAGAGATCTGGAGCCATCAGGGGGATGCCTGTGACAGCTGCACCCCTCAGCATGAAGGTGGGGCTGTCCAGAGATGCTGGGTGCCTAATGTGGGGAGGCAGTCCTGTCAGAATCACTGGGGGTTACTCATCCTGCCTTCAGGGTTTCTGACAGGATGTTTTGATAAAATAAATCTATTTTAAGTGACTGTAATGAAATACTAACCAGTTTCTGAAGGGCTTTTAAGATGTTTTTAAGAAGTTTCAGATCAAAGGCCCTGGGAAGGCAGACTTCGTGCATTAAATATTTAGTACTGATTCAGTCACTTGAGAGCTCAGGCATTTTGACATTGCAAGAGAGAAAAAGCACATTGTAGCTGGGGCCACACTCAAATTAAAGACACAGATGATGGGAACTCTGCACCCAGAGGCCAATCTCCTGGCTCCTATTGGCCAGAAGGTTGAAGGACGTGACCTCAAAGGCTGTCCACCTTAGGAGTAAGGATCTGATAGAATTATTCATTCTCTATACTGGTTGGGCAAATGGGCCCTCAGTGAGCCCTGACAGCAGGGAACTGCCTTCCCAGATGCCACCATCAGTCTCAGTGTTGGTCACTTTGCACACTGCTTCTTGGAACCCACCAAGTGCTTGACATCTGCAGTATTCTTTGCAGCACAGCTAAGAGACACTGCTCTTGAGACTGCACAAGGACTCAAGAGTCCTAGCAGGTGAGACTGAGTGTGAAGAGACTTGCCAAAAACCACACTGCAAATTAGTGACAGGAAAGAGCTTCTGCCTGACAGTTCCAAAGCTTTTCTGACACATTACACTGTCCCTTTAGTGACAAACAGCCACCACAAGTGTAGACATAAAAGGGAAGGGAAAAGCCTAAAATGGGGCATAAGATAGTGGTTCTTGATATATAAAAAGATCATAGTCACCTCTGGAAATTTGGTGGAAGCTATGAATCCTCTACCACAACTATAAAACGAAAAGCAAACAAAAACTCTAGGCCTTTTCTTTCACTCTAGTGTCTCTGTGTTCCTTCTGGGGGTTCCTTATTTGTGTAACTTCAAAATCATATCAGTGACTCCTTCTTTCCCTCAAAAGAAGTAGGAGCTATCTCAGGTTGGAATAGGCTGCTATGGGAAATAGTGAGTTTCTCATGCTTGAAAGGGTGTCTTCAGAGCCTCGATAACCAATCACAGGGGTGTTGTGAAAATGCTCTTCTCTTGAACAAGAGACTGGTTAAATGCCATGTGAAGGAAAACTTTCCTGAAGAGACTTCCAGGGGTTTGAGAATAGCATGTTCCTTGGAGACAATAATCTCTCTCTGCTCTTCCCACGCTCCCTACATAGACATCTGTATGAGAAGGCTCTGAATCAAGGAAAGCTGCTACACTCTGAGACCAGCCTGACCCACAGCCAGCACAAGTGTTTTCCCATATATTTCTGTAGTCAGTGTAATCAGAGTAGACATTCCAAGTGAATAATTCAGGCTTCCTAAAATAAATCACCTGGAGCCAAGATTGTCAAATGTGATGTCTACCTTGATCAAGGTAACCAAGTAATCTCACTCCCTTTCTGTACACACAACTTTTTAGGCATTTCTTTCCAAGTGATTATAAAGAGAGGAAGTTTTTGCGGTTTTCTGAAACAAAGTCTTAAAGATAACAAAAACTAACACTTTGCATTTGGCTCCCTCTTTAGAAATTCATATGCTGTTAAATTATAATTACCAATTGAGAACCTCACAAGTGCCAGACAATAAGGCAACTACTTTTTAGATATTATCTATTTTAATCATGATGTTTTGAGACAAATTGCTTAGGTTCGAATCCCAAATCCCAACTCTGCCAATAACTAGTTGTATGACATTTAGGTAAATTATTGAATCTCTCTGTACTTCAGTTTCATAATCTTTAAAATGAACAGAGTAGAGCCAGCAGGTGACATGGAGGTTAAATGCTGGATCCCATATGGTGGACCACACAGTCCTAGATACAGTGGCTTGTATACCGAGTGTCCGCACTCTAGAACTGAAACTGACGGGCTAAAGGATGTACAAACACAGGAGATGGGTGTTAATGCCAGATGTGGTGTGTGTGGAGGAGTAGGGCCTTGGGAAGGACATTTGGAGGAGGGATACGGAAACAGAGCATTGTCGGGACAGGGAGGTAGTGTTATATTTTGATCAACTGGACTGGGGAGAAATGTTCACATATTGAAATGTTCACTTTGTAAGCTAAATAATGCGATCGAATATATAAAAAAGTAAATAAATAAATAAATAAATAGATAAAATTTTAAAAAAAGAGAGACATCGTATGTCTCTACTTAAAAAAAAAAAAAAAAGAAAGAAAATCACATCAGGTACATGTGCGTACAAACCCCAAATCTTGGGAGGAGACTGGAGGAAAAGGGATTGTGTCATGGCCATTTCCTGGGGTGGGAGTGGAGTGCATTTCTTACTTTCCTCTCTCTCTCTCTCTCTCTCTCTCTCTCTCTCTCTGGCAAGTGTACACATCCTATAACAAAAACAAAAACAAGACAAAAGTACAGCAACATCAAAAGGTTGTGAGAATTATACAAGATGATAATCCAAGAGCTTACCTAGCACCATGCATAGTACATATAAATGTTAGTGTGGGTTTTTTATTCCTCCTGAAAAATACCCTGAAAGGTAAGAGTTATTTTTCCAAATGTGCACATGAAGAAACAGGCTGAGCAAGATGAAATAGTTTGCTTCATTTATGAATGAATTAATGATGAAGCTAGATTCTAATGCCACTTACTTTGCCTGATTCCAAAACCTGTACACTTATAGCTGTTGTCACTATTGTGGTTGTGGTGGTCCTCATCACTAACAGCATTAATAACAATGGTCTATCAGGCATGGCAGCTCTGAATCTTCAAGGAAAATTGGGAAATATTATGACAAAATTACCAACCCTTAGGTCTGCAAAGGACTACATGGAACCTCAGACACCTTCTTCATCCCAGGGCAGAAGCCATCTCTGTGGAACCCTTGACAGGTGATTATTATTCAAGTTGGGCCTCACCAGCCTAACAGAAAATAATTAGAATTATACTTGTGTTGAACAGGGCTGGGCAGAGCAGAAATTCAATGATACTGGAGGCTCTAGGATTAAGTAATTTCTCAGAGGTGGAAACATATCTATCATTCTTCCTGATCACATTCAGACGCTAGACTGCTTAGAGGAGGCTTCCTAAAAGAGAAAGGCTTCCTAGACCTAAGCATGAGTAGGTCTGAGGGAAGGACAGCAGATGAACTTCACAAACTTAGAGATAGCTAAAGAAGAACAGGATCCCAGACAGAACTAACTCCAAGAACCTACAAAGGTGTTTACCTTTACTTAGAACTACTTTATTTCCTAGCTCTGCACCTACGGGGTGTAACAATATTTTGAAATAGGTGATGGTCTGTGACCTTGTTTTATGGGGCAAGATACGGAGAAGAGGGACAGAAAGATTAAATCATCTCCATCTTGTGACTTAATTACTTCTTAATAGCTCTATCTCCAAACACTATTATACTAGGGATGTAGGCTTTGGCATAAAAAATTGAGAGGGACACAACCAATCCGACCATAGCACAGTATGGTCTGGGCTCTGCTTGTACTTTATCTCATGTAATCATTTCATCTTTCCAATTAACAATAGTTCTGCTATTATTATTCTCACACATGAAGAAACCGGGGCTGCAGTGAACTACCTTGCTTGAGTTCCTCAACTAGGCTAAACTGTTGGAAGCCTAGGGGAGTAAGGACAGCACTACAGTCAGAAAAGATGGAAGCAGGCTGGATCCTGAAGCAAGTTAGGCAGGAAGCAAAACAATGTCACAGAGGCAACATTTCCCCACCCCCAAATGAATGCTTCCTTTGTCCTATTAATTGCCACAGCAACACAGAGGTAGTCAGTGAGAGGTTGTAGGCAGCATAGAGAGTAAACATTGTGAAGTCCGACAGATATTGATGTAAATCCTGATTCTACCACTTACTAGCTACTTGAACTCAAAGAAATGACTTAACTGGAGCCCTGGTTTCTTCATTTGTGCATGAGAATAATAATGGCAACACTTTAATAGAAAAAACAGACCAGCTGATAGTGTGCTATGATTTGAATGTTCATGTCTCATTCAAATTTTTATGCTTAAGTCTAAACCTCCAGTGTATCTGAAGGTAGTATTTGAAGGTAGAGCCTCTGGGAGGTAATGAAGTCATGAGATGGAGCCTTCATGGATGGGATTAGTGCCATTATAAGGCACTGAAAAGATCAACAATCTTTCTTTCTGTCTTATGAGGATACAATAAAAAATCAACCATCTGCAACCTGGAAGAAGGCCCTAAACTGATCTTCATCACACTGGCATTTTGATCTCAGACTTTCAGCCTCCAGTAGTATAAGAAGTAAGTTTCTATTGTTTATAAGCTACCTAGTCTGTGGTACTTTGTCACAAAAACACAAACTGACTAAAACATTCTATGCGGAAGAAAACAATAATAACATGACTAAAATGGCTCATCTTTATTGAAATGCTAAAGGCATGAGACTTCCAATTAGAAAACCAATGTCATGCTCCCAGGGACTATAGACTCCTTTTGTTTTTAGGCCTAGGCTTTCTCAGCTGGGAAAGGACGGCTTTACATGATTAATCATTCAGGGTCTTTCTGGGTCTAAACTTGAATGACTTCAGCTGTCTATATAGTGTGATATCATGAATGGGAGGAAGACATGAAAACTTCTAGCTATCAATGTTTCCCCTCCACCCCTGTGAAATGGAAGCTTGGACAAATAATATCAAGATTGGATAATATTCTGCTGACCTAGTTAGACAATGTTAGGAAATTTTTAAATATGCATGAATATTATTGAATGAAAAAGAGGAGGCTAATGCAAATGGTTGCAGTGCATATTAATATCTTATTATCTACTTTAATGTAGGAAAGATACTGGAAGCCTCTATTCTCTTCTTGGCAAAACAGTTGTCTTTTAATAGCAAGCTATGGTAAATAAGCCAGAGAAATCAAATGATATGGAGGATGAAGTCAAATAATTTAGAAAAAAAAGAAGTCTAGCATTTAATAAATTAGTCCAATTCAAGGTGCTATGGAGAAAATAGGTAGAATGTCTATGGTCCCTTTTTTGAAATGATATCCTTTTGAGAAGGCAAAAAAAGAAATCTGTTCATTTTTAGTAGATTCTCTTTTTAAGAGAAACACGAATTAACATATCTGTTTGATAAACATTTCTTGGGAACCTATTGTACAACCAGCAATCATATGCAACTCTTGGCAGCCACAAAGAGAAATGAAATACAGGCGCACCTTCTGTGGACCTCTTTAACTAAAGGGGAGACCCACATCCAAGACATCCAAGACTACCATAATCATATCATTAGGTAGCAATATAGGGAGTTGGTGCTCATGCCTTGATAAATACTAGAATGCCTCTCTCAGCCTCCCAAACACCCTCTTCCCTTCCTATTAATGTGTGAACTTACTCTTCTTGTTAAAAACCAGTTAGTCCAGTTGGGGAAATTAAGAAGTATGCCAATGTCTTCTGAGAAATAGGTACCAGTAAGGTGTATACTACCACTTACTTATACATTTGTGGAGTACCTATCATGTACCAGCACTATGTTTGGCTCTTGGCTAGTCACTCATTGAATTTTCCTAACACTTCCAAACAATTACAAATAATTACAAATTATGAATGAGGAAACTGGGGATCAAGGAGGCTAATAAACCTGTCCAGGGACACATGGTAAAAACCCAGTGTAAACAGCATTAAAAATCAAATTCATTTTAAATAAATGTCCTTTGTCTTTCCATTAAGCTATATTATTAACCTAATGATGAAAGCATAGTAAAAGGGTTAGATCACTGGCCTGAAGAATCTATGTTGACCATATGCATGAGTTAAGGAGAGGAAAGATTTACCTACTTACCTGGTCATCGCTGTTCTTAACTTAGGAATGGAGGATAGTTTCAGGTCACCTTGGGAACAGCAAAGTATGCTGATGGTATGTTTTGGTGAGGTCCCAGAAAATCAGAATACAGTTTAGAGCACAGAAGCCAAGACTGTGGATCTAAGTTTAGGCCTAGCACAGTAACTAATGGGGCAAGCTCAGTGTCAGCAGCTCCAAGGTCCCAGAATCAGAGGAGATCCAGCAGCTCACTCTAGCTCTGCCATTATCCAGCTATGTGAAACTGGGCGAGTCCCTTGACACTTCAGTTTCAGTTTCCCAAAATGGAGTAAGAGTAAGTTGAGCCAATGATTCCTTTAGCTTCTTTTAACTCCAAAATACTATGATGATTTTAAGATTCTAAGTATGGCCTTTGCCAACAAGAACCATAATAATCACTGTAATGTACTCATTATATGACAGCATTCTATCATATTAATTCTAATTACAATCTTACAAAAACACTGAAAAGTTGGTTTTATTATCCTCGTTTATAAGATGAGGAGTCCTGGACTCTAGGTAGCTTGCCTATATTTATATAACATGTCATATATAATTTATCCACTGAACTCATAAACCACAGACCCCCAGATCTCTCTGACACCTAAAAGCATGCTCTTCCATCTAAGCTCCCTTATCTCCAACTAAAACAGTTGAGAACCTGACGTCGAGGATTTTTCAGGGAAATTTGCTTTCTTGATATAGCTTTAATCCAATAGAAGTTTCATGAGAAACCAAGCTCAGACTCCTACTTGCTTAAGTAAGAGGCAGTTGTACCTTTCACTTTGGTAGGCAAATGCTAATTACTGACAGCATTTGGCAAATTACATGAGGGTGACTCAGAAGATGCAGAGAAGTTAATATTTAGATAATTGATTTTGAAAATAATTGAGTTAGTAACAAGAAGAAATAACAGATAATCATGTTATATAGCTGCCTTTACCTTAGTTTCTGTCCATCTTTCATATGGTTGGCCCCAATACATTAAAAAATGATTAATGTGATTTATCTTTAGAGATTAGTAAAATACATATCATTTGAAAATATTCTGTTATTTTTGAGGAACTATGTACTAATATAGATGCTTGGTCAGCTCTAATGTTCCTGAGGTCCTCCACTCCAGCCGTACTAGATTCACTGTTGTCCCTAAAACATTACAGGCACCTTGATTTAGAGCCTTTGCAATGGCCTACAGCACTCCTCCCAGATTGTTCCTTTATCTCCTGGGATCTTTACTCAAGTGTCACCTTCAAAATGAGGCCTTGGCACCAGCAGATGGTGTAATGGTTATGTTGCTGGACTCTCACGTAGTCAACCATGGTTCAAGTCCCCTGGCAGCTTGAGACTCATGCTGGGCATGTGTGCATGCATGCCCAAAATCCCAAGAGAAGAATGGACAAGAAAAGATTGCAGTGTGCCCATGCCCCCTAGGGGTGATTTCTTACTTTCTGTCTCTGTGTCTCTGTCTCTCTGGTGAGCGCATGTGCCCTATAGCGAAATCTCCCCCAAAATAATTAAATAAATAAATGAAGCCTTTCCTGGTTTCCTTATCTAAAATTGCAAATCTCCTATCTCCCTTTCCTATTTTATTATTCTCTATTTATTCATTGTCTTCACTGGAAAGTACATTCCATGAAGACAAGGGTTTTTGTTTGTTTGTTTGTTTGTTTGTTTTCTGTCTGTTTTCTCCACTGCTATATCCTTGTTACCTAAAATAGTGTCTGGAACATTGTAGCTTTTTTTTTTTTTTTTTTTTTTTTTTTTTTTTTTTTTTTTTTGTAGAGTTTTTTTGCTGTAGGGCTCTGCAGAGAGACAAAGACAGTGAGAGGGAAAGTGAGAAATCATTCTTCTTGGGGGATGGCCATGCCATAATCCCATCTACTCTAGTCTCCTCCCAGGATCTTGGGTACACGTGTCCATGTGCGTGAGTTTCAAGCCACTAGGTCCAGGACTTTAACCACAGTCAGCCGTGTGGTAGTACAGCAACATAATCACTACACCATCTACTGTCCCTGCATTGTAGCTTTTTAATAAATATTTGTTGAACAAATGAATAAATAACAGGCCTATAAGTCATAGTAAAAAGAATGACTCAGTTGAAATCAGACTAGCTGGATTCTAGTATGACTCACTGTGAATTTGGACTCATAACAGTCTTATCAATGCATTAATTTGCTTCCATGTCCACTGGGCATAGGAATCCTAAACCACTGTATTGCACAGGGTCACTGTGAAAATCATATGAGAAACCAATGCCAAACTGCTTGGTGAAGTAGAAGGTAAATGAACATTTTGTTAAGTAGTTTTATTAAGATATAACTCACATACCATAAAATTCACACATTTAAAACGTATAATTAAATGATTTTTACAGAGCTTTTGGGCATTGCAAGAATATAATTTTAAAACATTTTCCATAGCTCAAAATAAATTATGTGCCCTGTAGCAGTCACTCCCCATTCTCCATAAACCTCTCATTCTAGATAACCACTAATCTACATTCTGTATCTACAGATTTGCCAATTTGGGACAACAGGCTTTTATATGAATGGAATAATACACTATGAGGTCTTTTGTAATAGGCTTTTTCACTTAGCATAATATGTTCAGGATTAATCCATTTTGTACTACATATCAGTATTTTATTCATTCTTATGGCAGAATAGTATTCCATTGTATGGATATACAATATTATTTCTCCATTCATCAGTTAATGAACATTTGATTGTTTCTACCTTTTGGCTATTATAAATAATGCTGCTGTGATTATTCATGTACAAGTTTTTATTTCCAAGTCCCTTAGATACCTACCTATAAGTGGAATTGCTTGCCTATATAGTAACACTATGTTTAACATTAAGGAACTGCCAAGTGTTTTACATAGCAAGTATATTGTTTTACATTTCCACCAGCAATGTACGATGTTTTTAACTTCTCCAATCCACCCACACACTAGTAATTGTCTACCATTTTTATTACAATCATAGTAATGGGTGAGGCGTGATACTATGGTTTCCATTTCCCTGATAGTTTATGATACTGAGTATCTTTCTATGTGTTTATTGATCATTTGTGTAACATCTTTGGGGAAATGTTGTTTATATTTTTTGCCCATTCTTACTTTTTTTTTTGTCTTTTATATTGAGTTGAAGGAGTTTCTTCATATGTTCTTGATGCAAATTTCTTTTCAGATGTAAGATTTCAATATATTTTCTCCCATTCTGTAGTTTGTCTTTACACTTTCCTGATGGTATCATTTGCAACACAAATTCTTTAATTTTAATAGTTTAATTTGTCTCTGGTTGCTTGTGCTTTTGATATCTAAGAAACCACTGCCTAACTCAATATCACAAAGATTTACTCCTATGTTCTCTTCTAAGAATTTTGTAGTTTTAGCTCTTATGTATAAATGAACATTTAAAGGATATTTGTTGTCACAGAAAAAGAGAACAAGGAATCAGGAGAGAGGGGAAGCAGAGGCTGGAAATGTTAAAACAGCAGCTTCCTTAATGAGAGAATGTCAAACTAGAAGGTCCTGTTAAGTAGCATTTGCCCCATTACTCCCACCCCTATTCCAGTCACTTCTGGAAACTATCCTAGAGAAAAACAGAGCTCTGAGAGGGTTACTGCGACCTTATGGCAATATATAGGATTCCCTGAGAAGCTCAATGGCTAATCGGTAAAGGAGCATAGATTCCAACCAAGAGTCTTCAGTCAAATCTCATCTGGACTCTCCAATCCCAGCTGGCAAAGTTGGGGTGATTCCTAACCTTTTTATAGGCCTAATGCTTTGTTCCTCCCATAAACTATGAACAACCTGTCTCATCAGATTGTTCCCAAATCATCACTGCTTGGCACAGTCAGCAAAAGAAACACAAAGCCAACCTCTTGAAAATAAGACTGCAAAGTCTTAATTGACTCTGAGACCAAAATCAGGTTTAAGTTGCTTTAAAATTCTGCTTTCTCAAGCCAGCTGGTGGCATGGTAATTAAGGAGGCTAGATTCTACATGGTCAATTCTATGGTTCAAGTTCTGGATCTAGAGGCTTTAAAAAAAATACCGGCACATGTGTTTGTGTGCTCAAAGTCCCAAAATAGAGAAATAAAGACATAGGAAATAACAAAGGGACTGTGACATGGCCATCCCCCATCAGGGTGCTTTCTCAAGTCCCTTCTCCCCTCTCCAGCGAGTACACATGCTCTCTAGCAAAAAAAATAATAATCTTGCTTTTCTGAGATCTCTTTTAAGTCAAATATTATAAATACAAATACAAAGAGGCCAAAAGTTGTACAAAAGTTGTAGCCATCGATCTGTTTCTTTTATATATATATATATATATATATATATATATGTGTGTGTGTGTGTGTGTGTGTATACACACACATATATACATATTTGTATATATACTATATAAAAAATAAACAGTTTCCCTGAATGCTAATTATAGGATTATAGTTCATTTATTTTAATTTATCCCTCCTGCAGGAGGAGGTGTTTTGTGTGTGTTTTTTTGGTGTGTTTGTTTTTGTTTTTGTTATTTTTTGCCTAGAAAATGTATTATGAGAATTTGAAGTTAATTCTATTTTCTTCACCATAAGAGACTTTAAGGAAGTCATGCCCTATGCACATTTCTGAGTTCTTAATCACTGCTTTGTAATACTTTTATCTTTTAGGAGTGTCCAAGAGATAATGTCAGAACTAGTTGATTGACTATTTTGAGGGTTTTTTTCCTTCTCTTTTTTCCCTTACTCATTTCCATTTTTTATTTTGGAGAGGTTTTTGCTATAGGGCACGTGTGCTCGCCAGAAAGAGAGAGATAGAGAGATAGAAAGTGAGAAATCACCCCCCCCCCCCCCCAGGGGGGATGGCCACACCACAATCCCTTTTCCTCCATTCTCCTTTTGGGAATCCTGGATACGCACGCACACACGACTGGAATGAGTTTAAGCCACCAGGTCTGGGACTCAAACTGCGGTCGGCTACATGGGAGTTCAGCGACATAGCCATTATGCTAACTGCTGGTCCCTACTCATTTCTTTTTTAAATTGATGAATGATCCTCAGAGAGTTCTAAGTAGTGGAATTTGGGACTTAGATTGGGACTCACCATTAGCGACGCCTTCTCCAAACTGTTTCCCTCAATAGACTCAAGACTTTCCTCCCTGAACTCTCAAACCTCCTTCTCCAATCTTCAGCCCATCTTGAACATTACAGGGAGAATAATTTAAACTTCTATTATAGCCCCAAAATACCATCCCTATACTCATTATGTTTCCTCCAAAATAAATGACAAATGTTACCTCCCCTAAGCAGTCCTTTCTGATTCCTCAACTAGGGTTCCATGTCCGTATGGCTCCTTTCTTAATACCCACCAATCACCTACTTCTTGTTTTTTGTTTTTTTTTTCTATACAGATGTTACGATGTAGTAGTAATATAAGCTTGGACAAGTTAGTTAAGCCCTTAGTGCCTAATTTTCCTCATCTGCAAAATGGAGATAACTATAGTACTGTCTCATAGAGTTCCTGAAGGATTGAGATAAAAAAGAGACTGTAATAGTGTTTGGCATAGAAGAAGTACACAATAAATATCATATGTTTTAATTTTTATATGAAAAAGTATATACCTTCAGGGAGCTTAGAGTCTGATAAAAAAGATACAGTATTATAAATTCAGTATATCCAAGTATTTATAAACAATTCAGGAGGTTCTTTTACATATATTATCTAATATCTACTAGAAGCCTCTTGTCATGACAGAAATCCTGAAACCAACTCACAATGGCCAGTTTGTAGATAAGGCCTAAAGAGGTTATTTGACATAAAAATGGCAGAGATAAAATCAAATGCTAATGTGGCTCCAGCCTGATGATCTTTTTACTTAGATTTTGACTGAAGAAGGGATTTCCTATGGATATGTATTGAATAGGGCATTAAGGAGAAAATGGAGATACAGAGAGGCAAATAACTGGCCCAAGACAGCAAATTAATAAGTGGTTGAGTCAGTGTTCTAACATGTATCCCACGCTGCACTCACTTATGTATATAATTTCCTTCTTACTCCTGTCTAAGGTGTTCAATTAATGTTTTCAGAAAGAGTAGATAAATAAACAAACAATGCTTGCAAACAGTTCTAGGAGTGAGAGAAGTGGATTGCAGTCAACAGAGGCTAATCTAAGAGCCATCAGGTGGCAGCTAGTGGGGGGTGTGATGGTCAGGGCACTGAACTCCCACATGACTGATCAGGGTTTGAGTCCCAGACCTGGTGGCTTACCTTCTCACTTCCCCTCTATCTCTGGTCAAATTAAATAATAATAATAATAATAATAATAATTAATTAATTAATTAATTCCTAAAAAAATAAAAAGAGTCATCAGCTGGACTTCCAGCTAAACTATTGTACTAACTCACTCATTAACTAATAACTGGAAAGTCATCTCCCATCTCTATTCTCTAGTGTCTCCAGTTTCAGAAAAAGAGAAACGTTTGCAAACATCATTAGCAGTTAAATCCTTTCTTCAACTAAGTCTGGGGAAAGCCTGTAAGTAGGAACTACCTTGTGTGTGTGGTAGGGAGAATAAGAGAGGTCAGAGTCTTGACTTTCAGAAATGTCTCCTTCCTTTCACTCCTCAGTGGCTACTATGATACTGTTCAGAGCCCAGATTCCTCCTTAGGGTAGAGGGAACATAGTTTTAAAATGCCAGAACTAGAGGAATTTAAGATTATTCTTGGCTCTGACATTCTAAGACTCACATAAAAGGAATAACCTTGTGCCCTAATGTTATATATCTTCTGATTCAACAAAATGGAAGTCTGACTTCAGAGGAAGTAGCAAGATATGACCATGCCCAAAGGTACCAAGAAGGAATTATGGCTCTAACAGCATGACTTTCCACCTGTCTCAGCTGTAGACATACCCTAAATATAAAAAATACCCCATAATCCTGTGACCATTGTCCATTAAATCTTTAACAGAGAAAAATAAGTGGATCTTGGAATCTGTATTTGTAATTTTCATATCCATCTTTGCTTTCTATAATCTCTAGACTGATTTGAAAATCTTACTAAAAAAGGTTCACATTTGTATTTGCTCAGGATATGGGAGCTTTTTTCAATTTTATTAAAGCACGTTTTAACCATGATATATTTCAAGTGTATAATTTAGTAATTTTTAATTTACCAAGTGTGTCATTAACACCAAAAATCAGTTTTAGAACACTAACATTGACTCAATACAATCTGGCTTGAAATTGTCATATATATAGTTTATATATGTATATACATTATTGAAAAGAACTCAGATTTAAAAGAGGTAGGTTGCATAAAAATTGAGATTTACACAGTCAGACATCCCACTATCTCCATCCATGTTTACCAGAGCCCACTATTCCATAAAAAGATAGAGAAAATTGGGAACCAGCAGTCAGCGTAATGGCTATGTCGCTGGACTCCCACATAGTCAACCGTGGTTCGCGTCCCGGACCCAGTGGCTTAAAACTCACACCGGGTGCGTGTGTGTGCGTGCCCAAGATCCCGAGAGGAGAATGGAGGAGAAGGGATTGTGACGTGACCATCCCCCCTGGGGGGTGATTTCTTGCTTTCTGTCTCTATGTCTCTCTCTGTCTGTCTGGCGAGCGCACGCACCCTATAGCGAAAACCTCTCAAAAAAAAAAAAAAAAAGAGAAAATCGTATCAGTTTTTGTTTATTCTTTCAAGGCATTATAAGAATGTACATTAAACTAAATTTATAGAGATTCCCTAATGTTAGGTCCAGAAGAGAACTCAAAGGCATATCAGGCATTGTTCCTAAGCTCAAGGAGAAACCAGTTTAGAAAAAGGGATTTGATATACATAACAGAGTTATAAAATAGGACAGGAAATACTAGGAGTCTAAAGACAGCAAGAGAAATTGCTCACAAGTTCTCTTACAGCTAAGAGGAATCAAGGATAATTTCTGGAGGAAGGGCACCTGAACTGGGCCAAATTTCATCCAATTTTATCATTTATTGATGTAGTTAGTCAATACGTGGTCACTAACCAGCACTTTCAAATTAGTATGTGTGTGTGAATTAGGCATGGTCCTTTTCCTCATGGAATTCACAGTCAACTAATCACTTTATTTCAGCAAGTCACCAGATATCCTCAATATTTCTGTAATGAACTTCAATAGGGCAGTATTTTTGTTTGTTCTACATGTTTCTTCCCTGTTTTACTGTGAACTCATAAAAATAAGGACCATTTATTAAGGACATCTATATTCTTAGGTCTCTTTAATTCTTATACCTATAATATGTGATTAATACATAGTTGGAATTTAAAAAGTGTATTAATTTATTTCTTCAGAGAGCAAGATACAATAAAAAAGAGAGGGGGGTGGAGAAAGAAGGAGAAACAGACAGACACATGCAACAGGATCTTCATGCCACAATCCATCCCCAGTCTGAGCCAGTCCAAATTTCATGCCACAGTCCACCCCCAGTCTCAGCCAGCCCAAATTATGAGCACATAATTCTCAGCATGTTCAGGCAGGTTCCAAGATATGAACCCAGGACCCTTCCCATGTAAGTGTAATTGTGTTATGCTGTGCCACTACCTGGATTCTGATAAACACTTATTTAATAAATAATTTGTTCATTTAATTTTCCCACTTTATCAACTAGTATTTTCACCTATTGATTTTATGGAAGAGAGAAGGAAAGGGGAGAAAGAAATGATTTTCCTCTAATAAAACTGATTGGGTTTTGTTGTGTTTGTAACAAGGAGTCTATAGAAGACCAAAGTCAAGAGATTCAGTGAAATAGTCTGTTTCAAAGAATCTTCTGGAAACAGAGACTGACTTCCAGAAAGGTGGTCTAAGGAGCACAGCATACCTTCTCCCTAGCAAAGCAAGCATTTGACCGCTAAAAGTAACTTATAAAAACAATTATTTTAAGTCTCTTAAAATTATCACAAGGGCATACAGCAAAAGGAGGTAGATCTATTCAAGAAAATCCACTAAATCATGGTAAGAACAACTAGACATTTAGCCATATCCAGCTTAAATGCCCATTCTCCAACTCAGTACAACTGAAGCGCTACTCCAAACACTGTGTTATGAAGCAGATGGGCTCTCTGTCTATATATTTCTCTGTCTAGAGCTACGATTTCATCTTGAGAATGCAAGCCACCAGCACTTTTTATTCCCTCTGCTTTGTATTGGAGAAACTCTACTTTGAACAGGTGCTGCTGAAAAGACAAGTCTCCCTTGACATACCCACATCTTACTAATAGAATAGAAGTCAAACTCCAAGTATGGTAGTTCAAAACTGCTGGATCCCAAATACCCTCACTGTACATTCTGCAACCTTACTGAACTTGTTTATTATTTCTGAAAACTTTTTAGTGAGTACTTAGAATTTTCTACACACTTGATCATATAATCTGCAAACAGAAATATTTTTCCTTCTTTATTTTATTTAATTCTTCTATTTTTTTTCCCATCTAGTTATCTGGACTATTAGAAATTGTCCACTTTAATTTTACATAGAAGTGGCAAGAACAGACTTTTTTTTTTTTTTATCTTTTTCCTGATCTTAGAGGTAAAGCATCCATTTTCTTTTCTTTTTTTTTTTTTTTTTTTTGGAGAGGTTTTTCGCTATAGGGCGCGTGCGCTCGCCAGACAGACAGAGAGAGACATAGAGACAGAAAGCGAGAAATCACCCCCCAGGGGGGATGGTCACGCCGCAATCCCTTCTCCTCCATTCTCCTCTCGGGATCTTGGGCACGCACGCACACGCGCCCGGCGTGAGTTGTAAGCCACCGGGTCTGAGACGCGAACCGCGGTCGACTACGTGGGAGTCCAGCGACATAGCCATTACGCTAACTGCTGGTTCCCGAGCATCCATTTTCTTACCCTCAAATATAATTTTAACTTTAGATTCTTTTAAAATAGACATGCTTTATTATTATGTTGAGGACATTTGATTCTACTCCTAGTTTATTATTTTTATTATGAAAGGGTATCAGATTCTATTACATAATTTTTGTTTGTCTATTGAAATAAGTATGTGGTTTCTGTTTTTAATTTCATTAAAATGATGCATTGCATGCATTGGTTTTTACATGTTAAATCAATCTTGTGTTTATGAAATAAATCCCACGGCATATAATCTTTTTTTTATTTATTGCTGAATTCAGTCTTCCAATGTTTTGTTGAGGGTTTGTATCAATACTTGTAAGGGATATTGATATGCAGTTTTCCCTTTTTTGAAAGAATTATTTATTTAATTTTATTTACTATTATGATTTTTAATTTGCAATAGAGCATATGTGCTCATGAGAGAGAGAGAGGAAGAGAGAGAAAGAGAGAAAAAGTGAGAAAACAAGCCACCAGAGCTGGTATTCAAATTGCAGTCAGCCATGTGGGAGTCCAGTGCCTTACTCACCAAACCATCTGCTGGCCCCCATAAATCTCTATTTTCTTTAACAATCCCCCAGTCTCAGTTATTTTTGTTAGCAATGCAATAACAAACCAAGACATGCTCCTTTACTTAACATAAAATTATGTGCCAATATAGTCACTGTAATTTAAAATTATCATGTTACAAATGCATTTAACACACTTAGGCTATTAAACATTATAGCCTAGTCTACCCCACCTTAAACATACTCAAAATAGTTAACATTAGCCTACAGTTGAACAGAATCAATAACATAAAGCCTATTTTACAGTAAAATGTTTAATATCTCATATAATTTATTAAATACTATATAGAAAGTAAAAAACTGTTGTATAAGTATTGGAAGAATGGTTACTATTGACTGTATATTGCTTTTGCATCATCGTTAAGTCAAAAACTTCTTAGGTCAAACTATCATGAGTCAGGGACCATCGGTATAGCCAAAACAATCTTGAAAAAGATGTACAAAGTTGGAGAGCTCACATTTCCCGATTCCAAAACATACTGCAAACATACAGTAATGAAGATACTGTTCAACTGACATAAGAGTAGATGTACAGAGCAATAGAATGCAATAAGAGGTCCAGAAATAAATTTATATTTATGGTCAATTGCTTATTTATAAGGGTGCCAAGATAATAAAAAGGGGAAAAGAAGAGATTTTTTAACAAATAGTGCTGGGACACATGTAAGTTGGGTCCTTTCTTTATACCATCCACTAAAATTAACTCAAAATGAATCATAACTCTCAATGTAAAAGCAAAAGCTATAAACCTCTTAGAAGAAAACACAGGAGTAAATTTTTCTGACCTTGAGTTAGACAGTGGTTTCTCAGATACAGGCTTTGGACAGATGTTGATATCTTCCCCAAATATATATGTGGAAATTCTAATCCCACTGTGATGCCTCAGGAGGTGGGGGGGGGGCCTCTGGGACATAATCAGGTTTTGAGGGTGGAACCCTCATAAATAGAATTAATGCCCTTATAAAAAAGACATGAGAGTTTGCTTCCTCGTTCTCTGCCATGTGAGGATATACAAAAAGGCAACTACCTGCAAACCAGAAGTGGGCCCTCACAAGATCTCTCAGTCAACTGAAAAAAATAAATAAATAAATAAATAAATATATATATATATATATATATATATATATATATATATATTTAATTATTTAATTAGGGAAACTTCTAGCAGGATGACTAGTCAGATTAATGCATTTGTCTGACTAATGACTAATGCATTTGTCTCCTATAAAAAAAGGACCAAAACTAAAAATTTTAAAATGGCTATTGGAAGAATGGTTACTATTGAATGTATATTGCTTTTGCATCATTATGAAGTCAAAGACTTCTTAGGTCAAACTATCTGTTTGACCTATACTAGTAACTGAGGAAGAGCACTAGAGAGTAGTAAAGATGTGGTAGAAATGCTGTTGACCATGGAGTCTCACACTAGCTTTCTAAGAAAAGACAGATTTATCCATCTTTCCTGTTAGGATCAACTTGGAACTGGGAGGGGTGTTTTGTGGTGGAGAGAAGTTTCAGCAGTCCCTATTAACACCACAGATACCAGAATTCTTCACTGTAGGAAAATCCTGCAGCCTTCACAGGCCTTGAGCCCAATTTAGGGAGCAGTTGGGTAGTCCATGTCATTGTCTTATCCCAGTGTTGAAGTTCACTCCATATTGTACCTTCCCCATGCAGACTGTAGCTGAACAGCAACATCCTGGGATGACACCCACCCCTATCTTGTAGAAGTAGCCAGATGAGTGCCCCTCCCATAGCCAAATCACTATAGTGTCTCCCCTCCCCCACCCATTACATTCATGAAAGCATTTGACAAAGTGACTCCACCCACAGCCACTCATGCTGGGGGCCTCAAAAATACCATCACCCTCTCCCATTTCTTGTAGAAGCAGCTAGGTAAGCAACTCTGCCTTAGCTATACAGTGTTTTGGAGCAGCCAACTCATCCATAGACTGCTTAAATAAACAAACAAACCTGCTCCAGCCCCACACTGTCTGGAGCAGTACCACCTATCCGCAGCCTATGTAAAGGGACAAGGGATCTGTCTCTGCCACACACTGTGCTTGATATTTCAGGAGCTCTGAGTAATAACTGGTGAGTTAACTCTACACAACCCCTGCAACATAGGCCACTACTCTCAGGCATAACTGATATTTATTACAGTTGACGAAACTACATGGAGACCATACTAGTGTGCCGACCTATAACCAAAGCCAACACAACCTACCCAACTAACATCCTAGGATCCATCTCCAGGACAAAATTTTTACTGTGAAAGCCATCCTATAAAATTGGTAAAGGGAATTATTCTACCAAATATGCAAAAATCAATGTAAAGACAAAAAAAATTTTTTAAAGTTACATGATACCTCCAATGGAACACAAAAATTCTCCAGCAACAAGCCAAAGAAAACAAATTCTACAAGATGTCAGAAAAGGAATTCAAAGATAATAATCTTAAGGAAACGTAGGGAGATACCAAAGAATAGAGATACATAATGAAAAAAGAAGAACACAAACACAACACATGTCCTGAATGAGAAATTCAATACAAAGATGGATATCATTAAAAAAATATATATCAAACAGAAAACTATGAGCTGAAAAATTCAATGAATAAATAAACAAATACTATCAAGAAGTTTAATGATATACTTGAGTAAGCAAGAAAATAATCTCTAAATTCAAAATCAGGTTTTTGAAAATAGCTCAATGAGACAAAAAGAAGAAAATAAGAATAAAAAAGAATGAAGAAGGCCAATGGGACTCATGAGACCCCATAAAGATAGTGTTGAATTGGCATAAGAGTGGACATATAAATCAATAGAATGCAATAGAAGGTCCAGAAATAAATTCATATTTATGGTCAATTATTTGCAATATTATTGCATTGAAATCTACCTCTCCCTTTATATATATAAATATTTAAAACAAATGTTTGCATCATGAGAGTTCTGTAATAAAAAGAAATGGGGAAAGACATAGAAAATATATTTAATAAATAATAGAAACTTTATTCTCAAGTTTTGGAAGACATATAAACATCCAAATTTTGAAGTTCAAAATTCCCTAAATACATACCCATAAAGGTCCTCTCTAAAGCACATTATACTTAAGCTGTCAAAAACTAAACATGCAGAGAGAATTCTGAAAACAGTAAGAGAAAAGTCACATATAAGGAAAACCCTGCTTGACTATCAGCACATTTCTGAGAATAAACCATAGAAAGAAGAAAAAAATAAAATAATATATTCAAAATACTAGGGAAAAAAACCCCTGAAAGCCAAAAATACTTTACCCAACAATGCTATCCTTAAAAACAAAGGATGATGGATGATGATACAATGGTAAAAAGTAAAACTCTGAGAGGAGGTCTCACATGAGCACATACCAGATTCACATCTGAAGATGTTCCTGAGTATGCTGGGCATGTGCATGCCCTTGAATTTTGAGGTAGATCACAGCATCAAGAAGCTTTTGGGGATGCTCACTTATTTTTTCTTTCTCTATCTTGCTCTCTCTCTCTCATTCATGTAAGAAATAAATAAAAGAACTTTCAAAAAGAAAGAAGAATAAAATAATCCCCAAATGACAACAACAACAAATAAACAAAAAGGGAGATCTATCTCCACTAGACAGGCTTTACAAGAAATTATTATGGGAGTTCTATATCTGGTTCTTGAATGATAATACCTACCATCATGAAAACATTAGAGATTATAAAACTCATGAATACAACAAATGCAGAAATGGCAAACAGAATGAAATAAAACCTAAACTAGAGAAAACTACCAAACTGCAAAAAACAATAAGAGAGGAAGAAAAGAATAAAACAAATAGTAAACAGTTAGAAAAGAACTAATAAAATGACAGGAGTAAGCCCTCAAGTATCAGTAATAATCGTGAATGTAAATAAACTAAATTCTCAAATTAAAGTATATAGATTGGTTTAATAGATAAATTAAAAAAAAAAAAAAAAAAAAAAAAAAACAAACAAGTGTTGGTGGGGGTGTGATGATAGGGGAACTCTCTTACACTGGTGGTGGGAATGTAAATTAGTCCAGCCACTGTGGAGAACAATTTGGAGATTCCTCAAAAAATCTACAAATAGAACTACCATATGATCCAGCAATCCCAATCCTTGGTATTTACCCAAAGAACAAAAGAATTCTTAAACAGAAAAATGCTTACACATCAACGTTTATTGTGGCACTATTCACAATTGCTAAGACATGGATCCAACCCAAATGTCCCTGGAAAGATGAATGGATTGAAAAAATGTGTCACATATACTCTATGGAATACTATTCAGCCATAAAAAACAACAAAACCCTGGCTTTTGACAGAAAGTGGAAGAATATGCAAGATTTACTGCTGAGTGAGGCAAGCCAGGATATGAAGGAGAGACATTGTATATGTCCCCACTTAATATATACCAAGTGTCCGCACTCTATGACTGAAACTGTTTGACTAAAGGATATACAAACGCAATAAATGGGTGTAAATACCAGAAAAAAAAGAAATTATAAATATTTGAGGTGATGAATATATTAATTACCTTGATTTGATCAATTCCCAATGTATACATGTATCAAAACATCACATTGTTCTCCATAAATATGTACTATTATTCATTTGTTCATTAAAAATTAAATAAATTTATAAAGAATATTACACCAATAATAATTTCAGTTAGTAAAATATACCAGTTCATTTAACTGAAGGCAAAAAAAAAGACGGTAGAGTCTGTTTCTGGTGCTGTTATTTTTTCTATACATTTCCCACTTGTGTTTCAACTTTTCTCTCAGACATTCAGAACATTCATTGTCTTTTCAATAAAATTTTGAGTTGGTTTTCATAGCAAAAAAAAAAAAAACAAAAACAAAAACAAACCAAAAACAACAAACTCAACTATATGCTATCTAAAAGAAATTTGCTTCACTGGTAAAGACACACAGACTGAAAATAACAAGACAGAAAAAGATATTCCACACAAACAAAACCCAAAAGCCAACAGAAGTTGCTATTCTGATATCAGATGAAATAAACTTAAAATCAAAATTTATAAGAAGAGACATAGAAGGTTCTTATATGACGATAAAGAGATTAATTCAGAAAGAGAATGTAATGATTATAAATATGTATGCCCTCAACAGTGGCTCACCCAGATTTATAGAGAAAATATTATAAGATATAAAGGGGTAGATAGATTTCAATCAAATAATTGTTGGGACGTAACTGCTCTACTCTCAGTATTAGACATATAATTTAGATAAAAATCAATGACAACAAAAGAATAAGATCTAAACTATACTATAGACCAGATGGACCTAACAGACATTTATAGAACATTTCAACCAAGAGTTGTAGAATAAACATTCTTCTCATCAGCAAATGGAACATTCTCCAAGAAAGAGCATATGATAGACTACAAAATAAGTCTCAACAAATTTTAAAATATCAAAATCATATCAAGTATGTTTTCTAACCACAGTAGAATAAAACTAGAAATTAATAACAAAAGGAACTTTTGAAATGGTACAAATATATTGAAATTAAACACTTCCTGATGAAAAAATAAAGAAATTTAAAAAAATAATATACCAAAAACTGTGGGATGCAGCAGTGGTGGTAGTAAAAGGCATTTATAGAAACAAATGCCTACATCAAAAAAGCAGAAAGATTTAAAACAAATACAATGTACCTCAAAGAACTAAAAAAGAAAAAAAAGAACTGAGCTAAAAATTAGTAGAAGAAAAGAAATAATAAAGATTAGAACATAAATAAACAAAATTGAGAAAAAATTACAAAATATCATGGAAATTAAAAGTTGGGTTTTTGAAAAGATAAACAAAGATGACAAACCATTAGCTAGACTTTAAAAAAAAAAAAGGACAAATAAAATTAGAAGTTTAAAAGGAGACATTAGAGCTAGTGCCACAAAAATATGAAGAGTCTTTAGGAACTATTACAAACAAGTAGAATTACATGCCAACAAAACAGAAAATCTAGAGAAAATTTATATATTCTTGGGTTCAAAAATCTACCACGACTAAACCAGGAAGAAGTAGAAAACCCGAACAGATCAATGAGTAATAAGATTGAAATAGTAGTAAAAAATTTCCATACAAAAAAAAAAGGGGGAGAGACGGGGAGGGCAGTAGATGGCATGGAGCTTAAGGTGGCTGGATCCCATATGGCCAGCTGTGTGGTTAAAGTCCCGGATCAGTGGCTTGAAAAATCATGCTGAACGCATGAGCTTGTGCGCCCAAAGTCCTGAGATGAGAATGGAGGAGAAGGAATTGTGGCATGGTAATCCCCCATGGGGGGTGATTTCTCACTTTCTCTCTCTTTCTCTGTCTCTCTCTCTCTCCAGCAAGCAACCTTATAGCAAACTGAAAACAAGCAAACCAGGACCAGATGTCTTCCTGCTGAATTCTATAAAATTTTTTAGGAAGAACTATACTAACTATTCTCAAACTCTTACAAAACCTTAAAGAATGAAAATTCTTTCAAATTCATTCTACAAGGCAGCATTATCCTGAAACTAAAACTATGCAAAGGCACAAGAAACAAAACAAACACACACACACAAATTTAATAAAGGGTATTCCAATTGAAAAGGAGGAATTCAAATTGCTCCTGTTTGCAGATGACATGATCATATATATATAGAAAAATCTAAGAAACTCAGACCTGAAGAATAAATTCTTTCATGTCACAGAATAATTTATATATATATATAATATATATATATATGTATATATATATATATACACACATACACACACACACACACACACACACATATATATATATATATATATATATATATATATATATATATATTTTAAATATAAAAGAAGTTTGCTGGCAGTGGTATAGAGCAGAGATCCTCAATCCCTAATCTGTGGTACCAGTCCATGGCCTGTCAGGATCCAGGCCACACAACAGAAGGTGAGCTGCAGGTAAGTGAGTGAAACTTCATCTGCATTTACACCTTCTCTCCATTGCTCACATTATGGCCTGAGTTCTGCCTCCTGTTAGATCAACAACAGCATTTGATTCTCATGAAAGTGTGAACACTATTGTAAACTGTGTATGTGAGGGATCTGGGTTGCATGATCCTTACAAGAATCTAATACCTGATAATCTGAGGTAGAGCTAAGGTAGTGATGCTAGCACTGCAAATATTGCATTATGATGACTTGTAAAATTATTTCATTATATATTACAATGTAATGATGATAAAGTGCACAATTAATGCAATGCACTCGAATCATCCCAAAACCAGCCGCCTCACTCCCATTGTTCCATTGAAAATCATCTTTCAGGAAACCGGTCCCTGGTGGCAAAAATGTTGTGGAATACTGTTTTAGAGGAATTATTAGATGGGAAGAGACCAGAGACAGAGCTTCAATTTCTTCAGTCACCATCCATGTGCCTGACTTCATAGTAGCCCTATAGATAGAGCAGGGTATAAGACATATATGGTCCCTATCCTCATGGACCTTAAAGATTTCCAGAAGGGTGCCAGCAGGTGGGAATAGTGGTTAAGGTGCTAGACTTCCACATGGCCGACCACAGTTCAAATCTCAGACTTGGAGGCTTGAAAATCACTCTAGACACCTGTATGGGTGTGCCCAAAATCCAAAGAGGAGAGGGAAGAGAAGGGATTGTGGCATGGGCATCCCCCCAGGGGGTGATTTCTCACTTCGCTTCTCTCTGAATCTGTCTCCCTCCTTTCTGGCAAGCACGCACACCCTTTGACTAAAATCTAAAAACAAACAAACAAGAAAACACTTCCAGAGAAGACAGATATTGAATGGGTAGTTAGAGTGAATTGTATTTTAAAGAAGAAATAGAAGCAGGTATATTGTAGAAGCATGTAGTAGAGGCTCTTGATCTAGTCTGGGGAAGAGTGTATCAGAGAAGAATTTCATGATTAAATGCTTAAATTGGATCCTGAAAGCAGAATAGGAAGTAGTTAGCCAAAGAACCCTAGAGAAAGAATATCCCAGGTAGATGGGCCAGTGTATAGATAAGTTAAGGGAAATATCTGTGGCTTACAGAAGGAAATAAAAGACTGGTTCAGGTAGAACATAGGTAGCAAGGAAAGTGGAATATTAGAGAGGTTGAAGAAGCAGGCAGAACCAGATTATCCAGAATCTTACAGTCCAGATTTGAGAATTTGCTACTTCATGGGGCCAGCAGGTGGCATGGTGGTTAAGGTGCTGGACTCTCACATGGTGTACAACAGTTTGAGTCCCAGACTCGGTGGTTTGAAAATCATGCTGGGAATGTGTGTGTGCATGCCCAAGATCTCAAGAGGAGAATGGAGGAGAAGGGACTGCAGTGTGGCCATCTCCCCAAGGAGGTGATTTCTCACTTTCGTCTCACTGTTTCTCTGTCTTGCTCTGGCAAGCACAAGTGCCTTATGGCAACAAAACAAAACAAAACACCCCTAAATAAATAAATAAATAAATAAATAAATAAATAATTTTGGTAGTTCATCTTAAACTATAGAGAAGGTAGAGTATTCAATGAGTCATATTCACGAAAATGGCAACTGTTTTATATGGTGGCAACAGTGGAATGGTAAGATAATTATGGGCCAAGGTTTTCCATGATGGAAGGAAATGTTTAAGAAATCAGCAGAAGGTAGCAACAGGAGTGTCTGGAGATGATATAAAATGATAACATACTTTAAAAATGCCTATTTATAGGATATCATTTTATATAACAGAAGGGAAAAGAATGGTCTTAAAGTAGCAATCTGCTAACCTTATTGAGGTGGTATTCAGTGCAGAGGTTACTCTTTGGTCAGGTACCACAGGACCAGTCAGGAGGTAAGAGGGTCACATAGTTTGGAGGAGGGCCGGGACTTTCTGGTTGCCACTGTAATTCTGAGATAGCTGTGGGAATGGAAGAGAGAACCTGCTGACCTGATAACCTCACATCTTGTACCCACTGGCTAAAGAATTTGTTGTAATTTTTTGATACATGCTGATAGCTTGAATAGGGCTACAAGAGAGAAAAGAGACAGATTCTAAGGATATGGAGTTGTGGTCTTGATCATACTTGGTGACTGTGTATGAAAAGTGACTTAAAAGGAGGTGTGAAAATAGCATACATTTCTGGCATGGACAACTAGAGTGATGGTGATACATCCACTGAACTAAGAAACCCAAGGATGGGACAGGTGGGGTAGTTTGGGTTGGCCTTTGAAGCTTCAAAGAAATCTGCTTCCATTTTCAAGCAGGGGGAGAACCCAAGGTCACAATTTTTAGCATCTTCTTTTCCAGGCCTTTGCTTGCCCAGAGCTGAGATTTGGAATGGGTAAGCCTCTTGCATCAGCAGGGTAAATTGGAAGTCCCTCAGCTAGATGCTGAGAGGATATGTCTGCTTCCAATTAATTTGGACCCTTTTGGAGGGAATAGAAAAAACTATGCCAAGAAAATGGTAACTCATGAAGTGATCTGCTGGAAGGGAGCCAAAACACTGAGCTTGTTTAGAATATCTGACCAAGACCAGGTTTGGTGCAGATGAGGATCCATAGAACACTTTTGAAAAGTGGATTAAGGGCTGATAATTGAGATTACTAACTTCCAAAAATTTCTCTATTTAAAATTCAGCCAAAAAAGATGTTTGCTTGCTCATGTGGCCAGCTGCAACTCTGCAAATGGGTAAGAAAGAGAAAAGGAAGGAACACAAAGGGACTAGATTATTTTGAAGTTAAAGGTCAGAATTATGCTGGCCCCTCTAGCCTATTTTCTATGGTATTATTTCTTAGTTTTCCTGCCCATATGGTCATCAGTACTCCCCCACCCCTTCATCTCCTTTTTTAAGATTTTACTTTTTTTATTATTTTTTCATTTCATTTTCATTTATACATTCAATCACATTATTATTTGTCTTACAAAATGGATATTTCAACAGATGAACATTTCTCCCTAGTACAGTTGATAAAACTACAAAATATTTTCAACAGATAATACCACATTTCTTTGTGCCATTAATACTTTGCCTCCCTATTTTTCTTCTAAATGTCCTTCCTCAGACCCTCCTCTTTCACACACACTATATCTCGTATTGATCCTGGCTTTTTCACACAAGCCCACACACAGGCTGTAGGAAGATTTGCCAAATTCCTTATCTTAAATTCTAGATTGAATCCTGGAACATAAAAATTGGTAATACCTGAGCACAGTTCTGTATTTCAGTTAATAGTAATGTACCAATGTTAATTTATTACTTTTGAAAAATCCTCCATGACTGAGTAAGGCATTAGCATTAGAGGAAACTGCATAGAGTATTATAGGAACACTCTATGCTATTTTTTCAACTTTTCTATAAATCTAAAATTATTCTAAAATAAGAGGTTCATTTAAAAAATAATATCAGAGAAATAAACATAGCATTATTTTAAAAATAACAATTAAAATCTACTGTGGAGAGACCCAGCTGCTAAAAGAAGCTATTGTCAACTCTGGCTGCTTTTCTAGAGATCTAGCATTCAAAGCAAGAGAAGAAATACTCCCATTTTGCTGTGGGATACTAGAAACCCTGATGGGTTTTACATTCAGTTCTAGCATTTCGAGAAGAAAATTAATAACCTAGATCATAAGAACAACAAGGTAAGAAGTTAGAAACCACAGAAGATGAAGAGATGTAGAGTTAATCGGGGGTGAAGAAAGGAAGAACAAGTTTGGAGAAAACTCATGAGGGAGTGTGCAGTCATTGTTTTGACATTTTTGCAGTCCTGTCCAGGGGCTCAAAGTGCAAGTATATGCAAGGTGATCCCAGAGGGTAGATCTCAATTCAGAGAGAAAATTATAAGGTGGCAACCCTTTTGGATGTTAGAATTTTTTTTTAATAGGGATGGGACCCTGGTTGTTTTAAGAAATATATGTGCAGAGGCTGAAAAGATGCTCGAAGATGTAGGTTAAGAGAAGATGCTAGACTTTACAGCATAGATCCTTGCCCACAGGAAATGATTAAGTTCATAAGTCTGAATGATATCCTATAGTCTGTCAACTCTAGAGATTTTTGTGAGGTAAGATTGGAGGGATCAGCTTTTTTTATGTATTTCTATGACATTCTCATTACTATACACAGGGTTTTGGTGGTCATTTTTTCCACCCAGTGTGGTGCTCTGGGACAACAAACATCTCTGCCTGTGGGAAGGGAAGGCAATTGAGTAGACAGGCATCAGGTAACCTAACCCCCACACAGTAAGGTCAACTGTCACCAGCAGGGGCAGCCTGAAGGTAAAGGTAAGTGCCACATTGGCATTTTCCTTCATACTGGTTCCTCACTTCCCTCAAGATAGAAATCAAATTCCCTAGCATGACAATCAAAGCCCTCCTGAGTTGGCCTCTGTCTATCCCCTCTGCTTCCCATCACCACACCTCCTGCTCTTCTTAGGCTGACCCTGTGTCCTTGTCATGTGGAACCACACAATATCATACCATAGTGTCTCAGATTCTTTATATATGCGTGATAATCAATTCAAGATGCCTCCTTCCTTATGACTTCATTCTCTCCCTTGTACCCCTTTCCTACATATTCGTTCTACTGAATATATTCAGTCTCGTGTCATCTTTGCCATTGTTAGTTTTTACAACTATGTTGCTCACTACATCATGACTTTTCAGGGACAGGTATGTTTTTTATTAATATGTCTGTCCTCAGCACCCAACAAAGAGTCTTACAGGCAGAATATGCTCACCAGATAATTGTGGTATTGAAGAATGGCTTTGTAAGAATTTGCCTATATAAATTTGACTATATAAAAACAAATAGAATATTTGCCTAACCAGGGCTGGTTCAGACCCTACTCTTTGGAGTCCACAGACTTGGCCTCAAACCCAACTGCATGATATAAACAAATTACTTAACCTCATTAAATCTCAGTTTTTAAAAACAAAAACGGGGGAAGATAACACTGCCACATCTTAGAACTTAAATAGTATCATTTATTTAGTTATTTATTTAGTTAGTTATATTTATTAAACATTTTTGCCATGGGGCATGTGCACTCACCGGAGAGAGAGAGAGAGAGAGAGAGAAAGTAAGTGAGACTTCAGCCCCCAGAGGGGATGGCCACACTGTAATTCCTTCTCCTCCAGTCTCTTCAGATTTTGGGCATGTGCGCACACACTTGGTATGTTTTTCAAGCTACCATGTTCGGGACTTGATCAGTACAGTCAGTCATGTGGGATACAGCGCCTTAACGGCCACACTACTTGTTGGCCCTTTAAATCATACCTTCTAAGTAAAACCTTCTGTTGCAAACTGATCTCCTTTCCTGATTTAATTATGCCAATATTCTTTGTCTCTTCTTACTCTAATACAAGGTTTGTAAGAGCACAAACTTCTATTTTTAGTGCTGAAGCCCCAGAATCTAGACAATGCTATTGCATGGTAGGTATTCAGCAATTGCACTAACCATTTAATAGGGGTGTTGTGAGAATAAAGTGATGTAAAAGTATATAAAGTTCATAGTGCTGGGCCTATATAAGCATTCTATAACTGCTAGCTGCTACTATAAAATAAAGGGCAGATTAAGAGGCAACATTAGAGCAGCCTGATGTGTGATCTAGCCAGAACCATACAACTGAAACATTATGAATATTTGATCATCATTTATGTTGGAGCTGGAAGTGATGCTTGAAATCATCTAGTCTGACTTTCTGAGAACCATAGAGGGGGAGTGCTTCGATCAAAGTCACAGAGCTAACCAGTGGCAGAGGCTAGATGATATTATTCCTATATAAATGATTATTTGGTGATACCTAAAATTTAATGTATCCAAAAACACACTAGCAGATTATTTTCTTTGTTAGATACTCCTTTTGGCTAGTATTCTTAAGCACAGGAATGACTCTTTACACCTCTTTCAGAATATGTACACACCTACAGACTTGTATGTTCTATCTTTAAGTTAGTCCAATGACATATGAAAATAATACCATTTTACTGTGACAGTAAAAGGGCTATATGGTTTACAAATTAAAGTATTAATGTAAAAATAATACCGTATATTCCTATGTCACAGTAAAATGGCTATAGGATTTAAAAATAAATGTTGTCAGCTAAAATCCACTTCTAGTTTTACCACAATGAAAAAACTGGTAAATCCTACCACCCCCCCCCCAAATAAAACTGGACAAAATTAATACAAACCACTATTTCAATGCTTTGGAAACTAACCAAAGGAATTCAATAATTTCAAAAGTATTAAGTTTGAAAAACTGAACTTCAGGAAATAATGGGAATCTGCAGTGTTCTGACCTGGGCTACGTCATCTTTCTACCAGCCTCGTAAATGTAGGGTTCTGTTAGGCAGGGCTGGTGTACAAAGCAGCAGCTTTTCTGTCAAGGCAGAAGGGGCTTACTCTATTTGGAGAGGTAAGGGGTACCCCCACTCAGTAACATTATCTGTTAAAAAAATAATAATAATGAACCTGGGAAATGATGGATGTTTAATGTAGGTTTATCAGTTGTAACACATCTACCATTCTGGTCGTAGATGTTAATAATGGGGATGGCTATGCATGTGTTGGGGCAGAGATTGTATGGGAAATCTCTGCATCTTCCTTCCATTTTTGCTGTGAACCTAAAAACTAACACATTAAAAAAAAGAGTATATGGGGGGGCAGCATGTGGCATGGTAGTTAAGGCGCTGGACTCCCACATGGCTAACTGCAGTTTGAGTCCTGGACGTGGTGGCTTGCTTTCTTACTTTCCCTCTCTCTCTCCAGTAAGCATAAATGCCCTGTAGCAAAATTTAAGTTAAAATAAATAAATAAATATGTTAAATTAAATAATCTAAATTTAAAAATAAAAGGACTTTATGAAAACAAACAAAAAACCTTAATAAGTTATACACAAGAGAAAGATGCCAAGGATTTCATTGGTAGATAGTGTTTTCACCAAGTGGTGTTGGCACAATTGGATATGCAATGCAGTAAAGGAACTTAGGCCCTTATTTCACATGATACACAAAAATTAATCCAATATGGTTCATAAGCTTAAATGTGAGCTAAAACTATAAAAATTTTAAGAGCAAAACATAGGAGAAAATCTTTGTGGCATTCAAGTGGACAGATTTCTTAGATACAACACCAAAAGCATGATGCAAAAAGGAAAAGGTTAAAAACTTCTAAAGGCCAGAGAGTGGTGCAGCAGTGCAGTATCACAGTGGTAAAACGTGATGCTCTGGCAAGGCAATCCCACATGGGGAGGTTCCCAATTTAAGCCCAGAAATCTCTCCTAGTACATCGGGCATGCACGTGCCCATGATCTGGGCCTGACTGAAGGCTGGAGGTAGATCGTAGCATCAAGACCTTGTTGGTGGTTCTCTTTCTCTCTCTCATTCTCTCTTACTCAAGGAATATATAAACCTAAAAGAATTATTCTTCAAGAGACATGTTAAAAGAGTGAATAAAAATACAGGCATAGATTGGGGAAAATATTTGTAAAGCATGTATCTGACAAGGGACTTGCATGTAGAATACATAAAGAATTCTCAAAACTTGCTTATAAGAACACAAGTAAAAATGGGCAAAAGCTTTGAACTGACACGTCACCAAAACGTTAATAGATTGGCAAATAAGCACACGAAAAGATGATCAACACAATTAGTCATTAGGGCAATACAAATTAAAACCACAACGAGATACCACTACTTATACCACTAACTCTAATAAAAATGTAATAAATATATCATATTTATAATAAAATAAATAATAAAATATAAACTATATAAAAATATAGATCATTCCAAGAGTGGCAAGCATCTGGAGAAACTGTAACCCTCCTAAATTGCTGATAAGAAAGTAAAATGACACTCTTGCTTTGGAACACAGTTTGATGGTTTTTACAAGTTGAACATCAACTTTCTATGTGATTCAGTTATATCAATCCTAAAAATCAACCCAAGAGAAATGTAATATGTCCGTTCAAAAATGGATACATAAATGATCAGGGCAGCATTATTTATAATAGTCCCCAAATGATAGCAATCCATATGCCTATAAACTGGAAACTGGAAAAAAAAATATGGTATAGCCTTTCAATGTAATATTATTCAACACTTAAAATGATGAACTAGTGATACATGTACAACATGTATGAATCTTAAAAATACAGTGCCAAGTGAAACATGTAAGATGCAAATATATACTGTTTAATTTCCTTTATATGAAATCAAAATTTAGAGTTCAGAAGTAGCAAATTTGCAGTGTTCAAAAGCAAATCAGTATTTATCTAGGGTAGAAGCAGAAGTCTGTATTAGTAAGAGAAATTTTTAGGCTATAAAAATATTCTAAAACTAGATTGTGCAGATAGTTGCACAACTCTATAAATCTGCTAAAAATCATAGAGTTGTACCCTTATGATGGGTGAATTTTATGGTATATAAATTATACCTCAATAAAGCCGTTAAAGTAACAAGAAAATTTTTTCCTATCATGTTCTTATCTTACAAGTCAGGTCATCCATTTCACTGAATGTTTGAAGGGGTTTTTTTTGTTTGTTTGTTTGTTTGTTTGTTTGTTTGTTTGTTTTAGTGGTGTGAGAAGGGGCTGGTGGTGCATAACAAAACAAAATGCCATTTTGGATGATATAATCAGTACCAGTAGTAGCTATGACCATGGTAATTAATAGTTCCAGTACCAAAAAATTCAAAATCTTGCTTCCTGCTTGCTCTCCCTAAGATCTAGATGTTGGCATGTTTAGCCTTCCCACTTATAATTATCCTCCCTCCAAATTGGAAGAAGGATTAACTAATTATAGTGGTGCCTTCAAACACAAGCCATTTTAAACGCCCTGGTAACCAAGAATTGTCCTGCCTGCAAAAGTATGCCAAAAAGCCTTAAAATCTCTGGTATCTGCTTTCAGACCCAGAACAAGGGGGTTGACTGAACACAAAAGTCCCCCAAATTAGTTCAATCAGCTGAGGTATATACCCTACACTTCCGTTAAATCTGCTTTTTAAAAAAATTTATGATTGACACATAATAATTGTGCATATTTATGGGGCACAATGTGATGTTTTGATTGTGTAATCATCAAATCAGAGTAGTTAGCCTATCCATCACCTTAACCATGTATTATTGCTTTATGACAAGAACATTAAAAACCTCACCTTGAGATATTTTGAAATATACCATACTATGTAATTCTATTTATCTTACTAAGCAATAATTTACCAGAACTTATTCCTCCTATCTAACTTTGTATGCATTGACCAATGCCACTCCCCACTTTTTTCCTCCTTCTATTCCCCATTATCTGATAACCATTATTCTATTCTCTGCTTGTGTGAATGAACAATAATTTTAGACTTCACGTGAGTGAGATAGTATTTGTCTTTTTGTTCCTGACTTATTTCACTTAACATAATGTATTCCAGACTTTCCAATGTCGTCACAAATGACAGGATTTCTTTCTTTTATATAGCTGAGTAGTATTACATTATGTACATATACCACATTTTATCTACCAATTCATCCGTTGATGGACACTTAGGTTGATTCTATTCTTGGCTATTGTGAGTAGTGCTGTGAGAAGCACGAGTGTGAATAGTGCTATGAGAAGCATGAGCATGCAGATAGGTCTTTGGCACATTGATTTCCTTTACTTTGGATATATACTCAGTAGTGGGATTGCTGGAACATGTGGTAGTTCTATTTTTAATTTTTTGAGGAAACTTTATACTGTTTTCCATAATGTACTAATTTACATTCCCACCTACAGTATGCAAGAGTTCTCTTTTCTCTGCAATTTTGCCAGTACTGGTTACCTTTTGTTTTTTTGAGAGTAACAATTCTAACTGTAGCAAGATAACAATTTCATTGTAGTTTTGATTCATATTTCCTTAGTGATTTGTGATGCTGAGCATTTTTTTTTTCATATACCTGTTAGCCATTTGTACATCTTCTTTTGAAAAAATGTCTATTCAGGTCTTTTGCCCATTTTCGTTCATTTGTTTTTTGCTGTTGAGTTGAATATCATATATATTTTAGATATTAAACCCTTGTCAGATACATAGTTCATAAATTTACTTTCTTAAGATAGTGCTTTGAATTTTGATGCCTTTCTCAAAAATCAATTTGGGTCTTAGTATATATATCAAAGGGCCAGGACATGGTATTAGAAACCATGGTTTTAAATCTTGCACTGGTGTGAACTAGTTATGTGTACTTAGCAAAGTAACTTGTCTTTTTAGCCTTAGATTATTTTCTCCTGAACTGAAAAAGAACTCTGTTTACTCTATATAAAATTATTGTAAGAAAAGAAAACAGCCCATATAAAGTAAGAAATACCATTATGTTAAATCTGAATAAAGAAAATACTCGATATAATAAGCAAAGCTTTGAAGAGCTTGACCCCAATATTCTTATCTATTCTCATCTTCTAGGGCTCCCTAACATGAATTCCCCGTACTATTCAAGTCAGGCTTCTAACCAGCTACCACCATGCAATGACTCTGGACATACCTGCTTTCTGGGCTACCTTATTCCCAACTTTAGTCAGTTACCCAACCCATCCTTCAAAACTCAGCTTAAAGCCCATCTTTTCCATGATGTTTATTCTTACCATTAATTCCTTAAACAACTGATGAGATCCTTGGTTATATATATTTTTAAATAGTATAGCTATTTAGACACATCTCCACCCCCCACCCCCCCCCCGCCCCGGGATAGACTACATTTCTGAAAGTATATCAAGACTTGTTTAAACTTGTTATACATCCTCACAGTGCCTCTCACAGGTTCTGACATAGGACAGGGATCTCAAATTATTATTTTTTTCTCTAAATAAGGAATTCTTCAAAGAATAATTTAAAAATCTCTATTCAAGTCCAGTTTTCTCATTTCATAGGTGAAAAAATTGTACCCAGAAAGAAAATGTAGCATTCAAAGTCATAGAATTATTTTCATATTAGCACTGGAAGCAGAATTTAGGCTTTCTGTCAGTGACTTCAAGCTTTCCAGTCCCTATCCACAGCTATGTGACTACCAACTTTCAGCTGGAACATGGCCGCAGAATAAAGATTTTATTTCTTATCCTTCCTTAAAGTAAATGTGGATATGAGTTCTATAAAATGAAAGTGCTACAAAACTGCTTCTTCATTTCTCTCGTATTTCCTTATTTTTTAAGAATTATTTTAAATTCCTTATGTCCCTCTTCTCCACACACTCCACTTCTGGCACTAACCCCCATCTCTTGTGTTTGGAGGATGGATATGGAGACAGAGCATTGACAGGATGGGAGGTGTGGTGTTATTGGTGGAAGATATTCTGATCAACTGGACTGGGGAGAAATGTTCACATATTGAAATGTTCACTTTGTAAGCTAAATAATATGATTAAATGTATATAAAAAATTAAAAGAAAAAAAGAATTATTTTAAATTTAAATTTTATTTATTATTATTTTAAAAATTTGCTGTAGGGCACATGCACAAAACAGAGAGAGAGAGAGAGAGAGAGCAAGCCGTTAGGTCCAGGACCTGAACCATAGCTGTCCATGTGGGAACCCAGGACCTTAACCACCACACCACCTGCTGACTCCCTCCCCCATTTCCATGTGATGGCAGACTTTCATGAGATTAAAGGTCATCCCCCAGGGATGGCTCAGGTGAAAGCTGAAAGAATTTGACTTCCTGAAGCTTTAAATAAGCAGAGCCACAATATCAGCTATGGATTATCTACACCTAGGTTTTTATATAGAAAAGAAATACACATTTTTTTTAAGTTGCTATTAGTTTCGGTATCTATTATTTTGGATATCTATTATTTGAAGCTTATCTTACACCTCTTACCAGCTTTCTGATGCTCTCAGCTCTTCACACTGCCTGCAGATATGTATCTTATTTCATTCTTTCATTCATTCAATCACTCATTCAATGGCCATTCAATATGTATCCGCTTTTTGCCTGGCATAAATCTAGAAGGGACTTGGAATGGATACAAGAATATAATGTATAGATCCTGCCCTTAAAAAGTCATGAGTATTGAAGGAACTTCTCATTCACTTAAATCACATTACAATTCATATGTCTGACAAACATTCATTTCAAGATCTCTCTGACAGGCTCATCTCAAATAATCTCACTGTTGTCAGTAATATATTATTGATTGGGCCAGGTATACACTTTGTGTTCTATCTGCCTCTCCACACTCACTCTCTGCCTTCTATACCTTTTCATTGTCCTGGAAGGTTAATCTGTATGGATTACATCAATCCCTTGTCTTCTGGCTTCTGATTGGGTTGGCCAGTAGAAACCCCTTAACAGTTGATCAGAGAGAAGTAAAAGAATAAGGTCGTCTAAGGCTAACTATGTTCCTTAATTCGAGGACACCATTCCTCACCATTCCTCCCACTAAATGATTCCCTACTATTGGGTTCTGGAAACGATTCTTTTCATGCAAACTCTTGGTGCTGTTATTAGCCCCAGGGAGCTTCACTATACTGGGAGGTTTTCTCTTCACTGCCTACACCTTGTAAATAGCCCATTTATTAAAACCACCTCAAATTATCCTAATTTGTGACTGCCATCTGTTTCTTGCTAGCATGCTGACTGATATACTATGTGTCCCAATTTTCAGTTTAAAATATGTAGGCAGCAGATACAAATGGCACCCACTAGAAGCACTGTTGGGAAGAAGGTTGAAGTAGGGGGAAGATATTTAGCAAAATTATACTGCATAGATAATCTGAGACTATAAAAATATCATCTTGACCAGATTTTGGTCTCAAGCAATAAACAGATCTTCTTTATTTCTCTCTTTTATAGGGTATTCCAGATTTATTTAGAAGTGGGGCTCACTTCTATGTGGAATCCACAGTCACTAGGCAGAGTTTATTTCTCTGCCTACATCTATCAGAACCCCAAGAACAGCACTTTCTGCCAATTTCACCAGTATCTTCATATGGAGACTGCTCAAGTTGTTGATTTTAGGGGTATGATCCATACTTTTAAAGAATGAAACATAAAACCTGCTTATAATTAGCAACCAAAGCATTGATGACAACAAAGAGCGATCTCTATTATTTCAATGTGAACAACAACCTCAGGTACTGGCTTGGGAAGGAGAGGGAGAGAGGAAAACAGAAAAGGCAAGTGTGGTAGGCAAAATAATGCATCCCATCCCCCAAGATGTCCACAAACTTGCAGATATACAAACATGCATGACAAAAGGGACTTTACGGATGTGAATATATTAAAGATCTTGAGATAGGCTAGATTATTCTGGATGAATCCAACATAATCACAAGGATCCTGATAAGTGAGAGAGTTAGAAGGGTCAGTATCAGAGTGATGGAGCATGATAAAGATTCAACCAGCCATTGATGGCTTTCCAGATGGAAGAGAACCACAAGCAAAAGAATACAGACAGCCTCTAGAAGCTCGAAAGAGCAGAATGAATTCATTCTCCCCTAGAGTCTCCAGAATAAACACGGATCTGCTGAAATCTTAATTTTAGTCCAGTGAAACCCATTTTGGACTTCTACCTCCGTAATTATAAGATAATAAGTTTCTGCTGTTTTAGGTCACTAAGTATGTGGAAATTTGTCATATTAGCAATAGGAAACTAGTATGGAATGGAAGACCGAAATTACCAGACTCAGAGAACTAAACCTGGAGCAGGGAAGAAGGGTAGGAAATGACAGATGGTAGAAACAGAACACACGGTGAACAGAACAACCAACCTGCACACAACTAACCTGTACTGCGGGCAAGTTGGACTCATCAAGAAACACATTTACTCTACATTTAAGAAACCTACAAAAATGACACAGTAGAAGCCTCCTTCTTTTTTCTCAGTTTTTGGGCTTCATCAGAACCTTTGTACTTTGTTAGAGAAGTTTATCAGCTTAATTCACAAAGATAACCATCTGTCTCATATCTTATTTTGTGATTTCCTGATGCTCTGGGTAGCACTGGATCACACAATGAGAATAGTAATTTTTTAAATTAAATAATTATTAGTAATGTAATAATTTCTACTATATTATTATTTGGTGTAATTAAATAGTTATTAAAAGTTTCAGAGTATATATTCTATGGAGCACCAATATTCATCACTCGTATTCTATAAAAACCCATTGCTAAGTCCCTACCTCTCAGTCGTTGTTTCTAACTGGCACCCCAAACCTGATATTGGCCTTACCACGCTCTGACCCAGCTGCTCCCGAAAGAAGTAATCCATGTTTCTCTTTTGCAGGCTGTCGAGGTAATGCTGGAAGCGAGTGTATGTATATGGGTAGCAGTAAGCAAACTGGTAAATATCTTCTTCTCGGTCAAAGCAAAATGCAAAGGACATCACATAATTCCTCCTATGGTCTGGGCAGCGATAGTAGTAAACATTTTTAGGTGGCAGCCTTTGCCTGAAATATACAAACAAGATATTTGGGCATATCAGACTATTGTTCAAGCTTCAAAAAATAATAAACAAGAATGATGCCTAAGAGAAAAGTTGGAACATCAAGAACCCTGGTGGTGGCTGTGGGAGAATGATGACACAAAATGCAGAGGATCCAAAACGGTCCTGGTCTACTAGAACTTTGCTCGATATCCAGCATTATCCTTTCTCAATTGTTTAGAAACTGCAAACTTAAACAAAGATGAACAAGTTTTATTTATTTGTTTATTCTTATTTTGAGTACTTGTTATGTGCTCAGGTATCATGGCATAGTCTTGACGTATAATGGTAAATTAAACAGGCAATAAGGACAATTTAGTTACAGATTCTGAAAACTTTCTTGAGGGGAAATAAGGAGTATGATATTATAGAGACACAATGGGGGAGGCCTACTTTTCCCAGGAAAGTCAGTTTTGTTTTGTATTGCAAGAGCAATTCAAAACTTTAAAAAATAAACTAATATGCATTGTGAATATTCAAGGGAGGTAAAGGAACATTCAACATTTCTTTAAATTATCACTATTATTTTTCTACAGAGCATTCCATGAGACTAATTTTCCACAGAAGTACTTTGGGAAATACTGCTTTAAAATATGCTGTGTGAGCAATTTTGCTAAGCTATCATGCTCTTTCTCCCATAAGAAACACTAACATGCATATAGGAGGAAAAGGAAAATACTGCAGTTATAATTTCCAAAACTTCTTTACATTTACCCACTTTAAAGAGTTACTGCATCTTCTTGTGCTTGATGATATTCAAACTCTTCACTCCATTGCCCTGAAGATGCTACCTCTTATTTCTGTCTCTTCAAATCCTGTTAATCCTACAAAAACTCATCTCAAACTGCCTTTTATATGATCCTATAGTGACAATTCCAGGCCAGATCAGCTCACATATTTTGTAGTAACTCATTTTTTTTTTTTTTTATCAACTGCTTCATAAGCCTTATCCACCAAGATTGGTTTGGAAAATCCTTAAGGGCAAGGAAGCTTCTAGGAAGTGCTGACATAGGGAGTGGAGGATGTAAGGTGTACCTGTAGTGACTTGGAAATCAATTAAGAAGCCAAGTGGCATGGATGAATATGTAGGAAATTGAGAGGAAGAAGGCATAGGAGATGAGGTCGAGAAAAACAAGGTTCCACGTGGAACAACCTGGAAAAAATTGTTAAAAGATAGACAGAAGAGCATTATAATATGCAGCTAGTATTGCAATGTACAAAAATATAAGTCATTTATTGATTTTAGCCAGTGAAACACATTTTGAAAACATAATTTTAAAATAAATAAATAAAAAGAAAAAAAACATGCTAGTGTTAGTTGCATAATCTTGTTTCTACCTTTGTGTCTTTTTGAGGCTGCATAAATGGTCAAGGTAGGAAGAGAGGTTGAGGGATTCCTGTGGAAGAGGTTAGGTTTCAATGGCACTATTGTCCACACATGTACTTGATTACATATAATCAAGTTTTGTAAAAACTTGCTACAGGGTACATGCGCTCACCAGAGACAGAGAAAGTGAGAAAGCATCCCCCAGAGGGAATGGCCATGCTGTAATCCTTTCTCCTCTCAGGATTTTGATGCGGCACACTTTTGCAAACTGCTGGGCCCTCAGGCTGCTGGGTCTGAACTCAAACCATGCAGTCAGTCGGCCATGTGGGATCCAGCTGCCTTAACCACCATGCCACCAGTTGGCCTTAATCAAGCATTTTGATATTTGATTATATTAAAAAAGAACTGGCTAAGGTTGTAAACTATGGATGGTAGACTATGGAACCAGAAGAACGTGAAAATGCTGAGAAAGAGGACAGATTAGTATATACTCAGCATAAACAACAAAGAGACAGGGTTTTTCACATAAACATCAGTGGTAGTATCAAAGTCTGTCTAGGGGTCCATTTAGCTCACAAAGAGTCCATTGTCAACTATGACCAAAGCCAGTATTAATAAATGGGTGACAATATCCTCCTTAAAATGAAAATAGAGATTTAAGATAAATCTCCTGGACTCTCTTCCTCTTTATCAGATTATTAACCTAAAACTTCCTCTTTTTTTTTTTGCTATAGGGCATATATACTTACCAGAGAGACAGAGACAAAAAGACAGAAATTAAGAAGTCACCCCAGCAGAATGTCCAAGCCACAATCCCTTTTCTTCTATTCTTCTCTTGGGATTTGGGGGACACATGTACATGCACTGAGGTGAGTTTTAAGCTGCCAGGTCCGGGACTCGAACCACAGTCAGCCATGTGAGTCCAGTGCCTTAACCACTACACCACCTGCTGGCCCCTAGACCTTCCTATATTGAAAATCTGGAGCTACCAGAGATCAAGTGTAGAAACAGTGGCCTGGAAGGTACATGAGGAGTGAGGAGATAGCTTTTCTATCTTCTCCAGATCCTTTAGTATGAGGAGTATAAGACAATGAGCGGTTCCTGAGAGAGCAATAGGGAAAGAGGCAAATCCCCCCACTCCCCCTGGCCTCAGAATCAGGCCTTTAGTCCATTGTTTTATTCAGCGAATATTTAAATATCCTATATCAGGTATTGTTTGGTTAAAACAAGAATCTGTAAAGGAAGAGGTGGACTAAATGACAGGATTCAAGTAAGATTAACCATAAGGCTGAGTTCCAGAGGAAAAAGTAGAGAGTGGACAGGCTGAGAGAGGGAAGGGAGCAGTGAAAAGCCAAGACTAGAGAGTGAAGAACACATAAGTGCTGGAATGAGTATCTGTTGCTCTACATGTGTGATGCGATTAAGGATGCAGGAACAGGAAGCTGGTAGAATCTGCATTGTAGGCAAATGTCAATAAAGGTAGTCTTGAGGACTTCGGTCAATGATCTGTGATAGTGGCTTCAGGTCCTGACTCAGAGCTTTAGGTCTGAGTTTCCTGGAGACCTGAATTAGCCTGTTTTAGTACAAAGGTGACTCCTGCGGTCATAAAACCCCTCAGGTTATAACACTGTTTTTGGCTCTTCATTTACTAGTATATTTGGTCAGGGACCATGCTCTATATTCAATCACCCCAGTTTTCTCCTCTTCTAGCCAAGTTCAGCAACTTGGTTCTGAGAGCCCGCTGTCCCCACTGTATTTGATTATGTGCTATCAGGAGAATTCATCTACTGCCTGCAGCTGTCCCAGCGCCTCTCCTGGGTGGGTCAGGATACCTAACCTGATTAGCAGACAGAGAGAAGGTAATGGGCCCTGGGGTAATCATTCAAGGAAGCTGCAGTGCTGCTCAGGGCTTAGATTTTCCAGACTCTGCCAAGGATACAAATAGAAATCTATTTGAGAAAGGCTCAGCAGACCAAATTCATCAGGAATTTCAAGTAATGCAAAGAATACAAAAGGGGCTTGGACTAGGGAGGAAAAATGTCTCTTTAATTTGGAATGCATTCCTGTTTTATCTCTTAATTTTGCTTATTATGTTCTTATGTCTCAGGCATGTATTAAATGTTTTATATCCGTTATCATTTAATCTTTACAGTAAACTTATGAGCTAGGGGATTTTTTTGTTTTTAAGAGGTTTTTGCCTTAGGGCATGTGCACACATCACTGGGGGGAGGGGGTGGGAGGAGAGACAGTGAGAGAAAGTGAGAAATCACCTCCCAAGGAGGATATCCATGCTGCAACCCCTTCTCTTCCATTCTCCTACTGGGGTCTTGGGTGCACGTGAGCATGTGCACGCGCGCACACACACACGAACCCAGTGTGAGCTTCTATTTTTTTTTTTTTTGGAGGGGTGTTTTTTGCTATAGGGTGCATGCGCTCGCCAGACAGAGAGAGACAGAGAGACAGAAAGAGAGAAATCACCCCCCAGGGGGGATGGCCACGCTGCAATCCCTTCTCCTCCATTCTCCTCTCGGGATCTTGGGCACACACGCACACGTGCCCGGTGTGAGTTTTAAGCCACAGGGTCTGGGACGCGAACTGCGGTCGACTACGTGGGAGTCCAGCGACATAGCCATTACGCTAACTGCTGGCCCCGCCAGTGTGAGTTTCGAGTCGTAGGATCCAGGACTTGAACTGTATCATCCAAGTGGGAGTCAGGGAAATAACCAACTACATGGTCTGATGAAGCCGAACTATGGGCTATTAACCTCCCCCTTTACACAGGTAAGAAAATCAAACCTCAGAGAGGTAAAAAATTCCCCTGAGATCCCATAATTAGTGAGTAGCACAATTTGTATGAGACATAGGCCAGTGTGGCTCTAAAACTTGTGCTATAATCCCTACGGTATCTTACCACCCTTCTTTTCCCCTTTGCCATCTGACTCATAGCCTTCCCTTTTTTTTTTTTCAGAAAAATCTGGTCTCACAATACTGTCCTAATACAGAACCATCAAGATAGTTCCCTGACCTTACATTTTTGTTTGGCCTACAGAGTTCCATGTGATCTCTTTGTGATTCCAGCATCACCACTCACCTTTCCTTCCTTGAACCCTATGTATTATTCACACTGAACTACTCAGAACTCCCTGTCAAAATGTTGTGCCACACTTCCAATACCTCCACGTCTTTATAAGCAATCTCTCCTATGTCTAGAATGCCTCCTCTGATACCTTATCTACTTGGTGAGCTACTATTCATATCTGTGGCATATGGTTGATTGTCAACAATTGTTTGAATATTTTGAAAACAAACTAATTAATCAATGAGTCAAAGGATGTATCAATATAAATAAATGCCTTTTTTAAAATATATATATATATATATTTTTACCATAGGGCACTTGTGCTCTTCAGAAACAGAAGAGAAAGTGAAGAATCACTCCACAGGGGGAATGATCACACCACAATGCAATCCATCCTCCTCCATTATCCTCTTGGGATTTTAGACACTCGCACATATGTGCTCAGCATGATTTTTGAGCCACCAGACTGGGATTCAAACTGTGGTCGAACATGAAGGAGTCCAGTGCTTTATCCACTATACCAAATGTTGGCTCCTAGTGCCTATCTTTTAACACAGTTTTTCTCAAAAGCCTTCCCTGACTACTTAATCTTCATTATTTCTTTTCTACTCTGACAAATGATAGTAATAAAAAAAAGAAAGAAAGGAAGAAAAAGAAAGGGACCAGAAGTTGGCGTAATGGCTATGTTGCTGGACTCCCATGTAGTAAACTGTGGTTCGAATCCCGAACCCAGTGACTTAAACTCATGCCAGGCGTGTGTGTGTGTGTGTGTGCCCAAGATCCCAAGAGGAGAATAAAAGAGAAAGGATTGCAGCATGTCCATCCCCCCTGGGGAGTGATTTATCACTGTCTCTCTGCTTCTATCTTTCTGGCGAGCACACGCACTCCATAGCAAAAACCTCTCCAAGGAAAAAAAAAAGGTTTTTTTCACTTGGTATGTCTCTTAATAATGAGCCACCCAGGTAAATGGTTATGTGGATTTTTCTTCAAAGAGAATGTAGGTTTCTTCAAGACAGGACTGTGTCATCTCTTTTCTCTTTCCCACTAGTAATGGCGTAGAGAGGTCTCAATACGTGCTTGTTTAAAAAGGTAATAAAAAATAGGAAAAAAAAGAATCATCCTTGAAGATTAATAGAAAGCATTACAAAAAGACAGAGTCTAGTCTAGAATAAAGTAGGCATTCTTCAACATTCAGCTTTACGGAAAACAAAAACACCTGCATTGTAGGAGAGTACAAACATGGGAAGCCTTAAGGAATGCCATAAAGAAAGTTCCTGTACTTGACACTAGGTTACACAAGTCAGCCTTCTGATTCCATTTAACCCAGATAGTCTGAGATATTCATGAAAACAATATGATGATAGTGATAACAATTATCATAGGACTATTTCCTAACATGTAGGTAATATTGACCATGTACCAGGCCATTCTGGGCACTTTATAATGTATTGATTCCTTCAATCCTTACAACAATCTTCTTAAGTCATCCTTAATATCCCAACATAAGATGAAAATGAAGGAAAGGTCAAAAACACTGAAGAAAAGCAGGTTGTCCATGACTCCCCGGAAGACACCAGAAAGGAAATGGTCCAATACTTAATGCTACCAGAGCCCCAAGAAGATCCCAAGCCACAGGATGTATGCTCTTAGCACTCAGAGACAACAGCTGTTCCAGCTCCTAGAGCAAAGCATTTTCCTGGTCTATTTTGATAACTGAAGAGGACATCAACATGTGTGAGCAGAGTCTATAATTTATTGGGTCTTTGGAGAAGTCATGACACATCTTCACATTGAAAAAGATAGAAAAAAATCACTATGACTTTTTCTAGGATCCAATATGTCCTCAGATTTATTCATGTATGCAGAGGTGAGTAAAGAAGCAAACATACAGACACACATACACACACACACACACACACACACACAGACATACACATGTACACGCACGTACTACTCAACACACAGACACTCTGTATACCTTCCTACTAGTGCCTCTAACTCACTGTATCATTTTAAACATGTGCCATTCTCCATATACAGATGTGAATAGATTAGTTCCAACCTCAGGAACTTTTTTCTTCAAATTAACAGAAAGAGAAATAGCAAAGAACCATGTCTTTCCAGGTTGTAAGTCCTAAAGGAGGTATGCAATACAAGAGCTTCACAGAGTTACTGAGATAATCCCCTAAAAGAAGTAACAGATATCAAGCCCCTCTGTATGCCAGCAACACCACTGCCTGGTTGATAAGCACTTGTTCAGCCCACCACACCAAAGCTGTGTTACCTGATGTTTATCCAACATTGTTACACAGTGTTCTGGTTCACCTACTTCAGCTACCTAGGGATGGGAAGCAAAATGTCATCCAGTTTCCGGGGTATATTGAAACTTAGGTAAGATTTCACTGTTCCCTTCATGAGGACAGCTGAATCCCTCCTTTGTAATCCATGCCAACACATGACCTTTAGTTTACCTTTGGCTGAAACAGCAGACCATCACCTGATTTGAACCAGTTGGCCTCCTCTTTTTCCTCTGGTGTCTGGCACAGCTAGGCACCTGGCATGGTTGCCATATTACAAATAGACTCTCTCTAAGCAAACAGACCCACTTCTAATTCCAATCTGATCTTCCCAAAAATAATTATAATAGTGCTCCTGTCACCAGCACGTCTATTCTTATCTCTGCCCGCACTTTGTCACAGCTAATCTCTTGGTGAGTCACAAGGAGGGGGAGAAAGAGAGTGAAGGAGTGCTCAAACACAGGCAACACAGTTTTACACCCTGGTGTCTAATCTGATTACCATCTTATCAGGGGCTGATGGACACTAGGGGTGGGAAGAGACAGACTGTGCTACATATTGCCAGCCAGTTTTTGATAATAAAAAGACATTGCTCTATTCTGAATTAACCTTTTTGTCCTACACACTATATTGTTTATTTCTCAGAGTTTATTTTATATGTAGTTTTTTTTTTTTTTTTTTTTTTTCATCTTTGCCTTCTGGAGAAGGACACCCACACACTGTGGCAGCAGCAGCTTCTATTAATTCCAAGCCATTAAAAAATTTTAAATTAAACCCAATTACTTTGGCTGGTTTAGAGCTGGAGAATGAATAGCTGAGACTGTTTATTTCCCCTGGTCATGGACAGTAACAATTTTCCTACCTATGGGTGGCTTCTGGCAGAAAGCCAAAGTAGCTAGAAACTTCAGGGACAGGCACCCTGAGCAAGAAGATGCCCTAAATGATGTCCTCTATCTTTTCTACCCCAGATTCCTGAGAGGCAAAAAGAAGAGGACACTAGACAAGGAGCTGGAATTGCATTCTAGTCCAAGCTCTTGTTATATTCTTCCCCTCTCTGTGCCTCTATATAAATATGGTGCTAACAAGTGTCCTGTATCTATCTTAGGGTTGTGAAAACTTAAGTGAAAAAGATTGTTTCAGGCCAGCAGGTGGCATAGTTGTTAAGGTACTGGACTCCCACATGGCTGGCTGTAGTGCAAGTCCTGGACCTGGTGACTTGAAAATCACACTGGGTGCATGAGTGTGCATGCTTAAAAAACCCAGGAGGAGAATGGAGAAGAAAGTATTGCAGCATGTCCATCTCTTTGGGGGGCGATTTTTCATTCTCTCTCTCTCTCATTATCTCTCTCTGTCTCTCTCTGGCAAAAAACTTTTTAAAAAAAAAGATTGTTTTCAAAATTGTCATGTGCTGGGTTATGGGATGGTATATGAGGCACTATTAGAATGCTGAGTGCTTTGGGATGGAATGGCAGGCCATAGCTGTAATTGTTTAGCTGTGCCCTGAGGTTCTGTATGCACATTATTTTGCTGTTGTATCTTGGGTGGAATAAGGGTTCATATTATAAAGTCACTAGACTCAAATCTCCTTACATAAAACCTAGTGTATAGAAGGCACCCAATAAACAATCAAATGAATGAATAAACAGTCAGGCAGAACTGGTTTCGGATAAACAAAAAGAGGTGTGTTCAATTCCAGCTTTAAATGCCATTTAGAAACTTAGTCACTATAGGTAGAAAGAATGTGCATTTGGGCACAAATCTACCTTCACTCTTCATCAGTTATGTAGCCTTGGGCTTGGATTTTCCATGCATGAAGTCAAAATATCTAGCCCATGGATTTACTGTGAATATTACAGGTTGCTACTTGAAATGTAGTAGGTGCTCAGTATATGGTAATTGTGATTATCATCATGTTCTGCATGATGGATGGATGGCATCATGCTACACCTTGGTTCAGAACAATCAATTCCAAGTTCACACTAACTGTAGTAAGCGCATGAAATAGCAGAGTAGACCAGGGTAGGGGACCAGAAAAAAAGTGACAGGGATGGGAACATAATTTAAACATGAGCTTATGAAAGAAAATCAGTGATAACTATGTTTTCTTTTCCTTTTCCTTTTTAAACCCAATGTAACCAATAATCCCACTCAAGAAGGTAAATGTTTTAGGTCTCAAATGGCAGTGGGAGAAGTATTCAAAGGTATTACCCTTGTAGGCAGCTTGTCATACCAGCCAATTGTGCTGTGGCCGATGCTGCAAAATGGATCAAGTCTCTGGGTCCAGCTCACTTGTCGTTGGGATCAATAGGTAAAGTAGTGAATTACAGGTCAGGTGAACGTGAAATATGACTGGAAAATAGAGACTGAACAGTCCTGCTCATAGACAATAATGCTTTCGCATTCACATTATTGTGAATGCTATTGTCGCCACATTCATCTTATGGTGTAATTTTAAAATTATATATTTATTTATGTGTTTGGTTACATTTAAATTTTGTTTGTTTGTTTCTTACTCTTTAATCAGCAATGAGCTCAAATATACAAACATCTATGGTTTAGGAAAGTTACCTGCTATATTTCCATTTCTTATAAAATGCAATGATGTATATATAACTTGTCCAAAATGTTTTTGGTGTTTAAATAGTGTACTGATAACATGCCCACATAAATACCAGAAAACAAAAGTCTGCCAAAGAACAGCAGTATTTCCTTAAATAGTAACAGTTATTTTTTTTTAAAGTATGTACAAATACTATCATTTGCATATGTAAAAGCAGAAGCATGGAATAAAAATGATTGAAATTATTTTAGGACAGTCATGTACTGTAGATGAAAAGTCACACTTCAGAAATGACATGTAATATGGTTTGTTATTTAGAGTACATGACTGTTCTTCTAAAATAATTTCAATCATTTCCAATTCCAAGTTTTCTTATGTATAAAGTGGTAGTTGTCAATGTCTTTCTTCATGTAACAGTAGAACAAAATCTAGCACTTTTATATCAGTGCCGTATGATGTTTCAAAGAGAAAACAACTAAATTCCAATGAAATTCAATTATTTTCAGCCAATTCATGGAATAAAAGTAAAGCTTTTGGAAATTCATTCTATTGACAGTAAAATACTATCTTAATTGTAATGCTACACTAATACAGGGAAAAAAAGTTCAACTTAAAGGTAAAATTATTTTTTGTTAGGATAATATGAATACAAATTTTGGTAAAAGAAATATACTTATTAAATCAAGAAATGTATGGAGCAGAAATTTATTTGGGTTGATTTGAGATATCTCCATAATTCATAAATGCATCCAAACAAGCTTCTAATTTCTGTCTCCAAAACAGAAATCATAGCTGTCAAAATGTACACAATCAAAATGAACTATACAACTCCTTATTTTTTTTTTTTTTCTGGTATGAAGCTAACATTAAACTACATGCACGATTTTTTTTTCTTAAGTTTCATGAACAATATTTTTTTTAAATTTTCAGGAAAGCAGATCCCTTTACTTCTGCCCTCATTGGGATTTCACAAATTTTGAACCTTTAATAAGATGTTAATCAATGTTGATTTTTCATTTTTTTTTTTTATTTTTACAGAGAACTCTCAATTTTGCTTGTATTTTGTGCAAAGTCATTGGAACTCTTTAATTAAATATTCAGTAAATGAAGCACTAAAATACTTTCATTTTTAAAGCTTTTATCAAATTGTAGTTATTGAAAACAAAACTTGCAAACAAGGAGAAAGACATATGTCTTTTACAAAGCAAGAGAGGAACTGCACAAATTAATTGATGAAAGCACAACTGGAGACCAAGATTTAATTTTCAAATTCAATGATTATACTTTGAGTTACTTCAGTTTATGAGGAAGTCTTTGATGGAGCTCCCATTTTTAATTGGGTATTTACATGTTTTACTAGAGTAGATGAAATTGAGAAGACCTACACTTTTATGGCATCTACATTTAATGAACATTAAAAAGAACCAAGATTCAACTTTCTGATTGTGATTACCCAGTTTTTCAGGCACTATTTGCTAAAGAGGTTTTCCTTTTCCCACTGGATAGACAGGTACCCTTTGTCAAAAATTAGTTGGTTGTATGTTTTGGGGTTTATTTCTGGGGTCTCTATTCTGTTCCATTGGGCCACATATTTGTTTTTGTGCTAATACCATGCTGTTTTGATTATCACAGTTTTGTAATATATTTTAGGGTCAGGGAATGAGATGCCTCCTACTCCACTTTCCTTGTGCAGAATTGCTTTGGTAATATGGGCCTTTTATAATTCCAGACAAATTCTATGATTGTTTTCTAAATCTGTGAAGAATGTCTCTGGTTATTTGACTTGGATTGTGTTAAATATGTAGATTAATTTGGTTTGAATTGCAATTTCGATTATATTAATTCTTCTGATCCAGGAACATGAGATGTCCTTACACTTTTTTGGGTCATTTTTAATGTCTCTTTTAGATTTTCATAGTTTTCCTTGTAGAGGTCGTCAACTTCTTTGGTTAGACTTATTCCTATGTATCTTATACTTTTTGTGGCTATGGTAAATGAGATTACTTTCTTCAGTTCTACCTCAGTCTGCTTGTAGTTAGTATACAGAAATGATACAGATTTTTGTATGTTGACTTTGTATTGTGTCACTTTACTGTATTCATTTATTACTTCCAGCAGTTTTTTCATGGATACCCTTGAATCATCTATGTTTACAATCATGTCATCTGCAAGATGAATCTGAACCCCAATCTCTCACCTTTAACAAAAATCAACTCAAAGTAGATCAAAGATCTAAATCTAAGACCCAAATTATACAACTACTGGTGGAAAACATAGGGGAAACTCTGGGAGACATCAGAGAAGGGAAAGACTTCTTAAATAAGACCCCCAAAGCACAGGCAATAATCCCCAAAATAGACAGGATTACATCAGATTAAGAAGTTTCTGCACAGCAAAAGACATGGTAATTAGTGTGAATCAACAACCCTTGGAATGGGGAATATTTTTGTAAACAATGTCTTGAATAAAGGACTGATAACCAAAATACACAGGGAACTCAAGAAGCTTACTTCCCAAAAAATTATCAACCCAGTTAAAAGATGGGAAAATGAGTTGAATAAACTCTCTAAGGAAGACAAATGAACAGCCAAAAAGCATATGAAAAAAATGCTGAAAACCACAGTGAGATACCACCTAACCCCAGTCAGAATGGCTAAGATTAAAAACAAACAAACAAAAAAAATGATAAGTGCTGTCGAGGCTTTGGTGAAAAGGGAACTCTCTTACACTGTAGGTAGGAATGTAAATTTGTGCAGTCACTGTGGAGAACAATATGGAGGTTCCTCAAAGGTCTACAAATAGAACTACCATATGATCCAGCAATTCGACTCCTGAGTATCTACCCAAAAGATAAGAGAATGCTCAGTTGGAAAAGTGCTTGCACATCTATATTTATTGAGGCATTATTCACAATAGCTAAAAATGGAACCAACCCATGAACATAAGAATAGATTGAAAAAGTGTGGCACATATAATCTATGAAATACTACTTAGCCATGAAAAACAAGACCCTGATATTTGATAGAAAGCGGACAAATATTACTGCTGAGTGAAGCAAGTCAGGCTATGAAAGAGAGACATTGTATGTCTCTACTTAATATATACCAACTATCTGCACTCTATGGCAGAAACTGAAAGATAAGAGGAAATAGAAACATGTAAAATGATTATGGATACTGGAGATAGTGTGGGAAGAGGGTGAGGAAAAAATAGAGAGGCAAGACATTTATGGGATACAGAAATGAATGATTATCTGTTGATGATAACTTACATAGTACCTTCAACTGGACTGATTTGAAGTGTATTCATGTTGAGTAAATTTTCCTTATGAGCTGTAGTGATGTATAGCAATTGAACGTATAAAATTTTTTTAAAAATGAATCAAGAAGAGAAAGCTATTTGGTAAATTTTGCATTATAAAAAATTATCAAAAAATATTTTTCTGAAGGGGGCAAACAATATAGTAACTATGGGTCCAACCTGGTAGTGTTTTCAGTAGCAAATTGAGGTACAATACTGGAAGCCAGCTGGGGAATCTCAGGTTAGGATCCTTGAGTCAGCTTGAAAACACTCAAGATGAATGTCTGGGATCCTGATTAGCTGGAGGGCTAGGGAAAGGAAACTGTGGCATGATGAGATCCTGTGAAGGGTTCCTTTGTCTTTCACTCTTGTACATATGTATGTGCTGTCATGAACAAAATTAACTATTTTTTTAAAATTGTTAACTATGAAAATGTTTGTACTGAAATATTAATCAATTTCAATACTAAAAAGCTTATACCTCAAAATGTGTTCGATTTAGAATAATTTGCTCTAAGTTTACCAGCTACCTCAGTATCTATAGAGATAATGCCTTTTTATTTCATTTATTTTATGTTTTAAGACTTGCTTACTTTTGGGACCAGCAGTTAGCATAATGGCTATGTCGCTGGACTCCCACGTAGTCGACCGCAGTTCGCATCCCGGACCCGGTGGCTTAAAACTCACGCCGGGTGCGTGTGCATGCGTGCCCAAGATCCCGAGAGGAGAATGGAGGAGAAGGGATTGTGGCGTGACCATCTCCTCTGGGGGGTGATTTCTCGCTTTCTGTCTCTCTGTCTCTCTGTCTGTCTGGCGAGCACACTCGCCCTATAGCAAAACCTCTCAAAAAAAAAAAAAAAAAAAGAATTGCTTAGTTTTAACTTTATTTATTATTATTATTTTTTAATTTGCTATAGGACATGTGCACTCACCAGAGAGAGAAAGAGAGAGAGGGAAAGTGAGAAAGCAAGCTGCCAAGTCCAAGACTTGAATGGTGGTCAGACATGTGGGAGTCTAGTGCTTTAACCACCATGCCACCTGCTAGCCCCAGTGCCTTTTTATTTAAGAATAGAATTATCTACAAAGAAGAATCAATTTAATATGTCAGTTAAATGTGACAAAAACTTCAAACTTATTAACATAAAATGCAACTTTAAGAAGATTGAAAGCAATGTCATTGAAAGCTAAAAATAATGAGATTATATTAGAAAAAATATTCATCATGAAAATATCAATAATACAGTATTAAATTTAAGTACAGCTAGAAACTGATTGAAGTGTGGCAGTGTATGCCAAAAATAATTATTTTGATTTTAAGAAAATAAATGTTTTTGGACAAGCCAATGGTATAATGGTTACATTGCTGGACTATCACATGGCTGGCTGTGGTTCAAGTCCTAGACCCAGCAACTTGAAACTCATGCCAGTCATATGTGCGTGCATGTCAAAAAACCTGAGAATGGGGGAGAAGGGATTGTGGTGTGGCTATCCCACCTGGGGGGTGATTTCTCACTTTCTGTCTCTGTCTCTCCGGCAAGCATACGCAAACTGTAGTAAAAAAATCTTTCTCTTAAAAAAAAAAAAAGAAAGAAATGTTCTTAAAATTTTTGCTTCAATGTACATGTTTGTATATTAATTTTATTTTAAGACTAAATTAAATTTTAAAAATAGTTTTTAAAACTAATTATTTTTAAGTTCACCAATGTATTAAAAACAATTTGGTTTCAAAATACCAGTATTTCAAAAGTGTGCAAACTGTTCATTTTAGTTCAAAAATGTGACAACTGTTCATTGTCAGTTTGGATTATAAATTATATGATCAGTCTATTTATCTGCCAACTTCTTGGGTATCTCAAAATTACTTCAAATTTAATCTGATTAATATTGATCTATGACATCCCCCAAACTTGGGTTTCTGAAAGTTTTCCTATCTCAAGTGAATGAATCTTCATTCATTCAACTGGTTAAGTCAGAAACCTGAGTCAACCTTAGCATCTCTCTTCCTTTACTTTCCCTTACCTTCTTTCCCTTCTCCCTCATCTTTTTCCTTCTCTTAATAACTATTAGATGTTCTGTCATTTAAAAGTAAATGTGAAAAATAATAAATATTGTCTAAGAACTTCTATTGTTAACACATCCCATGTTGGCAATGCTTTTGAAAATTGGAAGTGAAAAGAGCAATTCTAGAACCAAGTGGTGGTGCAGCAGTAACACACCTGAACTCACACGGGACAGGTCCTAAGTTAAAGTCCCAGGACCTCCCTAATTATGCTAGGCATTTGCACATGTGCCCGTGACCCAGGCTTGTTGGGATGGGGGGGGGGGGGGTAGATTGCACCATGAAAACCCTAGGGAGGTTGCCTGTCTCACTGTTTCTATCCCTGTATCTCTCTGTCTCCCTCTTTGACGGTAAATAAGTAAAATAAATAAACTTCGGCCAGTCCCATAGCATAGTGGTTAAATGTTTTGCTTGAAAGCCAGATACCACATGGCAGACCACAGTTTGATACCTGGCTTGAAAAACAATCTGGGCACATGTGCATGTATGCACAAGATCCTGACAGTATGGAGAAATGGATGGAAAAGGATGGTGGCATGACCATACCCCATTTGGTGAGTGCTCTCTCTCTCTCTCTCTCATTTTATTATTAATATTTTTTAAAAAAATAAGTAAATAAACTTTTTCAAAAATAGTTTTTACTGAATTTAATTCTAATGGGAAAGTTAAATAACAAATTAATATGCAATATGCCATAAGGTAAAAAGTGTAATGAATACAAAAGCCGAGTAAAGGGATTGAGGATAATTCCAGGGCTTTCTTAGTATGAGTGGTCAGAGAGGTGACCATTTAGTACAAATGAAATAAAGTGAGTCATACATTATAACTGGAAAAAAATAAACCGGAGGGAATAGCAAGCAATAAGATCCAAGGGCAAGAATAATCTTGGTTTGTCTCTAGAAACAATAGGAAGGTCACTGTGAATGAGTAAGTGAAGAAAACATTGGCAAAAAATTAGTTAACAAGTGAGGGAGGGGACCAGATTATAAAGACTTGCAAGTGTGGGTTAAGAGCTTTGTAAGGGGACAGGCAGAGTTCAGGGAAGTTAATGCAAGGAGACCAGTTAGGTAGATTTTATAGCTGTCCAGGGAAGAGATCATGATGTATTAGTTAAGGTAGCAAGTGGAGGTAGTAAGAAGTTGTGGGATTATAAATCTATTTTGAAGATAAAGACTACAGGATTTGTTGCTTGGTTGGGCATGAAACCAGAAAGTAAGAACAAAGTCAATGATGACAATAGATTTCTGGCTTTACAACATTTACTGAAATTTTTACATCTCACTAAAGTTTTTAAATTTTGCAGAAGGATTATCTCTCTCCAAAAGCTATATCTCTAATACATCTACTTATTTGTATTTTCATGCTTTCTCTAGTTTGCTGCTGAAAAAGTCTCCTATCCACTTGGTTTCCTTTTTACGACTCTTCCCCCTCCATTCCCTTCTCGACATAGCCTGCCTGCCTTTCTGTCTGTCTTTCTTTTTCTTTCTTTCTTTCTTTCTTTCTTTCTTTCTTTCTTTCTTTCTTTCTCTCTCTCTTTCTTTTCTTTCTCTCTCTCTCCCTCCCTCCCTCCCTCCCTCTCTCTCTCTCTCTCTTTCTTTCTTTCTTTCTTTCTCTCTCTTTTCTTTCTTTCTTTCTTTCTTTCTTTCTTTCTTTCTTTCTTTCTTTCTTTCTCTCTCTTCTTTCTTTCTTTCTTTCTTTCTTTCTTTCTTTCTTTCTTTCTTTCTTTCTTTCTTCCTTCCTTCCTTCCTTCCTTCCTTCCTTCCTTCCTTCCTTCCTTCCTTCTTTCCTTTCCTTTCCTTTCCTTTCCTTTCCTTTCCTTTCCTTTCCTTTTACATTCAATCACGGTGTATCATTACAACATACCATATGAATTTTCCCATCATGAATACACTGTATATTGGTTCAGTCAAAGATATTACCATATATATTATAATCAACAGATTTCTTGCCATTTTCCATTTTGGGTCCCTTAAACACATAGCCTTTTCAACGCTTAATGAGAATGTGTCAGTTCCTGAATCAAAACTTTCACAATTTGTCATTATGCTGGAATGAAATCCAAATCCTTTAATATGGCCTTTTTACTTCCTCAGATGCATCAAGTTTAGAGTTCATCTAAGGACCTTTGATAACTTTTCCTTCTAGCCATCTTGCTTTCCACACTCTTCTCTTACCTAGTTGGACTCTACCCTTCTCTTTTATTTTATTGGGTCATTGTAAAAGTCATGATGTATCCTTCTGATGTTTTTCTATGCATTAACGCATCATGACTTTTCTGATGACCCAATAGGTTGAACGTTATCTTCTCTATCACTAACTAAATTAGACTCTCCTGTTAGTCTCCCTCAGAACAATTAGGTCTTCTCCCTCAAAGCATTACCTCAACTTCTAATTGAATATGTACTGTTTGTGTTTGTTTGCTTATAGTTTTCCAACTAGGTTGTGATTTTTAAGTGGGCAAGGACAGTATTTGTTTCTTACTTATAGGTAAATAAGAATTCTAACCTAAGACACAATACTTGACACATTGTAAACTCAGAGTATATATTTGTTATTTATATGGAGTGAGTATGTAATGGGAGGGAATAATTCCAGAAAGGTAGGAAGGCTGATTGTCAGTGGCCTGTTTGGTACAAAGAGTTCTAAGCCTACACTGAGCCAATGGTTCCCAGCAGAGTTTAGCGGGTAGGTATTGTGGTGAAGGGACTTCTAAGCCATTTCATAAATTAGATTTTGCCCTAGTTTCACATGGTGCTTTTCTCAGATGAACAATAAAGTCCCTAGTCATTTAGACTCCTCTACAGTGACAAGGTCTCATGTAATGTAGAATCCTGGTTTGTTTCTAGGTTCTTTCTGCTTCTATCAGAAAAGAGCTTTTAGGAAGAAAAATTGTCACTGAGCCCCACCATGTAAAGAATCACTGTGAGGTTTTTCAGCTTATACATATAGAATTTAGCCTGCTTCACCAAGAGGGAATGGAGTAGTATTGGTGGTGGTTGAGGTGTTATCATAATGGCCCTCAGCACAGAGTGGTTGCAAACTATCCTCCTATACTCACTGAGTGAGATACTATAAGCTAGGTATGACCAAGATTGGGGGAGTTTAGTAGCAGACAAAGAAATGTAGAAAAATAGGCTATCTGGAAACACTTATTACCTCCTTGAACTCCTATCTTTCCCCTACCTTGCAATATCAGAACAAGGATTATCACCGAGTGAACTGAACTAAGCCCCCAGTGGAAACAATGAAGAGTAGATTCAAGTGACCTAGAATTCAAGGAAGTCAGGAAATGGCCTAAATTACAGGTTGCCAAATCCAGGGAGCTTAGCCAAAAAGCAATGTAAAAAATGAATTGGTCCAAAAACTAGGTTTCCAAGTTCAAGAGGACAGTGGATGAGAAACAATGATGTTGGAGCCAAGACTGAGTCAGCAGCTAAGGAAGCAGAAAGCCACAGAGAAAAATGAGGAGGGGCAGAGGGCATCAGTAGCAAGTGACATTCAGCAATTCAGGGAGGAAGAAGGCACAGTCACAGTCTCGAGTGGATGAAGATGTGATGAGAATCAATGAAAATGAGGAGGAGTAGGGTTATTTAGCAGAGATGATGTACATACCCGGTTCCTAGTCAGATCATGAGGAAATTACTGTCTCTTATCAGGGAATCAGAAAGGAAAGATTAGCATGGGGAGCAGGACAGAAATCTTGAGAAGATAGCCCCCTCAGGTTTCAGGTTCCAGACTGTGAATGAGAAAACCAAGGCCAGGCCATTGCTCTATGTGAAAAGTGATAACCTGTGGATATACCAAGTTCATAGCTGCATAGAAATGGAAGTCTGTGAAGTATGGGATTTGAGCTAAGGAGGCAAAGCACTAAAGAACAGAGACTTAGATATGGTAATGTCTGATACAGAAGAAACAAAATCTTGCCTAAGGGGGCCATCAGAATCACTGTAGTGACATGAAATCTGCAAGACCCCAGTTGGCTGGATTCAGCAACAAGCATCAGGTTATAAGGTCAGAACAATTCAAGGTTTGGGAACTGATCACTGAAACAGGAGTCAGAAATAAAGGGAAAGCAAAAGTCCACCTTTCTGAAAGGAAGTCAAGTTAAGTCAGGACTTAGTTGTAATTATGAGGAAAGAAGAAGTGATCTTCTTGCCAGAGCCTCTTACCCACTACTGTCTGCAGGAATGAGACTGAACCCCAAACATAGCTGGAGCAAGTCCATAGGTGAGCTGGATTGTCAAAACACTAAAGCCTACTAAAATGTAGACTTCTCAGAACATCCTCATTTATCAAGCATTCTTTTTCTTTGGTTTCACTCTCTCTAAGAGTCCTCTCTGCACATACAGGTTATATCTACCTTTCACTTGACTCCTAAAACCATAATCTGTGTGCTACCCTATGATAACACACACTGTACTTCACTAGAGCCTAATAATGGTCTTCCTTATTCCATTAGAATGGATCCATGTCTTTGTAAAAGATGGCTAACCCAACTCTTGTGCATATAATTTTGATTGAATGAGTGACTTCATCAATGAGAGAGTGAATAACACTGGGATAGGGCTAGAAACGAAGATGGAGGCCAGACAGAGCATACGGCACAACTTGTAATCCATGGAGTAAGAACTTAACACTAAAAGATATGAAGAGCCACTAGTGAATTTTAAGCGTGTCCTCAGTGCTGTATATGAAAACCACAGACTCCCAAAGGAGCATCAGTAATACCCTATTGAGTCATTCTTTCACAGAGAAACTAGTTGAAATGCTGATTCAAAGGAATCAGCTCTGACATTTTGGCCTTCATCACATGAAAGACAGTCTGTAAATCAATTTCTCAGTGCCCATCATCTGTCTGTGAATGGTTCAGCTTCCTTTCTACACCATTGATCTTCACACAGTTAAAAATTATGTGAAAAGCTTTCACACTTCAGTAGACTTATTAATCTTAGAATCCCTGAATTCATGTATTTCACAACCTCCCACTTTTCAGGGTTATTATGTTAATTAAAATAATAAAATGGACTCAGTAAAGAGCTTTTGGTAATTGAAATGAGTAAATGAACTTTGCAAGTCATCTACCAGTTTTTTGGAATTTGGGAATCAGAAGTATGGGAAGTAAGGAGTAGTTTTTATTCTTTTTTCCAGTAAGAAATGTATAATTGTTCTTTAAAGGACATTCTTTGCAATCTGTTTTGGAAGTCTATTAACCATTCTCATTGACATATCTATACTTTTTTTAAAGATATGGACTTTTGGTATCAGCTACTCCAGTGTCTTACATTTTTAGCTATAAAATGCTTTATTCAAAAGAGAGCTAGAAAAGAAGCATAATATATAAAACCAAATAAAGAGGTAAACAGAATCTGTATGGCAAGAAACAGAGCAAAAGGGGTTATACATGATCTGGTTCAACCTTTACATTTTACAGCTGAATCCTAGAGATATGAATAGGCTAAGTCACACTGGAGGTTGGAAGCAGCCCGAGACGTGCTCATTCAATTATATTTGTTTTATTCACTCTTCAAATAAATATTTACCAAGTGTTTTTCTTGATGCTAAAGAAAGATTAGTTGTATAAAACAAAGTGACTACTTTTATGAGAAAGAACACATAAACAAACATATATACTAGAGGACTTTGGAAAGTTCATGTTAAAATGGAATTAAAATACAAGTTTATTTTGGTACCCTCCAAAATGAAATTCATACATAGGTTTTCATAACACAAATTTTCCATGAGCCTATTGAAGACCTCTTCAGATGCCAGGTCGTTATAAGTGCTATGAGACAAAAAAGGACAGCATATGAGAAGAGAAAATAAAGGAGGATGTGGTAGGGTTGTTACAGAGGGTTATCAAGGAAGGCCTTTCTGATGATGGAGTATTTGAATAAAGTAAAAGAATAAGTCATTGCAAGCAGAGGGAACAACATATGCCCTTAATGTTGTCCTGCTGTTCTTTTTCCTCTAGGACAGAATACCTGCAAGGTGCCATAAATTGGATTAACTCCTTCACATGCACTGATTGTGGAAGCCCTTGCCCGACGCCGCCCCATTATGGCGTCCGAGCTAGACACCTAGGACACAAAACAACTCCATATTAGGATAACGCGGAGAATCAGCCTATCAGAACCCAACACGATCATGTACTCAGGGGGTTGGGCGGATCCGTAGGGGATTTAAGGCGCGTGCGCGGAAGCCTCAGGGAAGAAGATACAAAAGCTGTAACAATAAACATCACGGAAGAGATCTCGGTTTCCAGAGTCGTTCCTCCGACCCCAACAAGTGGTGGCCCGTACGGGGAACGAAGGTCTTGTGGAACCGAAGGCTCAGAACCGTGGCAGCCGGCTGGAAAGTCTCGGACGCAGAGACAGTAAGTTAAAAGTCTCGGAATAAGAGGCGGTAAACAGTGGTCTCGGAAGGGAGACGGGAACTGATAGTGGGCGCTCCGTGATTGAGAGAAAGCCCGGGACAGGAAAGTATCCCCGAGGTACACCGCTAAAAGGTAGACGGGGGACCTCCTTGGAGAGGGGAAGTAGTGCGCAGCCATGGGCGTGGGACCCTCTCAGCCCATTGTAGGAGCGCTAAAAGCGCTGCTTAAGTCAAAAGGACTTAAATTAAGAGATAAGACACTTCTACACTTTATAGATCAAGTAGATGATGCGGCCCCCTGGTTCCTCCACTCAGGGCGGCTGACAACAATATGCTGGGATAAGTTAGGCAGGGACTTAGACCTGGCAGCCGAGGAAGATAGACTCTCAGGTGGAGTCAAACCTCTTTGGAGGTTAGTCCGAGCCTGTTTGGAAGATCAGCGCTGCGTTAAAATTGTGAGGGAAGGTCAGGAAGCGCTAGAAACGCTTCGAGAACTGCAGTCACAAGATGGGGACGGAGGCACCAAGATGGAGGATGAAGACAAAGGCGAAGACCCTGAAGTGCAACAACTGGTGGAGGAAGTGAAGGGGTGGAACATGGAGAGTGAGAAGGAGGAGGGTCAGCCTCCTCCTTCCGCCCCGCCTCCCCCTTATAATCCAGCTGTGCAACAGCAGGGAGGAGCGGGAGGCAGAGCTTCTTTCTGCCCCGATGCTTGGCGGGAGGCCAGACAGCTTGGGCCTGTCAGGGCATTTCCTGTTTTTGCAGACAATGCAGGAAATAGACATCATGAGCCCCTTGATTACCAAACCATAAAGGCCTTGGCAGAAGCTGTAAAGACTTATGGCAACGGTGCCGCATTTACTGTCGGGCTCGTAGAGACCCTACAGCGGTACTGTATGACTCCTAATGATTGGGGGACACTGGCAAGGACATGTCTGTCCCCAGGTCAATACCTTGACTGGAAGGCCATTTATCTTGAGGGGGAACAAGCCCAGGCTGCCCGAAACAGAGCTGCAGGACAAGCGGCATGGGATGTAGACATGTATATGGGACAGGGCAGATTTGCCAACCAGCAGACAGGCTATCCACAGGCTGTATATGATCACATTACACAATAGCCATCAAGGCCTGGAAAATGCTGCCTAACAAAGGGGAGCCACAAGCCAATCTTACAAAAATAACCCAGGGTCCCGCAGAGCCTTTTTCTGATTTTGTGGCCCGGTTAATGGATACAGCCGGTAGGATGTTTGGGGATGCCGACGCGGCCATGCCACTGGTTAAACAACTCATATTCGAACAATGTACTAAGGAATGCCGCAATGCTATCCTCCCATATAAAAATAAAGGATTAGAAGTTTGGATGAGGTTATGTAGGGACCTGGGAGGCCCCTTGAGTAACGCTGGCCTCGCGGCAGCAGTAGTTCAATTGTCCAGAAAATCTAATAACCCAGGTGCAGGCACGTGCTTTCACTGCGGTAGGCCTGGCCACATGAAGCGTGACTGCCCTTTTCGAGCCACCAATCAGAGGCCACAAACAGAGTTATGCTCCCGATGTCGCAAAGGAAATCATCCGGCGAGCCAGTGTAGGTCAGTCAAAGATATTGATGGCCGGCCCCTAGTGCCCCCTCCAGGAAGTGGTGCGCGTCCAAAAAACAGACAGCGGGGCCCCCACTCCCAGGGCCCTCAAATGTATGGGGCAATTCAACAAACACCAGCCCAGGTGAGCTGGCCCAATCCACATTGGCCCTCACTAAACCATCCCCGACAATCAGGAGAGCCACTCCCGGCTCTGCAGGACTGGACATCTGTGCCGCCGCCCGACTGGTATTAACTCCTATGATGGGTATCCAACCCCTTGAATCAGATTTTAGGGGACCTTTGCCACCTGATACTGTTGGCCTCCTCTTGGGTCGATCCTCATCCACCCTTCGAGGGCTCATAGTACACCCTGGGGTAATAGATCCAGACTTTACAGGAATTGTTAAAATTTTAGTGTCTTCCCCGAGGGGGATCACCGCAATATCTCCAGGAGATAGAATAGCCCAAATTCTCCTTCTGCCTAGTTGTCATGGCCAAACCCCCTCTCGTCCAAACCCTCGAGGGGACAAAGGACTTGGATCATCTGGGGTACATCTATCATACCCTATTCTGTCCCTCACTGAGAGACCCATCCTGACCTTAACAATAGAAGGCAAGAAATTTGAAGGACTCCTTGACACCAGAGCAGATAAGAGCTTGATAGCCAGAAAGGACTGGCCCTCCTCCTGGCCTACCCAGGAGTCGAGCCAGACCTTACGTGGGCTGGGATACGAACATACACCTACTGTAAGCTCCAGAGAACTCACCTGGAAAGACAACGAAGGACATACTGGGTGCTTCACGCCTTATGTTCTTGACCTTCCGCTGTCTTTATGGGGACGAGATTTACTTGTAAACATGAACTTTAGACTCACCAATGAATCCTCCTATTCTCAAACTTCTCAAAATCTGATGCGCCATATGGGGTATCACCCCTCAGCAGGATTAGGGTCTCGCCTTCAAGGCCATAAAAGCCCGGTCACTGCCCATGGTAATCCTGGACGACAGGGACTGGGTTTTCCCTAGGGGCCATTGAGGAACAGATCCCCATTACTTGGGTCACAGAGGAGCCTGTATGGGTATCTCAATGGCCGTTATCCTCTGAAAAGTTACAAGCAGCAAAAGAATTAGTTCAAGAACAACTACAGCTCAATCACATTAAGCCCTCCACTTCCCCATGGAATACCCCCATTTTTGTTATTAAAAAGAAATCAGGAAAGTGGCGGCTACTACATAATCTCAGGGCAGTCAACAACCAAATGGTGGTAATGGGCCCCATCCAGAGAGGACTCCCTCTCCTTTCCTCCATACCAAAAGAATGGCCCCTGATCGCCATTGATATTAAAGATTGTTTCTTCTCCATTCCTTTGAATGGAAGAGACACCCCTCGGTTTGCTTTTACCCTACCGAGTGTCAATCATGAGGAACCTGACTCCAGGTTCGAGTGGGTAGTCCTTCCTCAAGGAATGGCAAACAGCCCGACTTTGTGTCAGCTATATGTGTCTTCAGCTCTCCAGCCCATACGAGTGAGCTTCCCAAAAACCAGGTGTCTCCATTATATGGATGATGTCTTACTGGCATCGCCGACCCAAGAAGAGCTCCTAATCGTACTAACTAGGGTTACAGATCAGTTAAAATCATTTGGACTTCATATAGCCCCAGAAAAGGTTCAAAAAACCACCCTAGTGGAATTCCTTGGATACCGAGTAAGCCCTACTGTCATTTCACCACAAAAGGTACAAATTTGCACTGACCATCTACGTACCCTTAATGATTTTCAAAAGTTGTTAGGAGACATTAATTGGCTTAGACCCACGCTACATCTCACCAACCATGACTTGCGCCCCCTGTTTGACATCCTCAGGGGCGACCCTCAATTAGATTCACCGAGGAGTCTTACTCCTCAAGCGCGCCAAGCCCTGTCTTTAGTTAATGAGGCCCTACATAACGCCAGCCTTACCCGAGTGGACCCCACAGCGCAACTATCTCTGTGTATTCTTCCCACGCAAGAACAACCCACGGGAGTGCTTTGGCAATCTGCACCCCTCTTGTGGATTCATTCACGCTCCACTTCTCATAAAAGTGTCACCCACTACCCATCCGCAGTAGCGGCCCTGGCGTCAGAGGGCATTCAAAAGGCCATACAACATTTTGGTAAACAGCCAGATACCCTAGTGGTACCCTACACTGTTCACCAGATACAAGTACTGTTGGCCACCACAGATGAGTGGGCAATCCTCTTTTATAGCTTTCAGGGCAAAATAGATAACCACTTCCCAAAAGACCCCATCATTAACTTTGTGAAGGATCATCCAGTTATTTTTCCAAAGCTGGTGCATCACTCTCCCATCCCAGAGACTCCAGTGGTTTTCACAGACGGCTCTAAGACAGGTCTTGGGGCCTTCGTTATACAAGGTCAAGAACCCAAAATTCTCCAGTTCTCACCAAACACACCTCAAAAGGTAGAGCTACAGGTGGTCCTACATGTCTTTCAACACATCCAGAGTCCTGTTAATATTCTCTCAGATTCACAATATGTGGTTCAGCTTACCAAGAACATAGAAACCGCTGCGGCTTTGGATCCCTCCAGTACTATTTGTAGCCTGCTACATAGTCTTAGAGATACCATCTGGAACAGATCCGAACCATTTTACATTGAACATATCCGAGCCCATTCAGGACTGCCTGGGCCCCTAAGTGAGGGAAACGATGTTGTCGATTCCCTAACACGCTCTCAGACACTTTTCTTCACCTCTAATGTTGAGAGAGCTCAGGCATTCCACAACCATTTTCATGTAAATTCTTCCACACTCCGCCATCGATTTCACATTAGTAAACAACAAGCCCGTAATATCGTCAAAGCATGTGGAAGTTGTGTCACTTTTCTACATCCCCCATCCTTGGGAGTCAACCCACGAGGGTTACGCCCCGGCCATCTCTGGCAAATGGACGTGACTCACATTTCTGAGTTTGGCAAACTCAAGTATGTTCATGTATCTACAGATACATGCTCAGGCATCATTTTTGCCAGTGCCCACACCGGCGAAAAGGTCAAAGACGTTATCTCACATTGTCTTTCGGCCTGGGCCTCTTGGGGAATCCCAAAAGTCCTCAAGACAGATAATGGACCCAGTTACACTTCCCATTCCTTTCTCACATTCTGTAATACATTTAACATTCAGTTAAAACATGGCATTCCCTACAATCCCCAGGCACAGGGCATTGTAGAACGAGCTCACCGAACTCTCAAAGAAACTCTACAAAAACAAAAAGGGGGAATCACCCAAGGACACTCCCCCAAACACAGACTTGACCTTGCCCTTCTTACTATAAATTTTTTGCAGCGTGATACTCAAGGCATGTCAGCAAGCGAACGTCATGCCTCTCACACAACCATGCCGAAGGGCACGGTACGATGGAAAGATATCCTTACAGGCATCTGGAAGGGACCAGACCCAGTATTAACATGGGCCAGAGGGTCTGTATGTGTTTTTCCCCAGGACGGAACAGAACCGGTGTGGGTTCCTGAAAGACTAACTAGACAGGTGCCGACACCCCAGCAAGACAACAGCACAACAGAACAAGATGATCTGGCTAACACTCCTGATCACAGCAACCCTACACCTGTATCAAGCAACGAGCGAGGAGAGGTAACTGGAGCAGCGGCTTTCACAAACTCCAACAACTCATTCTGTCCATCAGCCAAATCAACCACACTCGCGTCGACCCGACTTTAGCAAAAGGCCTTGCAGACTGGATCACCACAGCCACCTCCTATCTAAAAGAATGGGCAGGACTTGGGACAATAGGTGTCATTCTCGTTGTCCTGATAGGAGCTTGTCTCTGGTGTCTCTATAAAATGATCACAAAACAACATAGAAATCAACAAATACTCCTCCAAGCCATGGCCGCGGAGGAGGACGGCCAATCGCCTGTGATATGGCTGGCCCAAATACACTGACCCCTACATTTATTGAGAGGATGCGAGGCGTAGCACTGCACTCCTGAGACCCTAATCGGGATCAGAAGGAAGGCATGTCCGGGTGCATATGGGTTACTGTCACAATCATCCCATCCCTCACAAAAGACAGTGGACAGGCTATTCTGAGTGGGTATCCCTGGCTGCCCACACAGGGTGGTAAATAAGTCCCCTTCTCTGGGGGTCCGAGACCTCTACCTTCTCCTCTCTAAAGAAAACAAAAAGGGGGAGATATGGAAGCCCTTGCCGGACGCCGTCCCATTATGGCATCCGAGCTAGACACCTAGGACGCAAAACAACTCCATATTAGGATAACGCGGAGAATCAGCCTATCAGAACCCAACACGATCATGTACTCAGGGGGTTGGGCGGATCCGTAGGGGATTTAAGGCGCGTGCGCAGAAGCCTCAGGGAAGAAGATACAAAAGCTGTAACAATAAACATCACGGAAGAGATCTCGGTTTCCAGAGTCATTCCTCCGACCCCAACACTGATGTTTAGAGCAGTCATAAAAACACAAATTTTAGGGGCAAGCAAATCTAGCTTGGATTCCAGGTTTTGCCAGGCATTAATTACATAACCCTGGGCAAGCGAATTATCCTCTTTTTACTTTTTTTTTTTTTTTTTTTTTTTTTTTGAGAGAGAGGTTTCTGCTATAGGGTGTGTGCACTCGCCAGACAGACAGAAACAGAGAGAAAGAAAGCAAGAAATCATCACCCAGGGGCGATGGCCATGCCGCAATCCCTTCTCCATTCTCCTCTTGGGATCTTGGGCATGCACGCACATGCACCCAGTGTGAGTTTAAGCCACTGGGTCTGGGACTCGAACCACAGTCGACTACGTGGGAGTTTAGCGACATAGCCATTATGCCAACTGCTGGTCCGTTACTTTCAATTTTCTGATTTGTAAAATGGAGATAACAGTATTTTTATCACAGATATATTCAAAGTATCTAATAAAAAATACTGGTAAAGTTCTCAACATACAAGAGTGGGCTACAGTTGAGAGCTATCACCATTATCAATTTCTCTTTATATAAATGGGAGTTCCTTGTTGCAGTAGGTATTATTAAATTTTGGTTGCTCTTCATCTATTTATTCTTTCCAACAACAAATTATTTTCTGTATTTATAAGACTCTTCCCTTATTATCTCAGGTCTACTGGGGCCACAAGAACCAGGCCTTATTTTCTCTTGACAAAATATGCTCCTATCTCAGCCAATCAGATATGCCTTCCATGAAATCTATACCTTTAGCAGAGACAAAATAATGAAAGATTTTGAGTTCCTTTTTGTTTTGACCAGATTTTTCCACTCGCAGGTCACTTCTGTGGCTTCCTATCTCTGGAGCTTCTTTTTCACTTTCAAACCCAGTTCTCTACCTGCTGCTGATTATGTAAATTCCCCAAATCCTTTGAATACATTTCCTTTTGCCTAAGATAAACACAACAGATTTCTATTCTTAGCAAAGGTGGTATATGTAGGTTCAGCCAGTGGCATGGTGATTAAGACACCTACATCCCAAATAGCTGACTATGAGCTTTAAGTCCCAGACCCAGAAGCTTGGAAAACATGCTGGGCATATGTGTATGTATGCCCAAAATCACAAAAGAAAAGACAAATGGAGGAGAAGGGATTACAACATGACCATTCTCTATGGGGGGTGATTTCTTACTTTTCTACTCTCTCTCTTTGTCTCTTTCAGGCAAGCATATGCATCCTCTGTCAAAGTTAAAAAAAAAAAAGGATACCTAATTTATTTGGAGACAATGAAAACAGCAAAATCATCTATATTTGCCTTTAAATAATTATAATTATGTTTTGAACAATAGCATTGGTAAAGAAAATTTTGAATTCCAAATATGGTCTCTGTATTTATCTGCCTCTCTGAAAAACAATTTCTCCTGAAAGACCAATTGTTCAATAAAGAAACTAGAAAGGATATTTTAAAAATTCATGAAAGAGGGCCAGCAGGTGGTGTGGTGGTTAAGGCACTGGACTCCCACATGGCCAACTGTGAGTCCTGGATCTGGCAGCTTGATTTCTCACTTTCTCTCTCTCTCTCTCTCTCTCTCTCTCTCTCTCTCTCTCTCTCTCTCCCTCTCTCTCTCTCTCTCTCTCAGTCTCTCTCTGATGAGTGCATATGTCCTACGGAAAATTTTAAAAAATAACAATAATAATAAATAAAATTTAATTTAAAAGTGAATTTTAAAAATTTATGAAACAGATGAAGATACACAACATACCAATACCTATGAGATATAGTAAAAGCAGTACTATGAGAGACATTTATAGAAATGCCAAATCAATAAAAGGAAAGAGTTCAAATAAGCAACCTAATGATGCACCTCAAGGAACTAGAAAAAGCAAGAATAAACCAAATCTAAAATCAGTAGATAAAAATAAATAATAAAGAGAAGAACAGAAATAAATGACATTGAAACTAAAAAAATACAGAGTCATGAAAAAAGGAGGTTTATTTGTCAAATAAACTAAACCAACAAACTATTAGCTAAACTAAGAAAAAAGAAATACAAATAAACAAAATCAGAAATTAAAAAGGAGATATTGTAGTGAAACTCAGAAATACAAAAGGTCACTAGAGATTATTGAGTTCTATGACAACATATATCATACTTTTACAGCTTACTATTGCTCTTCTTTGTTCCATTAATAGTGGATTCATGTTTTTATTTGCACACTATGAATGTCTAATGGCTAACCCAAGTCTGGTACATAGTAAGCACTAAACAATTTTGACTGAATGAATGAATTCATGAACAAAAGGGGGAATAACTCAGGGAATAGCAAATAAATAAATAAATAAATAAATAAGATTGAAAAGGAAGATGGAAGTTATAGCATATAGAACAACTTGTAAGCCATGTTGTGGAGTAAAGACTCACCCTAAAAGAAGTGAAGAACCAACAAATTGGAAAACCTAGAAGAGATGATTAAATTTCTGAAGAAACATAATTTACAAAAACTGATCCAGGAATAGATAGAAAATCTGAATAGACCAATAATGAGTAACAAGATTAAATCAATAATTTTAAAACCTCCAACAAAGAAAATCCCAAGACCAGTGGCTTTACTTTTAAATTCTATAAACTTTTAAAGAAGAAGTAACACCAATTCTTCTTGATCTTTTCCAAAACATTGAAAGGAGAGAAATTCACTGAAATCTCATTTTATAAAGTCAGATTTTCCTCATTCCAAAACCAGACAAGAATAAACACGCTAAAATAAAACTACAGGCCAATATCCCTGATAATCATAGGTGAAAAATCCTCAACAAAATACTAGCAAAACAAATCCAAAGGTAAATCAAAAAGATGACACAACATAATCAAGTGAGATTTATTCCAGGAATGGAAGGATAGTTCAGCATATGCAAATCAATAAAGATGACACATAACATCAACAGAGATAAAAAAGACCAAAAAAAAAAAATCATATAATTAGACACAAAAAAGCATTTAATAAAATTCAACATCAGTTCATGACAAAAACTCTCAACAAATTAAAATAAAACAAATACCTATAGGCCAGCCAGGTGGCTTGGTGGTTAGGGTAACTGGAGCCCAGGTGGCCATGTACATGATTCAATTCTTGGACCTGGTGGCTAAAGTTCCAACAAGAGAAGGGAGGAGAAGGGAGTATGTCATGACAATCCTGCCTGGGAGTTGATTTCTCACTTTCTCTCTGTCTCTGTATCTCTCTGGCAAGCATATGTACCCTATAATAAAAAAAAATTAAAAAAGAAATGGAAAAGAAAAATATCTGAATAAAATGAAGACCCTATGTGGCAAACCCACAGAAAACTTCACACTGAACAGAGAAAAGTTGAAAGCTTTTGCTCTAAAAACTAGAAAAAGACAAGAATGCTCACTCTTACAATTCTTACTCAACATAGTATCAGAAGTCCTAGCCAGAGCATTAGGCAAGAGAATGAAATAAAAGGCATCCAACTTGTAAAGGAAGAAGTCAAGGTGTCCCAATTTGCATACAATATGCTTTCATAAATTAAAAAAAAAAGCCTCAAAACTCTACCAAAAACTCTTAGAGCTGACAAAAGAATTCAGTAAAATTGTAGGATACAGTATCAACATATAGTAATTTTTTTTTAGCATTTCTATACACCATAAATGAACTAGCTGGGAAATAAATCTGAAAGTCAATCCCATTTATAATGACTAGTAGAAGAAAACAAAGGTCTTCAGAACATAGACATGGGCACAATCTTTTTGAATAAGACCTGAAAAGCACAGACAGCAAAAAGAAACAAATAGGTTTGTATCAAACATAAAATGTTTTACATAAGGAAGGAAACAATAAGAAGAATGAAGAGGAAATGCACAGAATGGGACAAGATACTTGCAAATTATTCATCTGGCAAAGGATCAATAGCTAGACTATGTGAGGATGTATTCAAAAAGTTCATGGAAAATGTATATTATGAAAAAACTATGCATGGGTTTGAAAAAATTTTGCACCAAAATAAACTGGCACCTCAATTCATTTTCCACAAACTCAAACAACTCAACAATAAAACATAATCTGATTTAAAAGTGGGCAAATTATTTGAACAGACATTTCTCAAGGAAGACATATAAGAGACCAACAAATATGTATTTAAACTTCTCAACATTACAGATACTTTACGAAATAAAAATCTAAATAAAATGAGATACCATGTCTTACCAGTTAGAATGGCTATTATCAAAAAGACAAAAATCAAACAAATAAACAAAAAATAATTCTTGCATGGATATGGAAGAAAAGGAGTTCTTACATTCTGTTGATGAGAGTGTAAATGAGCAGACATTATGTAAACAGTATGGAGATTTTTTTTGTACATTAAATCACTATACATCATTTAAATTGTGAAGAGACCCAGCATGATATATACCTCAGTCCAGACCAGTTGAGACTATTATACACATCCTTGTCAACAGATAATAAACCTTATCTGTCCCACAAGTATTTTACCTTTCCATTTCTCTCCCAAATTTCCTTTCCTATACTCTTCCCCTCCCACACTCTCTTTCCACTCTGTTTCTAGTGTCCATTACAATTTTAAATACTTTTATGTTCTCCAGTCCTTCAGTCTCTACCATAGAGTGCAGACAGCTGGTATATGTTAAGTGGAGACATACAATGTTTCTCTTTCATAGCCTGACTTGCTTCACTCAGCAACATATCGTCCATATTCATCCACTTTCATTTTTTTTGGGGGGAGAGGGTTTTTACTATAGGGCGCGTGCGCTTGCCAGAAAGACACAGAGAGACAAAGAGACAGAAAGTGAGAAATCACCCTCCATGGGGGATGGCCACACCTCAATCCCTTCTCCTCCATTCTCCTCTCAGGATCTTGGGCATGCACATACACATGCCCAGTGTGAATTTAAGCTACTGGGTCCAGGATTTGAACCGCGGTCAACTACATGGGAGTTCAGCGACAGAGCCATTATGCTAACTGCTGGTCCCAATAATCGTCCACTTTCTATCAAATACCAGGGCCTTGTTGTTTTTTAGTGCTAAATAGTATTCCATGGAGTATACGTGCCACAATGTTTCAATCTATTTATCAGTTTGTGGACATTTGGGTTGGTTCCAAGTCTTAGCAATTGTGAATAATGCTGCAATGAAAGTAGTTGTGCTAGCACTTTTCCGACAGAGTATTCTCCTGTCCTTTGGGTAGATACCCAGGAGTGGAATTGCTGGTTCATATGGTAGTTCTATTTGAAAGTCTTTGAGGAACATCCATATTGTTCTCCACAGTGGCTGGACTAATTTACATTCCCACCAACAGTGTAGGAGTGTTCCCCTTTCACCACATCCCCTCCAGCACTTACCATTATTTTATTTATTTATTTTTAATCTTCACTAATCCGACTGGAGTTTAGGTAGTATCTCATTTTGGTTTTGATTTGCATCTCCCTTACAATGAGGGATGTTGAGCATTTTTTCATATGTTTTTTGGCTGAGATTCTTTTAAAAACTAAGAATAGAACTCCCATATGACACAGCAACTCCACTACCAGGCATACATTCAAATGAAAGGGAACTGGTATGTAGAAGAGATATCTGAACTTCTATGTTAATTGCAGCCCTATTCACAATTGCCAAGATATGAAATCAACCTAAGGGGCACATCAATAGATGAGTGGATAAAGAAAATATGATATATACACACAATGGAATATTATTCAGCCATAAAAAGGATATCTGGTCATTTGAGAAAACATGGATGAGTCTGAAAGACATCGTGTTAAGTGAAGTAAGTCAGTAACAGAAAGAGAAATACCATATATTCCCTCTCATTTGCAGAAGCTAAAAATTATCTCAAAGAAAGCAGAAGAGTGATTACTAGAAACTGTAAAGGGCAAGGAGAAGGGAGGGGTGGGAGAATTGGTTAATGTATACAGAATTATAGCTAAGATAGGAGGGAGAAATAACATTGCAATCACAATTGCAGTGCAGTAACACTGTAGGGTGACCTATATAGCAATTTATTACAATTTCAGAAAGGTTAGAAGAGAGGATTTTGAATGTTCCCAGCACAAAGAAATGATAAATGTTTGAGGTAATAGATGTGATAATTACTATGATTTGATCATTACACACCATGCACATGTATCAAAATACCACTCTGTACATCATATAAGTGTCAACTCAATATAATAAAGTTTTTTTAAATAGAGAAAAATAAATACAAGGGACATTCAGATGACATAATGGTTACACTGCTGGACTCCCAGGTAGTTGACTGTAGTTTGAGTCCAGACCCAGTCACTTAAAAGTCACACTAGGCACATGTGCATGTGTGTCCAAATTTCTGAGAGAAGAATGGAGGATAAGGAATAGTGACATGACCACACCCTCTGTTTGTGTGTGGAGGGGGTGGAGGGTTTTCCTTTCTGTCTCTCTGGTAATCGTGCCCGACAGCAAAAAATCTCTCTAAAAATAAATGAGTACGTCAAAGGAGTGCCTATAAAAAGAAAAAGAAACAGGATGTGGTAGGGGATAGGTAGTGTCCACTGAAAAAGGTCATTTAAGATCACATAGTCAGTCAGTGGTGGTTACTCAGTGGCTTCAACTCCAGAGGTGAACACTTAAACAAAACATGATTCTACCTCTATGGACATACTATATAATACAGATGTTCACAGGAGACATAGATGGGATACTTAGAGAAGGATTCCTGAAGAGGGTGGCTTCTGACTGAATCTTCACAGAGGGATCAGTGCAATTTCATTCAAATAGGAAGAAAGAATTCTCAGGCAGAGAAATATATGTAAAGGGACAGAAATGAGAGTATACACATGCATTCAAGGCAACCAAGCTCTATAGATGAAGCATGGATTTTACGTGAGAATCACTGGTGGAGAGTCTAAAGAATCAATATGTAGGGAATGACAGGAAGTCTGAAGATCAAACTAATCAATATCACACAAATGCTCTACTTTCTTCAAGTCATCTTTCCTATATTGCATCTGCATGCCCTGCCTTCTCTAAAATGGCATCGAGGGAAAAAGAAGATCTAGGTAATGTTATCAAGGTCTTCACAGAGAACTTTAGAGAAATGTTAGCCACAATAGAAAAAGGATAAGATTCCTTTTCCAGGCAGGAATGTTGAACAGCACCCAGCTTCACATCAAAAGCTCTCCCAACCGGGATCAGTAGTTGGTATGATGGCTATGTCGCTGGACTCCCATGTAGTCAACCGCAGTTTGAGTCCCGGACCTGGTGGCTTAAACTCACGCTGAGCGCATGTGCGTGCATGCCCAAGATCCCAAGAAGAGAATGGAGGAGGAGGGACTGCGGTGTGGCCATCGCCCCTGGGGGAGGGGATTTCTAGCTTTCTGTCTCTCTCTGTCTTTCTGTCTTACTGGTGAGCATATGTACCTTGTAGCCAAAAAACCTTTCCGGAAAAAAAAAAAAAAAAAAAAAAAAAAAAAAGCTCTCCCAATCATCCCAGTCCTGTCTAGGAGCATTCTAGGAGGAATCCTCAACTAGGCATGGAATTTGAGGAGAGCATGGGGAAATTGACATTACATATGGAAAAAACTGACATTACTCTTAACAGTGCCCTAATGTGACTAGGCCCTTCTTTCTAGAATAATCTGCTATCTTGAAGGATAAGACTGAGAAAGCATATTGCAAGCTAACACATTATTGCAACAAGAGGAACAAAAAAAGAGAAAGATATAAATCCCATGGAGTAAAGACAAAGGTGATAGGGTTAAGGGGTAAATGGAAGCAGAGAGGTCTTAATGGAAGATTTATTTGAACCATGAATTTCATCCATCCCAGAGGCATAAATGACTTGGAGAATAAATTTAGCAGTGGGTCCTGTCCTTTTGGACTGAAACCTTAAAGAATGAGATATTTCTCAAAAATGAGTCCCAGTCCACTTCAAGGCCTCCAGCTTGCTGAAGATGGATAGCCAGCATTGGGAATGGGTATTTGGGGGAATTAGGAGGTAGGGGTGAAATTCTGCACTTTAAGACTTAGATTAAGTAAGAAATCACATCTCTATTTACTTGAAAGTCAGTCAGAATGTGGCTATCCCAGCGTCCATGTCACAGGGAATAACAAAGCCTCAGTTGATCAGAAATGTCTTTGAATACATAGCAGCACACAGATGCAGTCTGAAAAAGCACTACCAATGAGGGTAGTACACTCACCTGACCGCCTGTGTATGTACATTTAGTAAGTTCAATTTCCTGACCTAGCAAATAAATGAGAAAATGAAGATAAAAAAGGATATGAAGATAAATTATGAGCAGGAAAATGAAATGAAGTTTGAAGTCAGGTCAGTACAAACCAATGCATACCATTAGGTCCAGTGATCTCAGAGATCTCTTAAATGTGAGACTCCTACTAGCCAAAGCAAGCAGGGAACTACGGACTGTTATATGATTCTTAGAGTTCACAAAACAAAAATAAATAACCAGAAAAAAAATAAGCTAGTTACATTTTTTCTTGGCTATAAAACTTGGCAGTTTTTTCTCATACTTACATAAATGTTATTTTACCACCTTTAGAGTAAATTCATTAAATTTCAGATTATTTTTATAGTGTCCCTTGATATAGGTAAAGGGTAATATACCACAGTGGAATTCTACAAAAGCAACTCAGCGAGGCACCTAGATAATGCAGTTGAGCTATGAGGCTCTTTGAGCATCTATGTTGGTCCTTGGTCCTAGAACAGGTCCAATGAACTGCATATCTTCAGGCAGGCTCCTAAAATAATGGTCTGCTCTTAACTGTAGTGGAGAGGTTCCAAGATTCTCAGTTGAAGCTTGAAATCACAGATAGTGCTGAAACCTACAGATACTATGTTTTTTCCATGTGAAAAAAATGATTCAGCTACTAAGTGAAGGTAGTGCATGTAGCGTGGATATGCTAGACAGGACAGAGTGGGAAGGTACAAGAATCCATCATGCTACTCACAATGGTGCACAATTTAAACCTTATAAACTATTCTGAGAATTTTTTATTTAGTATTCTTGGACCATAACTGAGAACAGACAACTGAAACTTTAGGAAGAGAAATCATAGATAGAGGTGGGCTACTGTAATGTTATTTCTTATATTAGACTTTTATTTATAATAAGGTAGCAAAGAATTTGATGTTCTATTCCATATCAAGTTCCTAGAATATCCAAGTAGCCATTTTGTGCATGTGTGTGTGTGTTTATTATTTATACATTCAATTGCTATACATAATTTCAATTATAAAGAGATTTTACCCGACATGATACATGCCACACACCAGCGAGTTGAGAATACTATACAAGACATCATCAACAGGCAACAAACCATATCTGTGTTCCACAAATGTCTTACTTCTCCATTTTTTCCCAAATTTCCCATTCTGCACTCTTCTCCTCTCCCACTCTCTTTTCTCCTGGATTTGTTTGTTGTTGTTTTTCCAGTTCCCTGAGACATGATGTTAGTTTGTCCTTTTGCCACCTTTCCATCTTTTTCTTATGAGCACTAATTGCTATGAACTTCCCTCTTATGATTGCTTTTGTAGTGTCCCATAGATTATGGAAGCTCGTGCACTCACTATCATTTATTTCCATGAATCTTTTGACTTCAGTCCTAATCTCTTCAGTAGTCAAGAAGTCATTCAGTTTGTTTAGTTTAGTTTCCATGTATTTTTTTTTTTTTTTGAGGGTTTTTCCTGAGATTAACATCAAGTTTAATTACATCACGGTCAGAGAAGATGCTGGATATAGTTTCTATGCCTTTGAATCTGTGAGGGCATCTTGTACCCTATCATGTGGTCAGTCTTTGAGAAGGTACGATATGGGGCTGAGAAAAATGTGTATTTTGTGTTCTGGGGGTGGAAAATTCTATAGATGTCTATCAAGTCCATCTGTTTTATGGTATCATTTAGGTCCTGAATCTCCGCTTATTTTTTGTCTCATTGATCTGTCTAAAGGAGACAGTAGGGTGTTGAGATCTCCAACAATTAGTGTGTTACAGTCTATTTCTCCTTTTAGATCTAGCAGTCTTTCCTTTACATATTTGGGTGCTTCTGAATTGGGTGCATAGATATTTATAAGCATTATATTTTGATGAATTAGCCCTTTTACTACTATATAATGTCCTTCTTTGTCTCTTCTAACAGTTTTGTCTTAAAGCCTATTTTGTTCAAAAGCAGTATAGTGATTCCCGCTCTTTTTTGGTTTCTATTAGCATGGAATATCTTTCTCCAGCCCATCATTTTTAATCTATATATGTCTATATCCATATGTGTTTCTTGTAGGCAGATGGAGCATTTATGATATTTATTCTATTCAGCCAGTCTGTGTCTCTTGATCAGAGAATTTAATCCATTAACATTCAAAGTTACTATTGATATTTCCAGAATTGTCCTTACCCATTAAGTTGGCCATATTCTTGGTTGTTTTCATTCTCTTATTGCTGTCTGTCTTTAGTTTTCTTGGTATAGCACTCCTTTCAGAATTTCTTGAAAAGCTGGTCTGGAGCTGATAAATTCTTTCAAGTTTTGTTTATCCGAGAATGTTTTTATCTTTTTTATTTTTATTTTTCCCACATGAAGGGTATACTTGCTGGGTGTAGTATTCTTGGTTGAAATTGTTTTTCATTTAACACTTTGCATATATTTCCCCATTCTTTCCTTGTTTGCATTGTATCTGATGAGAGGCCCGTTGTTAGCCAGCTGGGATAGTCTTTCTAAGTGACTTAACGTTTCTCTCTTGCCAATCTTAGTATCTTGTTTTTGTCTGTGTTTTTGGCCAGTCTGGCTATGATGTGCCATGGAGAGGATCTTCTTGGATCGATTCTATTTGGGGTTCTTTGTATTTTCTTGGGTCTGAATGTTTGATTGCCTCTCTAGACTCGAAAACTTTTCTTCCAGGATTTTGTAGAATAGAATAACAATGCCTTCATTAGTTTCTCCACCTTCTAGGATACCAATTATTCAGGTGTTTGTCATTTAATGGTTTTTCATATTATCCTCATTTTTCTTGGCTATTTTCTCAGTATTTTTGATCATTTGTTCTAGGTCACAGGTTTTGCCTTCAACATCTGAGATTCAATCTTCTGCATGGCCTAACCTTCTTTTAATACTTTCGAGGGACGTTTTGATATCCTGCATTATAGCCTTCATATCTAAAAGTTCTGTTTTGATTCTTTTTTACGATATCCAATTCTTTCATATTGTGGAAGGACTTCCTCATCTCTTGGAGTTCAACATCTGTTTTCTCTTGCATCTCATAGAGTTTTGTTACCATAAATATTCTAAATTCTTTTCTGACATTTCGGTAATATCCTCTAATTTTTCCCTACTTGGAAATGAGTTATAGTGTTCCCTTACTGGAGATGTATTACTTGATTCTCTCATCCTTGAGGCTCTTCCTGATTTTTAGTCACTTGATAATGTATTCACTTTTGGCTAATTGGTTGAAGAAGGATTCTATAACTGTGAGCTCATCAGTTTCCCTTTGTTGTGAAATAATTCAGTGCTATTTTCTTTCTTCTGTGTCCTCCAGTGTGGTGATCACAGGAGAAATTTTGAAATTGGATTTATAAAGGGTAGTTTCACTCTTTTTATAACCAGTACAGTGAGGGGCAAAGGATTCTCTAAATCTTACAATATTCAGATGTTTAGCTACTCTGCAGCTAGACTTCTCTAGGCAGTGGGTAAGCGGTGAGCAGTAAAATAAGAAAGTATGGTAAAAGAAAAAGTAAGTAGGAAACAGAAATTAGGTAAAAAGGCAAAGGAGAAAGGAGGAAAGAACTGGAACAAAAATACAGGGGGGGGGGGGTCAGAAAACACTTAGCAGAAAATAAAACTGAGTTAAAATGGAAAACCTTGGGGCACACAAGCACACCATACAAAAAGGGCAGCAGAGGCAGAGATGGAGATGCCTGCAAGGTTTCTGTCCTAGGTGAGGGAAGAAGAGACAAATTAGCAAGACAAAGGCACAAGGGGACAAATAGCTGTTTTTAAAAAGAGGGAAACAAAGTTAGAATGGACAGAAAAGAACAAGAGAGAGAAAGAGACTTTGCCTACCTGACTAGCACTGGGGTCTGGAAGTGGGGACTCTGGCTGGGGGTGCTTCACAGCCATGAAACTGAACCCAGAAAGGGCATCAGAGACAGAGATGGAGATACCTGCAAAGATTCTGTCCTGACTAGCACTGAGGTCTGAAAGGGGGGCTCTGGTTAGGGAGTTTCACAGCTGTGAAGCTGAACCCAGAAAATACAGCAGAGGCAGAGATGGAACAAAGTGGTCATTCTAAGTGGCAGATAGGTTCATGCTCTCTTTGGAAAATTAAGAAAGCAATAAAGCTGTGCTTTGTTTGTGCCTTGATAGCCAAGAAAAAAGATGTAGAGAAAGTTTGGTAACCTCTGTCCTCTGTCTGTCTCTTACTGGAAACAATGGGAAAACATATTCAAAGTGTTAAGTGAAAAACAGTTTCGACCAGAAATACTATACCCGGCAAGATTATCTTTCATATGGGAAGAAAAGATAAAAACATTCCCAGATAAACAAAACCTGAAAGAATTTACCAACACCAGGCCAGCTCTTCAAGAAGTTCTGAAAGGAATGCTTTAAAGATACACATACAGGAATAGGAGAACAAAAAGCAACCAAGAAAATGACTGACTTAAAGCTAGGAACAAGAAATATCAATAATAACACTGAATGTTACCTTCTAGGATTTAAATGGAAAGATAGGACCACAGTAATCTTGCAAATTCAATAGAAGAGACTCGATTAATTACATAAGGCTGAATTGGTGAAATAAAAATGTATGACTTTTAGGTAAGACATTACTGATTTTTTCTTTATTGTGCTTTGTTTTCCCAATTTAAGAATTTTGCTTTCTTTTGAGCTGTTGATAGGTTCAGCAATTTGTTAAAATGTTTTTTCTTCTTGTTTGTTTCTTTAAATGGAAACATAAACTTTTCTCCCTTCCTGACCCCTATGGAATTAGAAAATATTTGGGAGTATTCTTATTCTGTGGCAGAATGGTTATATGCATAAATTCAATAATACCTGTTGCCTTGAATAAGAAATTGGAAATACTCATTATTGGATAGGCCTTTGACTGGAATTTCATATCTGAAGATTAAATCAGAAAACTATGGAACTAAGGTAGATCTCAATTAAGCCAACAGACTCTTTTGAAAAGATGGGCTGGCACTATAAACAGTTCTGCCTGGCAGAGAGGATTGGAGAAGCTATATGAAAGAATTTGTACCATAAAATAATCTGGACTTTTCCAGCCCATCATTGTAATCAGTAGAGATTGCAAAAGAGCAGCTACAATCGGAAAGATTATCTTGAGGAAGACTTTGAAGGAAGAAAAAGAGACTGATCTTTGCTAGTAGATGGCATATCCCAACCACTAGACCACCAGGGAGCATTAGTAGATGGTATATCACAGGATACTTGGTAGGCAGGGCTGAACTGAGAAGGTTTATGAGTGAATTGTTTATTTTTCAAGAGTTTGAATAGTTAACATGTAAATATTTTCTGAAAAATATTTAAAACCATACTGTCTCTGTTGTTATATAGTCACAACAAAATTATAATAAATATTTCAAACATTATCTTTAAAATTCAGTTTTTTGAAACTTTGAAAGTTATTGTTTAGCTGTCAAGAACTATGTAGTATGAGCAAAAAAATTTTGATATGTAACAGTAAATACTTTTAGGAAAACAAAAATAAATTAAAAATGATAAAAAAGAAAATAAAGAATGTCAAGTTGCTGGCAAAAACAAACAAACAAACTCACAAAAACAAAAACAAAAAAACATGCAGCTAGGGTCAAGATTATCCATGTAAAAATATACAGGATCTGATCTAATACCTTAATAATTGGTACAGAATTATGGACTTTCCAGCTTTCAATTTTAAATAAGATGATGTATTTTCTCTTTCAATAGAATGAAAATATTAATGAAATTATTGATTACAGAGTGTTAAACTAGTCAATGGGTTTCTTATGCTTCAACAAGACAAAATCTTGAGAATAACTATACTATCACTAGAAAGTGCATTCTACCTGAGCTCTAACATGCCACTTTAAGAAAAGAGAGTCTGAAAAGTTCCCTGTTCAGTGATTGTGTTTTAATAAATAAAAAGGCAGCTGCGATGAAGAGAAAAGCAGCATATGGGATGAAAACCCTACAAGTAAATTGTCTGCTGAACGTTGCAGTAATCCCCTGGCATGTGCTTCCTAGAGAATGATGGGACGTTTGTCAACACACGTAGAGCAAACGATGGGAAAAGATTCCCATGTATAATTCATCTTTCTATCAAGTTAAATACACAAATACCTCAATTGTGGGTTGGCACAGACTAAATATTTAAAAGCTCCCACAGTGCTCTAGGTCCTCATTGTTGCCATTCCAGACAATATCAGGAAACAAGTGTTGCCCTCATTCAGTCACTGACAAGCACCTTTCTTCTCTTGGTCAATAAGCACTAGCTATTTTACTCTGGCTGTTAGTGCATTCCTCTCCAGAACCAATTACAGAGAGACTTCAAGTTAAAGGGAATTAAACTAATTATACTATTAGGTGTGCCTTATCTTTAAATAGTTGGGTGTAGGATTCCACTATCCCCTAAAGAGAGTTCTATCACAGACCTCTGGTAGAGGATACTTGACTGCTGCCGCCCTCTCCCCCAGCGCCCATCATCGCCCAGTTTTGGCATGAAGAAATCAAAATGGTCTTTGACCCTTGTGCCCCCTAACAGCAGTTAGCAATTCCTCTGCAGAGGAAGGAATGAGGTAGGAGACAGAGACCCTAAAAATATAGTTAGGATATAGGCACAAAATGTAATCACAAAATGGCTAAGTTTTAAGATGGAGACAAAGTCTCTCAGCTGCTTGCTTAGAGAGACCTCTTAGAGCAGTGGCTCAGTGACTGACTTAGACAGCATGACCTAAATCTAAACCAATGGTTTTTTCCATGCCCCACCATATTTCAGGAAGGGGATAAGATAATAGTTTTCATGATCCAATGCTTCTAGACAAAGAATTTCATGACCTTGATACTCACTCCAAAATTAGGAAAATAATTGGACTCATTCAGCATGTGCCCCTCCCCACCAGAGGGGAATACATGCGTAAGCCCCACCTAGAACAAGTCTGAACTAAAAACCCCTTGCCCCAAGTCCTCTTCGGCAACCCATTTTCTGAGACCCATCCCTTTTTCTTGAGAGCTCTGTCCTTTCCCTCTCCTTTAGTAAACTCCCTGCTTTGCTATAAAAACAACAAATAAACTGAGACTGAAAGATTGGAGAACATGTAAGTATTAAAAATTGTAATAGGAACTAGAGACAAAGTGGAAAGAGTGTGAGAGGGGAAGAGTGTAGGAAATTTGAGCTGAAAATGGAGAGGTAAGACACTTGTGGGACACAGATAAGGTTTATTATCTGTTGACAAGGATGTGTACGTTGGTCTCGACTAGACAGACTGGACTGAGGTGTATATCATGCTGGGTAAAGTCTTTTCACAATCTAAATGATGTATAGCAATTTAATGTATGAATAATAATAAAAATATATAAATATAAAACAACAACAACAACAAACAAACCAACAGGGATTGATATCATAACACCTACACTACTTCAATAAACGTGTGTGTGTGTGTCCATGTACATGTGTTTGCACTCATACAAGTGCATACATAGATCCCTTTCCTAGAGGAAAAATACCTGAGGAAAGTAAGTTTTCATTATTTGTCTTGGTATGACCAACACCTATCATATAGTGGATACTTAGAAATAGACTATCGATTAATGGATAAATGTGAGAATTTTTTCCCTTCATAAAAAATATTATTTTCCTTCATAAAAAGGTCAGTACCTGTTAGAGTGAACACAACCATCATCTCACTAATCCCCATGCTCTTTCCCCTTTAGGGCATGTCTGATTTAAACCATCCAAGGTACATCAAGAGTACTCCATACAATATATTCTGTGAGGACTTACATATAATTCCTCCTTTAAAATCTGATTCAACATACAAAAAATATTTCACACAAACATTTTTTTTCAATCATATATACCATAAAAACCCAGATGCATCTCCACACTAAAACTGTGTTCAGTATTCCAAGTAGATTTTTTTTAAAGGTGAAAATTAATCAAGCATATAGATAATGTCTTCTTACAGACTCATTTGAAAATCACTTATTCTTTCACCAAGGCAGTTTTTCCTAGTCAACTCTTTTCTTTAAAAAGAAGATTTTATGATGTTAAATTCCTTGAAGTTATAACCTATGTAAATAAAAGAGTAACAAGGATAATGACAATGTAAAACTAGAATTGTCTTCTGAGTGAGATATTGTAAAGAGCTACAGAAGCAATCATTTCTCTTCCAAATTCATTCACTTCCATGGAGGATAAAAAGGATGAAGGTCTGAACTCGTATGCAGTGTATTCATGGTGGGAGAATTAATCTTGTAAGCTGTGGTGATGAACAGTGACTGAATATATAAAACTAATTTTAAAATAATAATAATAATGAAATTTTAAAAAGGACAAAGGAAGAAGAGAATAAGAAGGAGATAGCAGTGAGTTCCTAATATTGATAATAAGTATGATCATCTCATGATTAATAATTAGTATTTATTAAGGGTTTACAACATAACAGGTACTGTTATATTCATTTATTATTATTGACAAGTCCCTTTTAAGAATGGAAAAAAAAAAAGTTTAAAGAGATTAAATAATTTTCCCAAGGTCACATGCAACCAGTGGTGGAGATAAGAGTCAAAATCCTGATATGTCTGACTCCAAAATCTGAGTAGGTAACCACTGGACTATACTTCCTTCTGACCTATATTCTATACCATGTACTAAAGAAATAGCTTATTCCAAATGGCCCTGTCTCAACAGATCTCACAATGTAGTAGGAGAGAGAAACAGGGATTATGAATTCTTGAAAGGCCAAAATGTGTTCTATCCCCTGTTCTATGCTCTAGTCTAATCCTGGTGCACAAATTCAGTTACACATTACTAACTTCCAAACTATATCTCATGCCCTACCTTTCCTCTGAGCTTCAGATGTATATTTAATTGCCCACCAAACATCTTTATTTGGATGTTTAACAGACCTCTTAAAACCTACCAGATAGGTTTTAATACTGAAACAGTATTTCATTTACTCTTTCAATGACATTAAAAAATCCAGTCATTGAGCCCCCAAATCTAAGTAATCCTTGTTCTTCCTTTTCTTTCATACTCTACATTAAATCTACAAGCAAATTAACTTTGTTAATATCTCAGAAATATACCCTGAATCTAATAATTCATGCTAATCAAAGCTGAAAAGCTTTCCACCTCTCACCCTCCCTCCCTGGACTACTGTAGATGACTCCCGACTGGTTTCCCTTAAACCACCATTTTCTCTCTGTTGGCACGGTAGCGGCCTCCTTATTGACCTCCCTGTCTTCAGTATGACTCTTTCTCGTTCACTGCCTCTTCAGTCTATTCTCTACCTAACAATCAAAGTGCTATTTTAATCATATAAATAGGATTATATTGCATTTCTTACAAGAAATCTTCTAGCGGCTTCTCATTAAAAAGGCAAAATTTTGTCATGTTTACCATGTGTTTACCATGGCCTGCAAAGCTCTACATTGGATCCAACTTCTGGCTGTGTCTCAGTCCTCATTTCTAACAACTGCCCACTCTGCTCACTTATCCAGCGTGCCCCTTCCCACCAGAGGGGAATGGCCTTTGCACTTGTACTCATCTCTGGGTCTCACTCCATGACATTCCCTCTGCCTGGAATACTGTTGATCTTCATATGTCTAATTCCCTTGTTTCATTCTGATTTTTACTCGAATGTCTAAATACTGTTTAAAATACTCCTTTTTCTAACAACTCTCTATTTCTTCTCTCTGTGTCACTAGTCTTCAAGTGACTTATCGGCACCCAGTATTATAGTGACATTTGTTTTTTTGTGTATCTCACCCACAACAATAGGCAAGAATGAAAGCTTCATGAGGAAAATGTCTTCATCTTGTTTACACTATATTCCTAGAATATGGAACAAAGTCTACCACATAGTAAAGTGATTAATAAATATCTATGGATCAAATGCTGGCTTTCTAGGGTCTGCACAAGGCTTGTGCATAATTTTTGCAAAAATACTTATTAAATGAAAGTGAACATGGATACCAAATGGTAGTGTGGAAAAATCAATAAAGTATGTTGGAGCCGTCAAGATTCGAGTTTGCAAGGTCATTTTAAAAGTCCTATTCAAGGGCTGAAAGAACACCCAAGTGAGGATGTGTGAGTGGGTCAAAAAGTAGGATCAATGTGAAATCTTGTCTCTTTCAGTGTGGGCACTACTGAAGAATCCTGGTAAGGTAATTGAGTCAGTCCTTCTTTTAAAATGGGGAAATGGGATCTTGCATAATGGGGAGGAGGTGAACTCTGCATTCATCCAGACTGGTTTTTCATTTTAGTTCTCAGAGTTAGCATCCTTCCCTAGTAGTACACAGCCAGACTTAAACTCCTTAAACCTGGGGGCCAGCAGATGGTGTAGTAGTTATGTTACTGGACTCCCACATGGCTGACCATGGTTCAAGTCTTAGACCAGGTGGCTTGAAACTCACTGCTGGACCTGTTGTGTATTCAAGCCCAAGATCCCTGAGAAGAGATTGTGGCATGGCCATACCCCCCAGGGGATGATTTCTCACTTTCCCTCTCACTGTTTCTGTCTCTCTCCTCAGCAAGTGCATGCGCCCTAAGGCAAAAACCTCTTAACAAACAAACAAACAAAAAACCAAAAGCAAAAGAAACCTGAAAACTCACTGTCACACTGGCCAAAGCTTTGCCTATTGCATGAATTCCCAAAAATCTTACTACAGTACTAAATAATTGAGAAAAAGGAGGGAAAAGGAAACCAGTATTTTCTAAGCAACTATTGAGCTGTCAGAAAATTCATGATGCTCTTAGAAAAAAAATACATCATGACTTTTTCAACAACCTATATGCCAGTAACTGTGCTGAGCTGTGTGGAGAGGGCCACTTCATAGCAACTACAACTTTCAACCAAACAACTTAGCCAGTCATTATATAGCTCCTCACAGAGGAAAATAAAAAAGTAAATACCACAACTGTGTTTCTCTTTCTCTGATCTTTTAGTAGTACCCTGAAATTGGCTGAAATCACAGGTCAATGCAGGCTATAGATATGACCCACACAGAGTTGCCCCCAGGTGCAGTGGAAGAAAGTGCAAAAGGTTAGAGAGAATGACAGGAGAAACAAACTTAACAAAGGTCATGGAAGGCTTTAAATAAAGCTGAATTTGGATTACATTTCTTTGTCTCAGTTGCTGTATCATATGTTTTAACCTGTCAGTTTTTGTTTGTTCACTACAATGCTTGATAGAAAAGATTCTATTTAAGTGATTATTATTTTGCAATGACAACACAATTTAATGAGAATTATGTGCATTTTCATCCCAACCTCTTTGAAAATTCCTTTTTGGTACTTTATGAACATTCCATAGTTCTTCCAGAGCATTTATATGTAGGCTTTTTTTAATTGTTTCTCCAAAACAATTAGAATTTCATTATATATTTGAAATTTTAATATAGTCATTATAATGTCAAAGGGAACTTCTCTGAGACACATTAATATTTTCATATTAATGGCAGTACTGTTATAATGTTAATAGAAAAATGGGTTTAATCAATTATTTAATTCATTCATTTACTATATACTACTCTCGAACTCAAGGGAATATAAAACAAACAACTAATTTAAAACAACGAAAAGAGATTGTGCTTTGGAAATATTCAATAACTTTAAATCACTTTAATCTAAAATGACTAATCCCATAAAAATAGAAAAAGATGCCACATGAAAAGGGCACAGTTCTAGAAGTTAGAAGAAGCTGGAGTAAAGTCCCAGCTCTATAGCTAATTAGCTGTGTGATTCTGCAAAGAATCTTAAAGTCTCTGAGCTTCTGTTTCCTTTTTAGCAAGAGGAATGAATTAATGTGTATCCCGTAGGGTTGTTCAAGAATTATGGTAAATAAAATATGCAAGGATTCTTTGATAGTGCTTGGTTCATTAAAGATGCTCAGGAAATAAGAGGCATTATCTGTTGATTTCTATTCTCATATTCTATTCTCTATTCTATTCTTCCAGATAGCCTGACTCCTTCATACTTAAAAACTTCTTTTACTTCACCTCCACACCCTTAGCCTAAAACTAGCTGGAAGTAAGGAGTCCTTTGTTCCCTTCCTTTTGATCCCTGCCCCCACTATTCCTTATTGGCTAAAACAAAGACAACCATCAACCCAAATTTCACCCTCTCTAAACATATTACTACTCCAAGTCTTGGCATAGAGAAGGAAAAGGAAGCCAAAGGGTTTTTTATACCTCTTTAGAAAATAAACTACTCCCCATATCTGAAGTATTCTAAAACCCAAGGCAGGAGCTGAGGAGCTGGAGATAAAAAATCTGAAAACTTCATCCATGGAGAGTAATGGGCCTTTTTCCATTGGGCCTATATGCTTGGCTCAGTCTTTCCCTAGGGAAGCTGGCAGTAAAGAAGAAGGGTGAATTGAGAGGTGACAGTAGGTATCATTATTCCAATTTTAGAAGGTTAAAAATATTAACTGTTGATGTTGACATGTATGGTATTCTCAACTGGATTTGTCTGAGAAGTATTTCATGATAGGCAAAGTATTTGTACAAGCAAAATGAGAAATAGCAATTGACTGTTTTAAAAAATAATTAGAATAATAATAATAATGATTGGGGAAAACATAGAAAAGATATTGAATGTTAAAGTGGGGAGATTAATGTCTCTGTACTGACTGACATGCATGGCATTCCCTTTTGAAAAAGCAATGTAATACACTGTAAAGTTATATGTAATTCAATGTAATATAAAGAAGAATATGATGATAATAAAAAAATAAAAAAAAATTTAAAAAAAAGATAAAATCAAAGTCAGACTGGTTTTGGTTAAGAGGAGGGCCATAGTGGCAGCGGTAATCATGCAAATCTCTTAAAATGTGTTCAACATAAATATGAGTATCATGACATGATAAGAAAGCACTGTATGTAATGGAATTATCCACCATATGTAAATGGAAGTAATGCCTTCATAAGCTGCTGTGGTGTGTTTGTGTGTGGGTGTGTGTGCGCGTGTGCGTGCACAGGAGAGAAGACTTCTGTGCTTAAGCTACAACAAATTTCTCCTAATTGGCTAGAAAGGATAGGTTAATCCTTAACTTCAAGGTTTCATTCTGCTGAAAGGTTTTTTGGCATATTTGGGACCAATACTGGGTTTTCAAGGTAACAATATGGAGGTTAAGTCCTGTAATCAGAGATCTTCTTTTTGTCTTCTTTCCCAATGTAGCACTCAGACTCTTCTTTAGATTAAACTATTGAATAAATACTTAAAGAATATGAGAGTGGAAGGTTTCCAAATCATTGACTGGCTTGAGACAGCCAAATACCTTGGTTACCAGCTATGAAGTGGTGGGTTTGAGTATATCATTTTGTCCCTTTTATTTACAAATCCCAAATTTTCCTCACCTATCTTCTTTGAATTCAAGAGTGTGAAGGTTCATTTTAATTTCAACCTGACTGGGTTAAAGGATGCCCAGATAACTAAAGGCTTGAATGAAGCCTTTAATAAAACATTATTTCTGGGTGTGTCTGCAGGGTGTGTCTATAAGAGATTAGCATTTGAATTTGTAGTAAAGAATCTGAGTAAAGATCACCAAGGCCTTCATCCATACAGCAAGGCATCCTCCAATCTGTGAGGGCCTGGGCGTGGTGGCGCCCGCCCTATGGCAATCTGTGAGAGCCTGAATAGAACAAACACACAGAAGCAAAACCTAGAAAAGAGGAGAATTTGCTCACCCTGTTTAGATTGCAATATCCACCTTCTCCTGCCCTCAGTCATCAACATTCCTAGCTCTTGGCCTTGGGACTCAAGTAGACTTGACACCATCAGCTTTTCTAGCTCTCAAGCTTTTAGTCTCAGAGTGAATTATACCCCTGATTCCACTGGTTTTCCTTGTTCTTCAGCTTGCCGATGGCAGAACACAGGCTGTCTTAGCCTCTGTGTTTCTCTGGGAAACCCTCACTAACACAGAGAGGGTTCAAAATCTTAGGATAAAGGGTGACATTCTATAGGGAGTAAACTAGAAAACGAAGAAAGACCTAGGAGGCAAGTCCAGAATAGGTTGGTTGGGCTAATTTTCTTAGGTTCCCCTTGTAGATTTTGGCCAGTAATAGATCCTTCTCTTTATCCAAACATTCCGGTTGTCCTAGGCTTGGAGGACCTTATTGTTCACCCCAACTTCAGTAATGTCAGCAAACTCTCTTCTTATCTTTCCTATTTCTTCCTTAACCCTCATTTTTATCATCTGACAAAAACGATATTTTATGGTTATTATAGAGATTAGGGAAAATAGATATAAAGCATCTACTAGTACCTATGCAGTAAATGGTGGTTGTAATTATCCATTTTGTTCTTGTTTCTCTTTCTAGCATCATCAGACTACCTTGCAACGATCTGTTTTCATACCTGCCTTTCCCACTAGACTGTCAGCAGCTAAATGACATGGGGCCCACATCTGTTCACCTCTGTATTCTTAGCACTCAGCACAGAGCTTAGCAAATGGAAAACTTTAAAACATTTATTGAAGAAATGAGAGACTGAATGGCTTTCTCCTTTTCTGAACACTGCTCTGCCAGGCTCAACTGCTTGCAGCCAGCTGAATGGCACTTGAAATTTACTCTGCAGAGGACAGAGGTAAAGGAAGCCCTTTGAAAGGTGACCTTTAGGTTTTATTCCCACTCAGGCATCTTCTCCTTCTCCTGCTCTTATTTCACAGGAAGAAAGACTAGATGAGACATCAACCGAAAGCACATCAAATCCTGGAGAGCCTAGATGCAATTTGCACCTCTGCGAATTGCCCTGAGGACCTTAAATTGCAACTAATTATCATTAGTAATTAGAGCAGCTTTTCAGAGAGGCTGAAGTAGTGTCCTGTAGAGTGCACACAATGTTTTTCAAAGAGAAATTTAGATGGGACAGATGTCAGTCCTTCCTTATCATCTTTCCCTGAGGGGAGGATAAGAGTGAATCCAGTCCCCTTCAGTGACTGACCCAGAGACTTACTGCCTGGACCATACAGATAATAATGACTAGAATAACACAATGCCTCTTGAAAGTGTTCTGAAATTTAAAAAGTACTTTCATTGCCAACATCTTACTAGACTTTTACAATAAGACAACATAAGATTCATTCAATCATTTTATACCTACCATATGCAATGTACTCTGCTAAGTACTAAAAAGATAATAGTAAATACACCATTCAAAAATACCTCTATTTACAGAGTTCAAAGACTCATATAAGAGACGCCAAGTAAATACATCACTATGCTACAGGGTGATATGTACTGTATGTTAAAAGGTATCATCTCCATGTTACGGAAATATTTACATGGCTTACAGAAGGTAGCATTTGACCATTACAGCAAATGTGTGAAATCAGCAATATCTCCAATTAAAATAAAAAAAATAAGGAAAGCAAAGTTCAGAGAAATTGAAAATCTTGTTTATATTTGAACAGTTATAGTGAAAAAAATAAAACCTAGGTACTTCAAATGCAAATCCTTGATTTATTATAAGAAAGAATGTCTATTTAATATTCAGTTCAATTTGCTTCTACAGCTTTCCTAAAAATGTATATCTAGTCTCTGCTTAAATATCTTTAGTGACAAAAGCTTACTACTTTATAAGGCAGTATGTTTCATTGTTAGATAGAACTCATTGAAAAAAAAAAAAAAGAATTCTTCCTTAGCAGAAGTAACAATGGAGAGAAAATACTGTGTTTTCAGAGAGAGAAGAGTCTTGGGCATAGCTGCAGCTACAGAAAGTGTGTCCTTCCAGATAGGTCATGATCTATTTAATAGAGAGAAAACTAGAATTCTGGCTAAAATGAAAAGGATGAAAAAGAACAAGAGTTGTAGAGCAACCAAAATTCTCAGACATTTTTGATAGCGTGTCAATTGGTAGTATTGACATTATCTATACGGTGGAACTGTATGCAATAGGGGTACCCTCCTGGCTCCAAAGATGTTGACATCCTAATCCCTGGAACCTGAGAATATTACTATTTTGTGTATGTGATGAAGTTGGGGATCTTGAGATGGGAAGACTGTCCTGGACTATCTGGATAGGCCTGATATAATCACAGGGTTCTTATAAGAGTGAAGACAATATGAAAACAGAAGCAGAGAGATTTGAAGATGCTATTATGCTACCCTTGAAGATGGAGGAAAAGGGACATAAGTCAAAGACTGCAAGAAATGAAGCTCTAGAATCTGGAAAGAGCAAGGAAACCGATTCTCTCCTGGAACCTCCAGAAAGAACCAGCTATGTGACATATACTGTTTCTTACCTTCATGGGTATAGCATAATAAATTTGTGTTGTTTCCAGCCACTAGTTTGTGGTAATGTATTTTAGCAGAAATAGGAAATTAATAGGAGATACTCAATGTCTGAATAATTCCACTCCTACACATTTTCCCAACAGAAATGCATAGTTATGTGTACCAAAAGATATACCACTAATATTCTTACGACATAACTTGTAATATACAAAAGTATAAAGTATTCAATGCTATCAACAGTATAATGAATAAAAAATTATGGGACTTAGGCAGAATAGTGGTTTTCCTTGGGGAACTCAGCACAAGGAAGAATTCTGAGATGCTAGTAAAGTTTCTTGGTTTGGGTGCTAGTTACACAGGTGAGTTCAGATTGTGAAAATTCAGTTAACTGTAAACTTAGATACATGCATTTGTGTTTGTAATATATTATACTTCCAGTTCAGAAAACAAATCACAGTTCTGATTCACTGATGCAGCCTGGATCCTCTGGAGGTTACCCATGAAGAATCCAGAGCCAGTTTTAGGGTAAAAGCTAGAAAGCCTTTGGTAGTACGTACTTATTTAAAATGATCTGCTTGCAGAAAAGGTTTACATGCCTGTTACCTAGGCACATTCCTATTTTGGACCTCCCAATTCTAAGGCCAAGAGATTTCACCTGGCAGAAAATTTCAGCATGTTATTAGGTCAGTAGGAAAGTCGTGACATATTTTTCTATGCTTTTCTGTGCAAAAATGTATCATGACTTTCCCGATGGCCCAATATATGTTGTAATAGAGTTATGGCATTGCCTTTTCAATACAAAGGCAGTTTTGTTGTGGTAAAGTGAATGTGGCTATGGGAGGCAGGAGATGAGGGCTTGAACTGTGGTTGTCATGGACTTGCTACAGTATGAAGTCACTTCATCCTAAAATCACTTGTGAAATCAATGGCTATAGGACTAACCATAATCTGTAAGAATTAAACATAATATGTGAATATTCCCAGCTCTACTTTGTGCTTGACCCATATGGAAGATCAGAATATATGTGTTGTTACTGAACAAGAGAGGAAGTGTGATGCATGTGAAGTGTGAGAAAGTGGTGTTATGGTCAAGCCCTTGTTGTCTGGTCAAAGTGGAGCTGAAAGACAGCACTGGGGAATATTCCAGAGGCTGAGCTGGTTTAGGTTGGGGCTAGAACGGTAGATGTGATCTGGGAACAAGAAAATGCCCCAAGAGTAGCATCAAGTATCATATCTAAAGGGGAAAAAATGTAGTGTAGCCACAGCAATAGGTCAGGGAACAGGCATTTCAAGAGGTGTGTAAGGAACAGAGCGCTGGATAGGTCAAGGTAAAGGTTTCAGGACACAGGCAGAGAAGAGTTCTCCAGAGTTAAGAGTTTACTCCAGTCTGGCTCCAGCTTAATGAAATCAGTGTGGTCAGAGATTAAAGGGGCACTGCTGGCATGGAGAAACTTAAGAGTTTCTCTTTAGCTAACCCCTTCCCAATGAGACTGAGGCTTCTCTTTAGTTAAACCCTTCCCGGTGAGGCTGAGGCTTGGGGCATGCTGCCTCTCTCCCACAGATGGTTTTAGGCATTTGGAGATTAAAGGAAAGTTCAAAAACCTATTTTGATACCTGGCAATATGTTACCCAGTGGTTTTCTGTTGTATTCTATAACCTTTCTGCTGTGTGTCTGTTTTGCTATTGATTTTAATTATGGAATATAATTTCCAACATGAGGACACAGGCAGCTCCCTCTAGCAGGCCAAGCTTTTTCCAGAATCTCCCAGAGGAAGGAAAATGGGAAAGCAGTATGGCTTAGAGCAACATTTTATTCCTTACAAAGGACACAATGGGTTCTTTTCATATAAATGTCACTCTGGTCTGATGCTTCTCTGCCATCCCACTAAGCATGAAGGGAGAATGGGACATGGGTATAGAAATACTGCTCAATTGCTGGGCTTATTTCAGCAAAGAATAAAGGAACTTGGCAAAACACAGCCAGAGACCAGGTATATTGTGTTTCCAAACTGAGAGAGAATGATCAATCTCGCAAAAGTTGAAGTCTTAAGATAATATTAGCATATGGAAAACACACACACAATATACCCTCTTGAGGCAAAGTGCACTCTCATGGAGTGTGAATCTGGGGACTTGGGTTCTAGTCCAAATTCTGCAATTCACTACCAATGGATCCTTATACAAGTCATTCAGTGTCTCAAAGCCTTGATTGCCTAACTCATAAAACAAGATGATTTGATTCAATAGCTGCTGTCTCTGTCCAAGGCATCATTCTATATGGCTTCATTTAATCATAATAACTTGAACAGGAAAATTATAATCTAAGTTCTTAGAGCAGGAACTACTTTAATTATGCTGATCACTCCAGACTATAGTTTATTTGTGTAATACCTGTCTATGACCTTGTAACATCTTCAGGGAAAAAGTGGGTTTGATTTAAGCATATCTCTATAGTCTAGGATCTATTGGAATAAGGCACAGATGAGAAGAACAAAAGCTGCTTAGAGATTAAAATCAAGCTGACATCTGACTTCACTAAAACACAACCCAGGAGCATAAAGTTGTGAGAAGATTCTATGGTTCTGGTTGTTCTGATATACATACCTTTCTTTTTAATACACAGATGTGTGCACACACACATGGCATACATAACACACAGATTCCTTTGTTCTAGGGTATGGGCAGAAATAGTCTAGGGTATATCTGTACTGATAATGTTGAGAACTGGGTGCAACCAGAGGGGACCTTGCCACAGGTCATTTTCTCCATGATGCAGGGAAAAAAGAGAGAGAGAGAAAGAGAGAAAATGGCACTCAGGATGTCTAAGGTGTATGCTTGAGATCAACACATGTGAAAGGGAAGTGAAGGAAGCAGAGGTGGACAGAAGGAGGCTTAAATTTGATCCAAACCCAAGGATAGTCTCATTGTACTCTTGGGGAGCTCTGAAACTAGAATGACCTTTCAGAATTGTCCCAAGTTGAGCTGAGATGATCAGGCCTTCCTGCATGAATCAGCAGATATGGAGTCTTCAGGAAAGCCCACAATTTTGTCTGGGCAACTCTTTGTAGCTCAGGCAAGCCCTAAAGAGTTTTAGAACTAAAGTCTGTCCAGTAAGGGCACTGTTATGAACTGGGGCAATACAGATCCCCTGAATGGGCATCTGGATGGTGTATCATATGCCCACCACAGATCTCAAGGTCACCAATTCTGAGTTGGCAATGGGTCAAAAGGCATAAAGTTCCAGCAAGACTGGACAGCTGCTGGAGAGGAAATGAACATATGCCAGTCAGTCAGGCAGCCTAATATCTTGAAGACTCATGACTGAGCTGGAGATCACAAGTTGAGGCTGGCTATAAGTCAAATCCAAGGAGTCAGACATTGTCCACAGGGTCAGGCAGGGCTTGATTGACGCTGTAGACAGCATCAAAGTCAGTAACTAAGAAAACTCCAGAAAGTAACAACAAGGAATTGGGAAGAAGAATGCTACTATTTTACTTAATTTATCTCATGTAATCCTAAAACTCTAAATTCGTATATTCTATTGAACCATGCTATGTATAAAGAAGCTGAAGCTTAGAAGATTGCAGTAAGATGTCTTAAGAGGGTAGAACTGACATTTGCACCCAAATTAATATCTAAGAGATGGCACAACTGGATAAACGTGGGGCCAGGACAGTAAGAGCATCTTGTGTGTGAGCTGCCCAAGCCCCAGCTGAGAGGAGACTCAGAGACCAACAGGTTCTGGTGACCTTAGGTGAATCATTCAGGTACAGGTCACAGTTGTCTCATTCTTTAAATGAATAATAAGTAAGTCCCCTATAAGAAACCATTTAGTGGGAACCAGCAGTTAGCGTAATGGCTATGTCGCTGGACTCCCACGTGGTCGACTGCGGTTCGCGTCCCGGACCCGGTGGCTTAAAACTCACGCCGGGCGCGTGTGCGTGCATGCCCAAGATCCCAAGAGGAGAATGGAGGAGAAGGGATTGCGGCGCGACCATCCCCCCTGGGGGGGGGTGACTTCTCGCTTTCTGTCTCTATGTCTCTCTCTGTCTGTCTGGCGAGCGCACGCACCCTATAGCAAAAAAAAAAAAAAAAAAAAAAAAAAAAAAAAAAAAAAAAACTCTCCAAAGAAACCATTTAGTCCTAAACATCTGCACCTCATATGAATCTAAGGATACTAGCACGTGATTTCGAGGAAAGCTACCCTACATAAGATAATGGCTGAGAGAATGAGTTTGTTTGTTTGTTTGTTTTTTTCTTTTTTTGAGAGGTTTTTGCTATAGGGCATGTACGCTCACCAGAAAGACAGAGAGAGACAGAGATAGTAAGGGAGAAATCACCCCCCCAGGGGGGATGTCCACGCTGAAATCCCTTCTCCTCCATTTCCTCTCAGGATCTTGGGCACGCAAACACTCGCGCCCGGCGTGAGTTTAAGCCATTGGGTCCGGGACTCGAACCACGGTCAACTACGTGGGAGTCCAGTGACATAGTCATTACTCTAACTGCTGGTCCCGAGAGCATGGGTTTTGAAATTGGAAGCATCTGTATCCAAATTTTGACACCTTAGACACTGAAATTGGTAAGAGAATGAGGAAGGAATGTGTGTGTGCGCACACTGTGGTACAATAGTGGCACAATGCTCTGCAATACTGAAAGCCATATGGTAGGTTGAGGTTCAGTTCCCAAATTGACCTGAACATACTGGCTGCAAAGGGCTCGAAGGAGGATGATGGCATAAGACTTTGTTGAGGGTACTTGTCTGTCTCTGTCTCTGTTTCTGTCTGTCTTTCTCTCTCATGAAAGAAAGAAGCTTTTAAAAAAACCCAACCAAAGACCTCCAAAATTCCAGTGTCCCTCTTCTTCCCATGAGGTCAATACCACCAGATATTATTTTTGAGTGAACAGGGAAGGTAGGGAGTGGGAAGCAAAAATCTGAGAGGCCAGTTAATTTTAACCAAAGAACAATGTATCAATATGAAGGGATAGTTTGGTTATAGCACTGGTTTAGAATAGAACTTATTGCTATTTACTTATTGTTCTTTATTTTTAAATTTCTGGCATATGGGAATGCTTCAGGAACACCAAGGCTGTTTTATTAAAAGAAGGATACTACGTTTTGTCTGTGTGGTATGAATAAATTACTATATCCACTACACTGATAAAAATTTTTGATTTATAGGTTACTATTTTTACAATATCAGATATAGTATATCTCATTCACTGTTAGGATTGCTAATGCCAGTACAATTATTGACACATAATAGGAGCTTAGGAAGCATTTGATGAATCAATCTAATAAATAAATGGATGAATCCATTTTGAAAACTGAGTCTTATAATACCCCTGTGAGGGACATATCTTTACACCCATTATACGAATGAGAAAATCAAGACACAGAAAGGTTAATTGAGTTTGTTTTTTTTTTTTTTTTAGAGGTTTTTTTCGCTATAGGGCGCGTGCGCTCGCCAGACAGACAGAGAGAAACATAGAGACAGAAAGCGAGAAATCACCCCCCAGAGGGGATGGTCACGCCGCAATCCCTTCTCCTCCATTCTCCTCTCGGGATCTTGGGCATGCACGCACACGCGCCCGGCGTGAGTTTTAAGCCACCGGGTCCGGGACGCGAACCACGGTCGACTACATGGGAGTCCAGCGACATAGCCATTACGCTAACTGCTGGTTCCCGGTTAATTGAGTTTTGAAAGCCCTATGCAACTTGTAATGATTATATAAAGTTTGAACCTCAGTCTTCTGACTCCAAAGCCATTTGCTGTTTCCATCATCACTTCTTCTCACACCAACCTCATGCCAGCCACAAACCCCCCACTTAGATGCTAAATGACCTAGAGAGATTTTTTAAGGCTACTATAGGCTTAGGATTCTGCTTACTGACTCATGATTCGGATTCTTATTCTGTCATGAGGCACCTGTGGTTAGCATTTCTCACATTTCCATGTCTGATAAAAATTTCTATATGACTCAGTTTAAAAGTACACAAAATAGGGACCAGCAGATGGCATAATGGTTATGTTGCTGGACTCCCATGTAGTCAACAGTGGTTCGAGTCCTGGACTCAGAGACTGAAAACTCACATCGCTGCCTGTGTGTGCATGCCTAAGATCCTGAGAGGAAAGTGGAGAAGGGATTGCAGTGTGGCCATCCCCCTGGGGGGTGATTTCTTTCTTTTTGTTTCTCAGTCTCTACGGTGAGCACATGTGCCCTATAGCAAAAATCTCTCTTAAAAAAAAAATACACAAACTACTTCCTCAGCATGAACTTTCTGCTCAAAGGATGAAAGCCCGTCTCCCTCAACATGTTCAACCTCTTTTGGTGTTTACTTAATAGTTTCTGTTTTAGGAGCCCCAGACAGAATTTAGGAAAGTAGTTCACTACCAGAGGCTTGAGGTTTCTGTCTTCCCTTTATAGCAATGTTCCTTTTAACCCTGGCTCTTGGGATGATATATGCACAGTTCTACAAACACCTTCAGATAGGCAAGAGAATCAAAGGCAAGACAGAAGCCTAAATTGAAAGATTAGATTTTTCATAGGGCACCTGTAAGTAAGAACTCGGGAACAGTTTTGAAAAGGGAAATCTTAGAATGTTAAAGCTGACAAAGACCCCAGAAGTCAGCTGGCTCAACTGTGCAGATGGGCAAACTGAGCTCAAAGACAGGAATTTCCCTAAAGTCATACCACCTGAAGTTCTAAGACACATTTGGCTTAGCCTTTGAAGAGCCGATTCTGACCCCTTCATTCCCTACTACCAACCACCATCCCTACATTTATTTCCTAGCAGAAACCTCTTTCCCTAAGAAGTTCCCCAAATTTTTGTGGAATTGATCATTGGCACTTGTTTTACTATGAAAATTCCGTACTTTCTAATTCAAAGTCTAAGAAAATTTAGCTACAAAGAATTTAAACCACTAGCAAGTGGTCACCCAGAAAAACATGCTATAGTTGATTGATTCTTTGTGACTTCTAATTTCCAAAAATTTCTCAAAAAATTTTTCAAAAACTTTCTTCCATTCACCTATCTATGATGTACAGATCTTGTAATCCCCTTCCAATGAAAATAGAACTGTGTTTATTCTCTACTACTTGTAGGATAAACCCTGAATGTGATATTCAAACCTCTTAATAATCTGCCCCAAGTTAATCCAGGCCTTTATCCGCTTATCCATGTTCAGCCTACTGGGGTTTCTCACGACACGAGGAACACACCAGGTTCTGGCATGCTTTCAGACCACTGCTCATCACAATCCTTCCAACCTCTTTGCCATAAATACCTTTTCCATCTCTTCACCTGCAAAATAGCTGTCCTTCAACGCTAAGCTCGTATGATTCCTCCTATGAGAGGTATTTTCTGAGTCTTCATGGTCGGAACTCAGTGATAGTTTCTTTGTGTCTCCATGCCACCTACATATGGGTTTTAGCATTTTAAGTCATATTTTAGCTATTTAGTAATGTATCTGAATCCCACACTTCACAAGATCTCCTTGAGGGAAGGATATGATTCATGTTTATAAAAGAAATGAATATCATAATACATTATATAGCAAAGCAAGTATAATATTTTTATTTCATAAATCAGGGAGGTGGAGAAAACATCAGTATACAGATGCATAACAAATATTTATTCTTTCTTCTTCATTTAGCATCAACACAAATGACTTCAATCTTTGTCTCCAATTTAGAGTGAAAGAATAAGGATAAGAAAATTTAAGCAGCTCACCCAAGGTTATAGAATTTAACCTTGGAGTGCTGAGATTATACCAAGAGAGCAAGGGCACTTTCTGCTGCACTTCTGCCTCTCATACACTTATCCCCATCTCCAAGCTCCAGGAAGAAAGCTCAGAGAACTCTGAATGTCCCCTCTTACCACCATAAGTGGGCTCCAGAAGGCCCTACAGGGATGAGAACAGTTTGTATAGTTTTGGAATGACTAAACATTTGTCTCTAATGTGTCTAAAATTGCTTTTTAAAAATATAATCTGCATAATAAAAGGTACCACAGACTGCCCAGGTTATCAATTTTTTCCTCCCATATAGGAATCTCCCTGGAGCCTGAAGACCATATCACATTTCTTTTATGGAAAATGGGCTGTCTGCCAGCAATCTGAATTTCAATCTCCAGCTCAGACTTTCTTGCCCCAAACCAGTACTAAATATTTTGCTGATGTGGATTTGTTATTTTAAGTGAATGCATTTTATCAGACCCAGAACAGACATTACACATTTATTTATTTATTTTAGGCATTGACATTAAGAGAATAACTACCTACCAAGTACGGAATGGCTTGATGTAAGCAAGTGCTGGCAGTTCGCCAGACAGGAGTGGCCTTTGCAAACTTTCTCTGGAAGGAGAGAGGGCAATGAAACGGAACCACAGAATTATGCTGCCAGCTGTCAATCTGGAGGACCTTTCTCAAGTGCAGTGGTTATGAACAGGAAGGACCCACAGGGCACAGGACTTACTTGCCTCTTAGAGCTTGTAGGATCATGGAACTTGTCACCAGAATGGTTCTTGGATATCTGACCACGTTCTACCTTTTGTGGAAAAAGTGAGTTGCGGAGAGAAGGAATGGCTTACATAAGGCACACAGCAAACTGGTGAAGAGTTAGGACTAAAATCCAAATATCCTGATATGTTGGACCAAATGTCATCCTGTTGCAAAATACGTTAGGGAAAATGATGGGAATATTTTAGCCTAACGGTAAGCTTTGGAGTAAGCCAGTCAGCTGTGTGACATGAGAAACTTCCTCAATGTCTCTGAGCTTTCTTATCTGTAAAGTATAATAATAAGACTATCTACCTATAAGAGCTCCTAGTTCATAGAATTACTGTGAGGATACAATGTGTAAATGGATGGAAAACTTGTAGTTCAGTGTCTGACATCATAAGTTCTCAATGAGTGTTCATTATTGTGATAATAGTCTTATTGATGAAACATTCTTTTTTCACATCTCTTGAATAAATTCAAGGGAAAAATTAGAAGTATTGGCTATCTCTCTCTTTTATAAAAAGGAAAACTGAATACAAAATCCTTTTTAAGAGAGAAGTAGGACCTACTATCACTTTTTAAGTGAGGTTATTATACCTTGAAAACATAATTCTCACCACCTTATCTAGGAGTTCTATTCACCTAACCAAAATGTATTAAAAGTATTTCTTTCTTTAGTGGTGGCCCCCAGTGCTGACTAGCTGCTCACAAAGCAATTCTGAAAGATTAGAGAATTGTAAGCATCCCAGAGATAATCATAACAATGAGTAACTGGTATTTCTAAGTCATTCTATCTTTGATACTTCAATATCTTTACTAAACAGTTTTACCTTCTTACTGAAATCACATATACATACCTCACATGTGCTCCTCACTCCAATAAAATGCAGCAATACCAGTGAGTCCCAGAACACATATTTTTATTTGATTATATAGACCAGCACCCAGGGCCCATTTCTGAGCATGTTTCTACTGATTATCTTGAATGAATGAAGAATGCTATCCTAAGAGATGTAATATGGAACATATTGCTTGAAATGGCTAATGAATCCCTAGTGATTTTACTATATTCCATAAAATGGCTCCAATATTCAGGGGGTGAGAACATGACCTTGTCTATACAATATGGCCCTACCCCAGACATAGCTGATTGAACTGTAAATAAACACTTTACACCGAGTCAGGATAGTCAGTCCATCTCTGGGAGATGTGAAGCCAGGAATGAAGAAACAAGAATAGTTCTATTAACAGAGTCAAGTTTATGTTATAATAGCTAAGTAGGTATTCCAAGAATGTATACTGCTGAGATCCCCCAAGAGATGTTTGAGGGAGCCTCTCAAGGTTTTGTGTTTCAACTTTCCTCTAAATGCTATAAAGGACCTCAATGTCCTTCCAATAACATTGTAGTTTTGTTTTGTTGTTCTCTTCCGTTTACAACTAAGAAGAACTTTACTAACAAAGTAGAGTAGAAAATTGCCTTTAAGTGGTTAGCACTATTTCTTTTTGAGAGGAAAATTATCTTATTTTGTGACATGCTATTTATGGATAGAAGATAAAATCCTAAGATCATGAATTTCAACTGGTAACAAGAAAGCAAAAGATGAAATTCTTGTAATTCATAAGAAATGAATGGGAATTTAGGAATAAGACAAACAGAAAGCAAAAAAAAAAAAAAAAAAAAAGGGAAGTGAGAGGAATGGATTAAAATATTTATAAGTATTAAATCATAGAGGAGACAAAGCCCAAACTAACAGAAATGGCAAAAATTACCTTAAGGACAGGTGTGACTAATATTAAAGTTTAGGGTTGTTTGCAGTGCTACATACATTCCATTTCCTCAATGCTTCAGGAAAATCTGTTCCACACACAAAGGCTACAATGAGTTAGTTTTTTGTGTGTAAATGTAACTATGTCTGTGGTCATGTATGAATGTATATGTAAGCATGTATGTGTAAATTTAGATATATCTAGATTTAGGGGAGAGCCTTTACTTGTCTGAGACAACAAAAACCTAATATGGAGGATAGCAAGATGATTCATAAATTAAACTAAACTAACACAGGGGGCTGTGAGTTAGCAGTCATTCTAAAATTCACCCCAACTCACAAAAAGCTCTGGGAGAGGATGAGAAAAATTCAGAGCTGCCACCACACATGGGGTCAGTGCTCTGGGTTAATTTCATTTGAATCTCAAACAAAAGGATACTTGAACTGACACATGATTTACATAACCTATTTGGACAAGTGACATTGGCAAGTAACCTCTTTCTGCTGCAAGTACTGAGTCCAAGTCCAACCAGAACTAATACCCATCAGGGCCCTTAACTTTCAGCCCTCTATTCTATGAAAGTTTGGAGCAAATGGTCCATTCTGTAGCTACTTCTCAGATATCAGAATTTTAGTATCAACTTATCCAAATCTTATCAATTAATTTGTTTTCACTTGTTCCTGTAGCCATTCATTCAATAAATAGTTATTAGGCATCTACTATGTGTTAACGATTACTCTAGATGCCTGGGATTTATCAGCGAATAAAACAAGAAAATATCTACTTTTCCATTCAGAGTCCCAGATTTTTAATAACAGGAATTTACAGTACAGATTCAGCAAGAATTACAAAAAGTAAAAACAAAATAACACACACACGCACACACACACACGAACCCCAAGAACTATAAATGCAGATAAAGGGAAGGAAGGGTGGGGAGTTCTATGTAATGAGAGCAAGGTGGCTTTTCTGTTGATTGCAAACAAAATGAACAGAATGGTTTGGAGTTTTTAAGTCATCAGAGAAACTGCTTTCTCCAAGTAGTTCTGGAAGAATAGGACCCAGTACTGCTGCCAGGGTGAGCAAAGCATGCTGGGAGCTCTCATCTCTCTGCACTGTCAGAAGAGGACACCCAGGGTTATTGACAAAACAGTGACTGATTTCTTAATAGTATACAGTCAGCAGAGACAAGGGTTATGGCATAATTAACATAACATGAATTTTTAAAAACCCCAGGTGTGGGCTGCCAGCAGAAGATAGGGCAGGCACAGCGAGGGGTGAAAGCCTAGCATTCTTGCTACAATCTTTACCAGACAGCATTTGTTAAGGCTCTATGCTCGGATCACATAGGAGTGGTGAGAAGCACTCTTCTGACAGTTGAAAGAATTCATCTGGTTCTTCCATGAACTCACTGTGTGACTTTAAGCAAGTCCCATCCCCTCTCTGGGCCCTTCTTTAGTACCTTATTTTTTAAATGAGGAGGCTGGACTGAGTATTCTTAAGATTAAATGATCTCCCAGACCATTGGGACCATGGTTTTTTTCCCCAGCATACCATGAAAACATTTATACTCAGTAGATGTTTTAAAGCCCTACAATCTCAAGCAATTGAAAGCAGAACTGCTCTAAGCCTAGAAGAGGGAAGAGAGCAGAGAAGTCTTCTCTTCTACTCTCAGTCGAGTCACCTTGCGCTTCCCTGGATGCAGGGAAGAGAATCCCCAAGTCATATTGGCTACATCCTCCTGCTCTCTGAGGGAACAACTGCTCTGGAAGCTGTCACCCACCTGATGAATCTAAATCAGAGTTCACTGCACCCCAAGTGCAGGGCCATTAGGGCTCATCCTGCCATACCATACCTACCTCCGCCCCTGCTAGAAATCTAGACTTCTCTGGCATCTATCCTCACTGACCATGCCTCTCCTCTCCACTTGGCTGAAGACATCCCCTCATCCAGTCCCATTTATTCCCTTCTCCCCCTGTTCACTCTGAACAATGAAATGATAGTACCCACCTGGCACGGTAGTTTTTATGAGTGGAATGAATTAATATGTTAATACTTAGTACAGTGCATGGCACATACACATTAAGTGTTTTATTACTGCTATTATTTTATTGCTCCTATTAATAGTAAGTAATATGTAGCTACCAGCAATATCTGGCTTATACATTGGTGAATCACTAGATCTATTCATATTGATTTACCTATCAACAGCTTTAATTTTTGCTTCATTGATTTTACTCCTCCACCCACTTTCTCTTTCCTACTGATTTCCTCATACATCTAGATGAACCAATAGCATTATGACTTTTTACTTAATGCTATATTTTTAGCAAGCAGAACAATTCCTGGCTCATAGTAAGATGTTCATAAATATTTCTGAATAAATAAAAGATCTTAAAAAAGATCTTCAATAACCTTTTTCTTCATTTCATACTCTCGCTCTCTCTCTCTAACACACACAAACATACACACATTCACACACACACACACACACACACACACACACACTACTCTACATGTAATCTCAAATGTCCACAGTGTTTTGGATTCCATGTGGCTGAACTGCAGTTCCTGGCTGGGTTAGAACTGTAACTGTCAAACTAATTTGTGGAAACATTACGCTACAATAATTCTTAGACGCTAAATCCATAAAACCCATGGCTTGATAGCCACCAGCTCCTTTCCTATTTTTTTCTCCCTACCATGTCCAACATTGTAATTATTTCCTCAGAAATAACTTTAATTTCCTTACTTCCACCCATTTTGACCCAGAATGAACTCTCCTGCCTACCTTTATCTAGGCCCCCAAACAACCAGAGGGAAAAAAAAAATCACACATCAAGTGATTCTTTAAAATGCATTATGAATGCATATTAAATTCATAATCTCAGTCCTCATGCAACTGTTATCATTGCTCAGCAATTCTACAAGGTTATTCTAGTATTATATCTAGTTTTCTCATTTTTTATATAAAATAAACTGAGACCTTCCTCTATCTCTTGAAAACCATTATTTTTTCCCCTTCACCATCATTCTAAGAGGATAATCTCACCTAATGCTTTCTATTTTAGAACCAGCAGACAGGAGCATCCTCAAATCCACACCAAAAATAGAAACATGCCTATGTCTCCTCATATAATCTTGTTACTATGGATGAAGGTGTCCTTCTTAACAAATGCATTCATTGAGTCCTCTGGATCCCCTGCCTTTCACTCACTCAAGTACTGCACTCTTTCGGTTATCTCCTGTGTCTTCTGAATTATGAATCCTGCTCTTTCTCATACCATTAGCAAATAACCTTAGCCCTGTGATTCACCACTCCACCCACTATCACCTACCACACATTTCTCTCCCTCTCAGAGAAATTTCTGCTTATGCATGCTGCCTGCGCCTCTTATTCTTCAATGACAATTCAGTTCACCTACTCTTAGTTTTCCTCCTACCTCTGGCCACTTATTCCCTGATTTCCATGTAGGCTCTTTCTCTTCTATCCAACCTCTGACTATTGAAACCTTCTGGGGCATGATCCTATACCATCTATTCTTTTATGTTCCACCTTTATTCTTCAATTTTCTCACCCGCATATAGGCTGTAAATATAACCTGTACACTGACCATCTCAAATGTATGTTTCTAGCCCAAGCTTCTCTAGACTCTAGTCTCGTATATCCAAAAGAATAGTAGATATCTTCCCTTAGAGATCTCACAAGTATCTAAAACATGGCATTTTGAAAACAGAAGTGTCCACTCCTCTATTTCTACTTACATTCCTGGCCTTTCAAAGTTCTTCACTGCAATCGTCGGCAACAACATTCAGTCAGTTGCCTGAGATAAAAAATGTTGGCTCAACTTTGATTCCTTACTCTTCCTCATTCCCAGATTTAATGAATCTTTGGATCTAATTTTTAGTACATATCTAACATTGTTTACATATCTCAGCTCTTTTAACTTCTTTTCATTTCTTTTGCAAGTCATCCTAATCCAAGCCACTGTTGTCTACATAATGCAATACATTCTTACAGGTGCCCTCTCCTGTACAGTGGTTCAATCATATTCTATTGAATCTAGAAGCCAACAAATTTATATAAGTAAGTGAATGAGCACATCAGTTTTCCTAAATGCATATTCTCCCAATTCCCCCAAAAGCTTGCAACGTTCCTAACAAGGATGTCAAGCCCTATTTGATGTTAGCTCTTGCTCCCTCTCCAACATCATCTTCTGTTACTTTTCTTTCAATTCTTTGAAATCTTTTTTTCTTGGTATGTGTACTTAGACTTTTTTTTAAAAAAAGAATTATCTTATATAACTTTATTTATTTTAATTTGACCAGAGAGGGAAAGAATAAGAGAGAGAGAGAGAGAGAGAGAGAGAGAGAGAGAGAGAGAGAGAGAAGTATGAAAGTAAGCCACCAGGTCCAGGACTCGAACCGTGGTTCTCCATGTGGGAGTCCAACACACTTAACCACCATGCCACCTGCCAACCCCAGAATTATTTTCTTTTTAAGAAGTTTTGACTTAGGGTGCATGCACATGCCAGAAAGAGAGAGAGAAACAGAACTAAAGACCCAGACAGTGAGAGAGAAAGTGAGAAATCACCCCTCCGCCCAGGGAGATGGCCATGCCAAAATCCCTTCTCCTCCATTCTCCTCCCAGGACTTTGGCGTGCATACACACACACACACACACACACACACACATACATGCACACTTTGTGACCTTATCTGGGACTTGAACTGCAGTTGGCCATTTGGGAGTCCAGCGACATAACCACTACACCATCTGCTGGCCCCTAATTCTTTGAATTCTATAATATATTTGCCACAAAAGTCTTTCAACTGTTCATTCTCTTCCTTCTGCTTAGCATGATCTTCAGTGCTCTTCACTTCCCTCATTCTAATCCTTTAACCTTCTTCAGATGAAATGTCACCTCCACAGAGAGGCTTCCTTTGACCTTATCATCTGAGTAAGTTCCTATACTATCTTCTAACACTAAATGTGGTAAGTTATCATAGCTTATCACAGTTTTAAATTATATGTGTATATAATTGTTTATTGTGTGCTACATTGCTTTATCATAGCTCGCAAGGCCCATGATGGAAGAAATGACATGCATTCCATTGACTGAAGTACATATTCAGTCCCCAACACAAAGTTAGTCCCCAATAAATGTCTGTTAAATAATGTTGAATGAAATCTAGAACTGCAAAGACTATACTTTGAAAGATACCAGACTAAACTGTAACCTTCCTAAAGACAGAGACTGGACTCATTCATCTTTATTTCTACAGCATTCAGTACAGAGTATAGATGCTTAGGGAAGAATTTAGGAACTAAATTGAGATGCATTCTTTGAGTCTGACATTTCAAACAGTATCATGTTCCAGCTTCCAATCCTAGCAACTTTCCAGCTAGGCCTGTGTTCTGTTAAGTTGAAGTTTGAAGGACTCTGTCAAAAAAAATATGTGTAGGGAACCAGCAGTTAGCGTAATGACTATGTCGCTGGACTCACACGTAATCGACCGCGGTTCGCGTTTGGACCCGGTGACTTAAAACTCACGCCAGGCGCATGTGCGTGCGTGCCCAAGATCCCGAGAGGAGAATGGAGGAGAAGGGACTGCAGCGTGACCAACCCCCCTCTCGCTTTCTGTCTCTATGTCTCTCTCTGTCTGGCGAGCGCATGCGCCCTATAGCGATAAAACCTCTCAAAAAAAAAAAAAAAAAAAAAAGTGTAACATAGAGGGTCTGAGATTTGAATTGATAGGACATGCCTGGAATCCTACCTTTTTTCCATTTGTAGGCAATAGTTGGAGTAACTGGTTAAAGTTCAAGGGTCTGTGTTTTGGAATTACAGCATAACTATATAAATAGAATTCTTTTAAAGATTGGATAAGGTAGTATTTTTGAAATAATAAGCACATAGTTGATTTGTAGTGAATGTTAGCACCCCTATTTTCCCCAGCCCTCTAGTTCCTTAATATCCTAGGTGCCCATATGTGTTCCTGGTAGTTTTTCAAGCCAACCTGGGGATCTGCACTGATGGCCAGCCATATGGCTTCCAGTCAGACAGGTCACTTACATCACCACTGTGCCACAGCTACTGGGCCTCCTGTTAGCATAATATAATCTATTTGGGATGAAAGTGTTCTTAGAGATAACTATTGTGAAAATTTGTTAAGGTCACACACTTATTAGCATAAAAACATAAGTTAGCATATGTATCTTTTCACTGTATCATTTTTCTTCTATTGAAAAGAAGATGTTATAGGCCAGCAGATAGTTTGAATGTTAAGATAGTTGGATCTCACATGGCTGACTTCATGGTTCAAGTCACAGACACAGTGTTTTGAAAATTATACTGGGTACATTTGTGTGCATATCCAAAACCTTGAGAGAATAATGGAGAAGGACTTGTAGCATGGCCATCCCCCTCAGATGGTGATTTCTCACTCTCCCTTTCTCTCTCTCTATTTGTCTCTCTCCAACGAGCACACGTGTCTTATAGCATTTGTATGGTATAGTTGTTTTGAAAATTAAAAGTACTATTACCTTTTATAGTAGACATCTTTTTTTTTTTTGAGAGGTTTTTGCTATAGGGTGCGTGTGCTCGTTAGAAAGACAGAGAGATAGAGAGACAGAAAGCGAGAAATCACTCCCCAGGGGGGATGGTCATGCCACAATCCCTTCTCCATTCTCCTCTTGGGATCTTGGGCACACACGCACATGCGCCTGACGTGAGTTTAAGCCACCGAACTTGAGCCGTGGAGGACTACATGGGAGCTAGCAACCTAGCCATCACGCTATCTGCTGGTCCCAATAGATACACATCTTCTAAAAGGTAACTTTATTTTACTTTTTTAAAATAAACTTTTTTTATTAGCAAGAATACTGAATGCAATTGATATTAAAATAGTTTTATACTGTTATAACTAAGATGAAACATGATATAGATTAATATGTAAAGCAGTTGCATAAACAAAAAACAGGTTTTTTTTTGTTTTTTGTTTTGTTTTGTTTTTTTTGGTGATATTCTGGAAGACTTCACAAGAACTTGTTAACAATGGCAGCCATTAGGGAAGGGAACTGACAAAGGAAGCATTTTCAGTATTAAAACTTACGTATCTTTTAAAGTTGGACCATGTGTACGTATTACCCATAAATATACATTTTTTTAAAAAAAATACTGAGCTTTTATTATCCTCAACCATAGAGAAGAGTTATGCTTGAAGTCTATGGGAACTGAGTCTCCCACTACGAGTGCAAAAGCTACTTAAGTGTCTGGAAGAGTTTTCTCAGATTTTCTCCTCCTACTGCCACCATGCAGGAGGCACTGTAAGATAACTTTGAAACTTCAGAATATGCAAAAATATTAAGGTAGTAGCACATATTCCAATATATTATCAATTCAATTTGGTCAACAAGTATATATTGGATATTTACTGTGCTTGGGCTGAAATGAACAGATTTTTCAATGAAAGTCCTCATTGAAGTTGTTACAATTTTAAGCCAATCAAAGCACACATGTAACTCAACACAACAAATACTTCTTCCATTTTTTTAATTTTAGAGACAGACTTTTGCTATAGGGCATGTGTGCTTGCCAGAGAGACAGAGAGACTGAAAGCAAGAAATCATCCTCCCCTGGGAGATGGCCACGTTGTAATCCATTTTCCTCCACTTTCCTCTTGGGACTCTGGGAATGCATACACACGTGCCCGGTATGAGTTTTAAATTGCCAGGTCTAGGATTTGAACCGTAGATGACTACATGGGAGTCCAGTGATGTAACCATTATGCCACCTGTTGGTCCCTATCATAAATTCTAAGGCACACTCTTCCCCCCATTTAATGTCTCTAAAATCCAGATATATCTTACAAGCACTGATAAATTAATTACCCATTGACATTGTATGAGTACACATATCAAAGCTTACTAATGCATCAGTAATATGCTAGTTGACTTTGGAGAAAATACCAAGATGACAGTAGACACTTTGAAGGAAGACTGCATTGCCATATTTTGGAAGGCACAGATGATGCTCTTGTATGGGAAAAAAAAAAGTTTATGAACAACTCTGAGTAAAAAGTGATTCTAAAGAGTTGGATCCTTAATACTTTACTTAATACTTTACTTCCATATGTTTTTTATTGTACATGAAAGAGAAAAAAACAATCTGTAGAAATATGCTTAAAAGAAATGTTTTAATGAGTATAAAATAAAATTCAATATAATAAGAAAGCATTGTATCACCTTGTCAGAAAAGTCATGATGTATTTTTTTCTTATGCTTTTCTATACAGAAATGCATCATGACTTTCCTGATGACCCAATATCAGAGTTTAATTGACAACATTTTTTCTCCCTTAATAGGACATAAAATAATGGTGTATATCACAGCTAATGGCTTCTTAAATTTGATAAAACGTGGTGAGTCACACCAAATAAAATGCTACAGGCTATGTAACAGTTTTTAACAAAAATACAGCAATCACATACTCATACTGTTCGACAACATTTTAGGTTGTGGTTCTATTAAAATACTATTAACCCACTTATTGAACCCCATAAAGTTAATTATAGTATGGGAGTTAAGAGTAAGAAATCTGGAATCCAGCCAATCAGTTGTTTAATCCTGACTCCCCCATTTACCAATGTTTGACTTTAGACAATTTGCTCAAACTCTCTTACTTTCAATTTTTCTATTTTTAAAATTTCGCACAGTAATAATGCCTTTTTTTAAGTTTGTTTTAAGGATTAAGTGAGATAATATAAATGAAACAATTAGCAGTAACTGTCACCTAGAAATGACTCAATGTCTGTTAACCACTACATTACTATTACCAATATTATTATGTCAGTAATATCTTTTACTTGATCTTTACAGCATCCACTTGAGATGATTATGTTCTTCAATTTTCAAATGATGATTTGATTCTCAGAAATTTTTACTGAAAAATTGTTATACAGTCCACTCATAATTTAGAAAATTTGAGGTTAGTAGGTTAGTATATTATTTGAGTTCAGTTAATTGTCAGAAACTCAAATTTAAGTACTTGCCATTCAGTACTGATGAAAAGCTAAACCTAGAAAAAGAAAAAAAAATACATGGAAAATATCCTAAAAGTATAAAGTGAATCATCCTTTGAGATAGTATAAAATTTGCCTTAGATCAAACAAGAGAATACTATTTTATTTTATTATAGAATTACTTTTATCAATAGAGAAGATAAAAAAGGACTACTTTGAGAGTTGTTATTAAAAAATAACCCTATAAAACTATTTTTAAAATATATTTCTGCTATAGGGCACATGTGTACAACAGAGAGGAGAGAGAGAGAGAGAGAGAGAGAGAGAGAGAGAGAGAGAGAGAAAGAGAGAGAGAAAGAGAGGAAAAGTGAGAAATCACTCCTGCCTGGGGAGATGGCCATACTGCAATCCCTTCTCCTCCATTCTCCACTCTGGATTTTGAGCATGCACACATAGGTACCTGGCGTCAGTTTCTAGCCACTGGGTCCAGGACTTGAACTGCAGTTGACCATGTGGGAATCCAGCCACCTTAACCACCATGCCTCTGGCAGGCCATCCCTATGAAACTTTTTTCTCACTATTAAGGATATTGTTAAGGATGTGCCTGAGAGTGTTGTTTATAATACAATAAATTATATTCATTTTTAAGGACTACCCATCCTCTTCCTGACATTCTGTGTCTCAATGTCAATAAAAGCTGTGTTTGTCCTAAAAAACTGAATTGAGTTTTGTAATGGGTGGTGTGAGCCATGTGTCTGTCCTGATATGACTCCTTGACTTGGTTACTGAGACGCTCAGGCAAGTTTATTATCTAACTCCAAGTATAGGCATTACACTTACTCCTGGCTTCTTTTCTCTAACCTCATTTTGCCGAAAGGGACAGTTTCTGACATGCCACTGAAGTGGGCAAGAAGCAGGTGTCTTCTATTCTGTGTACTTAGAGGAGATCACATAGTTGGATCACTTTTAGAGCTAGAGATAAAGCTAGAAAGATAGATGTGGCCAGCTGGGGATATTGAAGGCAATGATAAATTCTGTATTTTTATAATCCACTTCAAGGAATATATGGTTAATAAAATATAATAAATCAATCAACTGACAAACAAAATATATAAATAAATACTAAGCATATCTGAATTGTATAGACTTCCTAATGGGAAAAAAGAATTACCTTTCCTCTGCTTCCAACCCTGGTTTGCAATGAAGGGTTCTCTATAATCTACAGGATGCAGACATAAAGTCATAGTTCAAATGGTACTAGGTAGAGCAAGATTTCTAAAAATGGCATAAACACATTTGGAAGACAGCATTTATTGCCAGGATCTGCTGGACTACATCCTTCACCAACTTCCCTCCAGCTGCTACTCCAGCTACTATTGGAGAATCAACCCACATGAGCATGCTGTATGCACCAACCTTTACCATGGCACAGTTTTACAAGTAATTTGGAGGCGTTAGAAGGGCAATAAACTGAGGTAATTCAATAAAGCAGAATAGGATCTGGGTTTAAAACCAATTTTGTCATCTACTAACTATTCACCCTTCTAAGACTAGTTTACTCTCTATCAAATAGGGTTAATAACCCTGACACTCTTATCATGTGGAATTGTTGCTAAGATTAACTATAGATAAAGTACAGATAGTAGCAAGATTTATGGAAAAATATAGGTGAGGAAACCAAGAAAGCTGAGTTCTCTAACTCTCTGAGCTTTAATTTCTATGTAATGAGGCAGTTGAGTTATAAAGTCCCACATAGAAATTGACTCCTCCAAAACTAATGTTGAAATGTAATTGCCATTTTGTGGGTATTAAGAGGGGAGATATTTAAAAGATGGTTAGGTTATGAGGGCTCTGCCCTCTTAAATGGATTAATGCCACTAATGAATAAATAATGGAGTAGGTTAGTAATTATGAAAGTTTGGCTTCCTTTCCGTGTCTCGCACACTTGCTTCTTCCATCCACTATAGTGTAACACAGCACAAAGATCCTCACTAGATGTTGGTGTCACACTCTTGAATTTCCCAGCCTTTAGATGAACTGTCCACGAGCCAAATAAATTTCTTTTATAAAAAATAATTTTTTAAATAATTCAATCTGTAATATTCTGGTATAGCAGCAGAAAATTAAGTAAGATAAAGATTGTCTTCTAACTTTATAGATTGTAGAGTAGTTGTACAAAATATAGGATTATCTGGATTTGAGAATGGCAGTGGTTGCTTGCAGTACTCATGAGGATTTTGAATTAGCCTACAGGATCCCAATGTTTGTTTGTGGTGAATGGGTGACTTTAGGGTGTTGACAGATTTGAAAGGAAAACATTTTACAGGGTGAAGATATAATATACTTTTTAATGGATGTATAAAAGTCAAAGTACTCCAAAAGGAAAAACATAAGGAAAAAAAATAACATGGACATTTAATCATTCAACAGCCACACAAGTCCAGAAAACAGCATACTTTGCTGTATTTTCTAAAAAATACACAATAAGGCCTATTTTGGAGAATTTAGATATCTGAGGCAATAGAATATTTATTTAGCAAATTTTATGTGTAGGCACATAGTATGTATATCATTTAGTCTCCATAATAACTCTGGGAATAGATCAGGAAATAATACTAAGAATGTTCAAATAATTTTCCCCTAGTCATATACCTCTCAACTGGTACAAATGAGATATAAAATACAGACCATTGGCTTCAAAACTCACATTCTTTCTATTATATCAAACTGCTTCTCAAGGAGAACCAAAGCTGTGTTCCCCAAACAGATCAAGTGTATACAAAGCATATTTAGGATGAATCTGCAGAAAAACTAAGCAAATGAGACATGATAATTTCCACAGGGGAAAGGAAAGAAGAATATAAAAAGAACATTAATAACTGATAAAAATTTTAGAAATAGAAACTAGCTGGTAGGAACTTTATAAATTATGAAGCATTTTACCCTATTAACTCATTTGTTTCTCACACTTTCCCTGTGATGTGAATAGTATTATCTCCATTCTCAAATGCAGAAATGGGCTCAGAGATATAGGTGACTTTCTCAGGTTCACCCAGATACTGAGTGTTAGAGCCAAATCTTGTATCTAAGTTTATGTACTTTCAAGAATACCAGATCAACTGGGTTCTATTTTTTTGACCTGGACAATCACTCAGTAGAGGGGCAATTCATTTTTTCCTTCCTAGATTCATTTTAACTAGAAAACATTTCCTTATCCTTAGGTCTGGGAAGGGCCAGTCACATTTTGTGAATATATCTGCTCCTAAGCACTCTGAGAGAACACTACATTAGAGCCACCCTCCCTGACAGAAGCAGCTGCTATGAGGATCTGAAGGGACCCACTTAGCTAAGCTTAACCCCACAAATCAAAAAATCCATGGCATTTACCCTTTATTCTTCAAAAAGAAGAAAAGAAAAGAAAAGAAAAGAAAAGAAAAAATAAAAGAAAAGAAGAAAAGAAAAGAAAGAAGAGAAGAGAAGAAAAGAAAGAAGAGAAGAGAAGAGAAAAGAAGAGAAAAGAAATGACAGTACAAAATGTCATTGCCAAAATAGAGCTTTGTTGTACTGTGAAGAACTTAACAAGACTATCACTTCTGAGAAGGTCCACACACTAGGAGTCAAAATTAGTCTACTGTTCCAGTAACCCTGGCAATTATAGAAAGAGTAACGTTTAACCAACTTTCAAGGCTGCTGCTCAGAAAATAAAGAAAATTGCTAAAATCCTTAGAGATCTAGATTCTATGGAGTTCAGGATCCACTATATTGCAAAGCACATAATCTCTGATCTTTACAATAGTCCTGAGACCTAAAACAGACATAAGAGATTATTACAAATACATGGCTAAGGGAATTAAACTAAATTGAGCACCTACTATAAGGCAGGCACTTTATTCATATACACTTGGTCTTCAAAATCACCCTAAGAGGGGCCAGGAGGTAGCATGGTGATTAAGTCACTGGACTCAGACGTGGTAATTGCAGTTTGAGCCATACACCTGGGCACGTGTGTGCATGTGTGTCTGTGTGTGTTCCCTAAAATACCAGGAGGAGAATGGAGGAGAAGGGATTATATCATGTTACAGCATGGCCATGCCCTCCCCACTGGGGTGGAGGGGTGTGTGTAGTGATTTCTCACTTTCTCTCTCAGTGTCTCTCTCTCTGCATCTCTCTGGTGAGTACATGTGCCCTAAACGAATCCTAAGAGCTTTTATAGGTAGGTATGATGATGAAAAAAATTCATGTTTTAAACAACTTTATTCACTTCCCCAAGGTTATACAAACAGTAAGTGGCAAAATCAAATAATAACCTTGGGGGATTCTGCACAGTGTAATCAAGATCTGTCTTTGGGGACTGATAATAATGTTCAGCCTACCCATTTTTAAGTATAGCGTAGTGCCTCGTGATAGATTATAAATGACTTGTCTAAGATCACTTATTAGTTTGTCTTCCCTCACTACACATAGCTCTCTGGTAATAGGGTTTTCTCAATTTGATTTTCATGTCCCAGAATATAACACAGAACTTAGCAAGTTAGAAGTGATTATGAATATTTCACAAACTAAACTGAAATTGACTGAATATAGACTCTAAAAATCCTCCATTTAGATCATTTTAGCCACAGAATGTCACATTCAAATACATTTAAAAGAACTTAGAGGGTCAGTCAGTGGCATAATAGTAGAGGCAGCTGATCTCAAATAGCTAACTGTACAGTATAAATCTTCGACTCAGTGGCTTAGAAAACATACCAGGCACATGTGCATACTGCTCTCATGTCCAAAATCCTGAAAGGAGGGAGAAAGTGGAGGATACAGGATTACAGAGTGGCCATCCCCCATGAGGAGTGCTTTCTCACTTCCCCTCTCTCTTTTTCTGTCTCTCTCTGGAAAGTGCACATAAACCCTCTAGCAAATTTTAAAAAAGAAGAGAGAGATATCATGTGTGCTTCAAGCAATAATACAACACAGAAACCAGCTGTACTCTACCACCTTAACTAAAAACTGAGCAAACTGTGTTTAAAAATTATTTTAAAACATTGGAAAACAGGCAATGCAAGACTCTAATCCATGAATAAAAGGTGAAAAAGTGAGATTAGCCTTGTGATCACCTTGGCTTTTGCCTGAAGACATATTTTGGACTATAGAAAGGGGTGGGGTATCCCAAGCAAAACCTGATGGTATTCCTAACTTGAGAAGATAGAGATCTTCAATCTAGATATTCTGAGGTGATAAGGGTTAATTCTTGAGAGAAGAGATCCTTGCTGATAAGAAGCTACAGAAATGTGCATAGGGATGGATACCCTTGAGTCTCTGTTTCTAGATGTGCATATAGAAGTGAAACTCCATGAGGTCAGGCCAAGAGCATCCAGGAAGAGCTTTAAGTGTATCAGTTCCTACAGATCATAGAGGGTTAGGAATTGTTCAAATTCCAATAGTTGAAGGTTCTCATTGATCCCTTGTGTCATCCATTAAAGACTCCAAAAGGGCTAGGGACTCAATAACAAGGTTAAACTAATCCTAGAGTAAAGGGTATTGCAGATGTGTATATTTATATATACATATATATATATATACACATACACACACACACACACACACACACACACACACACACACATATATATATATATATATATATATATATATATATATATACACACACACACATGCACACACACACACACACAAATAAAATGCTTTAAAAACATAACTGCAAGAAGACCAAACTGACCTGCAGGTAACTCAACTTCCTGCCAAAATACAATCCAAAACTCTTCAAAGAAAGACTACAAAATAGAAGCACTCAATAATGTAAACTCCACAATGCCCAGCAGTTAATCAAAATTTTAAGATACATTGGGACCAGCAGTTAGTATAATGACTATGTCACTGAACTCCCATATAGTCATCCACGGTTCGAGTCCCAGACCCACTGGCTTAAACTCATGCTGGGCATGTGTGTGTGCATGCCCAAGATCCCAAGAGGAGAATGGAGGAGAAGGGATTGCGGTGGTTAGTCCCCCTGGGGGGTGATTTCTCACTTTCTATCTCTCTATCTCTCCCTGTCTTTCTGGCGTGAGCACGCACCCTATGGCAAAATCTCTCCCCCCAAAAAAAGATATATCAAGAATCAGGGAAATGAGAACTATAATCAGAAGAAATAAGTCAATAGGAATAAACCCATAAATTATAGACATGAAAGTAGCATATAAAACATTAATAGAGTAGTTATATAACTATGCCAGGTATTTAAAGAAAAATAATTATGCTGGCAGAAATGAAAGATCTACAAAAGAATCAGATGAAACTCTTGGAGATGAAAAAAATTCAGACAAATATAAAATGAAAAATTCACTGGATGGAATTAACCTCAGATTAGCTACTGCATAAGCCAAGTTAAAAAAACTTAAAGATAAAGCAACAGAAACTATTAAAAATTAAGCACAAAGATGAAAAAGAAAGAATGAAAAAAAAAAACTTGAGTCTTAGTGACCTTTGGGACAATATCAAGTACTCTAATATATATGTAATTGGAGTAATAGGTGGAGAGTAGAAAGATAAAAGAGTATAACAATGTTTATATTTGAAGAAATGATGGTTGAAATATTTCCAAATTTGATAAAAATTGACAGATCCACAATTATAATATAATTTGTGAAAATCAGTCATAAGGAGAAAGATCTTAAGAGCAGCTGTGGAAAAAGTAATCCTATGTAAGAAGAAACAAAGATAAGAATGATCGTGGATACCTTATCAAAAACCATGCAAGTCAGGCCCGGCCCTGGTGGTGCAGCAGCAGTACAATGCTCTGCAGTGCTGGAGGCTATAGGAAGACTGGGGTTCAGTTTCTGCTGACCTACACACCCTTGGCCCACATGCTCATGTGTGTGATCCTGACTGGCTGCAAAGGCTGAAAGGAAGACTGTAGCACAAGATCATTTTGAGGTTGCTCTTCTCTTTCTCCCTCTTTCATGAAATGAATAAAGGAGAAAAAAATTAGTGAAAACTCCACAGCACAATGGTAAAATCCTGTACATTGGGAGTCAGATCCCATATGGTCAAACATGGTTTGAATTCCAGCCCCAGTGATTTGAAAAATATGCTGGGCATGTGGCTTGCATGTCCAAGATCCCGATAGGATTAAGAAATGGAGGGAAAAGGATTGTGGTATGACCATGCCCCAAGGTGAGAGACGCGTTCTCTCTCCCTCTTTCTTTCTCTCTCTGACAAGTGCATGTACCCTCTGGCAGTGAAAAAAACATATAAATGAACCGAAAAAAAAATGCAAGGCAAAAGACAGTTGAATGACATTTAAAGTGCTGAAAGAAACTGTCAACATCATAGCAAAAGAATGTTCAAATTGGAAGTAACATAACTGAATATTTCATAATAAAACTCAAACTTCCTTAAAAATTAAAGCAAGTGAAAATCTTTTTGGTCAAACAAAAGCTAAAAGAGTTTAAGACCAGCAGTCCTTCACTATAAAAACCGTTAAAGGAAGTTCAGGAAGTTCATCATGGGTGAGATACCAGCTGGAAATCTCAATATAAACAAAGAAATAAAGGATGCCAGAAATAGGAAAATATAAAAATTTTAAATCCTTAAAAGATAATTGGATTTTAAAATAAAGATAACTGCAATGTATTACAGAGGTTATAACATATGTAAATATAAAATCAATTATAATAGCAAAATAACAGGCAAAAACAACATAAAAAATATACCATTATAACAATATTTTACTACATCTGAGTAAGCATAACATCATTTAAAGGTAAGCTGTGATAAGTCACAAATATTCATTTTAATTTAATTTTTTAAAGTTTATTTATTTCATGAAAGTGAAACAGAAAGCTTTGGTAGGATCTCATTACACTGCAATCTTCTTTCCATATCCCCAATCCTTCCAGCTATCCAGAATCACAAGTATATCCACAGGTACACCATGTGTGTTCAGGTCAACCCAGGATCAAAACCTTAGGCCTTCATGTATGACTCTGGCATTGTGCAAGAGCACACCCTCCCTATGTTAATATAACTGGAAATACTTACTATTATTATTTTTTAATTTTGCCAGAGGGTATGTGCACTCACTGGAGAGAAACAGAGCAAGAGAGAGGTAAAATGAGAAAGCATTCCCCATGAGAAATCATACCATAATTCCTTCTCCTCTTTTTCTCATTCTTTTCAAGATTTGGGGCATGCACACACATACACCCAGTGTGTTTCTCAAGCTACAGTGTCAGAGACTCCAACTACACAGTTGGTCATGTGGGATCAAATCAAATCACCTTAACCACCACACCATGAGCTGGCCCATGGACCAATACTTATTTTAAACCATAAAACAACTCCTAAAAAGTGAAAGAAAGAGGTCTGACTAATAAGCAAACAGCAAAGATTAAATGGAATCCTTTAATTTATTAATCCAATTAATATAAAAAATTAAACAAAAGGAGAGAAGTACAGAGAAGAGATGGAACACATGGAAAACAAAGAATAAGATGATACACTTAAACCCAGACAACTTTGAAAGTACATTATATTCAAGTAGTCTAAATATGACAATTAAAAGCAGGTATTTTCCAACTGAATTTAGAAATCAATGTTGAACTACATGTTGACTACAAGAAATCCACTTTAAATAAAAAGACAAATAGTTCAAAGTAAAAACAATTGTCTAAATATCTAAATATCTACCATACAACTACCATGCAATTTTTAGAAAGCTATAATATTTACTAAATTAATATAACTTCAGAAAAATAATATCAGAAGAAAAAATAGAATTTAATGATGATTAAGAAAGAGATCCTGGTCAAAAAAAATTAGTAAACATAAAAATACATGCACCTAGGGACCAGCAGTTAGCTTAATGGTTATGTCGCTGAACTCCCATGTAGCCGACTGAGGTCTGAGTCCCAGACCCGGAGGCTTAAACTCATGCCTAGTGCGTGTGCGTGCGTGCCCAAGATCCCAAGAGGAGAATGGAGGAGAAGGGACTGCAGCATGACCATCCCCCCTGGGGGGTGATTTCTCACTTTCTGTCTCTCTGTCTCTCTCTGTCTTTCTGGCAAGCGCACGCGCCCTATAGCAAAAACCTCTCAAAAAAAAAAAAAAATACATGCACCTATAACAAAGCAAAATCTGACAGAACTGAAAGAAAACCAAGTCTACAATTTTACTCACAAATTTCAATAACTCTTTTCTTACAAATTAACAGAACATTAAAAATTTCCAAATATTGTTGAGAGAAATTAACTAATACCTAAATAAATGAAGAAACACATGATGTTTTATATGGAAAGAGTCAATATTGATAGGCTATAAACTCTCTAAAATTTACCTATAGATTGAATTTAATCTCCATTGTAAAGTTTATCCTATATTTTATATATCAGTGATGCAAAGAAACTATTATTTTCAAAAAGATAAACAAGGTTGAAGAGCTTATACTGCCAGATTTCAAGACTTTCTATAAAACTAAAGCAATCAACAATCTGTGAAATTGGCCTAAGGACTGGCTTATAGATCAATGAAACCAAGCAGAGTTCATAAATAGAATATGAATGGAAAGAGAAACAATATGGTTAATTGATTTTTGACAACACAGTCAAGGCAATTTAATCTGGAGAGGATTGTATTTTTCAACAAATGGTGACACAACAACTGAACAGTCACATGGAAAAAAAAACCCTGGACAATAATATTATACTATATGCAAAAATTAACTCAAACCATAGATTTAAATATAAAAAACTAAGCTATAAAATTTCTTTAAAAATATTGGAGGAAAAAAATAACCATAGATTAGGCAAAGATTTCTTAGGATACAGAAAGCATGAACCATAACAGAAAATAATATGATAAAATGGACTGCATGAAAATAGAGTAAGTCTGCTCTTTAAAAGAGACCACTTGGCAAAAAGGCAAGCCATAGAAAAATATAAATCATATATCTGATAAAGACTTTGTTTCAACAAAATATAAGGAATTCATACAATTCATTAATAAGATAAGCAAAGCAAACAGAAAATAAACTAAAGCTTTGAATAAATATTTAGCCAAAGAATATTAAACAAATGGTAATAGCCTTAGGAAAAAAATTATTCATCATAATCCCTTTGAAAATAAAAATAAAAACTACACTTAATACTATTACACAACTTCTAGAATGGCTAAAATTAAAAATACTAACAACAGCAAGTATTGACAAGGATACAGAGTAACTAATGCTTTCATACCTGGTGCAAACGTAAAAATTTTAAGGACAAATATATTAGAAAATAGTTTGTAAGGAACCAGCAGTTAGCGTAATGGCTATGTCGCTGGACTCCCATGTAGTTGACTGTGGTTCGAGTCCTGGACCGGGTGGCTTAAACTCACACCAGGCGCGTGTGTGTGCGTGCCCCAGATCCCGAAAGGAGAATGGAGGAGAAGGGGTTGCAGCGTGGCCATCCCCCTTGGTGGGGGGGTGATTTCTCACTTTCTGTCTCTCTCTGTCTTTCTGGCAAGTGCACGTGCCCTATAGCAAAAACCTCTCAACAACAAAAAAAAAATAAAATAAAAAAGAAAAAAAGAAAAGAAACAAAGAGAACAGTTTGTAAGATTTTTATAAAATTAAAATATACTTACTGTACAACCCATTGATTCATTTCCAAGTGAAAACAAAAGGAAATAAAACACATACTTTCAAAAAATATGTACCTGCGGGACCAGCAGTTAGCGTAATGGCTATGTCGCTGGACTCCCACGTAGTCGACCGCGGTTCGAGTCCCGGACCCGGCGACTTAAACTCACGCCGGGCGCGTGTGCGTGCGTGCCCAAGATCCCGAGAGGAGAATGGAGGAGAAGGGATTGCAGCGTGGCCATCCCCCCTGGGGGGTGATTTCCTGCTTTCTATCTCTCTGTCTCTCTCTGTCTGTCTGGCGAGCGCACGCGCCCTATAGCAAAAACCTCTCCAAAAAAAAAAAAAAAAATGTACCTGAATGTACATAATAGCTTCATTCATGAAAATAACTCAAATATCAATGAATGAATTAATAGACTAAAATAAATTATTGTGTATTCATAGAAAAAGATGTTATTCAGCAGTTAAATATTAGGTCATTGGGAAAGTCATGATGTATTTTTCTCTTTTTCTATGCAAAAATGCATCATAATTTTCCTGATGACCCAATAAATTACTGATACTTGCAAGAATATAGTGCTGAGTGGAAAAAACAAGTATGAAGAAACATATACTTTCAAATTCTATTTATATTAAACTCTGGGAATGTAAAATCTAATCCATAGTAGAAGAATGCAGATCTATAGTTGCCTGGGTCAGGGGGTCAGAGATGGAGATTTATAAGAAAAAGGGACAAGAGAGCATTTGGGGTGGTACAAATATTCTGCTTTGTGATTGTGGTTATATGGGTATATATATTTGCTTAAATTTATTGATCACTACTTTTAAAATTATGCAATTTACACCAATACTCGATACATTTAATTTTTTCACAAAAAGACAAAAATATTACAAAGTTTCCTATCTAAGAAGATATGTAAGAGAGACTATAAAAGACAAATGAGCCATACCAAATGTGATAACTGCTGAATTGGGGTAATCCAGGAGAATTAACCCAAATTAACGACTTAGGGAGATTTCTCAAAAGAAGCTGAGTTTTGGAGGAGATGTGAGAATACTTGATAAAACAGACAAAATAGCATGTGCAAATACCCAGAAGTAAAAGAGAGAATAATATGCTTAAAGATAACAATATATATTTTGAACATGAATGGAGGGTCTCCAAAAAGTTTATAGAAAATGTGTATTATGGGGACCAGCAGGTAGCGTGGTGGTTAAGTGCTCCCACATGGCTGACCATGGTTCGAGTCCTGGACCTGGTGGCTTGCTCTCTCACCTCCTCTCTCTCTCTGTGTATCTCTCTAGTCAAATTAAAAATGAATGAATGAATAAAGTTAAATAAATAATTAAAAAAAGAAAATGTGTATTATGAAAAAAGTATGCATGATTTCAAAATTTACTGTCCTAAAATAAATTTGTACTTTCATTCCATTTTTTAAGGTCTCTTCATATTTAGGAAGTATGAGAATTGACAAGATTGAGAAGGTTCAGAATAAAACAAGGGTAACCTTTAGTTTTTTTTGGTTATTTTTTAAAAAATTATTTTATTTAACTTTATTTATCTACTTATTTATTTATTTATTTTAATTTGACCAGAGAGGAACAGAATGAGAGAAACTGAGAAAGCAAGCCACTAGATCTGGGGCTTGAAACATAGTCATATATATAGGAGTCCAGTTCCCTTAACTACCACACCACCTGCCAGCCCCAACCTTTAGTTTTTATCCAGAGGCAATAGTGGTAAGGTCCTGAAACGAGAGACACTGAAGGAGCATCAGTTTATAGGGGATGGTAATAAGACTAGTTTTGAATTAGATTTGGCGTGCCTATAAACGGGAGGCAAAACGTTAACGGGACAAAGAGGTGTGGTATTATCTATTGAAGATATTTTGTAGTTTTATCAACTGTACTAGGGAGAAATGTTCACCTGTTGAAACATCCACTTTGTAAGACAAATAATAATGTGATAGAATGTATAAAAGTATGTGAAATGAAAATAATTAACTTAAAAATTCTTTTAAAGAAAGAAATGTGAAAAAAGTATTACTAATATTTTCATTTTGATTGTGTAAGATATAGAAAATATAATAGTATGCATTTATATAATGTTTTTGATGTCAGATAATAAGCTTAATCCTTTACATGCCCTTTATCAATTGATCTTCATAAGACCTCTATGAGGTAGGTAGTGAGTGTGTGTGTGTGTGTGTGTGTGTGTGTGTGTGTGTTAAGTTTCTAAACTGTCCAATAAACATACATGATCATAAAAAATAAATAAATAAATGAAAATAAAATAAAATATGGAAAAATAGTCTGTATCTAAAGACAGACAACCAAGAGGCAATGTACAGCTTGTAATAAATGCCATTGCAATAGATGAACTTCCATCTGGCAGAGTTTAAATATTGATTAAAAAAAAAATGAGAACCAAGGACAGTAAGTTGCAGAATATTAATCTTTTTTTTTTTTTTTTTTTTGGAGAGTTTTTCACTATAGGCTATGGGGCGCGTGTGCGCTCGCCAGACAGAGAAAGACATAGAGACAGAAAGTGAGAAATCACCCCCCAGGGGGATGGTCACGCCGCAATCCCTTCTCCTCCATTCTCCTCCTGGGATCTTGGGCACGCACGCACACGCGCCCAGCGTGAGTTTTAAGCCACCGGGTCCGGAACGCGAACCGCAGTCGACTACGTGGGAGTCCAGTGACATAGCCATTATGCTAACTGCTGGTTCCCAATCTTTAGGAAAGTAACAAAGGGAGAAGAAATGATAAAAGAGATACTAAGAAGAGAAAACCAACAGGATCATGGGGTCTCACAGAACTCATAAGCTCATGGCAGTAAAGATTAACAGGTTCAAATGCAGCTAAAACATCTAGAACAAGACCGTCATTGGTGACAAGAAGGTCATTGTTGACTTGTTAATATCAGTTTCATCGGAGAGGCAGGAACGGTGGTTCAAGAAAATTCTTTATTCATAGGATTTTTTTTCTCACTAAAATATAGGAAAGACTTAGTTATGATTAAATACTGATGAGAAGGATTATGTGGATTCAGAAAAAAAAATGACAACTTTTGATCTTCCAAGTAGCTTGATCCAAGACTTAGTGTAAATGAATAAAAAGAATGAAATAAGTTTAAATAAGTTATGTGTAAACAATGAAATACTTTGTGACCAATAAAATCACATTTTTGGTAACTGCAATAATATATAAGATGTTTATGAAGTATCTCTATATGAAAAAAAATTTAAAACAGCAAAAACTCAATATTTTTTAGATCTCAGTTTGATAAAAGATACACATAAACATGCACGTACACATAGCACAAGCATAGAAACAAAATAAAGTGGAATAAACCATCATGTTAACAGTGGTTGTCACTGAATCATAAGACTATTTGTGATTTTGATTTCTTCTTTAGGCTTCTTCTATAGTTTCTAAACATCCCGCAGTGAACATATACTACTTTTATAGAATCAAATAAATTAACAATGATTGTGAAAAATGGCAAATTCAAAATTATACAGAAAAACTTTTACTCCAAGGCAATTAAAAATAAGAATCCTAGTGAGAATGATCTTTCATTAGGTTGTAATGATCATGTAAGGACAAGCACATGGAAAACACAATAACAACAAAAACAATAATGAAAAACTCTTTGTTTTGCCAAGTAAGAAAACCCAAACTCATTGATAAATTCAAATGTTAACAATTTTAAAAGCACCATTTTTCAGATGCCAGGCATTTCACTGGCAGCAACACATCTGACACATTACCTTGTGAATAAATCTAATTGTCCTCCTTTTACATATAAAGAATGTGCTCAAAGAGAAAAAGAAACTTGTCTGAAGGCCAGAATTCAAATGTAGATTTTTTTCCAAGTCAAGTTGTACATTGTCCACCACT